>CM020504.1:24294539-24894539 GCA_009823395.1 Thamnaconus septentrionalis | reverse complement strand
TTCTGGTCATCAGTGAAGCCTCGTACTTCTGTCAGCCTGTCCACACATGATGGAGGAATCTGATTGGCTGCAGCAGGTCTGGAAGTTATCCACAGCAGAGCCGAGGGAAGCAGATCTCCTCTGATCAGGTTTGTCAGCAGGACGCTGACTGACTCCTTCTGAGTGACGTCAGTCAACACCTGGTTGTCCTCAAAGTCCAGAGCCAGTCTGCTTTCATCCAGGCCGTCCAAGATGAAGAGAGGTTTGCAGACACGCAGCTGCTCTGCTGTGAGCTTCTCTAACGTTGGATGGAAAACATGGAGCAGCTCCAGAAGACTGTAGTGCTGCTCTTTGACCAAGTTGAGCTCCCTGAATGAAAGAGGAAGCACCAGCTGAAGGTCCTGGTTCTTCAGGCCCTGGGCCCAGTCCAGAGTGAACTTCTGCACTGAGAAGGTTTTTCCAACCCCAGCGACGCCGTGGGTCAGCACCACTCTGACTCTGAGTCCCTGCTGTTCAGGTGAGGCTTCAAAGATCTGGCTGCACTTGATTGGACGGTCGTAAAGGCTCTTCTTGGTCTCCAGCTGCCTGACCTCATGCTGTCTGTTGACCTCTCCACTCAGTCCCTCAGTGATGTAGAGCTCAGTGTAGATGCTTTCAAAGAGGGTTTCACTTTCTTGACTTCTTGCTTCATTTGTTCCTTCAGTCACACGTTCATATCTCCTCTCCAGACTGATCTTCTGCTGCTGTAGAAGCTCCTGCGGACCATCAACCTCTGGAGCAGGGAAAAGTTTGGAGAGGAAAACATCAGTGTGACAGTGTGAGCATCATTCTCTGTCCACAACTTTTTCAGCTGCTTTGGTTAAGCTGCTGCTGCTGCAGCTGTGTGACTATCTGACTGTTTGCTCTCAATGTCCCTCAGTGAATCTTCTGGAGGTCCGGACATGATCTCAGGAGGGAGAAGCTAAAGAGGTGCAGGTGGACGGTCTTATCGTAAACAGTCTGGGTGTGACGGGCAGGCTGCAGTGTTTCTCCACACTGAGGAAATGAGACTCACCTGATGGAGCAGACTGGTCCCAGTCTGTGACCAACTGGTGTCCGTCATCAGTCAGGCTGTCCCCACACAGCTGCATCTCCTCACAACCACCACTCGTCTTCCTCCTCCTGTGGATGGAGGCACTTTGATCATTTCATCACTTTTAATTTTTGCTGATTGAAATTCTTCATTTTGTCTGTGTTCAGTTTTGTTTTTTCCCTTGTCCTGTCTGGCCAACAAGCAGAAATGTGTCTGAATAAACTGAGGGAGGGATAGAGAGTGATAAAGAGAAAAGAAAGGGATGTGGGTGAGTGGCAAGGGAGAGGAGAGAGGAGACAGAGAGGGATGGAGAGAGCAACTCCCAACAATATACAAGTACTGTGTAAAAAACAGATTCATTTGAATATTTAATGCACTAATTCAAATAATATACAGATTAATTTTGTCTCTGACTGGAATTTTATTTTAATCTTTGGTTCTAAATCAACTCTAATTCCCATGATTCTCTGCTCCCATTCTGTCCAGTAGAAATGATTTCATCAGCTCCGGTCAGTTCTGAAGTCAACACTGGGTTGTGTTTCTCTCCAGTGATGGTTGTTTGACTTTGGACTGAACTGGATTTACACATTTTCTGCAGCGTGAACACTGACATTACTGGATCCAGTTCCAACTTCACACACACAGACGCACGCACGCACGCACACACACAGAGTTTTCTTACTGTGTCTCAGGAGGTCTTGGTTCATTACTGAAGTTTGGAGGAAGAAATATGGAGTGGTCACTCTTCAGATCGTCACAGCTGAACCCTGAAGACTCTGCTCTCTTTCTCTTGTATTGATCTCTGCAACGCAAACACGTCTGTGTTTAAAACACGATTCTTTCACAAATCATCTTCTGAGGGTCATTATTAAATCTCTGCAAACGGCTGTTTCCAGTGAAGAAGAAGTAAAAAGCATTGCTCCTGTCACATCAGGTTCCAGTTTTTCCAGACGACCAACAGTTTGAACAGTGAGTCAAAAAGCAGTAGCAGTTACTGAGTCAGTTCAAGTTTTCCTACTGTGTCTCAGGAGGTCCAGGTTCATTACTGAAGTTTGGAGGAAGAAATATGGAGTGGTCACTCTTCAGATCGTCACAGCTGAACCCTGAAGACTCTGCTCTCTTTCTCTTGTATTGATCTCTGCAATGCAAACATGTCTGTGTTTAAAACATGACTCCTTCACAAATCATCTTCTGAAAGTCATTATTAAATCTCTGCAAACGGCTGTTTCCAGTCAGTGGGAATAAATAAGAAATTGTTGTTCCTAACACATCAGGTTCCAGTTCTTCCCGACAACCAGCAGTTTGAATAAGTGAGTCAAAAAGCAGAAGCAGTTACTGAGTCAGTCCAAGTTTTCTTACTGTGTCTCAGGAGGCCTTGGTTCATTACTGAAGTGTGGAGGAAGAAATATGGAGTGGTCACTCTTCAGAGACACACAGCTGAACCCTGAAGACTCTGCTGCTGCTCCCTCCTCCTCAACCTCCATTCCAACGCTGATCTTCTGAGCTGGAGATCAAACAGGAAGTGAGGCAGTGAGCTCAGAACACTCTGACTTCCACTTGGGAGCGAGAGAAGAGGAAGAAATCAAACAGAGTGAAGTCACATTGTTTTGACTGACGTCACATTTAATCAGTTATTAAGTCAGTGAGGAGTCACCCTGCTGCTGCTGCTGTTGCTGCTGCTCTGACTGTTGCTGCTGCTCTGTCTGTTGCTGCTGCTGCTGCTCTGACTGTTGCTGCTGCTCTGTCTGCTGCTGCTGCTCTGACTGTTGCTGCTGCTCTGTCTGTTGCTGCTGCTGCTGCTGCTCTGACTGTTGCTGCTGCTGCTGCTGTTGCTGCTGCTCTGACTGCTGCTGCTGCTGCTGCTGCTGCTGCTGCTCTGTCTGTTGCTGCTGCTGCTGCTGCTGCTCTGTCTGTTGCTGCTGCTGCTCCTCTGACTGTTGCTGCTGCTGCTGCTGCTCTGACTGTTGCTGCTGCTGCTGCTGCTGCTGCTCTCTGTCTGTTGCTGCTGCTGCTGCTGCTGCTGCTCTGACTGTTGCTGCTGCTGCTGCTCTGTCTGTTGCTGCTGCTGCTGCTGCTGCTCTGTCTGTTGCTGCTGCTGCTCTGACTGTTGCTGCTTCCTCAAAATGGAGTCGGACTGAAGGCACTTTCACTTTCAGCGTCTTTTCCTGCTGCTGCTCTCTGCACACCATCTGGAAATGACGTGGTGAGTCAAAGTGCATGTGGGTGTGGCCAAGAGTGTTTGTTTAGTGTGACTCCAAAGTCTTCTTCTTCTTCTTCTTCTTCTTTTTATTTTACAGGAGCGGTATTTAGGTCCAAAGCTGACAAATGTGTATGTGTGTGTGTGTGTGTGTGTGTATAAGCACTTTTTGTGTTAGATTACTGACACAATTACTTTCTGCATGTCTGTATGTCAGTCAGGAGAATGAATACATTGGTAATCCAGATTGCACTGGACCGTGAAGTAGGTTTTATATTATTGTACAAACAAGTCATTAGTTACAGCAGAAAACAAATCCATTATTTCTACATAAATACAATCCCAGTCTGGACACAGACCGTGATCGACAACCTCATTGTAAAAAATAAATAAATAATCAAAAGCAACGTGCACGATTGGTGATTTCAATCCACTTGAGGTTTATTTATTCATGTATCATGAACATCTGAACACAGGCGCATGGGAAGAGATTTACATTGGTATTTTCTTGTTGTCTGCTAGCATGGACAAAGAGAAATGAAAAAGAAATCACAGAACTAAAAGACCCCCTGGTGCCCATATGTATGATCTCACAATGCATTGATGATTTACCAGCAAAGGGAATGTCAAAGATCACATTCTAACTTTTTACACTCCTAAATATTAGGAAATATTTTTTAAAGTGTCTTTTGGGTCTTCTGACTTATGGACTCATTTCACCTGGTGATACAGCAGCTTCTGGCTCACCCAACTTTGTGATTCAGCCTCTTTTATGCCATCTTCAATGTACATATACATTTGTGTAAAAAAAAAAAAAAGTAAAAGTCCAAAGATTAAAACCACCTAATTATTAACATCAGCGGGTTGCAGGAGATGCTCTGCAAACACTGGAAGCTCTGGAGAAAACACGATTGAAGAATTCTCTCCAGACAAGAAAATAGATTCTTTGACGGCAAAGGAAAGAAAACGTGATCTAATGAAATGGATTTTCTTTTATTTTGGAGTTGCTGTCTGGAGTTCTTTGTGAACTTGGGGGCGACTGAGGAAGCGTCGGCAGCCAGGCAGAGTTAAAAGAAGGTTTCTCTGCACAGCGGACAGGTGGACTTGTTGCTGGAGGTAAACCACTTGTACTGTAGGGAGACCACAAGAAGCAGAAATGAATGGAAGGATGACAAAATGTAGACAAGCCTGGAAAACAAACTGCAGATGAACTGGACGTGCATTTATATCAATGAGCGCAATAGAAACTTCCACATGTTGTGCACGGGGGAAGGAATTCCTGTCGAGCAGCAGCCGAGCAGCGGACGAACGACGGTCGTCTTGCCGTCTCTTCTTTGTTGCCGATCTCTCAAAGTCTCCTGCGGCTCTCAACATCCACGCCGGCTCGCTCGGGAGTGAGGCACAAATATAACGCCGACACTTTTCAAGCAGGAGTGAAAGCGGGTGACAGTGGAACGGCTGAATGTTCAGGCCAGTGGAATATGGCTGCATTCAGACAGGAATCCTTGATGTTTTTTAAGTGAATATATGTATACAGGTAAATATTTTCATTCGTCAATTCATGTTGCAAGAGATTTGCTTGAATTGTGGACTGAAAATGTGTCATTTTGAAATAGTTTCCCCTCTTTTATCAGAGGCTAAGAAGCACTTTTGCAGTTTGGTTTTGAGTTTAGATTTTGTATTTTTCCTCCACACGTACACATTGTTTGTTAATTAATAAAATCCCTATGGTGATATTCACTTTATGACGCCAACAACAAAATAAAGACCTCATTTTGGAACACTTTGCAAAGCTTTCATTTCTCACGACACACAAAGTCAAACCGACGCTGTGAGCGTGAAGTGTGTTTTGAACCCTGGGGCCGATCGTACCGACACTTTGCTTTCAAACGGCAGACTGTCGTTTCAGGCATCTTCAAAGCCCAGCAGCTCGACTGCGGACAAAACACAACCGCAGCCCGTCGGCTCTTACCAGACAGGCCGAGTGGAACTTCTTCTTGCAGGTGCGGCAGCCCTTCTTGGGCAGCGAGTAGTTGGAGCCGTGGATGACGGAGAAGCAGATCATGCAGTCCTCTATTCCCTCGAATCTTTTATCCACGTTGTTCTTCCACAGCGCCAGGCCCTCCATGATGCTGCCGTTCTGCACGCACACACACACACACACACACACACACACACACACACACACACACACACACACACAGTGAGTCTTGGGCAACGGCTCATTGCCGCTGGGGCTGGATTTTTTTTTTTTTGCTTTGTTTCCTTTTGTTCCTTTTTCCTACCTGATGTGTGAGGTAGGTGCTCAGCTGCAGCATCCAGTTCCGCCACTGCTGCACGGCCACGCCCACTCGCCTCCCGCTCTCCACGGAGATGGAGCCCAGAGGGCAGTTCTGAGGCAGCTGAATCACCAGCTCGATGAAGATGTCGTCCACGGAGTAGGTGGCGATCACCTCTCGCGCGGCCGAGCGAGCCTTCACCTGAGAGAGAGAGAGAGAGAGAGAGAGAGAGAGAGAGAGAGAGAGAGAGAGAGAGAGAGAGAGAGAGAGAGAGAGAGAGAGAGGGAAAATTCCATCACACTGTTTGGCAAAATAAAAGCGTTATTTCTAAAATTTCGACAAAGTACAACTGGGATTTGCAGGTGTTTCCATTGAATGGTTCAAAGCGCAGAAGCCGTAATTCCGGTCGCACGAGACTTGACGAGAATCACGTTTGCTTTTGTTTGTTTGCTGTCAAGAATGGTTGCTATATTTCCCTCCTCTGTCCAATCAAAACGCACCATTTTCACTGGTCAGTGAATTGGTCACGTGACCCTGTACGTCACGTCCGCTGATGTGTCAATGTGAAAAAAGTGTTTCCATGACACTGTTGCGATATTCCTCTATATGGATACGTGTGAAAAACCATCTGATGAGAGCCTCAAAACCTTTCAGCCATGTTTGAGAGGTTTCTCCAAGTGGAGCTGTTTCCATCACCAGGTTTTATTGCCATATTCAGGTTTGGAGCAATTCTAGGTCGAATGGAAACGCAGCTACCGTCTCCTGGATGTCTCAGGGAAATAATGTGTATCAAACATTAACACAAGCATTTTTATAGCTGCAGAATTTTTCCAATTCAAAGGTTTTCTGGTTGATACACTTTGTATAATATCCCCAAAAAAATAATCCAGAAGCTAAGGATGCAAAGGTATGTTCGGGTTAGTCAAGAAGGCTGTGATAAAAGCCATCGTAGGAGATACATATTTTCTTGCCAACTTACCGTCATGTTCTCAAAGATCTGGGGGCTGGAGTGGACAGACGAGATCTCCTGCGCAGACAGGACAGGGCTGACGTATTTCGTCGTGAACTTCTCCACCGCGGCGCTCACCCTCTTCTCCTGGCTGTTCCACCACAGCCGCACCATGGCGGGCAGGTCCTGCACCGTGTTGTAGTACACGCTGCAGGCCAGGTGGGGGAGCTCCCACTCAACGCTCTCGCTTTCTGAGGGAATAAAAACAACAGGGAAGTTGTTGTGTGTGTGTGTGTGTGTGTGTGTGTGTGTGTGTGTGTGTGTGTGTGTGTGTGTGATACTGACTGTCGACAGCCAGAGAAATGCTCTCGGTGAAGAAGGTCTTGGGCTCCCTCAGCTCCGGACCCTGACCCGGGCAGGTGGGATTCTCAGGCATCAGTTTGAAGAGGTGAAGGAGGAGCTTGCTGAGGGCACAGCTTCTCTTGATGAACTGGGCGTAGTGGACACGCAACTGGAAGGAGAGAAGACAGAAGAATGGATTCACGGAACCTTTATGTGCTAACTGGATTTCAAAGCTTCCCTTTTCCTTCTATTTTCTCTCCTCTTTTTTTAAAGACTGGACCCTCGAGCAGGAAGGAGTTTTGCTTTGGCTTTATGGATCTCCTGGAAACTATGAATTAACCTTCTAGTTCACAGCTTCACTACTATCTGGTAAAGCTGATACTTAGTTGGACATTGTACACATTTGGCGAGCTAAAACTACACTTGGTAGAGGACGGTTTTTACTAACCTGGGAAAAGAAGGAAATTTCGATCTATGCCTCGAATATGCCTCAAACATTTCATCAAATCGTACCTTTAGCTACAAGGCAAATCTCGTCATCAAGAAGCAATATGACATCGCAGCTCAAAGGAATGGCTTACGTGGGCGGGCGCAGATTTGAAGAAGGTGAGGAGGAGCTTCCAGGCCAGCAGATATCCCAGAATGCAGGAGTACTCCACGCTGAGGGGCTGGACCACTGCAAACTCGCCAACTTGGACCGCCGCCAGGATGCTTTCACACAGCTCCTCGCAGGTGGACAGGACGGCCATCAGAGCAGCAGGAGGAGAGCTGAACAAAAGCAAACAAAAATAAATGTGTGTGTGTGTGTGTGAGAACCGTTTGAAATTATAACTGCAACATGTGTGTCACTTTAAATGTCTAACTGTACGGAAGCGCAATGCAAACGTTTGCAAATCCTTTCTAATCAGCGGCCAATGATGGCGCTATCGCAGTTAAACTGCTATTACTACCTTCTCAGTTTGAGACACTGGGAAATATTTGCATTTCTTAAAACTGAGCACGGTATTAATATTACTATGTCAACACTGCGCAGGTCCGGAAGCGCATTGCGAGAGAAGGTGCCTACATTTGTCTCTTATCCAGTGAGTGCAATGCGCTTCTATATCACTGGATAGCTAATATAACAAAATAACACTCTATTGTACTAATCAATGAACTATAACGAAGGCCAGTGCCCCCTGGTGGCTATGTGTATAATGACATTCTCAATAAATCACAATGACCACTGAAAATGTTGGTGTCATACATGCACTGATATAAAATATTTAAACAAACAGAACAGTGAACTCTTCGCTGTACTTACAGACAGGGTTCATCTTTATCATCATCAGGCTTGTTGCCATCTGTGTCGCACTCTGGCAGCTGTGGCATCACCCTGCAGGGAAAAAAAAAAAAAAGCATGTTTGCTTTATCCAGTGTTTTGTTTCTTTCATCCACGAGCGCAGAGATAAATGCACGGGTTACCGACGCTCCCAAAAACAAAACTTGTTACTTTTCCAGCAGGCGGTAGACGGTGATTTGCAGCGGCCTGGCCTTGAAGAGCAGCAGAGGGCAGAAGGTGTTGAGGAGCGTCTGCAGCGGCTCCGGCAGGTTGCTGCTCTGCTCGGCGCTGAAGCGTGGAGGCAGGCGGTTGTTGGTTAGCTGCTGCACGGGCACGTAGGTCAGAGCCGCGCCAACGGACTGCAGCACGGCCAGAGGGAACGCAGGCTCGTCCGGTTCAGTGAAGGCATCTGGAGACAAAGACAACACAACAGGGGTCAAACTGGAGAGTTGAGGGATTGCTCAATACTCACAGGTTAATCCTGTTTTAATATATATATCAGTCAAGCACTTCCATGTTCCTCTTTTACATGTTGCCATATAATATTATTAAATTAGAGGGTGAGTGGTTTAAGGTCCAGTGTGTAAGATTTTTAAGGAAGCCCAGTACTGAAGGCCCACCTGAGTTTCGTATTTAGTTGACTGTCAGGTGGGCTTCCTTATAGAGTAGAATAGAATAGAATAGAATAGAATAGAACAGAAGACCAATAGTGATCCCACAGTGGGGACATTTGCATAATTACAGCAGCAACTGTATAGTGCAAAAAGATTGAAAAGGCAATAAAAAATAAATAAAGTAAAATATTTGAAAGGTACAAACAGACAAAAAAAACAAGATTTTTACATTCTTATGGACAAATAAATAAACAGATCTTGATTGCACCCAAGAGAAAAATGTAAAGCTGTTCAGAGGATGTATTAAATACTGGACTGCATTTAAAAAATAGAGGTACAGATGGCAGCTAAACTAGGAGCAAGAGCCTTATTGCTCTATGTATATTCTTATATATATATGAGAACCATTCTAACGGAAGGAAAATAAATGACTTTTGTTGTACTGTGAAAATACACTTTTATTAATGTTTTATGGACAGCATGTTAAGCTTTTACCAATATAAAAATCATAAATCAAGCCAAATTTTTCACTCTGGACCTTTGGGTTCCACACTTGAGTATTATAGAGACTAGTAGTCCTATAGGGAGTCGCTACTAGCTGCAAGTGGGAACAAAGTTATGACATGTACTCAGTTATAATGAAAACTAAACAAACCAACAGTCATAAGGTGTGTTCATTAAAGTCAACATGTCTTTTATGTATTTATAGCACAGCTTCCAATAAGCCTTTTATTACAATGAACACAAATCATACAGAAATCAGTCGACAACAGTTTGGCTCCTCCCCCTTCAGCACGAGATGCAATAATTAACTCCAACTTAAAACCTTCAGCTGTCACCACATCATGCTCCACTGCCCTCTAGTGGCTCAGAGGAAAACATAAAAAAAAAGGTATCGATTTTCCCGACATACCTGTGATACTGATGGGCAAAGGCAGCATCAGGTTGTAGATTCCCTCCAGGAAGAAGTCGCTCCACTCAGCAGTCAGCTCAGACGGCAGCTTTTCTGCAACTCCAGGCGGTGGCGACGAGAAGAACCGATTCAGATTCACGATCAACGCGGCGTTCTGGCACACAAACAGCTGCGCCCAGGGGTTCCACAGACTGCCCACGTTCTCGCTGGCAACCTGACGTGGGGAGAAATCCAAAATATATCGTTTTTAGAAAACTTCAGTGAAAGCAAACAGGCAGAATTTTATTTTTGTTTTAATCTGTGAAGCACTTTGGGTTGCTTTTTTCATGCATGAAAAGTGCAATATAAATAAAGTTTGAACTGAATTGAATAGAAGCGTGACTTCCACCTCACCTCCAACCACGCCATCATGGAGCAGAGCAGGAAGTCCCAGTGGCTGCCCCCCAGAACCGTCGGCTGATGAGTCACCAGCCAGGAGAGGAAGCGCATCATCTCCACCACAAGGTTCAACTGGTCCAAAGGTGTGCTGGACAGATTGCTGAAATACAAACAACATCAACACGATCAGCTGTTTTTCTGACCTATAAATCCAAACTTTATTGTCACTGTTTATTCTGCAAAAAAGGGCAAAGGTGGATCCAACCTGCATGAACTGCCAGCTGATAACTAGTGCAGACACATGGGGGGGTAATTTCCACTGACAGTGAGTCACACCTACAGGTTCATCTGACTAACACGTCATTGCACTGTAGAACAGGTGTGGGCAAGCCATGGCCCGGGGCCCATATGCGGCCCGTTAAGCTTTTTAATCCGGCCTGAAGAAGCTTAAAGAAATTATATTTTTCAGCAAAAAGACACTGATTTTGTTGTGATGCTTTGGTTCATTTTCAATCGACATTAAGCCACGTTTTCTACATATCCCATGATAGATTTCTCCTATGAGGTGGCTCACCAAAACACTCCATCCGTCTGCTGCTGCTCCAGCCCCTCTGATGCATTTTACAACCTATCGTGGCCCACCAGTCAAACATTTGCCCACCCCTGCACCATTACAGAGAGAGTGAATCACCTGCCAAAGAGGAACCAGTCCTCCTTTCTGTTCCTCCACTCCATCATGGTGGCCAGCACGGCCAGTGCCACCTCCTCCTCCACCTGGGTGTCTGCTTCCAGGCAGCACATCAGCACCGCCAGATTCCCGTACACATCTGGGACACACAAAAAAAAAACACTCTCTTAATCCAGGATGAACCATCTTTTTTAGGGGCAAAGTTCTGTGTCTTTTCTCACCCGCATTTTCCTCCCAGTTGAGGAGTCCGGCAGTGGCCAGAGCCACCAGATTCTCTCTGTCTTGCCTGGTCATGGCGGGGCAGAGCAGCTGGAGCGTGCTCAGTTTGCTCTCAGACACTGGCAACAGACTGAACAAACACAAATCATCTATCAAGAGGCCGCGTGAAGGTACCAGAGGCCGAGGTGATTGAATAACCACTAACCTGTCCGCACGGCCATACAGGCCCCTGATGGTTGAGGGGTGAGTGGCCGCCAGCTTGTTGGTGCTGATGTAATTTCCCAGAGTCAGAGACCACAAACCTCCATCCTCCAAAGACCTGCGGTGCAACAACAACAACAACAACAAGCTTGTCATCCAGCGGCTACAATTATCATCGGCTGTGTAATAAGTCGGTAGTAGTGGGCTAACTGGTTGCTGGTGAATGTAGAGCGAGTCTAATGAATCAGCCACCCTGACGTCTTCATAAGATGCTGGAGGTGCTCGGGCCAGCATTGGTGTGAACAGACTCACCTGGTGTAAAGCGTCTCCAGCAGGTCTCGCAGTGGAACGAGGCTGTGGAGTCCGCCTGACAAGCCCCAGTCAGCCAGCAGGCTGTGAAAGGAGGCCACGGCGCTGGAGCTGTGCTCCACCTCCTCACACCACTGCAGCGCAAACAGCAGCTCTGAAACTGCGGAGAAAAACAGTTCCCTTCAAATCTGTTAATATGCACTTAAGCTTGATGTACACTAGCAGTCAACAGTTTGGACACACACTGTGAATTGAATGTCTTCTCTTTCATTCTCATGACTATTGACACTGAAGGCATCAAAACTACGTATGAACACACATGGAATTATGGAGGAAACAATAAAAGTGTCAAATAACTTATATTGAAATTTTTCAAAATAGCCACCTTTCATAAAAGGCATATTTAGAGTTACTGAACATGTTTTTCTTTGCTGCATAATTATATATATCTTGCCTAGCTCATATATTTGATGTCTTCAGTGTCTATCTGCAGTGGAGAAAGTTGTCAACATAACAAAAAAATTGTATGAGAAGGTGTCCAAACTTTTGACTGCTAGTGTAGATACAAGAAAATGGAATGACAGCTATAGACATATGTACAGATGTGCAACATTTGAACCTGTCGTCTCGAGGATTTGCAGGTGTGGAATGTTTTCCGCCGTCTTTTGCTCACAAGGCCTGAAGGCAGCAAGCCGGGCGACCTTCCCCAACAGGGCACAGGCACAGAGGTGAGCAGGCAGCCTGGCCGACGCCTGAGACTTCCACACATCCACCGAGGATTGCTCACAAAGTCCTCGATAGCGGCTGGAGAGTAGCGGCATTTTGACCCACTGTGGACGCGACAGGAAACAATCCACCCTGAAACTATTTTTTACATTTATTTTGTAATAATCTGTGCAAGAAAGAGGGGAACGGTCTGCTTACCTGGGGGGGTAGGGCTTGCCTTATTCTCGTCCACTCTCCCTGTCTTGGAGTCAAGTGTGTAAAGAAGCTGACAAGGAGCGGAGACTCTTCATCGCTCACGGAGACGATGGTCTCGACGATGGTCTGCACGGCTTGAGTCAGCACCTGCAAGCTAAAACATCAGGTGCAGAGTCGTCAAGCAGACTCCCGGCAGGGCCTTCGACGGGCCGTGAAGACGTGTGTGCCGCGCAGCAGGAACAAACGCCAGGCCTTCCTCTCACCTTTTAATGTCCAGAGGGAGTGTGAGGACTTGGTTCTTCACCCACGTGGCAGATTTGTGCAGGAAGCCGCCTTCCTTGACTTGGTGGTCAGAGTGTCGGACCAACGACTGGACCCCGGCAACGCACACCCTCATCAGCTTAGCTAGCAGCGAGTCTGTCAAAGCCACGGCAGCTCCAGTCGTTATTGAGCTCACAGCAAGGGGACAGGGGGCATGGATGTATTATAAGAACTGGATTCCCATAGACCGCAATACAAAAATAAAGGCCTTTAAACGGCTGACAGGGTGACTGTGACCTGAAATGTGATTCAAAGCAAATCTTCCTATTGTAGACTTTTCACTTATGGTCTTTTAGTCATTTTAAAAAAAAAGATAAAGGCCAGAAAATCATCAGAAGAGTTTATTCCCAGCGTGACGTCACCACGCCGTACATGCTGCTGCGTCTCAACTCGTTCTGATTGGCTGCGTCCTGACGTGTCTGTTAGTGACCTTCTCCAGGATCGTTCTGATTGGCCAAATAGACCATGTGAGTTACAGCGGCATGATGGGGAAGTGACACTGCTGCACATGCTATCCATGCATCCCATAAATGCAGAAGTCAAAACTTTTTTCAGGGTCTGCTCTATGATGAGCAACTCCATTGAAATGAATGGGAGCCATCTTGGACTCTGAGGGGTGAGGTGAGGGGTGGGGTAGGGGGTGTCTGGGCTTTGACCTACCGGACAGCCGACTGTGCGTCTGAGTGACGGCGGTGAGCTGGAAGACGGTGAGCAGGAGCTCCTCGGCCGACAGCAGCAGCAGGCAGTCCTGCACGGAGGAGAAGAACGTCGAGGCCACGTCGCAGATGAAGGAGATGAGCGGCTCCAGGTTGCCTGCGTCTGACAGACTCTTGGTCTCGGACAGCGTTGCGTGAAGCTTCTCGATGATCTTCTCCAAGTACACCTCGCCTATCAGCGCCTCTGGAGCGAAAAGAGTTCGAAAAAAAGGACGCAAAGTTTGGGGAGTGATGACAAACAGATGGCGAGGAGGTGGAGTCGGGCCTTGAGCTGCTGCTGCTTGGCTCACCGCCGTTGTGGTGTTGGGAGAGAACCAGGCTGATGAGCGCCCAACTGTGCTGGCATTTCGAAGAGGCCGGCGTGGGAGCGCTGCCTTCCACCCTGCACAGCTCCTCCGTCAGGTCCAGGAGCCGTTGGCCCAGAACGGAACCTCTCAGCCATTCACTGCAGCTTTTCAGCGCCTCCGGATCGACGCACGCCTGCAGAGGCACGCGGCAGAACTTTGGTACCAGTCCGAGCGCGACTATTGAGGTTGATAACGCTCTTTGATGCAAGCCTGCACGATGACACATACCCTTTTGATAATTTGCAAGATGATTCTCCAGTGGAACTCCATCTGAAAGGAAAGGGTAGACGTCAGTGAGGACGCTCAGCGAGTTCTGGTGTGGCTGCTCCAGCTCCGTCTCAGTACCGTGGTCACGTGGTTGAGGATGCGGGTGGTCTCCAGGCTGCTGCAGCAGCACAGTGAGCTGAAGAGCATCTCCACCAGGTGCTCGGTGTCTTCGCGGCCCTTTTCAGACAGCCACACCACCACCTGCTCCAGCAGGAACTGCATTGCCGGATTCTTCTTATTCATCTCGGCCTGCTGCTCGTCTTTTGCCTTTTCACCGTCCACTTCCACCAACGACTGAGATGGGCACATTGAGAGGAAAACATGGTGTGACGTGGATCAACAGGCACGCCAGCCGCCAGAATGTTTCGTTTTCTTCAGTTTATTCCTTCGTTTTTGAAAAAAAGTGGGAGATGAAAATACAGTTTTTTTTGAAAAAATAAATCGATGCAACTTACACTGAAGACTCTGGGTGTGTGGAAAGAGCGCAGGAGGAGTGAAAGGAAAACAAGATGTCTCTCAGACTTTCCCTCATTTACATGCACCAGGCACAGTTGGGCCAGCTGGCACACAACGTCTTCAAAGTGGTGCGTCTTCGGGGACCCAAACGCCGCCTCGCTCGCAAGCGTCGCCTCCGTCTGTGCAGCTTTTTTGACAACGTTCCCCTCGGCTGCACTTCCCTCGCTACTTTCTTGCTTGGGCAAAGTGATCCTGACAGATCTCTTCTTCTGGATTTGATTTCTTTTCACTTTGTCTGGGTGACGCATTACCTGTGGACAAAACAAAAGCAGGTGAGGATGGATTTGTTTAGTTTAGTCATTGGTTATTCTTTTCTGGTAGAATTTAGAATAGAATAGTTTTATTGTCATTATGTCAGGTAAACACAACAAAATTAGTGAGGCTTCTCCGTGTATCACAAATACATTAAAAAAAACTTAAATAATCAATAAAATAAAAACAAGATAAGAACAACAATCAGCACTCAGCACTACACCAAACAATAAATTCACAGAATCAGTAATTGTAGTGAGGTTGTCCATGAGGTAGTGTGTGTATTTAGCCAAGACATTACGAACATTGGCAACAATATGTTTTTAATGTGCACACAGATACTAAACAACAGTTTACCAAAGAAATGACAAAGAAAAACAAAAGTATACCTGAAGCATGGTGGCGACCCCTTCCAGAACTTTTGGATCTGCATCCTTGTCGTCTCCATGGCTCACAAACAAGAGGCCGAGTCCATCCCAGAAGTCTGACAGAAGCTCCTTAAAGACAGCGTTGTCTTTCGCTCCTTCACCTCCGTCGAGTCCTGCCTTGTTCTCCCAGGAAACAAGCATCTCAGTGATGAGGAGGAAAAGTGGGCCGTTCTGGAGAGATGAACTTCCCAGAGCTTTCTCCAGCAGGGGAGGAGCTACAAAAAGCAAACAAGGCAAACAACAAATTTAAATAAATAACAGCTCATTTTTTTCAGATTAGACATTCAAACATGTCAGTGCATCTCCATGATCTCACCTGCTGTGTTATGAGCATTGTTCGGATTTTCCTCTGACCTTCCTCCTCCTCTATGTGATGCGCTATGCAGTACCTGAAGCACTCAACGATGGAGGTCACGATTACTGCACTTTCTGATGGGCTTGTCGACGCCCTCTCGCTAGAAAGACTGACCAAAAAAAAAAAAAAAAAAAAAATTTTTACAATACAGTTAAATTAAAGGGAAGTAAAAGAAATGCATCGTCTGCATGCGGGAAAAAAAAAATCACCCTTGTATGAGAGATGTGAAGAAGGTGGTGTTGAAGTCCAAGGGAGGATCGGTGACCTCTTGTGGAAGCTTGCTGAGGAGGGGCATCAAATTAGGGTGGAGGGCTCTAGCCATGCCTGCACCACCTTCGTTCAGAAGAGCCCAAAGTTTGGGCAAGAAGCCTTTCTTGGCATTCACATGTGTCCAGCAATCCTGATAGAGGCACAAAAAAAATGTAGGATGAGACACACGCATCTAAAGTTTCACCTCCGTGAACGTGTCCAGGCGGAAGGTGGAAAATATTACTGATCATCTGCCGATGTAATGACATTATTTTCACTGTAAAGTCATCGTTTCAAAGAAAAAAAGTGAGGCTTACAGGGATTGTAGACACAACACGAAGCACAGCCTCCCACACTGGCGGCAGCACTGCAGGATCCGTGTCGTCGATGCTGAGCAGAACAGCCGGGCAGAGTCGAGCCGCCTCAGCCTGGACCAGGCCTGGCGTGAACTCGCACAGAGCGCACACCATGGTGAAGAATGCACCACGTACCTGCGGAGGAGCTCGCAATAGTGAGACACCGTTGTTGTTGTTGTTGTTGCGCACACACTCAACAGAACAAACAGCAGGAAAAGTCCATTAAATACTGAAAAGCGTTTGTAACCATTAGAGGGTGAATTTAATTCCCAATAATCCTGCACAAGTAAATCAAACTGCAGCAGGAAAAGCAAAGTTTGCAATCAGATCATATCAGGAAGGCTGCAATTAACCTTAATTTATGGTTTATTTACTTGGCTCATGTCTGTGCAGTACACTGATGAAGAGGATCACTGTAACCCTGCTAACTGTAAGTGTTATATGCCCTGACAATTGTTTAAGATTAAATAAGATAAGATTGGATATTCCTTTATTAGTCCCACATTGGGGAAATTTCCACTAGCATCAGTAAAAACAGACAATAAATAGCAAAAAAGCAATATAGAAAAACATGAAAAAAAATTGGAAAACACAGTATAAGTGAACACTGCTGAAATAGTGCAGTTTGTGCAGTCTACTGGGAGCACTGCTGGTCGCTGGTTATATGCTTTACTAGCAAAGAAGTGCATTGTGGCGGCAGTACCTGCGGTGTCTTGTGTTTGCTGTATTTCCAAAACCTCCCAGAGCTGAGGAGATCTGCCAGTCTCTGCTCCAGAGCCGTCCTGTCACTCTGCTGCAGCAAGGACAGCAGCCTCTTCACGCCCAACAGAGAGCTGGTTAGCATGCGTAAATACTTTGCATCTCTCTCCTCCTTGGTCACACTTCTGAATAATTGGTGGAAGCAAAGACAGTTCGTTCATCACATCAAGCCGATGATAGAAGTACAGAGAAACGGCATCGCGATCTTTGTCTTACTGTGAATCGCTCAGCGTGTCCGCCGTCTCCTTTAGCAAAATGTCTTGCAGCACCTGAAACGGAAGCGTTCCAATAAGACGTAAGCTCAACTCGATTGTGCTGCAAAGGCGAGCTGCTAAAAACCCTCAGCACCGCGACTCACAGTGAGGATCTCATCCTTGCAGAAGCTGAGAGCCTCAGGCTGTTTGGTGGGCGAGAACGCAGCCTGGAAGGCCTGGCACGCAGCTGAGGCGGCGGGTGTATAAGTATCACACTGAGACAGGATCCAGTGGCCCATCAGGCTCTTCAGAAAGGGGGCCAAGTTGCGACGCACCTTCAGCACCAGTTGCTCAAAGGCCTGTTGTGTTGCCTCCCTGATCCTGCGATCATGGTCCTGGAAGCAATAAATAGGCATAAAGAGCCACACACACAGTTGTATATTGTGGACATGAGTACATCAGCAGTAACAGTGCATGTTAGCTGTTTGAGATGGTTTGAACATGTACAGAAGGACAGTGAATGTATCAGGAGGAGGATGCTGATGTTGGAAGTGGCAGGCAGGAGGCCTGGAGGAAGAGCAGTGAGGAGAGTCATGGATGTAGTGAAAGTGGGCTTGAAGCCTGGTAGTGTGCGGGTAGAAGGACGCAGAAGGTAAGAGGGTGAGACGGGGGCGTGTGATTGGCTGTGGCATACCTCGAAGTGAACAGCCACAAGGAAAAGAAGATCATAGGCAACACACTCACAATAAAGGCTACTGTCATGTAAATATGAAGGGCTCGGGTGTCGGCTCACCACTGATATCTTGCAGTAAATTCTTGGCCAGTATGGCAGCACCCCCTTCACCTCTTCAGCATCCCGCTCCTGGCACATGGACGCAAAGTCCTGCACCGCCTGAAGAGAGGACGCAACTTTAAATACACATCATTCCCATCAGACATCCGTGACATAGACTCTTTAAATGATGCTACTCCACCTAACTGTGTTGGTTCCATTTACTTTAGCCTTTATTTGTTTTTATTACTTACTCTTTCTGTGTGTAGCTTTTAACTGTTGCCTTATTGCATTGTGTTTCCTGTAAAGTGTCCCCGGGTGCTCAGAAAGGCGCTAACAAATAAAATGTGTCATTATTATTATTATTATTGTGTGTGTGTGTGTGTGTGTGTGTGTGTGTGTGTGTGTGTGTTACGTTACTCGTAATAGTGTCCACGCTCAGGCTGACTTACCTTCAGTCTGGTGACAACATCCCGCTTTGAGAGTTTCCTGAGCACCAAGCGGAAGTCGGCATCGACCAGGTTGTCGATCTCCTCCGCGCCGTGGACAGCAGGGACGTAACTCAGCTCCGAATTGGCCGTTGTGTCGAAGCCGACGAACCCGGGGATGACGCCACCCTCCCGGGCCAGCACCTCCGCAGCTCGGCCGCTGCTGGACGGCTAGGAGGAGCGGCAAAGTGCGGGCAAGAGGACGTTAGACAGATTCTATCATATTTTCCGTGACACTGAGGTCTAGTTTTCACTCCGTTCCTGTGCTGCATTTCATCTATTGTTTATTTACTCGTTTTATTTACATTTGCATGTACATAATGGAAGGCAAGTCAAAGTTGAATCGTATTCCCGTAACGTGTCAATAAAGTTCCCTCCGCCTCGCGAAACATTTGCGACAATCGTCCTGCGAATGTTAGCAAACATTGAGGTGATTCTGGCTTCTTATTCTCTGAAAACGTCACGCTAGGGAGGAAACGTGCTCTTACCCGAACATTTCCTTTAGTCCGCTGCTTATTCTTGCCCCCCATGGATACACATTAATCTTTAAAGTACAAGTTCTTTCTGGGCAAACCGCAGTGTTTGGTGTGCGTGGACACAAGACAGCGCTGACCGAGCGACTGTCGCGGATTGTGATGACGTCACGTTTGGAAGGATTTCCGTTTTGACACTTTCAAAATAAAAACGAATTTTGATGCGCTTAGAAAATAATTTCATTCTGTTTATTGTTGCAGATCGTAAACAGGTGAGTATAAAAATTGACGTTCGCATAAGACGACTTGTTTCTTCTTTTTGTAAATACTTATATCGTTTAATTGAAAATACAAATCTATTTTTTTGTAACAATCCATTGTTTTAACCGTTTAGAAGTATAGAATCCTTACTGAATAAAAGGCTTTACCTCAGTTTGTGGTCATTCTTGAAAAACAAAAACAAAAAAGAATGCATATATGACTTGATGCTTTTTATTCACAGACTTATGATTACAGACTTCTTGCTCTCTTTGAGCAAACACCAAACAGCTTAGTAAACTGATTTCAAAGTCCTGTGGATTCAAACCCATTAGTCAGAGGGCAAACAAGGTATAATTAGAACCATGTTAAATGAAAGAAAATGAATTAGGTGTATCATATATTAGTATGAATCTAAGACATAGTCTAAATGTCTCAACAGAATGTCAAAGAAATCATGGACCTGGTTGCTGTTTCAGGTTTTTGATTTGAAGGGCATGAATCACACCTGAAGAAAGCTTTTCTCAGTGCATATACAAGTTTTGGCATTGAGATACATTTGCATGTAAATGCTTAACCAGAGGTAGAGCCAATAGACACTCCCATCTAATCTCTTCAGAACACCTCAAATAAAACATGTCGTGGATTTATTTAAATCACACTTTAAACATGAAGTTAGAACCTTTCTGCAAAAATATACTGTATTATGGGAGCAATGTCATTAGTGAAAAACTATAGGTGTTAATTTCAAAGTGATAAAAGTTCTTTACATGAGGCACCGTTGCTTTTGACACTTCATGTCAAGAACTTGGTTTATTGTAAAAGTAAACAGCAATGTCAATGTTAACGAAGTAAAAAACAATTGGATTCAATGTATATTTTCAGTTGAATAAATTGGTGTATTATGGGGTTACTGAGCTACTGTATGTATGAAACACAATTCACTGCACGTTTTGTAACAGCCCCCCTTATTTTTATAAAATCAATTGCAAGTCAGCTGATGAGGACTTGACTACTCATTCATGAAGCGATTCCTAATGACTTAGCTCAGTGACGAAGTTCAAAAAAAATAATAAAGAGTTGATTTTATTTAAATAATTATGGTCCACTTAGAGTACAATTCATAAATAACAAAGTGTTCTATGTTTTTGGTGAGACACGACCGCATGTTGTTTAAATTCTCTAAAACCCATGACCAAAAATACCTGTTGGTGACCTATAGTAGTCAAAACGATGGCGCCATGTACAAAATAACTTTTCACTGCTAGATGTTGTGGCTATGCACTAGACGCACACCCAAACAAACCAGCTACCTGCAAGGTGTATCAACAACTGAACACACGAGGACATAGCAGGACTATTGCCGATTTGCAAACAATGTCAAGTGATCAATAAGATGAATTTTGTAAACAGCTCTTTAAAACTGGCGAATGCTACGCTGACTTCTTGCATAAAGTCTAGGGTGTTTATTTTTATATAAATGTACTATGCATATCTGTGCACTGACGGACAAATATTTTTTGGGAAAAAAAAAACATATTTGTAAGTCAAATATGAGATATTAAAAAAAAAAAATCAGCAGCGGTAACATGTTCAAGAGAGTAGCTCCATACTAAATTCTTCTTTCATCTAACACAAAATAAAATACTTGATGAGGCTTTTTAAAAATAGATCATCATTCATCAGCTGCACTAAGGAATAAATCACTTCAAAATGATCAGAAAGTGGAAAAAAAAATAAATCACATTTAGTTAAAACATATTCTAAAAGGGTTAATTCCACCTCTCAATCAATGTTGTAAAAGCTGAGCGTTATCAGGTATCAGCAGAACACACCTGCAAATTAAACACATCACAAATCCAATAGTGACTGGAATGTTGTCACCTATGATGACGACGATTTTCTTCTGGTTTGCAGAGAACCAAATTTTGCAGGTTTCTTAAATTTTAGGAAATTACACAGCTTGTTTATTTTAACCCAATGACCACCACCTGTACAATCTCAGTCACTGAACACACACGTGCGGCACAGCATTGACTCTCCACACTGCTCCCCGGGGCCCTCTGCAGGCTTCCACCAAGAGGTCGCCTGGTCTCATGACGCGACCGCTTCTTACCACCTCTGAGATGTTCTTTAAAAAACATTGTCAAATAAATTACAGGAAATGAGAGAGTTGAGGTGCCACCCAAACCCTTCCACGTCAACCCAGCTGGATGTCGCCACCTGGTGGAAGCACGGTGGTGAATTTAGGGTCCAGTTTGACCGCAAAGTCTTTGAAATTTCTAGAGGCCTGAGTGCCGAACACATCCAACACCTGTCTGTTCATCAGACCAAACCTAGAAGGACAGAGGGAAAAACATCCAGAAGCAGATTACAGAAACTTTAAAAGACACAATTTAGGTTTTATTTTTCAATATCTCTATTATATGATGTGTTGAGCACACATACATACCTGCCCTTCGTCAGACGCAAGAGGAACTTCCAGTAAGCAGGTCTCAGGTTCTGGACTTCCATCACCGCCTGCAAAACATTTCAGCGGCCACGTTTCAATTTAGCTTTCTTCCGATTAAAAACGGTTCAATAACACAACGACGTGATGTTTGCAATGGGGCAGATTTGAAGTAGTTTTATAGTGCACAAAACACTGGAGTGACGGTTTAACCCTCATGTGACCTGAGGGCTACCAGTGTGTGAATGTGATACTCACAGCTTGGAAACAGATAGCGGTGGAAATGGCATACAGGTATGTGTCTGCGTGGGGAAAGTAGGGGAACCGTCCCGCCTCAATGCCCTTAAAGTACATAGTCTAAAAAAACACAACAGATAAATGAGAACGCACAGGAAAATGTTTTATTGCCGTAGTTTCAGTTTTCCTGTGATGAAATAGATTAAAATAAAAATGAAAAAGGTATTTTACCTCCATCAGCTTGGTGAAGAGATACATGGATATTGTCGTGCTTCTGTAGAAGAACATAGAGGTTCCAGCCAGGAAGCCTGTGAAGGAAGGAAATAGAGTGAAACAGGGTAAAATCAGTCCGCAAGTGAAAGTAGAGAGAGTGGAGTTCCCTTACCAGCAATCAAGGCATGGAGTTCATCGTCAATGTTACGCAGCCAGCGCAGCAGGCAGCTCATTCCCTGAGTGGAGCAGAACTTATCAGTGAACCTCGCAATTCTTACAGAACACACGCAATGTAGAAAAAGAACAATATCATTCAATGAAAAGTCGGGGAAAAATCCAACGTGTCAGGAAGGAGACTAATGGAAAGTAGGAAATGTACATTGAGAAAGGACAGCCCAAAAACAAAAGCAGTGGATGTCAAATGTACCTTGTATATGCTCACAAAAGAGCCTAGAAATGCCCCCAGCTGGAAGTTCTCCTTGTTGTAGAACAGTGAGGGTATCCGCGACGGTTTGGAGAACATTTGCCTGAAAGCCGAAGGCACTTTGAGACAACACTGGATCAGGTAGCCGATGCTGAACATCCTGACGAAACCCTGGAGGATGAAACACAAACATTGCACGCTGCATTATCGCTAAATCCCAAGCAAATTCATTGAATCCGTCACCACAGTGAACGCCATCTACCTTCATGCAGTAAGATATGCAGTTGTCCTGGTAATGTTTGCAGCATCTGTGTCTTGGCCCCCTCCTGCATCTATGGAAAGTGTATGAAAACTTAAAAAAGGAATCCTTGGAATGCACGCAGGCGTCAATCCAGAGGAAAACTGTGTGCGCTCACAATGATTCTATCAGTTCTCTTGTGTACGCGAGCAGCGTTTTCTTCTTAGATGCTAAGGCCTGTGTGCGCTCGGTTGCTGCAGACGCTCTCGCCTCAGGTGGTCTCATGCTGGGGGCGTCTGCGCTGGCGTGGTGAGAGGGAATCTCTTCTTTCCCGATGATAAATCTGCAAACGATAACAAGGGGACCGCGTTTCCAAGTCTGTCAAAACACTCTCGAGACACAAGTGGGGCGACCGAGACAGCGACCCAACTCACTTCAATGCAGAGAAGGAAAATCCTTTAAGGCCGTCTTTATTCCTGCAGCATCAAAAGACGGAAATTAACTTCAAGATAAAACAAACTCCCAGTCGAAAAGCAATGTGAACAATCAACAGTGAAAATGATGCCCAGTGTGCAGCTCTGACCTGAAGAAGAACATGTAAAGCGAAGAAGTCAAGCAGAACAGGAGAACCTAACAAGACAAGATGAGAGGAGAAGGAGGCTTTTAGAAAATTGATGCTTTTTGTGGAATTAAACACTGCAAAGTTCTTTTTTTTTTCAACCTTCTTTACCACTTTGTCAACTCACCTCGCCGTGTTTGACGGGTCTGACGAGGCCTCGCGTCACCGCCATGCGAAACAAAGACTCAGTGGCCTAAAACACCAACATAGGGTCAAACACATCAACATGATGCAAAAGCAGGTATAACAAAAATCAAACCAAAATAAATAAAATAAGTCTTACCAGATTCGCCATGTATATCGTCAGCAGGCCTCTCCTGTTTTTTGAGTCGGGGGGTTGGAGGATAAGCAAAAAATTATAATTAGACTGTCTGGAGTTCAACATCCAAATGACAAATCAAGCGAAAAACAGAAACCAGATCCAACCTGCTTTTACGCTCGAGCAGGATGGCTAAGTAGGAAGCAGGCAGTGCAGAGCCGAAACCAGGCGACCAGGAGTAGAATCCTCCCAACAGCCTCCTGGAGTCAGAAAATGTTGTTACAACAATGTTATATCACCTATCTGACTGTGCTACACAGGGCGTGACTCTGGAAGAATTGTGAAATCAGGTCATCGTGATGTCGCAAACAGCGCTGATATCTCTTCCCCATGAGTGACCGTGCACCACCCAAGTGATTGTTTTTCTCCCTGGGATCGCCTCGCAACTCAACCGTCCCTGTGTACTTCCAAACACGAGGAGCATCCAACAAAGTATCACTTTTAGCAGGAAGTTAGAGCATTTCAGGGGTGGGGGAGGGGGCTCTAAACAGAGGGCTAATATGCTGTACTGTGAAAAGTTTTATTGATGCCGAGGAAAATGAAAGACCTGACAAAGGCCATGACACAGGGCGTGTGAAAACATAAGGAACGTTCAAGAGCTATCCGGGCTTTAATAATTCAATAAACTGCTTTCCAAACTGGAACTCGTGCGTCGCCTGCAAGGAAATGTGCATTACTGTGTGAAAAGTGCAGGACAAAAGTACCTGAGGATGCAGAAAAAAACAATGTAGAGACCTCCATTGGCAGTGAGGAAGGAACAGGACCAGAAGATCTCAGGCAGGAGCCTTTTTAGGTAGTAATCTTTCTTCCTCCTCCTGAGAACGGCTGCAATCTGCAACACAACAGGAGAGACTACGGCTGCTGAAACACATTTAATTTAGCTTGCAATTCTATTTAGTGCCGATTTGAATATCACTGGAGGGGGGGGGGCACCCAGGGCGTTCATGCATCCCCAAAGGGATCATGAATAACTGGCCCGACGAGTCAGCGCTCGCAGCTTTGCATTGCAAACAACAATAAATAGCAGGTTGACTGGGAATGAGCGGGGAGCCTGCGCGCGCGCCTGCGTGCGCGTCGTGCTGTGACCAACGTCACATATGTGATGCTTGGCCTCTGCCCACGGGGTTCATGAACTTGAACTTCAGCCCTGCGACGGTGTGACAGCTGTAGCAGCAGCACGCCAGCTAATGTTTACGCCGTTCGCTCCCCGAAGTGCTCGGGCTAACTTGGCTAACTTTAGCTTGAGAGTGCGTTCCAGTCGGAACGCCAGAGGGGAACAAAAGGCCGCAACCTACCACATAAAGAGGCGCGTATATCTTGAAGGAGACCTCCAGTGCACTGCGCGTGACAGCCAACGCGGCCAGCACGCACGACGGGTCCCAGGTGTGGCCAATCTCGTAGCAGTTGTGCGGGAGCTTGCTGAGCGCAGCCATGATGACTGACAACCGGGGAACGCGGCGGCGCGCATGCGGGCGCGTTCCTCGCAGGAGGAGGGTGGCCACGTAAAAGGGGGGGGGGGGAACAAACAAAAAAAAGCACCGTGTCGTCGCGCACGTTCCCTGGAAGAGCGAAGTAGTAGTCTGTCTGTAGTTCAGTGAACTCTTACTGCTGAGTCACAATGTACACTAGCAGTCAAAAGTTTGGACACCCTGTGAATTTAATGAATGTTCTTTCATTCTCATGACTATTGACATTGCACTTTCTCACTGAAGGCATCAGCACAACTTATGAACACACATGGAATTATGTAGGAAACAAAGTGTAAAATAACTCAAACACGTTTTATATTTACATTCTTCAAAATAGGCATCTTTCATAAAAAAGCATATTCAGTTATTGAACGTGTTTTTCTTTGCTGCACAATTACATATATCTTGCTCATATATTTGATGTCTTCAGTGTCTATCGGCAGTGGAGAAAGTTGTAAAGAAAAAAATAAAATTGCATGAGTGCGTCCATACTTTTGACTGGTAGTGTACATTTTGATGAACTTTGTTAATAGGAGATAACAGGACAATAATAACAACTAAGATATTACATCAAACATTTATTATGTGTTTACTATGATTGGTTTTAATTATTGTTGTCGTGGAAATTATTGGAGACGTTTACTCAAATGGAATAATGCTAAGTCAAGAGCTGGACTGGTCTCAGTGAGATTTTATTACAGCTGGGAGCACACAGGCAGAATTGCTGAAAAGTGCTCACCCTTCCCTGGTGAGCGAGGCATTTAAGTACACAGTAGCAAAATGGGGAAGTTACAAGTTTTGGCGGCAAATGAGAATTACTGCAAAAACAAGAATAACTGTAGAAAAATAGGAACTAACGGCTTAGGGTGCAGACTGTTCCTTCAGAGTGAGAAACAACATTCACCCTTCAAGACGTAGTTGACACCAAGAAGTACAAGAAGAAGTACAAGAACACACTGCACCCCACCCACTTCTTGGCCCATTCAATGTGGTGCCGTGGTGTCAGTGGCCTTTTTCAAGAGGATGTGTGTCAAGGACATATGTAAAGTGCTGTCATGCACATTCATGGAGATTGGTGAAGGTGATTTGCTGCTTGCCATGCATCTGATCTTTATACCACTTTAAGTTACAGGTTGTCAGTCAATGCTTGCCAAAATTTTATTTTTATTTTTTTTGAGGAATACAAAAACACAACAGTGGTTCTGGTCACTCTTGCATATTCAACTGGAGCGTAGAAGCAGTGAGATCATTTACCAGAATCCACCCGCCGTGACAATAATTCACCAGCAGATCTCTTGCCTCTTATCATGAGAGTCCAAGTGAGCAAGAAACTCTGTGATGTGATAACAACCTTTTTATGAGCACAACCAGAACCCTCTACAGTTGGACCCTGTAACTTTTCCACAATCAAAGCACAATGTATGTCGTTAAAATGTAACAGAATAATACAAGAAACAGCACTCTCTCTCTCTCTCACACACACACACACACACACACACACACACAAATTGTATGTCTTCATTTTCACAAAATAATAATCAATTCAGTATATTTGTAAGAAGGCCACCAAAGAACACCACAGCATATCTACACAATAGCCCTGTATCTATACATACAGTATCTGTGCAATAATAATGTGGACCTGCCCTACTTTGGCTCTTTATATATACGTAAAGATATGGAGTCAAGTGTGACGTCAGAAAGTAGGGTTTTTATCATCGTTTGCGATGTGCTTTTTGAATACTAAAAGCTCCAACATCTCACCCACTGAGGCCTTCACCTCGTTTTACCTCCGTAGCAATAACACGTAGAAGTCAGCAGGTGTCAGCATTTTCCCTCTGTGGAGACTTTAAAACACCGTGGAGGGTTGAAGGCCGATCTGCCAACATCTTGACTTGCTGGATTACTAAACATTTACGCAAAATTCCATTCAGTTATGGCGTTACATCGTACGAAAAATAAGTGTACGAAAATAAGGCTAGATAGACACCACTATCGAGCCACACCAGAGTCTACCTGTCTTATTTCTTCTTTCCCTTTTGAAGATGGCCATAAAAAACATATAAAGTGTTAGAGCTGTGCTGGCTGTTCGTTTTTTTGTTTTGTTTCCTTGTTTGTATGAAAAACTCAATAAAATATGTTAGAAAACGGTTAAAGGGCGAGGTGATTAGGGGTAGGACTGGATAAGTCAAGTACTTCTTCCTACTCCTTTCGAGCATATTTAAGTTGTGGACATTGATTATCGTTGTTGTTGTTGTTGTTGTTTCCTTGAGGAATAGGCTTACATATCCTTATTACTGAATCCTTTTATTTCTTTTCCTTCTTTTTTTATGCTCAAATAAAGAATAACATTTTTTTTTTTTTATCTAGCCACACTGGTGTGGCTAGTGGTGTCTATCTCGATCGGAAACTGGAAGTGTTTTTTGATTTGGAACTACATCAGGGAGATGTAAAGGACCCAACTCAAAGTGAACAGATGACAAAAAAACAAACAAACAGGCTTGTTGACCAACTCTGGTCCAATGACAGCCAATTCTCCACACCCAGGGCGCATGAGTTTGCATTTACCTTAAGTGGATCAATTACTTTAAATTTCCCTGCAGGCACTGTCGATAACGGCCCAGGCAAATTGACGCAAAAGCGCTCAGTCTGGCTGTAAGCAGCAGGGGCGCCAGTGCGACAGTGAGGAAGGCGGGTCACTTCACTGCACTTCTGCTGCCTGAATGAGCGACTGTTCCCCTACCGCTTTGGGCGCGCGCACGTAACTTCCCTTCAATCGCTGCCGTCCGACTCGCAAGCCGCACGCCCGCCGTCCCAACGTCCCACATCCGAGCGATGGATCGCCTGAACGTGTCGACCGCTTTGGGGCTGCTGTTGCTGTCGGGCTGTTTAACGTTGGTTCTCTCCGCAGCGGACGGGAGGCGCAGCAGGGAGAGGGTCTACTATGTGGGGATCGTCGAGGACACTTGGGATTACGCACCCAGTGGAAAAAACCTGGTGAACGGGCAAAACATCGCGGATGATGAGTAAGTTGGGAGCACAGTTCGTGCTGTTTTGTTGTGATGTTTTATTTATGCTGCTGTTTCATGAAGTCATTACAATCCTAAACATTTAACAGGTTCAACGTGTTTGTTAACAGCGCAATGTGATGATCAATACCAAATTGCCGCGGGTGTGGTGGTGGTCAAATGTCTCCACTGAGTCTGACTGCGGTATTCCGCTACTCTACCAAAGAGTTCTTATCATTTGGCTGTGCTATGAGAAGTAATCCACCCGTCTCATTTCCCGTTCCTTCATCCATCTTTCTCCACCAATGAGCTGCCACGACTGTGACAACCTCAGCTTGGAATCAGTCAACCGACACATCACCCCAACCCCACCCCTTTAGTTTGACATGTTAAATCATGCCGAACTAAAAAAAAAAAAGAAAAAAAAAAGGGGCAGAATTTTAAGTTTCACTTTCGGGACACAGACGACACCCCCTTATAAGGCATCAGGTTATTGGAGAGGCACCCAAATGTCGGTTTATTGTGGGAAAACACCCACAGAAGCATGTGCTTGAATGCCAGGCGTGCCAACGGTCCATACAGTACAGTGTGTAAATACAAAGTGAATCACACTTCCCCTTGATTGTCTTCCGGCGTCTCAGGTACCAGATCGAGAGGGGAACTTTCCCTCTTCACACAGACCTGAATTCAGAAATTCAGGTCTGTGTTTGCCAAAGCGCCAGTTTCAGGTTGTCATCCCACTGAAACGTCTAATTATAATAATACATCATGGCAGGTCTAATAGAGAGCAGCAGCCAGGTGCATGTGGTTACTCATCTTGTATATACTCATGTAACAGCGGCGGTGGATGTTTGGATTAGTAGAAGCTCCTTGTCTCGTTTTTAAATGATTCCAATAACGCTTAGAGGTTTTGTGGAGATTAATTGCCTGGTTACATTTTCGTCAAAACAGTTTGTGTCTTGACAATCGTTACGTCATCGTCCTGTTGTCATGGTGATGTCATAGAGTCGAGGCTGTGTTTGTGCCGCTTGTTTTTCAAAAGCTCTCAAACATCTCTCATTACGTCTGTGTATTTGTTCTGTTTTGAAATTTTTGGGATGGTGGAGGAGGGGGGTTAGGGTAACGCCAGTTTATCATGCACACTTTAACCTATTTTGTGTATTTACGCTTGGTTTGCATAGTTTAGTTGACCTGGATAATAAAATGATCTTAAAGGTTATCAATAGGCTGAATTTAACAAATGTGTTTTCCTGTAAATTCTGAGGCCTCACACCATTTTGTACGACCACAACTGTGTCTTCTGTTGCTCTCCTCCCTTTTCCCCTCCTGTCTCAGTCAAGCTTCGGAATTCCTGTTGAAAGGACCGGAGCGCATTGGCAGCGTGTACAAGAAAGCCATGTTCCGGCAGTTCACAGACGCCTCGTACAGCCTACAGTCCCCCCGACCTGCGTGGCTGGGCTTCCTAGGGCCTATCATACGAGCGGAAGTCGGCGAAGTCATTGTGGTTCACCTGAAGAACTTTGCGTCCAGGAACTACTCCATGCATCCCCACGGAGTCTTCTATGAGAAGAACACAGAGGGTACGATATCGCACATTACATCCAGTTTGCAGTGTAAACACTACGGCATGCCAAAGTGATGTTATCTCCGCTCTAGCCGGGAAACTCTGGATCCTGGTGTTAAAAGAATTTCAACGTGTCACTGTTTCAGACCCGATTGGGAAAGTCTGGAAAGTTTTTGATCAACACAGTGCTGTGGGATTGCTGGACTACAACTATGTGTTGTTGCACATTCCTATCTGACTAGAGCATCATTTGTCACAGTTCTTAACCTCATGGCTGAGCCTAAACTGCGGCCTGCACGCTGTACACATATGTAACTATCGTGTCTTTGTTGCCGCCAGAGTTGCTGGCAAAGCTCATGTTTGTTTTGTACATTCATGTAAAGTAGTGACACAGTGATCACAGTTTCAGTTCCTGACTTCTCATGAATCTCTTAGTTTCGCAGCTATTTTTTGTTGAGCAACACGCAACGCCTCCCCCGCATCCTTCAGAATTTCCAGGAGGTGGAACAGACAATTTCCCGTAAATGGCATTAGCGGGTCGAGCTTACAAGGACACGTACTGCCAGGTCACCGCAACTATTGACCTTCAGTGGGACAAGTTGCCCACCGTACTCGTGCTTGTTCTTCCTATTTTCACATCTTTCTTTCAAATTCCACTGGATCTCAGGGAAACAGCATGTTTAGCCCTGCGGCCAGACACTGCAGGTCCAGTGTCAGACTTTATGCTCTCCCAGCCACCTTACAGAGCTGGCTGACAGACCTGGTAGCCTGGTTCTTTACATTGCAGTACAGGCCGTAGTGTGTGCCGACGTACTGAACCCAGTTGTGGAACAATGGGGTCAGTGAGTTGTTGCGTAATATGAGGTATTATAAGCATTACACGCACACTCATGTGCACAGACTCACACACAAAGTTGCCACTGCTGGACTTTGTAAAAATACAGTGTCATGACTCTTGCTGTGTTAAACCAAGTCATGTAAAGAGTGCAGGCCACATGGGTCCAGAGTACAAACAATATCTGACTGCCACTAACAGATCAACAAGATCATAACTGTGCTTCCTATGTCTAAATATTTAGAGGCCAAAATCTTGGCACTGATAAGACGCCAAAGAGAAAATGGCTTTGACCTCGATTCAGCAAAGTAAACAAGACTATAAATTGATAGATCGATAGATCACCAAAAATTGAGCTTTTGAGAAGGAAAACTTTCAGCATACTCTGCTTATTGCAAACTAAAGTTCCCTGTTCTTGTCTCTTATGCTTCCCCCCTCCCTTTTTTTTTTTTTTTTTGCATGTGCTCAGATAAAGTTAAATTACCTTTTGTGCACTTGGTATTCTAGTACATCACTCAGAAGGTGACTCACCTTCATTGTTCACACAAATGACTCTCCCGTCTGTGTCAGTTTGGCAGCTTGATATGTGGTTACGCGTCATCAAGATTGATATTTAAAAAAAAATCCTGAATGAAAAGTTACCAACATAGACATAGACAATGCCTTAGTAAGAGCTAGTAAGAAATAAAAATCATGTGCGTAAACTTTTTTTTTTTTTTGTTGCCCACCAGGCGCGCTATACCCAGATGGCACGTCAAACTTGCTGAAGATGGACGATGCGGTTCCCCCGGGAGGCAGCTACACCTACCGCTGGGAGGTCAGACCACAGTTTGGCCCCACGGACGATGATGCCAGCTGTCTGACCTGGGTCTACCACTCTCACTTGGACGCACCCAAGGACATCGCCGCAGGGCTGATTGGGCCACTGCTCACATGCAAGAAAGGCAGGAGGATTTTGTTTTGTTTTTGCCATTTTCAGAGGAAAATATTCATTTTCATGTCGCTCGGTAGGTCAGCGGGCACGTTTACTGAAACTCCACAAACTTCCCGCACAAAGAGATCTCGTTGAGCAACATCCCGACTTCACAGTTTCCACCATATCTCCATAAATAAAACGTCTGTAAAATGTACATACAGTGCAAGTCTGCTAAGAAAGAAAACAAATGTATTTGTTCACAGTGGACTCAGCTGCCACTCGCAGCATTTCTTAGCTTGTCTGCAGCATCATTCAACCAGGGGAAAAACCAGATAATGTAAATGACTTTGTTCAATGTAAATGTTCAGGGTCATTAACAGGCCTTTAAAGAAAGAAAGCCTAATCTCAAGAGAACTTTGGCCTGATGGTTGTAATCCATCTTCCAACACAGAGAGAGCAGGATTCATGGGCTCTGAGGCAGCCGACCAGCAGAGATCATTTCTACTTTTAACCTTGGACAAACTGCTGTGTTGTCTATTCTTATTTCGCCGTCGACTGTAATTTGCTGGACATAGCCACAGTCGCCTGTTGCCTCTTCGCACACACACATTACAAATGTTAGTGATAGCAACACTCGCTGCGTCTAAGCCCTTAAATGACTACAGTGAACAGCTACACAGGGAAGCTTGAGGAAAACAAACACGGTGAGACTCTGTGGCCTCTGTGCTCCCGGCACGTGCAGAGTTGCAGGGATAAACAGACATTAAGTGTGCCTCTGCCTGCTCTGCCTGCTTTGACTCAATCCCCAGTTTTATTTCCCCACTGGCCGTAGGAACCCTGAAGGAGGGTGATGAATCAGAGTCGATCCGGAATGACGTGGACCAGGATGTGTTCCTCATGTTCACCGTGGTGAACGAAAACCTGAGCTGGTACCTGGATGATAATATTCAGACGTGCTCCAATTCAGCTAGCATTACCAAAGCTGACTCTGTTTTTGAAGAGTCAAACCTCATGCATGGTAAGAACAAAAGAGTGTCTTAGAAACACATTTCTAACCATGCAGTCAGGCAAACTTGAAACAGCCAAATGAAGCCGTATTTTATTCTCGCACATTCTGGTCACTTCCAATGCACAGCCCTTAACCATCCCATAATATACCATATCTTTCTGTTCCATCCTGTGTGCCAATTATAGAAAGCAAAAATCAATGTAAAAACAGCATAATTAGCCCTTTGTTTACAGCCTCCCTGCACTGATTTCCTGCACCCTCCACATGGGTTGAAGGAATCAGAGCAAGGCAGTTACAAACTGATCTCAAACACCTGCTTGGGGATATTGATGACCCCTGTGATGTCACAAAGGGTTGGTGCCCCATAAAAATGCATGTTTTAGTGGAAGAAGTGAAACGGGCAAAAAAGAAAAGTGAAGGATGGACTGGTTGGTGTGTATCAATGCTAGGCAACGTTGCATAACATGGGAGCTTTTCGTGAAAGAAGTAAACACTGGCAGCCTTGTTGTCCGCATCCTTCCCCCCTAACCTCTGCGTTTTCCTGTGGGACAGCGATTAATGGCTACGTGTTTGGCAACCTGCCTGCAATCCAGCTGTGCCAGAACCGACCAGCGGCCTGGCATCTGTTTGGCATGGGCAACGAGGAGGACATTCACTCGGTCTTCTTCCAGGGGAACACGCTGCTGGACCGCGGCCACCGCACCGACACCGTCAGCCTCTTCCCCGCTACCTTTGTCACAACTCAAATGGTGCCGAGGGCGAACGGGAGGTGGCTGCTGAGCTGCCAGGTTAATGACCATTTACAGGGTAGGGTATCTGACCTTTGACCTCTGCGCTGCCTTTGCACCTCTGGCAATTTCCTTGTTGTGTAGAGCTGCTGACGGTGGGGAATGCTATTTATGGCTGGGAGTGTGTTCTTTCCTGGACATGCTGGAACTTGCAACATAAATATGAGTCAGTCGCATGTAGTTGAGCTTTTTTTTTTTTTTGAAGATGTATGGAGATTAATTTACATATTAAAAAAAACATACAAAAAGAAACACAGAGAAAAAAGAAAAAATGTTTGCTAATTTTACCATTCTGACCAAGTTCAACAACTCACGTTCAACGCATTTCCCTACATCTGCTTTCTTTTCTAGCCGGCATGATGGCCTATTACGAAGTGAAATCATGTGACCGCGAGACAGTCACGCCAGTGGCCGACCGGGTCTTGAGGAATTACTACTTGGCAGCAGAAAAAGTCGAGTGGAACTACGCACCCTCGGGAAAAGATTTGATCACAGGAGCTTCTCTGACTGAGGACGGCAGGTGGGCAGACAAGTCAGAGCGCAATCACTGCTGTGTGTGTTTGGCCCCGACAATGGCAACAGCGAGGGCCACAGCTGAAAATGGCTATTTACTAATCAGATCACTGGCAATTTACATTTTGAAAACAGGACTTATTGAGGTTTATGCTCAGATGTTTTACATTTCAATTGCAATTATGCTCCAATCAGGTGCATTACACGTGTTGTAATTCGCTCCCTCTCAACACTGCGGTTCCCCTCACAGTGCTTCAGACACATTTTTTGGCAAGGACAATGGCAAGAAGATTGGAGGCCTCTATATGAAAGTGATTTACAAAGAATACACGGATGCCACCTTCACCATCCTAAAGCCTACGAGTCCTCCTTTGGGACTCTTAGGTGAGCGATCAGTGATCAGCTGGGGCTTCGTTGCGTGTGTGTTCCCAGTGTCTCATTATTACGTTTCTCTATTTGCCCAGGTCCGGTCTTGAGGGCGGAACAAGGAGATACGCTCAGAGTGACTTTCTTGAACAAAGCAGACAGACCGTGCAGCATCCAGCCTCATGGCGTGCACTATGACAAACACTTCCAGGGAAGCAGCTATGATGATGGTGAGGAACCGGCGCTCGGAGGCTTTGGTTCAGTTTAAAGATTCCTAATTCAAAAAAACAAACTACATAGCTCGCTAGCAGTCAGCACATACAGTCCTTGTTTATAGCTCTCAGTAGAAACACTGGGTTTCTGCCAGGAAGTGATACCGCCCTGTGTGTATCTGTTCCCTTTGTGACATCTAAAAAGGCAAATACCGTATTTTCCGGACTATAGAGTGCACCTCAATATAAGCCTCACCCACTAAGTTTTTTAAAAAAATTGGAAATGTACATTTATAAGCCGCACCGGGCTATAAGCCGCCGATTTCTAGGTTGTGAAATGAGATATATGTTGGATAGATAGATGGATAAAGATTAGATAGATAGATTTACCGGTACACAGAAAGATTTCTTACTTGTTTATTTACATGACTGAAGTGCCGCTAACACAGCAGTAAAAGTGCTGATCAACCAAAACAGAGAAGTTGCGCACTGAACCCACGTCGAAGCGCCGTCACTTTTTCTTCATGCGCACTGGAAGCATTAAAGTCTCTTCATGAACACTGAACCCAGAGACCACCTGGCACTGTTCATCTTCCTCCTGCGCACTGAAAGCGCTGAAGTCACTTTCTTCAGTGTCGGAGTTGAACAGCCTCAGAAGAGCTTCTACCTTTTCTGTGTCTATGTCAGTGTTGCTCTCCGTGCCACAGCTTGTCTCGTTTTTGCACTTCCTGTTCCATGGTTCAAAGCGTGGGGAAAAAAGTAGCGGCTTATAGTCCGGAAAATACGGTAGTTCTAGGTTTGTGTGTGTGGACTTGAACTGTGAGGAGACTGTGTGTTGTTTCTTAGATCCGGGTGGGTCGTAAACAGGATTGAGATACAGAATAGAAAAGATTTCTGAAGTGTTTTTTGCATAATAAGGGACCTTTTCAGAAGTGGCTCTGAAGGTGCAACAAACAGACTGTGGACTCTCTTGCTGTCTGTGTTCTTTAGTCAAGCACATTTGATTGTTCCTGTTCTTGTCTATGTGTGTTACCATAGGTGTGGACAAGCCGGGCTCCCACGTTCAGCCGGGGCAGAACTTCACCTACGAGTGGCAGGTGCTGGAGGGTCCATCTCCAACAGATGCTCCCTGTATCCCCTACCTTTACTTCTCAGCAACCGACCCCGTCGCGGACACCAACTCTGGACTAGTGGGGCCTCTGCTGGTGTGCAAGAAAGGAGCGTTGAACGAGAACGGAAGACAGGTGGCGCGTTTGTCCGTACGCATTCACACATTCTTTGTCGCAAGCGTCACACATCTCAAAGGCCCATATTTACCCACTGACCCAAAATGTGTCTCTCTGCAAAGGTTGGATATGGTTGCACCCTGACATCACGGCTCCTGTGAGAAAGATGTGAACTCAAGCAGGACCTCAAGAAACAGAGATTAATGTCGACACGACTTGCACTACCATTTCTTACCATTTGATGTCACTCACTCTGACACAGTTGGCCTTTAAAATCTTTATCCATTCAATTCAAAGTCGCTCTGCCAGCAACACTGAGACTGGGCAACATATTATTACACTTTAACATTCTTGCCTCGATTGCAGATTGTAGATTCAGGCAGGACAACATGAATATGTGCTGGAGGAAATGCAACACGCGCTGTTGGGGCTCGCGTCCGTAAAAATGAAACAACACAAGTCTGGACGTGTATTAGAGCCCTCCAGAGATATACCTGGCACCAAATATTTCTCTTTCACTTGTGCACAAGACTTTGACAAAGGTAGAGCAGAAGATTAAATCATAAGTGGCAAAAAAAAAAATAGAAGATCAATGTTTGTTCCCTTGCACTGTGTCGAAAAGTACAGTAGCCACGTGACAATTGGACATGAAGAAATGACAAGACAAAGTTATTTTAAAGGAAAACCTCAAAGGCGACCACACCAAATGTTATTGAAAATGTTTTCATGCCGTCTCGCCACTGTACGTGTCTTGTTTTTCACAGAAAGGTGTTGATAAGGAATTCTTCCTCCTGTTTTCTGTCATGGACGAAAACATGAGCTGGTATATTGACAAGAACGTCGAGAAGTTTACCAGCCAGAAAATAGATGTTTATGACGAGGACTTCGAGGAGAGCAATAAGATGCACGGTAGTCAGCGGGTCGAGTCACCGTCTGTCTCACATTCAGCTGCTCATTACAGCGAGAGCCTGTTTTGACCTGGCACCTCCACCTCTTGTCTCTGTATCTGCAGCTGTGAACGGCCTCATGTACGGGAACCTCCTTGAACTGCGGATGTGCGCCGGCGACAACGTGGTTTGGTACACTTTTGGCCTCGGCACCGAAGTGGACATCCACGGCGTTTTCTTTGAAGGGAACACCTTCCAGAGGCAGAAGACCACGCGTGACATTGTCAACGTGTTCCCACACACCACCGCCGTCGTGGCCATGCAGCCAAACATTCCCGGTGTCCAAGTCCAACTACAGGTGCGCGTGCGCTTACGACGCCTCAGCAGAGCTACCTGAACTCTTCAGGCTTGATTTCATGAGCACTCCGTTGCCGAGGCAGACATATCAGAATGTGAGGGTGCACCTCACACATTCGCACCGGGGGAAAATACAGTCTCGACCACCTGAGCCACAAGTCAGTCGCAACAAAAAGCTAGATGTGGTTTAAAAGGGGAAGTGGCAAACACCTCCGCAACCGTCACTCTGCCGCTTGCTAAATCTGGCGATGCAGTGATGAAAAAAAGTTTTTGGACACCTCATGCATCTATGATGTACTGTATTATTGCAAAGAATGAGATTTAAGTCAAGTGCAACCACCAGCATTGACCCACACAGGCTGCAAGTGCACTGTTCCTGCCAGCTCAGAGCTGGATGTTTCAGCAAAAGGACGCCACCTGCATCACATCCAGAGTATGAGAGTACAAGAAGTAGAAGATTTTCATTTTCTCATTTTGTCTACCACAAATTACCAATAACCAACAAACGAATTTCCATTTGCTTGTGTGCTTCTGATGTTGCCAAACCTTTTAAAATTCACTCAAAAAACTTGCAAATATCTCACGACGATAATTGGGATTAAAGGGCAACACGGTGGTGCAGTGCTGTCAACTCACAGCAAGAAGTTTCCAAGTTCTAACTCTTGGTGGAGTTTGCATGTCCTTCCTGTGTCTGCGTGGGTTTTCTCCGGGTTCTCCCGCCTCCTCCCACAGTCCAAAAATGTGCGTGTGAGGCCTATTGGGAACTCTAAATTGTCCGTAGGCGCATGGGTGAGTGCGAATGAGTGAATGTTTGTTTGTTTTTCCTCTGCTGCCGTGGAATGCATGGGCCACTTGTCCAGGGTGTAACCCTGCCTTCGCCTCATGACAGCTGGGAGAGGCTCCAGCTGACTGATCAGCTGGACGACCTGCAGCACAACCAAACCCACGTGTTCATGCCTCCTTATCTCCTCCTCCTCCACTCGTCTCACAGGCACGTACGAGGTCAACTGCAGAGTGACGGACCACTTTGCCGCAGGCATGAGGGAGCAGTACCAGGTGGACCTCTGCACACACCGCAAGACCAACCACACGCAGGCCAGCAAGATTGTGCAGTATTTCATCAGCGCCGAGGAAATCGAGTGGGACTACTCGGAGGAGAGGGTGTGGGAGCTGGAGAAACACCACGCAACCTTAGAAGACAGGTGTGCAGGAGGGGGCGTCGCTCTGCCGTGTGTTTCAGACGTTACTGCGGCTTGTAGTTGGTGGCTGAAACAAATTACTTTTTTTTTTTTTTTTGGTAATGGATTTGAGCTGGTGTCATGTCCTCCAGTCCAGGCAACATGTTTCTGGAGAAAGGGGTAAACCGAATTGGCTCACGCTACAAGAAGGCGGTGTACAGGGAGTACACCAATGACAGCTTCAACGTTCAGAAGAAGCGGAAGCCCAGTGAGGAACATTTGGGAATCCTGGGTAAATTCTCCTTTTGGTGACTCAAGGCTTTTTTTAATAAATGGAGACAGACTCAACATAATGTCTTCCTTCTCCTTCTGCAGGTCCGTTAATCAAAGTAGAGGTGGGAGAGCAGATTGTGATCACATTTAAGAACAAAGCCAGCCGGCCGTACAGCATCACCCCGTACGGAGTCAAAGCCAGTGGTGCGCACGTTCCCGTCCAACCCGGTGAGGGGAAATCCATTTGTATTGTTTCTAAGAAAATACAAGGGTCAAGACATTTTTGGACCACTAACTTCAATCAGTGCAGGTCTCTAGTCTGTCTGTGAACTCTACATATAAGAAGTCAATTCCTTGACTCACTTCATAGAAAATATGCACAGTTCTGGAAATGCACCCCTTTGTGATGTCACAAAAGGTGCTGATACTTCCGCTAGGTTGTGACAACACTGGCTGTTTCTTCCGAGCTCTCCGCCGCCTTGTTTTCATTCTCTTCCATTCAAAGCATCAGTTTTAGCAGGAAGCTAAAACTGAGCATTTTTGTGAGAAAGCTGAAAACAAAGGGTTAAATGTGCTGTTTTCTTTTTTTTTTTTTGATAATTAATTGTGCCAGGCTGGTCTGTAAGTGTCCACGATGGAAAAGAATAGGTGTCTCACGGGATCACTGAAGGTGCACGGGCCTAAAAATTCTTGGCCTCCATTTTTATGGTCCTTTCTGTTTTTCTTTTCCGTAGGTCAAATCCTAGAGTTGACCTGGGATGTTCCAGCAAGCTCTGGTCCAGGGCCGTCTGATCCAAACTGCATCTCTTACAGCTACCACTCCAACGTTGATTTCGTCAAAGTAAAAATTCCTTTTATCGAGAGTCAAAAAGAAGACACGCACAATTCTATATTTTCTAGAAGAAAAAAAACCACGTATGGCCTTCCATGTTTCCATGTGATAAACTGGCTTGTCGTTTTTTTTATTGCCAGGATCTGTACAGTGGCCTCCTCGGGCCTCTGGTGGTATGCAGGCCTGGTACTCTGAGCCGCGGTGAGGGGTCCGACAGACAGAGGGGTGATGTGGAGGTCGAGTTTGCTCTGCTCTTCATGGTGCATGATGAAAACGAGTCCTGGTACAAGGAGGATAACATCAGGAAATACTTGGGCGTCAACCCACAAAGCTTTATGCCAGACGAAGACTTTGGGGAGAGCAACATGATGCACGGTAAGAGACAAGAGACAGAGAGACGCTTCCTGTTCCGTAATCTGGAATGAACTCACCGTGGAGCAAAGAGTCCGCTGGTTTGAAATGGAATTGAAAATTGCCTTTTTGCTACTGCGTATCCACATCTACATGGCTCTGCCTGGGGTTGTGTGATTTAACTTGACATCGCGGCTCGTGTGATATCAAGAGGTCCGTTGTTTGCAAGATGCTTTCTGACCATTAGGTGGTACAAAATCTAGACTCTGGGCCTTCAAGGGGTTTGCAGGAGCATGTGTGTCTCTGTCCTGTGAGTAACGTGCACTCATCTCACCGCCTGAATACCTGTACTGATTAGGCATTAATGGAAAGCTGTACGGAAACCTCCGCGGGCTGGAGATGACGCAGGGCCAGAAGGTGGACTGGTACCTCCTGGGAATGGGCAACGAGGTGGACATGCACACTGTCCACTTCCACGCTGAGACGTTTACCTACAAGGTAACGTTCACCACAGACACCGGCCGATCTCTTTATACCTCCAGCACGATCAATCAGTCGATCAGGTCAGTGCAAAATAAATGTAAAGACTATCTTCTATCTTGGCAACTACAAGGCTGTAGAATGCTCATCCTAAAGGCCTCTCCGGTTCTAAAAATAGTTTCAGGAGAACCAGGTATTTCTTGCGTAGGACACCTCGGGGGTGGTCCTGAGAGGTGTCCCACTGTCAACATAAACCTGAGTTGTTCTGCTGTGTTGATGAGGTGAAACCCATTGAGGGTGACTCCCTCAGAATGACAGTTCTTAAAGGTCCAATGTGAAAAATTTTGCTAGTTTTATGATTTTTATATTGGTAAAAGCTTGAAATACTTCCCATAAATACATTAACAAAAGTTTTCCTACCCTTAGAACTGTTTCTAATGTATATAAGAATATACATAGAGCAAGGAAGCCTTCCTGACAGGCGGGCTTCCTTACAGATTTGACTCTCTGGGCCTTTTAGAGCTGAAGAAGAGCTTTTTTTGAAATGTGAAATTTAAATAACCAAGAAAAAAAAAAAGTCCAGTCAACTTCAAGTCGCTAGTTTCATTCATTCATTCATTTTCTATACCCGCTTATTCCTATTCAGGGTCACGGGGGTCTGCTGGAGCCTATCCCAGCTGTCTTAGGGCGAAGGCAGGGTGACACCCTGGACAAGTCGCCAGTTCATCGCAGGTCGCTAGTTTCATGTTCCCTAAATTGTTCTTCGGTTCCTTTCGGTTGTTCTGCAGACAGACCGAGTGCACCGTGCTGACGTCTTCGAGCTCTTCCCCGGGGTTTTCCAGACTGTAGAGATGGTGGCCGGCACGCCTGGAACCTGGCTGCTGCACTGTCACGTGACGGATCATATCCATGCTGGCATGGAGACCACTTTCACCATTCAAGGTGGCTCAGCGCTAAAATCTCTTTTCCTATATTCAGTTCAGACGTGGCATGAAACGACCAATTAAAAAAATATTTTCTAACTTTTTTTCTCCCCTCAGCTGCAGAAAAAACAACGAGAGGTAAGAGCTGCTTCTCCTGAAGAAAATCAGGAGCAACTATTGTTGATTGTGTTGTTAAGAGGGTGAAGCAAAACTAATTTTGTTTCGCTTTGTTCTGCTTCACACAGTGGTGTGTTGATTTGACTGCAGTAAAGCTGTGTGACTTGATGAGAGGGCACAAAAGATTAAGCACAAAATGCTGACATGATGTAAAACCACTTCCCATTCCCACCCTCTTTTTGGTCAGCCAAACAAAGTAATCAGTCTATATTATCTATTTATGCCTATTAGGCGCGACTCAGAGAGAAATCTAGAACCTGGAGAGTTGAAGAAAAAAAAAAAAAATCTAGAAAACAAATCAAAACGGTCCAAGATTTCATGCTCAGTATTTTGACATTGTAAATGTCTCGGGCCATTGTTGTACAAAATTCCAGGATGTTCTCCTCACGGTCCTCCCTTCCTCTCTTTTCTCTTGTGCCACTGCCAACCCTACAGCGACTGGTGCCGCGGTGACAGGAGCAGGAAGCTCACTGATGACTTCGCTGCTCCTCCTGGGACTCAGTCTGGCAGCGGTGCACGTATGAGCCAGACACTGGGACACATTGACTGTTTATCAAGAAAGGACAAAACCACTGCACTTTTCTTTTTGTTTCAACCAGTGTCCAGATGGGATTATTTATCTTTTGTTTTCAGATTATTAAATTTATTTTAAATTGCTTGTGTGTTGACCCCATCTGTTCACTGACACCACAAGGTGGCAGCATATGCGTTTTGTTTCCTAAAATATCTGCAAGTTAGAATCTGTGTTTTTTTTTCTTTTCTTCAAAATATTCCCTTTTATGGGGGCAATTTTTGCTGCAAAACTGCTGGTGGGATTCTTTAAAGTAGCGGATTAGCTCAATACACGTCTTTGATGAGCTGCAGGAAGTAAAAACAGATCACTAATTGACTTGTAGTGTGTGTGTGTGTGTGTGTGTGTGTGTGTGTGTGTGTGTGTGTGTGTGTGCGTGCGTGCGTGCGTGTGATGCAATCGTCTGTCGTTAACACTGGGCATAGAAAAACATTCCCAGACTTATTGATCACGTCAAACAGCAAACAGTCTGATTGGCTCGTCATCAATCCGCACCGAGGCAGCAAATGAAAGCGGTTGAAGGTCTTAACGGGGATCGCGCGCTCTTCTTTGGGCGCTGTTGACAGCTGCGGGAACAACAGCGCACTATCGCAATCGGTGTTTGCTCTGATGTGTTCACAGTTGGGCAATCATGTGACTGATATGCAGATTGATTGGGATGAGAGAGAGAGAGAGAGAGAGAGAGAGAGAGAGAGAGAGAGAGACGCAAAGTGATCAAAACGTCTTGAAATCTCATCAGAGAGTTTGACGCATTGTACACAAAGGAGAGACAACAACAGCAAAACCAAAAATGAAGAGGCAATGGAGACTCCACGCTCGCTGCTCTACATTTGCAGGTCAGATCAACAATCAGCATCATGTGGCGCGTCATTGATCATGCAAACAACACCATAATGTCGTGTTTCCTCGGTGAGAGGGTGCCGTCACATTGTTTTCGAGGCAAAACACCCCAACTCGTCAACACTTCAATGGCACATTGATTGTCGCTCGCGACGATGAAAGAAGCCTATTGCGTTTTTCCTGAGACTTTGTACGGCTTGGTTGTCGTTTAAAACCTTGATAAAAAACAAACAATAAATAAAATATGAATCTATCCATCTCTGTTTGCACTGTTTGTCTTTATTCCCTCCGCACTCATTCGTCCTAAAATCAATCAAACGTTCAGCAGGCTTCACCTCGGGAGATTCAAGACGCCTGTGACGTTCTGACGTCATGCGTGTGTGATTGATCAGCAGGGGGCGTCACCCAAGTACCTAAGCCCTCTGTGTATATAAACCTGGCGTTGGACGGGGCCTCCTGCTCACTGAGCTGGTCCAGAGTGCAGCTGGGAGCCTGACAGCGGAGGGTAGGAGAGGTAAGAAAGTTTGTCACGTGTTTCATCTGTTGTTTTTCTGACACCCCCCCTCCAACTTTGTAAATACGCAGTAATCACCCAGTGTTACAGTGTTACTGAGAGTGGCTCGTCCCCAGCGGTGTCCCTTTTTTTGTTCTGCGAGATCCAAAACTGACTGCAGAAATTTACATCAGACGAAACTTAACAGATTGTGTGTGGGTGCAAGTGCAATGAAGTGTGTGTGTGTGTGTGTGTGTGTGTGTGCGTGTTGCTGGCCGAGCAGCCAACCTTTATTGTTTGTCTGGCAGTTGCTTCGTGTTTTGGATGCGCCACAGTAATTACACAGAGTTACAGTTGGATGGGCCTGAGAGGGCATCATGTACGACAGGAGGGGCGGAGGTCTGCGGACAGACAGACAGACAGACAGACCGACCGACCGACTGACAGACAACAGCCAGAGCCCCTCAATTCTATCCAGTTTGGACCAGTTTGGCCCTTTCACCAAACAGTAGAATCCCTGTGACAGCCTCCACAGATTCTACTTTTTTTTTGTGCTTGTGCCTGTGCAGTGATGTAAGCTGTTTGTCCCTGCAGCGGAGCGACACGATCCTGCGCATCACAGCGGGGGAGAGGATGGGGGTGCGGGTGGGGGCGGCGGGGTGCTAATTGGCAATTCTATGCCTGGGATGCCATCACGCCTGTACGTCAGTTTAGCAAAAACAAGGCTGTTGTTGGTGTGAAGGGAGTAAAAACAAAACAAAAGTGGCTCCAGTTCAGCAACATGAGTCCCATTGATTTGCCTCTCGCGCGGAGGGAGAGGTGGACTCGTGGTTTATCACCGCTATCTCAACATGATAAAAAGAAACGCTCTGGTCCTTCTGTGACGCCGTGATAGGCTAACTATAAACCCTCCCCGTGTCTTTTGTCTCCACAGATCAGTGATCCTTCATCCTGAGCGTCAGACACAGGGGCCCAGTCTCTCTCTCTCTCTCTCTCTCTCTCTCTCTGCCCTTCCAGCTTTGCTCTCAGCTGTTTCCTCTGGTCCCTCTCCACTCCACTTCTTCCCCAGTACCTGCTCCCAACCTCCAACCATGGCTCCGACCCTGGCCACAGCGTTCGCCAGGCGCTGGTGGATGGCGGTGACCGCCATCATCGAGAACCTGCTGTTCTCCGCCGTGCTGCTGGGATGGGGCTCGCTCCTCATCATGCTCAAGTCCGAGGGCTTCTACTCCTACATGTGCAACGAGGAAGGTGAGTCGCGGGCGCAAGTCCACCCTTTGGTCTCTCACTTTCTCACCGGGCTTCTTCTCAGACTCTTCCCCGGTGCTACCTTCAGACTTGTGAACATCTCCTTCACTTGCTTCTTATCGCCAGATTTTCTTTATGGGATTCAACTCAAACCTGAGGCCTGATTGTCTTTTCTATTATAGGCATGATTTTTCTGCTAAAGGAGTCATAGAATCTTGTTTATTCGACTAATTCTATTACATTTTAAAAGAATAAACAAAAGAAACTATGGATGAGCCTTGTTGGATTAAGGAGTCCTAGACTGTTTAGTTTCACCCACCCTGCTAAAGGTTGGATGGTTCAACAGTACAGTGAGTCACATTGAGTTTTGGCACAGTGATGTCACCTGGCAGCAGACTGACTCTGCAGGAACAGAGAAAGCCCTCCACCACCCAACCCCAATCCATTTGGTGTCTAATGCCTCTCTTGTCCTCCCCTGTTATGGCCCTAAAGTTATCCCGGCGCTTTTTGTCTTCTTCGCCACAAAGGTGGAATTGATGAACACAATGGTCCCAGTCAGGCCAAGTGGGAGAGAGCGAGCTCAAGTGAACCTGAGCGAGGAATCAGGCCAGGCTGCTCCTTTGTAACACAGGTGATGGAGACTCCTGGCTGCAAGCAAATTAATTTGCTCAACATCACCTCATCACTGGCCCTGCTTTTTTTGGTTTTTTTTTTAAAATCCTTCTTTTTTTCTTCTCCTACTTCCCTTTTTTGATTTGCAAAAAAGATGCCAACAGATGATAAAGACAGTAAAGGTGACAGTTTATCACTGCATAACAATACCACCGTGTTGGTGTCTCCAGCTCGGAGAACATTTGCCAGAGACGGCCGTTCAAGCACCCAACATATCTGGTATTCAGTATAGATGTATGCAATTTTTTTTTTTTTGTTTATTTTTTTTTTACACAACTTTTAACCAGCAGTCAGACTTTGTTTTATCCTTCATCAGCAGCTGGTTGGGTTTTTTGCCCATTTTGCCCAAATGCAAAAAAAAATATCCCTGACTCAGGGAAATGTTTCCAGGGTGTGCGACACTTGAATGGGTATCGAAGAGCTGACTTCAAGCTTTGAGGGGCGCCCTGAAGCGTGCAGGTTGTCTCAGCGGTGTAGCTTACATAAGAGCTCAGTACCGCCCCCAAACCCACCGCATGTGACATGTGAGAGAGACGAACAGAGATTCACCACTTTATTACAGTTCATATAGTTGAAAGTCCAGCGATATGGCACTGATAGCAAAGTGATGAGCATTAGAAATCAGACAGTCGAGATTAAGTTGGCATGTGCTACAGAGCAGGATCCAGCTTGAGTTCCCACAATGCTGACTCGAAAGAGCTTGTAAAATGTGAAACCTACAGTGCACCTTTAACACGGGCGGTTCCAATTCCACCTTTTCTCAACTGAGCAGAGCTTTTAAAACAACTGCGTCACTCAGCATGTTGTTATAGATTTTTCTTCTTGGCCTTTGAAGTCGTTCAACCTCGCAGGTACAATCACATGCCGGATGACTTTTGCACTGTGTCGTCAAATGCGTCACTGTGCTTTGCGCACACATGCCATCGGTATGATAGCGAACTATGACCACAGTGGCGTTGGCCTACTGATACAAACCGAGCACGCAGCCGTGTGATTCTGAAAGCGTCAGCCTTCTCACAACTCACCTGGACTTTGCCCCTAGCTTATTTTTTATATTATCTTGTTGCATTTTGCCGATAATAACGCCAGCTCAGCTTATCACCTTCAACCCCCAGCTGCTTCCCAGCGCGCTCACAGAACCAAAATACCGACTGTGCTAAGACAGATTTGCAGAGTCCTACGGGCCATAAATACATTTATTGCCAATCCATCCCTTCCACATCCACTCAATGTCCATAAAACAAAGCTCGGCCAACCAGACAGACAGTGGCGAACGTCCGTTTTATGGCAGATAATAAATAAGACAAAGGCAGGATGGGTGCTGGAAATGGGAGAAGAGTGTATCAGAACAAACCTTTCAGAGTTTCACCACCAAAAACTTTGGATTTTGCCCAGGTATCGACAGCCTGGGTGCCAACAGCTCCAGCTTCAACCTGTCCGAGCCCCAGCTGCTGCCACCACAGGCGCTGGACGAGAGCGGAGTGGAGTACTTTGACAACGACGGCACGGTGGTCGGCCTGGGAGACGGGGTGGAGATGAGGCCCCTGGGCCCCACGGACGACCAGCTGAGGATGAACGGCTGGCTGATCTGCAAGGACCAGGACGAGATGCTGAACCTGGCGTTCACCGTCGGCTCCTTCCTGCTCTCGGCCATCACGCTGCCGCTGGGCATCGTCATGGACAAGTACGGGCCGCGCAAGCTGCGTCTGCTGGGCAGGTGAGGCCACTGAAGACCACTCCTTCCAGGATTCTATAGGTGTATATACATTAATATTTGACACAAGCCTCTGTTTGCAGCTTTTGCTTTGGATTGTCCTGCCTGCTCATTGCCTACGGTGCCTACAAGCCAAACGGTGAGTGAAGGGTCCCGCCGTCGCTCTACTCACAGCGGCTCAGCTCACGCCTGAGCTCACGCCCCTGCGGTTTTTTTTTTTTGTTTTCCTTTTGCAGAACTCTCCGTCCTGATCTTCATCGCCCTGACTTTCAATGGCTTCGGGGGCATGTGCCTGACCTTCACCTCTCTCACAGTAAGTGTCTGCAAGGATGTGCGCGCTTTCAAACTATTTCCTGCTGTTTATTTTTAATCTGCACACTGAAGGTCTTTGTCTGGCCGTGGGCGCCCTCTTTGGCCCGACGCCTGGCCAAACTCTCCCCTGCTCTCCCCTCCCGTCCTCTTGTCTGCCCCTTTGTTTTGTTTTGTGTTGCACAATTTTTTATTTATTTATTTTGCCTTTCCTCGCTGCACTCTTTGCCCCCCCCCCTGACAACCTGCTGATCTCTGAGGAGCAGTGGCAGGTTGTGTTGACTCCAGAGATCAAATGATGAGGTTTGCAGGTGATCTCACTTTAAAGGGGCCCTGCTTACACGCTGCCAAAGTCTAGGTCAAAAGCTGCATTTCTATTACCGCTAGAATTGCGCAAAACCTAAACATGGCATTAAAAAAACTGGTGGAAAACAGTTAAACTTGGACTTATGCGCTTCACCTGCAAATTGCAGTTGTACTTTTTGAAATATTAGAAATATCGCTTTTATTTTGCAAAAAACTGTTATGGAAACGCAGCTAAAGTTACTCTAAGTGAAATCTTGCCTGAAACTGTTCTTTGCGGAAGTGTTTATTCACACTGGCAGGAAAAAATAAACCAAACACCAACCAGTGATGCCCATGAAGGTGTGTAGGGTATGCAGGGTCAAGGCCTCGCCGTTCCTTCGCTTTCCGCCTTCCTTTCCCTGCCATGGTGACTCACCCGGCAGTCCTGCGCCATACCATGGCGGTGCTCTTCACAACAAGAGCGCCTCTATGCATTAATTCCTCTAATAAAAGGCTCCTTTTACGCACATAACTTCTTGCTGTATACCGCCCCCCCCCACCTCCATGTCCTGTGTGGTATTTATGGCAACTACCTAAATCTATCAAACCCCTGAATGACCTCAGCGTAGTAAAACAATGATTTAGTACATTGTTTGCGCTTTCTTCCTTTAGGTTTGAGGTCGTCGTGGCTCCACTGTGGAATGCATGTAAATGCCCCCCCTCCACACACACACACACAGTCACCCGTTCACTTTACCTCCAGCCAGGGTAATTTATCGACTGTACATGAAAGCAGCCGGTTGTTGGGTTTAATCATTAGCCTCCGCGCCTTGATTGGCTGATCGCAGCCAGACCTCGGACCTTCAATCTCAGCTGAGCGGCGTTAGGCAACGCTCGGCACCTCTCAGAATTCACCGCTGGCTTCCTGCCAAGTCGTGACCTTTTGCTTTTGTCTGGTGGCAGCAAAAAATGGATATGTTTTCGAATCTTGCTCTCACATTCCTCGCGACTTCGGAAGCTTTAAATCAGCGATCATAGTGCAAACGTTTCTGTCGCTGCGGCATGTGCAGTAAACACAGACAGGCCCCCAACCTCAGTGCCCCTGGTCTTATGTAATAGAATGTGCTTGCGTGAAACAAGGGCAGCTCACAAATTCTGGCAGTTTGGATTGTTTTTCCCAGCCACTGCGCTCCCTGGCCAGTCTGTTTCCTTCCTGACTCTCTGTCCTGCAAGGGCAACATTGCAGGAGGGGAAAACAATCAGCCGCCCCCCATTTAATTGTTTCAGCTGCGTGGAAGTTGTTGGCATTAGTTTAACGTGCGGAGCAGCTGTTCCACATTGCTTCAACTCCGCCGGCCTGCCACTTTGTTATGCTTTCTCTCGCCTCTGATGTTCTGTCTTGGGGAGCCGGATCTGCTTGCTAATTGGTTTTCACAGTCCACCCTCACTTTGGTCTCAGTAGGAAGTGTGCTCACAGTGTTCCTGGACTCCAGCATAGGGCAGCTACACTGCAGACCAGATCACTGTAGTCCCACCACCGGGTAGTTTAACCTTTAGACAGGGAACCTCACTGGGATGAGGCCCATTAACTCATTTTCTTGCTTGTGTTTGTGTGAATTGATTGATAAAAAAATAAAAAAAGAAGAACTAGAGATCCGCTGACAGCTGCTGCTTCCCCCTCAGCTCGCCAACATGTTTGGAGACCTCCGCTCCACATTCATCGCCCTGATGATCGGCTCCTACGCCTCCTCCGCTGTCACCTTCCCTGGTATCAAGGTAACCAACGGCCACTCTGGCATCGTCACAAGAATGTGTGTCAGTCTTGACCAGGACAAACGTTGACTTTTGACCCTCATGCATGCATTTAAATTTGGTTTGTGTGTGTGTGTGTGTGTGTGTGTGTGTCGGTGTGGTCCTCTCAACAGGTGATCTATGACTTGGGCGTGCCTTTTATCAGCATTCTGGTGGTGTGGGCTGCTTGCGCTGGACTGGTCTTCTTAAACTGCTTCTTCAACTGGCCACTGGAGCCTTTCCCAGGACCAGAGGACATGGACTACACGTAAGTCACCAGTAGTCAGAACAAAGTCGACCTGAGCTGAGCGACTCACGTCTTAAAGAAAAGCATCGCTGTTGAGTAAAGGTCCCGCATGATATTGATTTCAGAAAAGTTAAGTTAAAAAATAAATAAATATCTGTACTCCATACTGAAACAGAACATTTAGCTCTCTGTTTGCAGCCTCCTGCAAAAATGTGCAGTGTCATGTCCGATGGTTGTGTCACAGGTCTAGAGACAAACAAAATGCACCTTGTGACTTTAACATCCTGATCTTTGTTGGTCAACAAACAAAGGAACAAAAGGATGGAGTTTTCTTACTTCTTGATTTCTTGCTTTTGCCTAAACAAGTTGAGACTCAATACATAAACGCCGGCTAACAGCGACTTTTCAGCACTTTGGTATCACCCTTCATCGCCTCCCTCTTCTCGCCTTCTCTCAGTGTGAAGATCAAGTTCAGCTGGCTGGGCTTCGACCACAAAATCACCGGCAAGCGCTTCTACCAGCAGGTGACCACAGTGGGCCGCCGCCTCAGCGTGGGCAGCAGCCTGAAGCAGAACGAGGTGGCCGCCAAGGACGGAAACAAGCTGTGCCTCTCCACAATGGACCTGGAGATGGAGAGCAAGGCGCAGAACGAGTGTAAGGACGTGGAGGCGCTTTTGTCGGGACCCCAAAAAGAAGAACCTTGCGTCAGCGCGCCCTCACGCCTGTCCTCTGCTCCCCTCTGCAGCCCAGTCGTTCCTGAAAACCATCACCACCCCCATCTTCCTGCTCAGCCTGGTGACCATGTGCATGACGCAGCTCCGCCTCCTCTTCTACATGGGTGCCATGAACAGCGTCCTGGAGTCACTCACTGATGGGGACCTCAACACAGGTATGCATTTTTACAGTTGACAATGTCTCTCTCTCTCTCTCTCTCTCTCTCTCTCTCTCTCTCTCTCTCTCTCTCTCTCTCTCTCTCTGTCTCTCCATATATACAAGTCTGTACCTGTGTGTATGATGTATCAACTGTTTTTTGTTGTCCTTGTTGTTGTTTGTTTGTTTTGGACTTACTTTCTTTTATTTAAAATCAATTTTCAGTGGAAAAAATGGAAGTTGGTAAGGACCTAGTGTTTTAGTGGTATCAGTCCTACTGATGCATCAGAAATAATGGTGATCTAACATTGAGTCACACATAGTTCCAGTAATGTCAGCACCATTTCCTCACTCTCGTCTGGTTAGCTGTCGACACCCTGGTCTTAATACCTTCAAGCTTTCGTCTAAAAGCACCAGGCACTACGCACTGTACTTAATAACTAACCCTGACACTTCAGAAACTGTTGACACAATCACCTTCACTTGACGTACTTCCCATTTACCATAACCACTCCGAGCCATAAAACCCCTTACGAACGCACCCAGCAGACTTTGAAAAGCTGCTTTTCTCTGCATCTATTGTTCTGTTCCTCAATGTGACTCCACCGCCCCAAGCTAATAATTAACTGTGCCATCATAGCCATTAACCAAGTAGAAAAAGGCAGTGAACCTTCCCCGTTATTAGATTCCTCCTGCCCATTCCCTCTGTACTTCCTGAACCTCATCTAAGCGGGCCTCTAATCATTCTTTCTCCTCGCCACTCTCTCAGTCAGCCTGTACTCCTCCATCTTTGGCATGCTGCAGCTGCTCTGCCTCCTGACCACCCCCGTCATTGGCCAGATCATGGACTGGAAGCTGAAGGACTGTGACGACGGGGAGGAGGAGGAGACGAAGCCCGGCAGCAAGTGAGTCGGACCTCCTGGCGAATACAGTGATGATCAAAACAATGGTCCTTGGAGGCGGATCATTTGACCTTTGACCCCCATTTGTTTGACAAATAGGACGGAGAAAAATAAGGGCCGGGATAAAAAGATGCAAAAAGTGACCAATGCCTTGCGAGCGTTCGTCTGCACAAACACACTCCTTGTGGGATTCGGGGTCACCTGCTTGATTCCCAATTTGCACCTGCAGGTGAGTCTCACTCAAGGTGTTGAAGGGCCAAACCGCCAAATAACTCGTCTCTTTAATGCAAATGACCTTTGGTTACAAAATGACACAAAAGAAGATTAAGCTTGAAATATTCTTTCTAAGTGTCTTTATGATATTGATCTTTATATCAGGTGTAGCCAACCTAGGCTAGGCAAGGCTAACAGGCAGATATTTAAAGGCGTTCACATTAACCATGCTTCCTGACCACTTGATGCTTCTGAATCTTACACACCCTTACTCTTGCACCTTTAATGGCAGAATAAAGTCAATGTTTTCTTTGCTGCTCTTTCCAGATCGTGTCCTTTGTCCTGCACACTGTGGTGAGAGGGTTTATTCACTCCTCGGTCGGCGGCCTCTACGCTGCTGTGTAAGTATCTGCGCTCCTCGCTCTACGCAGAGCTGCAACTCTGAATGCCAAACCTCAAACTACATCGAACTGGGAAACCAATGCTCTCCCTGCCGTCCCACGTCCAGCTTCCCGTCCTCCCAGTTCGGCAGTCTAACAGGCATGCAGTCTCTGGTCAGCGCCGTGTTCGCTCTGCTCCAGCAGCCCCTCTTCTTGGCTATGATGGGACCCCTGGAGGGAGACCCATTCTGGGTGAGGATGCACGCACGCACGCACGCTCTCAAAAATACACGCCGCCTAATTAAAACCTCCAGGCTTTGCTAATTCGAGCGCCTTCCTCCAGGTCAACATCGGCCTCCTCGTTCTCAGCGCCACGGGATACCTGCTGCCGCTCTACCTCATCTGCTACAAGAGGACGCTGGCAAAGGAGCAAGAAGAGAGGGAGGAAAACGCCAAGATCTACATCAAAATCAACGGCTCAGACATCCCAGAGGCCTACGTTTAGGGCAGCACGGATGAGCAAAGGACGAAGAGACACTGGAGTACCAGGAACACCTCCATCGACACGAAGAGGTGTCGAAATCTCACCCATTTAGAGTATCACACACAAACACACGATGTAATTGTTATGAAAGGTGAAGCGGGGCAGGCGGTGACGAGCCGGAAAGTGACACTCAGATGGTTGTTCAAAAAGGAAGGAGGAAAGACTGTGAAAGGAAAGAGGCGACAGTCCTCTGCATTCCCCCCAAAATCCTCTGACTTTTCTTTTGTCTGAGAGGCACGCTGGTGTCGCACAACTCCCCATGGAACACTGATTTCTTTCTTTCTTTTTTTACTGGTCTGGCGCCAGGATGAGCCTCGATGCGTCAACAGCAGCCTCCACGCTTTGTGCGATGACAAACCTGTTTGTAATGCGTTGGCTTCAAAAAAAAAAAAAAAAAAATCATTCCCGAGTGTAAATCTCTCTTCATTAAGCGAAGGTTGGGTGGCGATGGCGTGAGGCAAGTGTGGACTGAATGGCTTTAATGAGCGACGGGAGTCTTTAGTGTTGATCTTTCTCTGTCTGAATAACGGAGTGCAGACGCGGTACTGTGCATGCTTGATAGATAGCGAACCAAACTGACACGTTGCTTGATTTATTTATTTTATTTCCTGTTTGGCTAGTTTTGGTTTTATACTTTGAGTTTACTACTGGCGCCTTCTAAATATACTCTTCAACACTGTGCATATATGTTCTTTTTCTTTTCTTTTTTTGAAGTCCTTTTAACAAACCTCTATCTGTGTAGCGTATCTAGTAAACATTGTTCAGACATTCCTAGCTGGAGTTTATGCGGCCCACTTGACTACTGTAGGAGACTTTCAGCACTTTATAACCCTCTGAAATCCTTTTCATTTCTACAAACAACATTCCCATTGCAACACTTCTCTCCCGGTGACTCTCCAAAGGGAAAAGGAATCGCTCCACTAGAATCTAGCTCCTCTTCTTCATGTGTGTATTTATTTTTTCTTTTGCCCTCTCTCTTGCATTATGTATTTAAAGTGCAGGCAAACTCTCTCGAGTGTTTTGCAGCTTATGTAGAGACGTCCTCTTGTTTTTGGCATCATGGTGTCAGGGCGGATGATTTTTGGGGACAATAAAATAAGTTGATCACTTTAAATTGATTCCTTTCATATCTGTTGAGACTGTGAATCATTCCCAGCCACTCGTATTTTAACAAACAGATCATTCAATGTAAATTTATGTCAAAAAAGAAAGAAAAAGAAAAAAGGAAAAACAACAGCAGATGGAGACTGACATATACATACGAGCCAGCAGAGGGCAGTGTGAAGCCCATCAAATTATTTAACCATGATAGTATTTTGGTGCTTATTAAAAATAATTGCTTGGTTTGATCCAAAATTGCACAAACCCAGGGAGGCCTTTGTTTGTATTTTCCTTTTATCCACTTGTTTTTCCCTCCTGCTGTTTTGAATGGCGCTACATGCATTGGCCACAATCAGGAGAAGATTTGAGGGTGCACGGGAAAGAATGTAACCCTGTTTGTTTTGCAAATGCACCGCAATGCAACCCCCCCCAACCCCCTCCCCCGATAATGTGCCTACCCTCCCCCTCCTCGGCTCCATCTCCTTGTCGCAGGGAACGTCCAGGAGCAGAGGGCATGTCGAGTTACACGTGTGAGTGCAGTCTCCCTGACTCATTGATTCTTTATCTGACTGAGGTCTGCGCAGATGACAACCTATGGCCCTGACCGTGGCTGCAAGGTATCAGCAGGCCATCTGTGCAGGCTACTGATTAATCCGTGGTGGGGAAGTCACATTTTCTTTACATTCATGTATTTATTCCGTTACTGCTCTTGGGATTTTTGTTTGGACTCATCTGTCATATCCAGGCAAAACATATATTTGAATATTTTTTGAGCTACATGGCATACAGGTACTACCCGAAAAATGAGAATATCAAGTAAAAGTTGTTTTATTTTGGCAATTTGACATAAAAGATGAAACCAACAAATTTTATTGAGCCATTAAACGCAAATTGACATCTCAAGCAGTTCCTTGTTGTAACTTTGCTGATTAAGATTTTCAGCTCATTAAAACCACAAACCCACAAACTCAGAAAATTATTGTAAAATTTGAGGGGTTTTTTGCAAGACCTGATCAGCAAAATGCAAAGAAATAAAAACTAGAAATATATTGATTTGCATATTATTCCTTTATATAATATGTCAAATTCACCTTTTAAGTTGAATTGCAGAAACACAACAACCTTTTCAGGATATTCTCATTTTCTGGGTAGTACCTGTATATTGGCCAGGTAGCTCCATATATTGGATTGTGTTGGCAGAACTAAATAGCTAGCTATTTCAAATCAGTGCAGTCAGACGCTCCGATGACGTTTTCAGAAACAAGCCTTCGTTTGGTTCCTCAAGAATCCTCAATGAACTCCTGAAAATGGGGGTTCTCTTTTTTTCCCTTCCTGAATGCACATTTGGCCTGGTCTCTCTGCTGTGCTACCTGACACCACCCTCCAGTGGATGCTCATCACCTGACACCCCACTCGCCAAGTCAACTGAGAATAGGTCCGTGTGTGCACCCGTTCCGCTGCTGCCTGCGCCTTTTGTTTTCCTGCTGCTGGATCATATAGTGAGGAAACTCATTGAAACAGCTCAATACAAAAAAATAATAATAATACATAAATACATAATACATAAATAAATAAATTCCACTTTGGGAGAAATAATACCCTTTTTCTATGAAATCCCATTAGACAATGAAATTAGATAGATAGATAGATGGATAGATAGATAGATAGATAGATGGATGGATAGATGGATAGATGGATAGATAGATGGATAGATGGATAGATGGATAGATAGATAGATAGATGGATAGATGGATAGATGGATAGATAGATACATAGATACATAGATAGATAGATAGATAGATAGATAGATGGATAGATGGATAGATGGATAGATGGATAGATAGATAGATAGATAGATAGATGGATAGATGGATAGATGGATAGATGGATAGATAGATAGATAGATAGATAGATAGATAGATGGATAGATGGATAGATGGATAGATGGATAGATGGATAGATGGATAGATAGATGGATAGATGGATAGATGGATAGATGGATAGATAGATAGATAGATAGATAGACAGAGATAAGTCCATTCATTCATTCATCACAGCAGGTGGAAGCCACCAAGTAAGAATACAGAGAAATGATAAGCGGATGTTGGCAGACGGATACAGATGCGCTATAAATACAGCAGCAAACGCTGTTACATAATTTTAGAGTCTCTCTCTCTCTCACACACACACACACACACACACACACACACTTGGATTAGGGACCTGTGATTCCTCCTCATCACGCGTCAACAGCATCCTGAAGGCCTGTTGGTGCAGTCTGGCCAGTGAAGTTTCCTCTGACAGAAACATTCTGATTGGCTGCAAGCCCACCGTGCACACCAGCACATCCTCATCGGGTTCAAGCACATCCCAAGTCACCAGGGGCTGTCTGGTGGGACGCGAACAGGAAGACATTTGGAGATTTTTCTGGAGGGCAGACAATCGCATTAGAGCCGGGATTTTATTTATTTATTTATTTATTTTTGTGTAAAAGGCTTCCAGAGTTGACGCACCGTGCGTCTGCAGCTGCGGTGGTCCCCATCACATGCCCATATATATTCGGATGCTGGATAGCCGCGCTCCTACGTCACCGAGGCTGCGATGACGCAGAGGATGTAGCGCTCGGAAGAAAAGCGGTTCTGGGAGACGATTGGCTGTGGCGCTGACTCCTCTGTTCTCGACGGGTTTTTTTTTTTTTTTTCCCCAAAGTATTTTTTTTTTTTACAAGCACGACGCAAGCACTCTGGGAAATTTGTTGCAGCTCGCTGTAATCTCATTTGAAACTACGGGCTAATCGTCATTTGTTTTTGTTTGTTTGTTTTTTTTTTGTTTTTATTATTAATATTATTTTACCACAACTGCACGCATCCTACCGACCGACCGACCGCCCGCCCTCCTGGCGCAGCAGCTCCTCTCTTGCTCGCACCCTGCTCTGCACCGGCCTCGGCGCTCTGCCGCGCGACAGCACCGCCGCGCCGCGGCCCCGATCAGGAAGTGAACAGGCAGGGAAATAAGCGACAGCGGAGGTAGAATGACATAGAGGGTGAGAGGTGGGAGATAAAGCCTAGCGAGGGAAGAAGAGCTCGGAGGATCGAAGCTGCCCCGCCGGACCGGAACCAGCTGCCTGGATACGCGCTGCGGCCGTTAAGAAAATGCTCATAAAGGAATTGTAAGTAGCTCGTGCGTGCGGGCGTGCGTGTGTGTGTGTGTGTGTGTGGGTGGGTGTGGGTTGGGTGAAGGTCTTGCGCGTTTATCCGTCCGCCGTAGCATAGCGCTGACATTGTGGCCATCGCTCGCGGGAAGAGTTGGCAAGCGCGCGGCGCTTCCGCCACATCTGCCCACCTCCCCACCCCCCCACCGCCATTCATCCCCCCCGCATCCGTCCTTATTTCCCACCGCACGCGCGCGTCCCCTCTGAAGCTCCCACCCTCTGCCCGGCAAGCGTGCATCGCGCACATTTTTACGGAGGGCTGCTGCTGCATCGGCAACCGCGCGGTGCCCTTCAACATCCCGCGTCACGAAGCCGTCCGCGCGCACAGGGCGACGAGGAGGGAAGCGGGGGAAGGCTTCGGCTGGATCAATAGATAGATAAACAAATCCGTCAATCAATAACAATAACAATAATGATGATGATGATGTTAAGATCCCGGAGGATGTGGTGTGAAGAGCTGTCGGTGCTAGTGGTGCTCAGGACGCGGAGTCTGGGATGGCTAAGCCGCGCCGCGGAGTCCCCTCCATCCGCTGCATTAAGCCGCCGTGGCCATGTTATTGATGCACGGTGAAGGTGAAACGGCCGCTCGGGCGCGTGCCGGCATTTACCTCCGGAGGAATGGATGGTGGAGGTGTTGCCGCGAGCCCCCGGGGGTGGAGTGCTTGGTTTGCGGGTGAAGGCTGGAAGATGGCAGATGTCGAAGGTTCTGGGCTGCATTTGTGAGGAATGTGACTGCCGGTGTGAAGGGATCATGCCAGCTAAAGTGCCCCCCCCATCCTATTTATTTATTATTACATTTTTTGGGGAGGGGTGGTGGTGGTGGTGGTGGTGGTGGGGTGCCTGCACACGTTAACTGGTTATTGTGGCACGTTTAGCTGTTGCAGGCCTCGGCGTCTGAGGCCTGCGCAGGATGGAGCAGTGAAGGAGAAGGCATGGACGCCACATGAAGACGTGCAAAGGGAGGATTCTGGGTTGAACGCGTCGCTCACACAGGATTCAGTTTGCTCTGCAGAGCTCATTATCCAACCTGAGTCATCAGCCTGGCTCCCCCGCTGTTACATTAAAGTTGGAGTCGTTTTCTTTCTTTCTTTTTTTTTTTATCACCACTCATCTTCAAGGAGAATTGAAACACTGTTTCGCACATTGAAACTGTATTTGTTAGCAATCACACCCCCCCGCCCCCCCCCACTCCCCTGCCCCCTCTGTCACATGTGTTTAATCAATTAATGGCGCAAAAAAAAGCTCCGGATGAGAGTGATGGCATGCCCAAAGATCTGAAGTGATTAGGGAGAGTCTGGGTCTCAGCAGTCTGCCCGGAAATTAATTAAATCGGTCACGATTAAATGCTGAATGCACTCAGCACACAGGCCTGGGGACTTGCACCCAGGCAGCAAGATACCATCACAGGGGTCAAGAGATAGTAAATTGGTCAGGCTGTAGCTCACCTGCACCACTGACCTAAATCACTCCTGCTCGGCTTTTTCTCTACTTCTACCGCACAGCTTTCGCAGGAGGAGAGCCACTTCACACGCCATAGTGTTAAAAAATTAAAAAAGGTAACAGGGACTGGTTGAAGAGGAGGATGAGACAGAGACAGAGTGGAGGACTGGAGAGGAGAGGAGAGGTGTTTGTTTCGTGAAGTGAAACAGAGACATCTGATCTTTCCTCCAACAGTGTCGGGCCAGAGAGACAGAGTGTGAACGAGAGAGAGAGACAGAGAGAGCATTTCCATCTTAGCAACCTTAAGGGTCCCATATTGTGCGTACATTTTTCTAATACTAGTACTAATACTAATAATAATATAATCATAAAAGCTGCTAGCAGTGTTGATAAGGGCTGCGCTGTCCAAGCCAAAGCCGCCCCCCTCGGTGCGACTGTGGGCTGCGATTTGAAAAGGGAAAAACCTCGCACTTCTCAAAGGTTCACATCTTGTGAAAAATGTAGTATTACTGAAAAAAATAATGTTTTTAGTTCCATAAGCCCTTCCTAATGGAAACTGCGGCTGTTCATGTAGCTCATGCGTGTACCTCGACTTTAAATGGCCATAGAATGAAGTTAAAGTTGGTTAAGATCATCAAAATGATTTGATTCTAATCATCAATGTGTGTTATACGAACCAACATTATACGCCAACATTTTTGGTTCTTGGCTTGAGCACTTTAAAAAAAAAGAATTGATATTTGACATGACATACGCAAATAGCGCACTTACGGTTTGTCGAAGGTCAAAAGTCAGAGTGAATGAGACAAACAGGTGTGTTTTTTTGTCTCACGTTTCTACGACACTCCTCTTGACAACTCGAGGGATTTTAGTGTTGCAGTGTTTGTCGGGAGCTTGTGAGAGTACCTCAACTTTAAAGGGCCATAAACTGAAAATGGCTGAAGTTCATGAAAAGCTATGAACAACATTTAATTGTCAATGCATTGTTTGTGTAATACTACATTTTCAAGCCACCCACATTTACGTTTTTTGACTTTTGCGCTTAAAAAAAAAGAAGATTGATTTGGGTTTTCGTCCCATGTCTCTATGACCTTCCTAGTGGCCACCAAGGCCATTTTAGTGTTTTTGCCTGTAGGTGGCGATGCGGAGCAGCTAGAGTTTTCATTTATGCATTTTATTCAAATTTTCACCAGTCCCGAGCTCACTGACTTTGGGTCAAAATAAGGTTGAAAGACGCGCAGTGTGTCTCTGAAAAATCCTGCTTCTGTGTGTTTTGTGACGATGTGGGCTAAAACCCAAATCTCTTTAAGTCAAGCCCCTTATGATGTCAAAAAAAGTCTCAATAAACTCAGATATTATTTTGTTAGTTGCCTTATTCCAACCACCTAAAATATGTATTTTGGAAGATCAGATGTAGCTCATAGAAATAAGCCAAAAAATGAAATTTCACAACAATTCCCGTAGTTATGTCTGATTTCCGTGCTGCCTCTCAATTGTCGGCACCATCTCTGCCTTCGTAGCAGCATCTGCTCCGCGCATCCTCTGCCTGGCTGCCACTCTGACCCAGATTACGTTTGGTGGCAAGTGGGATGCAGGATTATCTGAATTTAGGCATACATCGCACGGTTACAAAACAATCAACAGAGCCGCCTACTGTACATGTGAAGCAGTGTGAGAGAGCGGGGTCGGGGGGAGCCGGTGTGTGTGAATGGGAGTGATGTGGGGGGGGGGGCAGCGTGTCTAAGCTGTTGCCTCTGTCTGAATGACACAGAGCCTGGAAACATCTTGCCTGGCGCCTGCGTGCATGTTGCAGAGCTGGAGGATGCACGACAGCAGCTTTTTCCAAAAAAACCAAAGCAAACCATTTTGACTGTCGCCATGCACCGACCATCGGCACCACTTGACTGGACTTTTCCAAGAAAAGGATAAACAATGACTGAGGCCACTCGCTGAAAATACAGCTTCTAAATTCTGCCACAGCATTTGTTTAATCAGCATCATTAGCTTGTAACCTTCCAATATGCAGCAGTGCTCTAAAATTGCTATAATATATATATATATATATATATATATATATACATACACTTTTTTTTTAAACACTATTTATTTAACTTTTTTTTTTTTTTTTTTTTACTTTTTCAACATCTGTTTCATGCACTTAAAAGTGCTGGACAGGATTGCGACTTTTTTTTGCGACATGCTGTCATTTCTCAGTCTGCTTAATTTCTCAACATCCTTTTGAAACCGCCGTGGTGAAGCAGACCAGGGTTACCAAAAAAAGACACACACACACTCAAACACACAAATGCCACAACCAGAAAAAGACACCAAATCACAAACGCGCCCATATAGCATTCCCTGCTCTCAAACATCTTCAGACAAGCCACATGTGGAACGCCAGCAGCACGACACAGCAGTGTTGCGCCTATGGCAGCGTCCTGACCTGCTTTATCAAGTCAGCTAGCCGAGAAACCAATCAATCCGCTCCACGTTGGTTGCTTTCAAAATAACGGCCGCGCTCTATAAAACCAATGCATCCAACCTGCGACAAAGAATGAAGCTACTCGCCCCTCACAGATGACAAAGAAGCAGATAAGACACTATCCACACACACCCGGCCAGGCTCACGACGATACACACATTTCATCAACAGAACGTTTATCCTGTCAAGACGTTACAGCATGAGAGCGCATGGCAGTTAATAAAGATAATGTGTCCGCTGTGGTAGCATCATGTAGACGTGTCAGGTGGGTGATTTGTTGAAGGCGTCAGTTTACACTGGACATGCTGTAATAAAGGTCGGTCACTCTCACAGTCGTATTTAGTGGCGGTGATCTGATCGAAGCCACACAAAGCAATGCAATAAAATGAAGTGAAACTCTTTGGCTTTGCTGGAAACTAACTCCACCGTCTTCTCTTTCTGTTTCAGTCGAGTGATTCTTCCAATCTCTGTGGAGGAGGTAAGATTCATTCAAGCATATTCTACTTGTGTGTGTGTGTGTGTGTGTGTGTGTGTGTGTGACGTCCTCTGTTTCCCCATCCCGTCATACGAGTGTCTTCTAACAGTAATCTCTGGCCTACGCTCCGCAAACACGAGGACGGCCCATCCCTGAATCGCTTAGTCACAAAGGATGTACTCAAGCACACAGGTCTGGAGGACAGGACCTTGTGATGTCACAAAGGGCATTGATACTTTTCCTTGATTAGTGACAAAACGTTGGGCTTGTTTGCGGCCTCTTCCATCTTCCAAATGTGCGGTAGGTGTGGCAAAGCCTTAGCATAAGTGGGAAGATGGAATACAGCGTTTTTGTTGGAGGTTGATAACAGGGGGTTAAATATATGTGTTTATATCCATCCATCCATTTTTTAAAACACACACACACACACATATATATATATATATATATATATATATATATATATATATATATATATATATATATATATATATATATATATATATATATATATATATATATATATATATATATATATATATATATATATATATATATATATATATATATATATATATATATATATATATATATATATATATATATATATATATATATATATATATATATATATATATAAAAATAAATACGTATATATATATACATATATTTCTTTTGTTGGAGGATGTTTAATCCTGCAGGACAAACGGTAAAGATCAAACACTGGGTAAAGCGCGGGACCTTTGAAAAGGAGCCTTTTCATGTTGAAGCGGCGCATGTGTCCAGTCCGCCGAGTGAAGGACGGATGAAGAGAGCGCTCTTCAAAGGTTAAGCCTCCACATCCAGTCAGTCTTTATCTGGGCCAAGAGCTCTGAATCAAAGTCGGAAAGGACGAAGGGCACCGCGCAAGACGCACAAGACAACAACCGCGACAAACGTCGACGTGAAGGCTTTCGATCGGTCAGGCGGCCCGATCAACGCCCGCCTGCCGTCCGTCCGTGGTCTCCAGCGCGGCTGCCTCCGCTGCTCTGGCCTGCATGTTCAATGAGTCACTTGAAACTGCTGCCATGACTGCCTGCGCCTCGACCGCCCTGCTGCCCCGCTGTCACTCTCCTGTTTGCTCGTGCTGACGCGAGACCGCTCTCGTTTTGGCACGGCCACGTGAATTCTGAACCGCAAACTCTCGCCGCTCCAATCGCCCGTGAATGATGGCGTTTAAGAGCAGCGTGTGAGGGAACGCAGAGGGTTTCAAGGTGAAGACAACCAGGAAGTGGCCAAGATGTAACATCACCTGCTTAGGTTCTTTTATTAGTTACCATTAGTGAACCACAAATGGACTCAAGGAGATTCTTGAGGCCGTTCACCTTGGAGACCTGCTGCAGATGTGGGTACGCGCCAGGCCATTTGTTATCTATGATAAAAAAATTTTTTAAAAAAAGCCCACAATATTCTGCCATGTTACAAACAATTTCCCAAATAACACACACGTCACTTTCAAAAGAGGTTATTACACTAAAATAGGATCTTCAGACAGTTGAGTGCACTGCATGTCTCCCTTCCTCTCTGTCAGTGAATCACAGCCCTGCAGAACTTCCTCCTCGTGTCTCTCCTCTGTCAGACAAGAGGGCTTCCAGTTCTTTAGGGGAGAGGTGACTCAGAGGATAAAAATATGAGCGACAATGCAAGGGTGAAAAACGTAATAATAAAAAGCTTGTTTATGACGGGGACTAGAGAGTCTTTTATTCATTTTCTTGCATGGTGTTTGGCTGAACGTGGTCATGAATCTTCAATATCAAATATCTTAAGGTCTGTATATGTATATGTGTATACATATATATATATATATATATATATGTGTGTGTGTATATATATATATATATATATATAGCCTAACAAGCTGGAGTTGCTAAATGTCTGTTTCAGTGTTGGAACGTCTGGCTTGTGGTCTGGATTTGCATGGGGTTACGGGTTGGATTAGAGGTGATTAAGACATGAATGGAGCCATTGTTCTGTGCATATAGACTCAACGCAATGGCGAAATGAGTGGAAAAGGGATGAAAAGTGTAAACATTTTTCTTATTTTCAAGGGGGGGGGGGGGGGTCGAGGGTGGTGGCGGCAACCTGAAAGCGATAACCATGGAAAAGGATGAGAGTGTGAACATTGAAGAGTTTATGAGTGTTTGCTGTGAAAGGAGAAGGTTATCAAGAGAAGGATCAGTAGTCAACACTAATCCAGCAGTCCAGGTCCTGATATGGAAACAGTGAAAGGAATATCTGTGCATCATCTCTCATATCCAGCATAAGACACAACAACTTGCATTTATATATTTGCAGCTTGCACCTTATTTTACTGATTAAACCCACTTTAAACCTGCTGTTTTCCCTGGTTTCCCCCAGTACCAGGTGGGCCAACTGTACTCTGTGGCCGAGGCCAGCAAGAACGAGACGGGCGGTGGAGAGGGAGTGGAGGTGCTGAAAAATGAGCCCTACGAGAAGGACGGCGAGAAGGGACAGTACACACACAAAATCTACCACTTGCAGAGGTGAGAGCTTCCACTCCCGTCGACGTTCATCCTGCCCCGAGAACGTCTTCAGGGGAACACGCTGTCAGTGCATACGTGCACGGAACAAAGCAGAACCTGATCATCACCCTGTCTGTAAATTTATGGCGCATGGGGATTAGCCTAGCTTAGCATTCGGACTGAAAACAGCTCTGCCCCCAGGTTTACGTTAAAGGTCCATCGTGTAAGAATTAGCAGCACCTAGTGGTCAGAAAGCACATTGCAAGCAATGTCAATCCCAGTCTTCTGATGTCCTACTGGAGCTCACATTTGTTTTTTTACACCAAGTGTCAAAATCACATTGGGGCACAATTACATTTGGAAATGTATCGAGCCAAAATCATTATTATTTTACATTACCTATCAATTTACGAGGCTCTATTCATGGCCGTAGATCCCTTCAGATGCGGCCCACTGCTGCAAGGGTCATGTCAGCTTGTGTGGTTCACTGTGTTCCCATCAGAAGGCACCTCTACTTGGTGACACAGTGCCACAGTGCGACGGCGAAGCTTCATGGATGTTGTGATGCAAACCCGCCGATGGAAATTAGCACGGCCTCGTCGCAGCGCTGAAGGTTTCTAAACGTTAGCATGGCGACAGTGACGCTGGTTCTTTGAATAGTCCGCTCTTCTCCAAGGTCGCTCCTGCCTCAAAAGCGGCGAGCCGAGCTGCAGTCAGTTTGTCAGTTGGCAATCAAACAGTGCTGAGCGCTGCGCAGAGAGTCACACTTTCACAGCCTCCTTTTATTCCTGAGAAAATTCAATCATTCCGAGGTCAAGGCCGGTGTGACCTCGTGGTGAAAAACCCAACAGGATTATCATTACGCCTGGGCACAATGGAGGATGAATAAACTGCCGCCAGTGTCCAATCACAGAGTCGCTGACTGGCTTTTTTTTTTTTTTTTTTTAAATAAATATCAACCTCCGCTGCTTGATACGATCTTAAGGTCATTATAACAGATTTTTTTTTTTCTCCTTTACTTTTTCCCCATCCTGCAGTAAAGTGCCGTCATTTGTCAGAATGTTGGCTCCAGCCTCTGCTCTCAACATCCATGAGAAAGCCTGGAACGCATATCCATACTGTCGCACAGGTAGCACACACACACACATGCACGCACGCACGCACGCACGCACGCACGCACACATCAGATGGAGGCTGCATACACCGGCAGCAATAAGTAAAAATGTGTCCAACAGCAAATTCCACAACACAGGAAGTGACCAGCGACTTCCCTTTTCAACATTCCTGCTGTCGACAGCATCCTGAACAACTCAAGGTGCTTTTCTGCCACATGAAAGGGCCCTCATTGCTTAAAATACCCCACTGCGCTAAAAACAAACCAGCGAACACGACGGGCTGGGAGCTGGAGGAGGCCTCGGAGATCCTGCGCTCGCTCTCTGGTGTCCGTCCCTGCGTCTCCGTTACCTTGAAGGAGTCGCTGAATAATTTACAGTGTGTCCACTGAGATGAGTCATGCAGTCACTCCAGCCTCTGAGGCTTCTTTGATCAGACACACACACACACTGACCACCTGTCTGACGTGCCTGACATATGGAAAGGCAAAACATCTCAGCGTGTTGCCTCAATTTAATATTTCCTGACTGAATTTATTTTTCTCTCCTCTCTCGTTCGTTGCGATGTCTCTCTTTCGCCTCTGCAGTTATCACTGTGAGTACTTCCTCTTTACTCTAATGCCTCACATATGTTGACAAAAATGTCGCTGAAAGAGACTCAAAGAGAACGCAAAATCACCCTTAAAGTTTAGTTCTTTCGACACATATTATCCTGACATCCTTTCGCTTTACTTTCATTTCTGTCTGCAGAACGAGTACATGAAGGACAACTTCTTGATCAAGATTGAGACATGGCACAAACCTGACATGGGGCATCTTGAAAATGTAACTGCCGCTGGAACAGCAGCACGAGTTGTGTGGTTGGATATTCAGAGTGTTTGCCAGGTGTGTCTGACTGCGCTCTGCTTCAGGTGCACGGCTTGGACGCGGAGACCTGGAAGAAGGTGGACGTGGTCTACATTGACATTGCGGACAGAAGCCAAGTGGAGCATAAGGTAAAGGTGTGACGCGTCTGCGGGTTCCTTTCTCCCCACGCGTCGCTTCTTCATGCCGCGTCTCTCCACAGGACTACAAGCTGGAGGAGGATCCATGCAAGTACAAGTCGGTGAAGACGGCACGAGGGCCCCTGGGACCAGACTGGAAGGTACACAGCATGTGCATTCGGGATATGGACGTAATACTGTTAAAATAACTAGAAAAGAGTTTTTGGATATACTGTACAGTATTTGATAAACAGATTTAAAGATCAGGCATGATTTTTCTTTCATAAATTTGTTTGTTTGTTGGTTTTACTTTCATTTGTTTTGATAAATTCAAAATTATCAATAAATATTGATATATTCCTATATTGATGTATAATTGATATATTCCTGTTACTATTAATTTTTGTGAGACATTTGGATTCTATAGGTTCTAATTAGTTACATTTTCTTACTTTAAGACAGCAATTATTACTACTGACATACTGACTCTATATGGAAGCAACAATAAATGACGTGGAGAAGTGTCAGTGTGTGAACCACATCATCATCATCATCATCATGTGGTTGAAAATCCAGCATTAAGTCACAAATTCCGTTTTGTGAAGTTTCTCATTTTCTCCAGAACCATTCTGTCTTTCATTTTTTTCACATTTAATTCCATTTGGCCAAAACTCACAGCTCAATATATTTTTTTTTTGCATCCTCTCGAGTCAAATGGTCCGTTGCTGACATTCTTTTTTCTTGCCTTTGCAGAGGGAGCTCCCCAGCAAGAAAGATTGCCCACACATGTGTGCCTACAAGCTGGTCACTGTCAAATTCAAGTGGTGGGGCCTGCAAAATAAAGTGGAGAACTTCATCCAGAAGGTTGGTAAAGCCCCCTGTTCCCCACTCATGACTCCTGGCACCCGGACCAGGCAGCCGACAGAAGCCGACAGTTTGCTCTCCCTTCGTCTCTGCAGCAAGAGAAGCGCTTGTTCACCAACTTCCACCGCCAGCTGTTCTGCTGGATCGACAAGTGGATCGACTTGAACATGGAGGACATTCGCCGCATGGAGGAGGAGACGCGCAAGGAGCTAGACGAAGTAAGCGATGGGAGGGGCCGAGATGGGGGGGGGCAGGGTGATTCGATTGGCTGACCACACTTTGTCCTTCCTCCCCCCTCTGTGTGTGTAAGATGAGGGTGAAGGACCCGGTCAAAGGGATGGTGGCGCTAGAGGACTGAAGCTGTGTCGGACCGTGAACGCTGCTGCTCATCAGGTGACGAGAATTTCTCAACTGTTTCACGTTTTTATTTTAAGGCAGTTTTAAGCAGGAGAGATGAGGAGGGCGTCACCATGAGGCCGCTGAACCTCCCTGCGGTCCATGAGCTTAGAGGGATTAACTTTAGGTTTAACTCCATCCATCCATCCATCTTCTGTCCCCGCTTCCTCCTGCACCGGGGTTAGCAGGGCTCTGCTGGAGCCTCTCCCACCCAACTCGCAGCAGAAGTGTCTGCTGCGGCGCGTTCTCACCACGGCCATTAAAGTCAGCGTCCCAGAAGCGTGAGGCTCTGCTCTGCTCTGGTAAAAAAAAAAAAAAAAAAAAACGCAGCCGTTTAATTTTTCACGCCTCATGCGTAGCCACGGTGTCATTGGCAGCAGGCAGGAAGTCAATGATTGGAAAACACGGTGGATCCGCTTGATTTTCATCATAATGTACAATGTGCTGGATTTAGTTTTTCTATGTGCTGGATTTTGCTGTGAAACATCAACGTGACGCATCAGCTTCAACACTGTTCAGTTGGGCTGTCAAATAATAAAGCAGATTTCACTTTAAATATGAAACTACGATGAACAAAATGCAGGCAATCTTTAAATGCCTGCATTTTGGATGATACCTGCAGTTCTGTCTATTATTATTTTTCTTTTTTACACACAGTGAGACAGTTGGGACGGGCAAAAGAGCTTTCTTTCACTGTAGTTTTCTTTAAATACACACTTCAATACAAACGACCTGGGTTGTGGCGCCATCTTGCAATGCTTCACCTTACACGCATGTTTTCAGCCTGTGAATTGAATCCCCAGGAAACAGCTTCTTCTTTTTGTCTCCTAACAGAAAGAATAGCCAGACACCAGCGGATTCACTTCCTCCTTCTGACACAACTGACACAGCGTCTGACCGGCCAGTTCAGCTCCTCCCCTCTCTGCCAGTCCACTCTGGCATTCAGGGACCTGGACGCAGAAAATTCCCCGACCTCCGCCTCCCTTAAGTACCATCTGTCTCTATTCGTTCTTCCTCCCCAGCCAGTGTCCCCCCTGTACTCCCCTCTACCCGGTGCGCTCTGAGGCCTCCAGCAGCGACACTGTAGGTCTCGTCAGTCGGTCCTCTGTCCTCTAGCAAAGCGTTCTAAACTCCGGAGGACAGCCCGGCTTTTCTCTGCAATTTAGGATTTATTCTATTTATGATATTCCGATGGTGTGTACATACATTATACCATTCAACCAGGTGCGGGGAGAGACGAGTCATTGTATTGAAACATATATAAATATATAAATATATATAAAAAGGGTTTTAAAAGATGATTTTGTCTGTAGGTTTGTCCGTGGGTGTCTTTCTTTGCGACGGAACTCTATCCGCTCAGTGTTCAAGAGTTGGTTTGTTTTTTGGCTGTTTTTTTTTTTTTTTTTTTCCTGTCATACTGTTTTGTCATACTTCCCTCTTTCTCTCCACTCGTGTCATGCTTTACGTGGCGTTTCGTTTTGTCGTTTACACCCGTCCGCAATGCTTGTAGGCCCGCAGCGCGACGTCGGTTCGTTTCGACGCTCCGGTTCCCCAAAAAATTCCCCCAGCGTTTTGTTTTGGAGGCTTTCGTTGCAGATTTCCCGCCGCTCGGAGAGTCGTGTAGGTGTGCGAGTGCGCTCTTCTCTTTGTGTGTGTGTGTGTGTGCGGTGTGTCTGTGTGTGTGTGTGTACGTGCATGTGTGCGTTGTGGTAGCACCGTAAGGTTTCCTTCCATTTTTCTTTCACCCACCTGATCTTTCGTTCTTTCACTGCAGCAGCTGCTCAAACAAGCCGAGGAGAACAGTCGAGTGCAGTAACTGAAGGTCACTTCAGATTTTAAACACACACACACACACACACACACACACACACACACACAGGGACAGAAACGAACTCCACCCACCGACAGAGCCGCGGCGGCAGCGACTTCGCCGCAGCTTCTCTCTCTGGCGACCAGCTGCTTGCTACAGCAGGTCCGCATCGGTTCCCCCTCCCGCCTCCTCCAGTGGATAAACGGCCTTATCCAGCGATAGCAATAACTACCATGACACGTCGGTCTCCTCCCCTCTGTCACCTCAAAGCCCAAACCGATTGTCAAGCGCGGCGAAGCTGCTGCCGGGTTTCGGCGTCGCTGCGGTGTGAACGCGAGCGCGCGCCTTCATCTTCCTCCGGCTCTGGCTGGAGGCGGGGAAGGCGGGGAGGGCGGGGCCTGAAGCGATGAAGGCGGAGGAGCGACGAGGGCGGGCGTTCAAGCTGGTCTCGCTGACGTCTGTTTGGTCTTTGTGCAAAGCGACCGCTTCACTCTGCGTTTTGTTTGTTTCCTCACGATGAAAACTTTAAAGAGTAAGCAACAGAGTGTCAAAATAAGACCTGCCTGCATTCATATATTGACTTGATAAGAAATTAGGAATAAAGTTTCAACGGCTTCAGAGCTGCCACCTTATTAAACATTTAGCAGAGGATTTTTTTTCTGCCCGTCCCACTGCAAGGTTTCATTCATTGTGGACTTTTATTTTGAAATAGTAAGACACAGCAGACAGTTTGCACTAATGGCTCACTATTAATTAAAGTCCAAATGTTTTAAAAGCTCCGACTAAATCAAACGGAACTACTTTATATTTCTTATGTAAATGTTACATTTGATGTAATAATAACAGTAGTACTGAGTCTCAGTTCTAAAGGGCTTTCATATATTTGAATAAACCACGTCAGCTCTGGCTTTTAATGATCTGAGTGTGGGCCTAATAATCTGTTTGCTTTGTATCTTATACAGAGTCGGGCAATATCACAGTCTATTTAATTCTTTATCCAACGTTAAATGATGCTGTATCAAAACCCTACACCAGCCAAGTAGGCAGTAGGTTCAGTCTTCAGAGTCTTTAGAGCCATCACGACTCCAGTCTTCCAGAAGCAGCCTGTGCACCACAGTCAGATTGACTAAAGGAAACTAAATGAATCTGAATGAGCTTCTTTTCAAGAAACACTACCAGCTGCTCAGAGCATCACTGCTGAGTCGTTGGGGTGCATGTTAGACTTCCCTATAAACAGTGAGATCTCTTGATCATTATTGTGTCTGATTTTAAAACTTGTTTCAAAAAACCTGAGCCGGTTAAGTCATCAATCAGTTTGCATCTATGGCGGAACCAAATCTGCTTCAACCATGATTCTCTAACACAGTCTGTTTTGTTTCACAAGGCGTGGAGGTTCACTACCAGTCACAAGTTTGGACACTTTCTCATGCAATTTATTTTTTATCTTTCTTTATCTTTCTCCACTGCAGATAGATAGCGAAGACATCAAATATATGAGCAAGATCTATGGAATTATGCAGCAAAGAAAAACACGTTCAATAACTCTGAACATGCTTTTTATGAAAGGTGGCCATTTTGAAGAATTTAAATATCAAAGGTGTTTGAGTTATTTGACACTTTCATTGTTTCCTCCATAATTCCATGTGTGTTCAGACGTAGTTTTGATGCCTTCAGTGAGAAGCTGCAATGTCAACAGTCACGAGAATGAAAGAAAAGACATTCAATTCATAGGATGTGTCCAAATTTTTGACTGCTAGTGTACATTCCTGTCATATTTGAAAAAAGATCATTTCTGGTGCTGGCATCGATCAGAAGACACTGACGGCCGTGTGACACTGAGCCTTGGCTCCTTTTACAGTGTGAATGGTGTAAAGGCATTGGGAAAACTTTTTACGGTGACCACGGCCTCTTGAACTTGTGGCTACTGCGATAAATTAGAGCAAAATAGGGCCATAACTGCAATAATCATAATAATATCAATGTATCAACTCAATCGTGGCAACGATGTAGACTGATTGGCTGCAAGCCAGAGCTTCAGAATCAGCAAAGTGGCCGCCAAGATGGCAGACGGTTCAGGTCCATAAATGGATCAACGGACATCTCCCCTCCCAAATATCAGCAGCGATATCGGCCCTCGTAAAGCCAGTAGGGGTCGCTCCCACATCACACTCCACCAGGTAGCTGCAGGTGTCTGTCTGTTGCCTCCTCTTTAAAGGAAACACCGGATGACCGACGCCTCTGCCGCTCTCTCTTTCTCTCCCTGGCCATCGACACACACACACTCCCCGTCTGTGGCTGAGCTAGCAACTGTATCATGGAGATTTGTGGATGTACTGTATTTACTGTAAATAGTAATTTAAAAAAAAATAATGTAGATGAAGATGAACTCATATATATAGATCGAACTGTCCTGCCAAGCGTGCGCCCCACCCCTCTCGACGCTGCGCTCCATGGTTACAACACTTAGCGACGCCACGGCGACCACGACGCGCTCAGATTTACACATAGCCGCCGAAATTTAGCGTAGATGAGATGTTTTTAAGTTAGGACGCGCAATCGGCGCAATCCAGACCCATGTCGTAGTTTGAGGTTAAAAAAAGATACATAGAAATAGAAGTGAAGAAAAAGAGTAAAAAAACAACAACAGATGTCACTGTCCTCGTAGGGACTCATTGGCAGGACAGTGTATAGATATATATTTTTGTTCTGGGTGTTGTTGTACCTCTGTTGTCAGTCTCTGAGCTACACTTGCGTCTCTCACTTAAAAAAAATAAAAGAAAGAAAAAAGGAGTAAGGGCAGCTGGGGTCAGCTCCACCGACTCATGCAGTCGCCAAAGTAGGATTTCTCTCTCTCTCTCTCTCTCTCTCTCTCTCCCTCTCTCTCTCTCTCTCTCTGTCTCTCTCCCTGCGCTTACAGATGTGTGTCCCATGGGGATCTTGAGTACCTTCAGCACACATTAGACGTGGACGCTGACAGTAGGTCCTGGTTTCTAGAGTTTGAAATGATCCAACATAGTCCCGAGATGACGTGCTTTTACAGAGACAATCTCATAGGTTTCAGTTGTTAGACTCCTCTACCTGAGATCTGAACATGGAACCAAGATGATGATCCCACCACGACCAAGCCCCCCACCCCCAAAAAAAAACCAACAAAACAACAGAACAGTTTTTAGATCTTGCTCTTTCTCTCCTTCTCTTTCTCTCTTCCTCCCCTGTTAACTCGTCTCCTGTTTTATTTTTATTTTATTGTGAATTTGTGCCTTTTTGTCATCTTATCTTCCAGTAACACTACTGTACATTGGAGACATAAAGACGTGAAATAAACAGAAGCAAAGCAACTCTACACATGCATTTTTTCCCTCCTGTTGTCTCTTCTTTCCCTCCAGCGTTGCGCCTATACAATGAAATGATGTTGCAGCAGGCGGACCCAAGAAAAGTGATGTTGCAAAATTCTAATTAGCCGCAGCTGCACAATAAACACGTATTTTTAATATTGTATTCATTTTTAACTGAGATTTTTCGAATCCTGAAGAATTGATTTGTCACCAAAACAGTAACGAGTGAATTTACGGAAAGATTTTGAGATATGAAAAGACGACATTACTGCACAATATAAAATCCATCCATCCATTTTCCATACCCGCTACTTCCTGAGGGGTCTGCTGGAGCCTCTCCCAGCTGTCACAGGGTGAAGGCAGGGTGACACCCTGGACCGGCGGCCACTTCATTACAGGGCACACAGAGACAAACAACCATTCGCACTCACACTAACGGACAATTAAGAGTTTCCATGTTTTTGGAGTGTGGGAAGAAAGCGGAGAACCTGGAGAGAACCCAGCAGACAGGGAAGAAAGCGGAGAACCTGGAGAGAACCCAGCAGACACAGGGAAGAAAGCGGAGAACCTGGAGAGAACCCAGCAGACACAGGGAGAACCTGGAGAGAACCCAGCAGACACTGGGAGAACCTGGAGAGAACCCAGCAGACACAGGGAAGAAAGCAGAGAACCTGGAGAGAACCCAGCAGACACAGGGGGAACCTGGAGAACCTGGAGAGAACCCAGCAGACACAGGGAAGAAAGCAGAGAAACTGGAGAGAACCCAGCAGACACAGGGAGAACCTGGAGAGAACCCAGCAGACACAGGGGAGAACCTGGAGAACCTGGAGAGAACCCAGCAGACACAGGGGAGAACCTGGAGAACCTGGAGAGAACCCAGCAGACACAGGGAGAACCTGGAGAACCTGGAGAGAACCCAGCAGACACAGGGAAGAAAGCAGAGAAACTGGAGAGAACCCAGCAGACACAGGGGGAACCTGGAGAACCTGGAGAGAACCCAGCAGACACAGGGAAGAAAGCAGAGAAACTGGAGAGAACCCAGCAGACACAGGGAGAACCTGGAGAGAACCCAGCAGACACAGGGGAGAACCTGGAGAACCTGGAGAGAACCCAGCAGACACAGGGGAGAACCTGGAGAACCTGGAGAGAACCCAGCAGACACAGGGAAGAAAGCGGAGAACCTGGAGAGAACCCAGCAGACACAGGGAGAACCTGGAGAACCTGGAGAGAACCCAGCAGACACAGGGAGAACCTGGAGAGAACCCAGCAGACACTGGGAGAACATGCAAACTCCACACAGAAAGGCCCCGGGCCTGGAATCAAACCAACAACCTTGTTGCTGTGAGGCAGCAGCGCTAACCACTGCACCACCGTGTCACCCACAATATAAAATATGTTGTTTAAATCGGACATTTGTTACTCAGTTCAGTCCATTCATTTGAAAAAAGTCACGCTGCAATGCAAGTGGTGCAATTAATAAAAATAAAAAGTTGACTGACGAACCCTCTGACTTCATTCAATAAGCCTCTGGGCATCACACTGAAATGACCCAATGCGTTCTGCAAATAAATAATTACAGGATCCAGTGAAACAGCTGTAAAATGTAAAAGCGATAAATCAAAGCTTCCTTGAACAACAGGTTGAACCGAGACAGAAAGAAATATCTTCTAATGTTGCAGCCACATCCAGTGAGTGCACGTCGATTACAACCACCAAAACCCTGTTTCCAGTGGCACTGCCCTGCAACTGGCCTGAAATGACTTTCATCCAACTATCACTCCAGCGCCCTACACATTCCATACTGTTGGGAAAGTGAAGGATTACGAGCATACAAAGAGCGCTTTGGTGCCACAAATACCCAGCGTCACGGTGACACTCCAATAAACAGACATGTCCATTCATGAATAAGATAATTCCCTCTCACCGGCGGGGTTGTTCGGCGACCTGGCCGTAAAGAGCTTGATCCGATGTTACGCTTTAAGCCCGGAGCGGACCGTGAGCGCGGGGACCTTGCCCCCAGAACAGCTGAGCGCAGAGCAGGGCAACCTGGGAAGGAAGGGAACAGTCAAAAAACGGGACTGTGGGCAGGAAAGCACATCCAGGCTCCGGACAGCCCTCTGGAGATCTTCGTCATCTGCGCGCAGGGAGTGTGCAGCTTCTTCAGGACGCCGCAGCGGAGACAAGAGAGCCAGGGTAAGAGAAAACCACAGGGCGGAGGTTTGGGTTTGGGTTTGGAAGAAAATAAACCCCCTTTTCTAGGGTGACCCCCTGGATTTGTACGAGTCAACGTTACAGGTGTCCGAATTCCTGGTTTGCACTCGGAGGCCTTCACTGAAGCCTGGAGATTGAGTTGGTATTTTCTCACTTTTCTTGATGACAACTGAAATATTGAAAGTCCATTTTAAAAATCAGGACGTTCAAAGGACACTTTTAAAAGTTTTAGTTCATTTTGTTCCCTGTTTTTCTATTGGCTGCTCTTTTCGGACTTCTTTCTGATAAGATAAGATTTGTTTAAGCATATTTCTAATTTTACTGCATCAAAAATATGGAAGGTTTTTATAGTAAAATATTGGCATGAATAAGTTTACACAACAATAACTTACTTTTTTTCCCCCCTGCGGAGCAGCTTTACCATGTCTGTAAAACCAGTGCAGAACTGTGGAACTATTATGATAATAATAATAATAATAATAATAATAATAATAATAATAATAATAATAATAATAATAATTAAAGCTGCAAGCAGCGTTTGCGGGACTGAGCCGCCTAATAATAATAATAATACGTATTTTAACATTTGATTAACCAAGGGCAAGATTAACATTGACAGCTTTACATATTAACAAAGTAAAGGTGATCCCGTATTCATTTTTTTTTTTTTAGGTAGTTAGTGTGCCCCCAAGTGGACAAAGATTTGATTTGCATAATGCAGAGCCACAGTTACTTCAGTCCTTCAAGCAAAGAAAAACTACACTGCAAAAAAGCAAGCAAGGATAAAGAATAAATCACACATTGAGTTGTGTTGCTTTGTACTGTTTTCATGTCAAACTTGTGCCTGTATACAGATTTTCTTCTCTTTGAAAAGACCAAGAAAGAAACTTGTTGATGCTCCTCAATGGTTGCTCCCTGTCCCACACCTTTCAGCTGTGGTCACATGACGGCCTGAGGGTGCTGTGGCTTTAACGCAGATGAGGCCGACTATGAAGATTACAGACCCATTTGAAAAATGACTTTCATGCTGTCGGCTCTGCCCTCGCAGGTGTTCTGTGTCCAGCAGTGGGACCGGCTGTGTGGTGGAAACTGTTTGATGTCGTCGTCATTTTGTTCTTTCTCTCAGCTTGTACGCGTTTGCCCACAGGAGAGACAATGAGCACTGGAAGAGCTCGGAGTGGCGGGAGAGACAAGTGCAGGTAGGATCAGAACCCACAGCACACCGTCTCCTCTCACCCACCTCTCTCCTAATTTCCTCTCTGAGTTTTTAGCATCTAAAAATGTAATCAAAACGGAGAGTGATGAAAGCGCTTGTGAGAGAAAAGTAGTCCAAGGCTTTAGAGGAAAGGATGTAGAAACCCTGAGACGTGTGGAAATCCCCACCATCATAAGCAGATTTGAGGTTGTGTTGGTTCTGATCGCCACCAACGCCACCCTGTGATGAAACCTGGCCTCTCTTTCATCATTTCCCACTGGGGCAGCGACCTGCTGGTTATCCACTTAACACTTGCTGAAGAACGCGCCCTAAGTCTCTGCATGTGACCCTGTTACATGATGCAGCAGGAAAAAGTGGAAGGGACACAGTGACATCTGTCTGCATATTTTGTAGAAAGTATGTTTCTATACTGCAAAGCTGCTTCCCAACAGCGCCACTAGGACAGCAGTGCTGCAAGCCTGCAGTGTTGAAATAATGGTTTAATAATAATAGTGGGTTAGAATGGCACAATGGCTCAGTGACCAAGTTAAATAACAGCGTTGGGTTGGGTGGTTGGAGCTGCGGTGTAGTTGTGTATCTGTCACTTTGTTGCTGTCTGCAGCCTGATATTGTAAGTGAAGCATCATTGTAATATTTCACCACCAGTCAAAAGATTGGCCACACCTGTTTCTTCTTGATCTTGACTACTTTCTACACTGTAGATTCACACTGGAGACATCAAATATATGAGCAAGATATGTGGATTAATGTGGCAAAAGAAAAAAAATGTTCAATACCTAAATATGTGACGTTACATATATTTTATATGACGGGTGGCTATTCTACATCATCTAAAACATAAAACCTGTTGAGTCATTTCACAATTTTTGTTTAATGTATATTCCATACGTGTTCATTCATAGTTTTGATGCATTGAGTGACAATCTGCAATGTAAATAGTCACGAAAATGAAAGAAAAGCCATTAAATCAGAGGAATGTGGCCAAACCATTGACTGGTATCAAAGTAGTAAAAGCTGTTGTTCCACTGTTTTTAAGCCCACCGCAAAGTATAGAAATGTATGCAAGTCAGCATATTAAAGCCTCTTTTTGGCAGAGATTCCATTTTCCAAACTTGCAACTTGACTGTGGGTCAAAGGTTCTTCTAAAAATAAAGCAGGAATTTTAAGCTATTTAGCTGAATCCATTTGAGCTTGTGAGTACTTTGTGTTTCTTCTGAATATGTTACGCAATTCTTATTTCAAAACTAGCTGTGCTGCAGACTGAACCTCGATAAGCAACGTCATGGCTGAAGAAAGCAAAAAATAAGAGCGCGTCGCAGCTCGCAAAGCCACATTCATCCCGGCACTTCCGACTGGGTTTGCAAAGTTAACCTTTCACCCATTATATCGGAGCGGCTGGATTGAGGCCAAAGGAAGCTAATGCCATTGTGTGCTGCTGTTGTCCCCTCACTGCTCCAGGCTTTGTTCAGTGTACTCAGCTGATGGGGTAGAACAGCGGTGGTAAACCTCTTAGGGATCTGAAGGGTTACCCAGTCTTGCAACACCACTGACGGTGGTGTCAGATGGACACACACACACACACACACACACACACACACACACACACACACACACACACACACACACACACACACACACACACACACACACACACACACACGCGGGTTCACATGCCCGTCTCCTGCCTGTGATTAACGCCTCAAATCTGACTCGTTCATGCCCACATTCCTGAGCGGACCCCGCAGCTTTGTCAGTCGTGGCCCGACCACCAGAGCAGCAGTTGCAGCAGCAGCAGCAGCAGCAGCAGCAGAACTTCCAAGGCTGATCCTCCCTGGAGGCTCCAAGTGCCGAAAGCAGGAGCTGGAGCACAAGGCATTTCTGCCGAGATCCGACCAGGAAGGAGGCCGTTTGTTTCTTTCCAAGTGGCGTCGGCGTCACATGGCTGCAGCAGACGAAGCGACCAGAGAGGCTTAAGAAGAAACTGAACCAAAGGCATTTACACTTTTTTTTTTTTTTTTTTTTTTAATTGCCTTCTAGGACTCTATCAGCATTGTTTTGTTGTTTTTAACGCAATCTTCCTGACCACGGAGGAAATACAGCGCAGCCACTTTTTATTTTTTTCAAGTTTTCCGAGGAGCCTTTTTTTCCAGACATGGACCTGTTCACATTCGGCGCGCGCGTGCGCTCAGACAGCACGAGCAGCTCGGCGTCGCAGGGCTCAATGTCCAAGATGCTCCTGCGTCAGCGGCTCAACCAGCTGATGACCTGCATCGAGGACATGAGCTCTGACGACGAGGCCAGCGAGGAGGTTGGCCGCTCGCTGGACGAAGCCTTCCAGCTCTGCGGCCGCTTCGTTCCCACGGACACCTTCAGGTTGACGCAGGCTCGTTTGTAGCGACGCGCATGTTTTTAACGAGGGCCTCTGCCACACACACACACACACACACACACACACACACACATACAAAGAGGTCTTCTCACTCAGCATTTCCGAAAGTAAAGTTTCCCTTATTTCTTATCACGCTACAAAATTTGCTGAAATATTTTACAGATCTCTCACCAGTGAGTTCTCTGGATTTCACACTGATAATCAAGTGAACTACTGGAGTGAGCATCATGTACGACACGTTGTTGCCACTTTTTCAACAACTTTAAGGAAAAAAAAGAGGGAAAATAATGTCAAAATGTATGAAAAATATGTTTTTTGGCAACAAACGTGGTTTGCGGTTGAGCACAACAATCAGTCGGCCAGCTTTTGACTTGAAAAACACAAAATGTAAGATCAGTGTTTCTCCTTCTCGACCATCTCTTGCCGCTGCTGACCACTGCCAAGGCTGCACATGGTGACCTGGAATGTGGCCACTGCGGAGCCTCCAGAAGACGTCACATCATTGCTGCAGCTGGACGTCCAGCCTCCCGCCGACCTCTACGTGATCGGGTGAGAAATGAGGCATCATAAAAAAAATAAAAAAAATTCTACGAGTATTTTATTTGAACCTCTAGGACGGAACTGTGAGAAAAGGAGGAGCCAATCTGACTTCCTGTGTTTGCTCGCTCGCTCGCTCGCTGGGCGTCAGCCTGCAGGAGGTGAACGCCACCCCGGTGAGGTTCATCTCCGACCTGCTGGTGGAGGACACCTGGAGCCACGTCTTCATGGACACGCTGGCACCCCGAGGCTTCGTCAAGGTGAGACGCCACAACAGTAGAGTGCAGCGCCGCCGACAGGCCAGATGTGGGACCAAACGGCGGCTATGAATGATAGCATGTCTTCTAATTTTCATTCTCAATACCAAATTATCAAAAAGAAACGCATGGCAGAAATAGAAAAACTGGGAGCAGATATTTTGAAAGTGGAAAATGAGTTTCAACAATCAAAGTCTAAAGAAGTACAACAGTTAACAAAAAGCTTAGATATAATACATCACATGCTAACAAAGCAAACAAAGATACTATGGATGACAGTTTGCTCAGGGCTCTTTTTAAAAGTGCCACTCAGGGCCAAATAGAGTGAATCACTCTTAAATATAACGGACATTTCACGGATCAATTTAGGAAACATTATCTGAGGCTGTTTAAGGAAATTTCATACTAGTTAGATGTGCAGGTTAATAATATAGCAGGTACATTTTTGTTGTGCCTGGGGTCATTTTTCTTGTCCTGCTGCTTTTAATTTGTGATTTTGAGAGCTGCGCTATGATGCAGAGGCGACACCACAGACTGTCTCGGGTCTCCTTACCACTGCGAGGGCAAGCTAACAGCAGCAGTCACATGACTGCAATTAAAAACCTGGCAAAATAGTGAAAGTGGAGTAATTTAAATTAAAAAGCCCAAACCTATTGAATAATAAGATGATAAGTATGACATATAAGTAAAATGGTAAACCCCTATTTTTCCTCCCCAGGTCACATCAATAAGGATGCAAGGTTTGCTGCTGCTCATTTTCGCCAAACAAATCCACCTGCCCTACATCCGGAAGATCCAGACCACCTACACTCGCACCGGCATTTTTGGCTACTGGGTAAGGAAAAGACGGCAGTTGAAACTCAGTTTCCTGAACTCTGCACGGCAGAAACGCGGCTGGCGTCAGGCGTTCTGGGGTTTAAAGCGCCATGAAAGGCCCATTGTGATTGTTTAGTGGAATGTGCATCGGCTTTGGCGCAATGAAATCACAAACAAAGAGCAGGAGAGCCAGAGCAACGCACCGAGGCAAACACTGGCAAAGACAAGCGGTCCGGTCCATAATTGATGTCGTTTTTACTTTAAACGGGGGAGATTAGGTCCGGATTGAAATGAATGATTGTGTTTTTGCAACAACAACAACAACAAAAAAAAACGCATCAAGATGACTTGCTGCAGCGAGTGGCATCGATGGTCTGGAACTCTGTGTCTTTGTGCAGGGCAATAAAGGAGGAGTGTCAGTCCGGTTCTCCTTCTACGGCCACATGGTTTGCTTCCTCAACTGCCACCTCGCGGCTCACATGGACTACGCCCTGCAGCGCGTTGACGAGCTGGAGCACATCCTGGAGCAGCAAGACTTCGACGTCGATGACACTCCACAAATCCGAGACCATAAGTCAGTCAGTCAGACACACACACACACACACACAGTGAAACTCCAGCTAGGTGAGTCTGACCTCCTTGTCTGGCGCAGGCTCGTGTTCTGCTTCGGCGACCTCAACTTCCGCATTGCCGACCACGGCCTGCACTTCATCCGCTCGTCCATCAACAGCGGACGGGTGAATCTGCTCTGGACCAAAGACCAGGTGGGCGGCCACGCAACCTGCTGGCGCGCACAGGAAGCCTCTGGCTCGTAAAGCAAACTGACCGCCTGCTTTCACGCCGCAGCTCACCATGATGAAATCCAAGGAGGCCTTCCTGCAGGAGTTTGAGGAGGGGCCGCTCAACTTCAAACCCACCTACAAGTTCGACCGCAACGGCGACACTTACGACACCAGGTGATGCTCCACACTGGGCGTGCCACACGCGCTCGTGCACACCTCTTCAAGTTCACATTGTGCTCTCATCTGTTGGAACTTTGCACAGAAACTCCAAGACGTGGCTGGGTTTTCAGTAAGACCGCTGTGTTCTTTAATGTCTTTGACCTTTGCATGGCCCACAGCCGCTCTCCTCTCAGCCACCACCTGCTGCACCAGACTCCCCACCTTCCCCAACGCTTTGCCAGCAGCTCCTCCGCTGCCGTGAACAAAGCCATGCACCGGCAGAGTAAATCCTGCAGGTGCCGCTAGCAGCTCTTCCTCACCGCTCAGTCTTGACACTGCACTGGCACCGTGCGTGTATGCGTGTATGTGTGTGTGTGTGTGTGTCTCTCTCAGAAAGAGCACTGTGGCGCTGCCGTTAACCATGTACAGGCCCCGCCCTCTGCAGCGCTGCAGCACCACCCTCTTCTTCCTCCTCACCTCCCTCACCTGGGGGCTGCTCTCGGTCTGGTTAGGGACCTGGTACAGGGAGCTAGACCCACCAAGGTTGGTCTGATCTTAGGTGAGCCCCATCATCTAGACAACAAAGTTTGATTTTTATTTCCTTTAATTCAGAGCCAAGGGATCCATATCACAGTAAAATAGGAAAACAGCAGAGTACAAATGTGTGTGTGTGTGTCAGTGCTGCTAGAACAGACGGAGGCAGACCCTGCACCCACAACTGCACCGCTTCTTCTGACAGAATGTGTCTTCTTTTTTTTCTTCCTATGCATCACGTTCTCTTGATACCATTTTAATGGTATGGCCCACCAGCATGCTGGCTGCTCACACTGTAGGCTTAGCTCTGCTTCACAAACTCCACGTGTCTGTTTGTGTCTGTGTTTGTTGTCCTACAAGGCAGAATTTCCCTCTGATTTTATGTGAAGTAAGTATTAAACAGAGGCAGCGGAAATGCAATTTGTGGCGTGAGCCTCCAAACTGGCTGTGAAACGCAGTCGCGGCTTTTCCAAGGTTGAGGAAAGTCACGGTGAAGAAAGAAAACGCCAGAACTCCTCTGTAGCGGAAACTTGGTGACAGTAAAACTGTTTCACCGTCTTCACTCGCCATCTGAATTCATCAAGTTGTCTTAACAATTCATGTACTGCACATAGAATTAAAGTGAGTTCAACGGAGCCATAAAAATGATTTAGAGATAATTCTGTGAAGTTATTTACTGAGCTCTAATCCTCTCTTTGCAGCACAGTCGCCTTGTGTCTTGAATTAATGCTTGTATGTTTTTCGCGGAGCCCAGCGGCAAGAAGAGAAAACCAGCCTGGACAGATCGAATCCTGTGGCGCATCAAACCCAAGGCTCCGCCCTCGGAGGATGACGACGAGAAGCAATCCACCGTGACCGACGACGGGCCGGATGAGTTTCCCCTCCAGGTCAATCAGGACAAATACACCAGCGACATGAGCTACGGAGTCAGCGACCACAAGCCTGTCATTGCAACCTTCAGCCTGGAGGTGGGAGCAAACTCACTGAGGGACACCAGGCTAGTCTGAGTTGTGCATCTCCTGCGTCCTCACTGCTGCATCCTCTCTTTCCTGTTCACCCACAGCTGAGGAAGTGTTTCGACACGCCGCTCGTGTATATTTCCCCCGTGGGTGTGTGGAGCGCCGACCAAGACGCACTTCTTACCTACACGGTCCAAGAAGACTTCATGTCGTCCACGTGGGACTGGATTGGCTTGTACAAGGTGCCTGGACACACAAAGAGAGGGGTGTTGAACACACAATTTGGAGCTCAGACTCTCGCTGTTCTGCAGGCTGGCTTCAAGAGCGCTTCCGACTATGAGACCTTTGTGTGGGTCAGAGAAGAAGACCTCCCGGAGATCAATGAAAACATACAGGTGAAGGAACACCGAGACACGCGCGCAACCTTTGAACAAACTTGTGACGAGTCATCCAAACGTGTGTGTTGTGGTTTTGCAGCTGACTGTGGACAAGGACGAGATCCCCCTGCTTGGTGGAGAGTATGTTTTAGGTTACTACAGTACAAACATGCAGAGCATCATCGGCCTCAGTGCCAACTTCCAGGTGAGTCCTGACAACTGGCTCCTTTTTTCATCCTCCATGTGAAAAAAAATGAAGACACAAGTGTGACATTTAATCTTAGTATTATTAGTCACCCTCAAATAAGACAATAGCCCCTTGTGACATCACAAATGGCTGGTTTCAAGAGCAGCATGTTTTAGCATACACCTTTTGAAAACAGGAATTAGCCCAACAAGTTAAAGATGGATGATTCTCTTTTCCAGGGAGTTCAATGACAGACTGTTACTGTTAATAGCCTTGGATAGCACAGTAAAGTGGGTTTTGCATGACATAGAATATTTTACTATTTACAGCCTAACATGACATCAGATTAGATCAATAGGAACAATGTAAACTGTGTGTAATTCTTTATGGAAGAATATTATTTGCACTTTGCTTCAGATTCATTTTAGGATTTGAATTTTTTTTTTGGTGTTGCAGATCTTGGAGTCAAAACGAGCCGTCATGGAGGGTCTGGTTCCCGAGAACATGAACGGGGTGGACAAATAATAGCACATCCACCGCAAAGCCACATTCTTTTCCTCTCAGAACTTTGCTCATCCCAGTGTTCACTGAGTCACCTGCAGGACCAGCTGACTCAGTCACTGAAGCACGGCCCAAAAACACCACAGGGGAAAAGAGTTTCCTCCACGCAGTGTAACTTCACCTTCCATCAAACACACACGACTTCCACAGCTTTCTGACGTTTACCTTTATGAGAAAAAAAACAAAAAAACATCCAGAATATTTCTCGACCAGCTATTGATGACTCGTAATAAAATCATAGAAAACATCATTTGAAACTGAATACATTCCAACGTAAGTCTCATTTACAACTTAAAATAAATGTTTGTAATACCTGAAGAATCTTGCGCGTCACTGAAGATTCTTGACCAGTGATCCTGATTATACTCTTAATTTAACATCAAGTACATAATCATGCATACCGTGTACATCACATTACAACTGGCTGTACAGTAGGAAAGTACACGGTGGATGTAAAAGCATATATTTTGTCAAATTAAATTATGGATGTGTAGCTGAGGGAGTGAATGATCTCACTGAAGTTTCTTAATTATTTTGAAGGAGATTTCTGAATGAATATGTGCTGTGATATGATTAACTGCTGAATGTTAGTGCAAATAAAGTGGAATCTGATAGATATTAATTTGTCTGTACTATAATACACTATGCAGACGATTTCTGCCAATGAAACATGTCATACACCCCAAAATGTCGTATCCTGTCGCAAAATAAACATATGGTGTCTATTATGCATTGTTATTGTGCTGATTTGAATTTTCTTCTCACATCAGAGAGCAGGTGGCTATCAAAAAGACCTTGTGTGGAGTCAGGTGTTGGTCACCAACACATGAATCAAGACAACACAAATGTTTGGCAGTTTTCCTCTGTACGAGCACAGTTTGAGCTATAGCCTATATTGACTCCAAATGTTTGGATTTAACTATAACACACACGTTTGTATGTATGTAAACCGATGGGACAATTATCAAAGAGGGGGTGATGTTTGTTCCCCCCCGTCTTCTTCTTCCCAGATTTACAATTTTACAATTCATTCAATTGTTGACGAATAAGTCTGACGATGAGTCACATCATCGATAACTTTGTGCAACATTGAAGCATATAAAAACAGACTGGGGGGGAATTTTACATTTCATTCCGATAGATTATCAACTTTGTTCAGACAAACGCACACTTTTGCTGCCGTGATATTAAAACTTTCCACAACTACCCACAAGCACCAACAAGTGCTATATGCTCACAACATTCAATTCAAGGGGGGAAATGTATTATCGTTACAAAAGTGCAACTATCATCATTACCAACCTCAATTTCGGAGCGCGGCTGTTCTCTGATTGCTCACTTCGGTCGCGTTCCCATAATCCTTTGCGCGACTTCGCCTTCGTGCGGCAACTCCGATTTGGAGCATCTCTCCATCGTAGGATCTTCGGCGCTACACACGTGGGTAGCTTTAACACGTCGCTGAGTCGTCTAAAGGTAACTTGTTAGCGTTAGATTACGCCGCTATGTCTAGCTAATTATGTCCAGTTGTGTGAATAAACTGTGGTTTTGTCATTGCCCTGCGATCGCTGGTAAAGCCGTCGTCGTCGTTTAAAATGTTAGCTGACAGCAGGCTAGCGACGTTAGCTTTGCTCGTTGACAGCATAGACTGTTTATGGCGAAAGTTTTTTTTTTTCTCTTCACTTTGGCATTGGTCTTTATTTTGACTTTTCTAAAAATAAAGCTGGCCGTATATCTCGATCAGATCAGCGCATAAACGTTAGTGAGTTCAGCTAAATAACCAGTGCAATAACCGAGCTAAGCGATGCAAAGAAACGTATGTAATGTGTGACATGTAAATGTGTGTGGTGAAGTGTGTATGTTTATTTGTGACACCGCTGTCCTGATGCTGCGGGTTCAAGTTGTATATACTGTGTGCGTCTTTCTGTTTTCGAGGCTTTGCGGAATGTGGACACACATTTTCTGCAAAGGACAAATAAACCAAACCTAAATGCTTTATGCCAAAAGCTTCGTTTTCAGGGCGTAATGAGGATTCACATGTATGTAGAGTAATATCACATAGCAAAAGCTTTGTTTCAAATCCATTAATTCTCCTCAGTTCAGTTCATCTTCTTTTGGTTTCCTAACTGAGGAAAGGGTCTCATCTTGTACTCCTTTACTGATTATCTTGAGCAGAGTCAAAGAATCATGAGTGAGGACGTGGAGAGGCTGTTGATCCAGTTCCAGGATGAAGATGGAGTGGTTCTGGGCTCACCTTTTGACGTTCCCCTGGACATCACCTCCGAAAAGCTGCAGCTTGTTTGCAACGCTCTGCTCCAAAAGGTAGCCCTGTCATCTTAAACCACCTAAATGTGGAACATGCACTCATCAGAACGTGCGCTCAGACATTTCTTTGTCCTGGACTCTAGAAAGGGTCTCGTATCTGAATGTTCTGCTCGTGGATTGAAGTTTCAACCAGTGCAATCCAGATGTTTGACCGGTGGATTGGCGTGGTGTTCCTCTGCAGGAGGAGCCGGTTCCTCTGGCCTTCTTCGTCCGCGGCGAGGCTGAGGTGGTGTCCAGCCTGGGCTCGTGTGTAAAGACTCTTGGGGTGGAGACGGAGCAGGTTCTCCCAGTGGTCTACCAACCTCAGGCTGTGTTCCGGGTCCGGGCCGTGGCCCGCTGCACCAGCACCCTGCAGGGACACACGGAAGCCGTCATCTCCACTGCCTTCAGCCCCACCGGCAAGTGAGTTGCTCAACATTTCCAACTCTGTCTGCCGTCTACTGATTTTTATTTATTTAATTTTTTTTTGTCATGTTAGAAACTTAATGTAAAGGAGCTCTGTGTGGTTTTAGATATCTGGCCAGCGGTTCTGGTGATACCACTGTGCGTTTCTGGGACTTGACGACTGAGACGCCTCACCACACAGCCAGAGGTAGAACTTGGTCGCTTCAGGCGTGAAGACAGTTTTGATGTTCTTTGTTTCGCTGAGCTGGGTCCTGCTCTCTTCCAGGACACACACACTGGGTGCTGTGCATCGCCTGGTCACCTGATGGCAAGAAGCTGGCTTCGGGCTGCAAGAACAGTCAGGTGGACGTGCAGCTCGTGTATCCGGCGTACAGGTTGTAAGATTCAGCTTTGGGACACAGAGTGATGATCCCGTGTTGTTGTGGTGATGCAGATCTGCCTGTGGAACCCAGAGACTGGGGTTCAGATGGGGAAGGCTCTGACAGGACACACCAAGTGGATCACTTGGCTCTGCTGGGAGCCTCTGCATCTGTGAGGACACACACTTCATTCTTTTCTCAGCCGTTTTTACCGCATGGTCTCAGTTGCAGTTTGTATTTTGTCATCTTGTGAAATTACACATTTAAAATTCACATATTATGGAAAATTCACGTCGCCAATGAAATTTGTCAACGCTCTTGTCATTATTTACTGTATTGATTTTTCTATGATGCTCCTCCCTGCTCAGGAACCCAGAGTGCCGCTACCTGGCCAGCAGCTCCAAGGACGGCTCGCTCCGTGTTTGGGACACGGTGCTGGGACGCTGCGAGAAGATCCTGACCGGTCACACTCAGTCGGTCACCTGCGTGAAGTGGGGAGGAGACGGACTCCTCTACACCTCCTCTCAAGACAGAACCGTCAAAGTCTGGAGGGCCAAAGATGTAAGTGCAGCTGCCGTGGTTACAAAAGCGGAGATTTCTCCAAAATGAAGCCAGTTGACAGACCAGACGTTAACCAGACCAGGTTTTGTTTTTCTCTTGCACCAGGGCGTCCAGTGCAGGACTCTGCAGGGCCACGCCCACTGGGTGAACACGCTGGCCCTCAGCACAGACTACGTCCTGCGCACCGGAGCGTTTGAACCTGCCACTGCTACCATCAACCCCCAGGACCTCACTGGATCACGTGAGGCTCTCCCAGCTTTTCCTTTGAGCTTGGAAGCTCCCAAGATGCTTTCACTCAGCAAGTGCTTTTGTTTTTCTCCTCAGTGGAAGAACTAAAGGAGAAAGCTTTGCAGCGTTATAATAAAGTTCGGGTAGGTGTTGACGGCCGTGCTGCTTTTTTTTTTTTTTTTTTTGTCACTCATGCAAACAAGCAGCCTCACTCAGCGCTGTGTTGTGCGACAGGGTTCGGCTCCAGAGCGCCTGGTGTCTGGCTCAGATGACTTCACGCTGTTCTTGTGGAACCCAGCAGAGGACAAGAAGCCTCTGGCCAGGCTGACCGGCCACAGCGCCCTGGTCAATGAGGTGCTCTTCTCCCCGGACACCAGGCTCCTCGCCTCTGCCTCCTTCGACAAGTCCATCAAAATCTGGGATGGACGCACCGGAAAGTAAGAAACCATCCTGAAGCCTCACCCATTTCACAGAAGGGACGCCAGATTCTGGCCCATTTGACAGAACAATTTATTTTTTACTTCCTTTAACAAAGCAACTTGTGTACGGAAGCGCATTGCTGCCACCCTAGAAAAAAAAAAACAAAACCACAGGGCTCAGTATCAGGTTATAACGTGAAACTATCATTATTTAATGTAGCTTAGTGTCTGAAAAATTCACGTGGGCAATAAAGGATTTTAAAATTCAAGCTGGGCATGGCTACAGATGTCCACGTGGAATTTGATCAACTCTCACCAAATTTCACATTCAGCTACGTCAAGTTTTTTTAAGCGATTTTGAATGTCCCCTCGGCATCACGTTATAACGTGAAAATTATCACGAAAAAATGTGAAAATCACCATGAAATAACGTGATAATGAGCCCTGGATTTTTTTTTCCTAGGGTGGCAGCAATGAGCTTCCGTGATTGTGAATTTTAATGTAAAAAAAAACCAAAAAATCTCAGATTCGAAGGACTGTAATGCCGACTTTTGGCCAGAAGGGGGTGCTGCTAACCCAGTCTTTGTCACTCTGGCTTCCTCTCCCAGGTACCTCATGTCGCTGCGCGGCCACGTCTCCTCAGTGTACCAGGTGGCCTGGTCTGCTGACAGCAGGCTGCTGGTCAGCGGCAGCAGCGACAGCACCCTCAAAGTCTGGGACGTCAAGACGGGCAAGTTAAGCATGGACCTGCCCGGCCACGCTGACGAGGTGAGGGCCGCAAGCGTGCTGCTTGCCTTCGGCTTGCAGGGCAAGCCATCGCACCTTTCACACCTGTCGTGCTGTGTGCAGGTTTACGCAGTGGACTGGAGTCCCGATGGGCAGCGGGTGGCCAGCGGCGGGAAAGACAAATGTCTCCGGATGTAAGCGGCGAGCCGTCCTTGTCCTTTTCTCACGTGCCTTTTCTCACACCTTAACCGCTCTGGCCTTGTGTTCGCTCTTCCAGATGGAGGAGATAGCCTTCCCCAACCCCCACCCACTTCTCCCAATAATCTCATGAGAGGATTTCACGTCTTCTGCCATGGAGGAGGCTGGCAGCTGGAGGAAGGGAGGTGCGGCGAGACGCTTCTTTAATCTCACACCTGCTCATTCAGCCCCGCGACGCTGCCTGCCAAAGAGCCTGGAACCCGGTCATCCATGTGTGGGGATGTTCACCATGCGACGCTGTAAATGTCCCCAGCTGACGCTGTCTCAGCATCCACATTATTCAAGCTTTTCTTTTCTAATCGCACGCCAGCTGTGACATTTGTAGATCCTACGTCCAAGTTCCAAGCCAGGCCAGTTTGTTAACGTTAATCGAGAGCCAGAATTTTCAGAAGCGTCACCACCCGCTTAAAACATTGGCATAGTTTGAAAAAGGAATTAGATTGAGGGAGAGGCTCCAGCAGACCCCCCCCCGCCACCCCGAGGCAGCGGTATTGAAAATGGATGGATGGATGGATGGAAGTTGATTGAGGCAAACACACACACTGGAAAAGCTTGGCCCCGCCTTCAACCCCAGCCTGGCAGGTGACCCAGCCGGGCGACAGGTGCGAGCGCTGCAACCTTTTCCTGTGTGATGTCAGCGCCCGGCGCACTGCCTCCACTCCTTCAGCCTTTAATCTCCTCAGCCCTGCACTCAGCAAAGCTCACGGCGGCCGACTGCGTTTCTTCTTTTGCCCCCTGCTGCGCTCCGGCCAAATGTCACAGGCTCTGACGTCTTTGCTTCCTGCCCCCCCTTTAGTGTTGCAAGGACATTAAAGGAGGTCAATTTTAAACTGACAGCTTCCTTGTTTCTGTGAAGGCGGACGGGTGGGTGGGGAGGGTTGGCGGTAGTATTGATTTGTGTCAGTGATAATTCAGTATGAATGGTTTTTAAGAGCACAACAGGCAGGAAGTGTTTGGATTGAAGTGCTGTTTATAATTTGCCTGATTTCTGTTTTTATTGCCCATAAATCATCAAAAAAAAAGTGTTTTCCATAGACTCAAGATGTCATTTCAAGTTTCACGATTAATTTTTTCTTGTGTCAGAGTTGGAAGCAAGTGAGAGTCGATCAACTGTTTTTCCAGATCTGCTGCTCTAAGGTTGAAAACCAGACCAACCTTCATACAGCAATGGCCAAAACATACAGACGTTGCTTCTTTTTAAGTCAGTGGGTTTTCTTTTCATATCTCAGTGAATATCAGATGGTTTGTGTGGGACTTGCTGGATGAGATGCTATCATAGCACAAGATTTTGACATGGTTAAATCCCCTTTCAACAAGTTATTGTATTTAGATAGAAAAAGGTAAACCCTTCAGTAGCTGCGTTTCCATGGCCCCTAGCACTGCGCACAACCTAAATATGGCCATAAAAACTGGTGATGGAAACAGGTCCACTTGGAAAAACCTCTCAAATCAAAGTGTCATAGAAACACTTTTTTTTTTTGGCATTTATATGTCAGCGGACGTGACGGACGGGGTCATGTGACCAGTTCACTGACCAGTGAAATTTCTCCAAAACGCAAAATGTTTTGTCCCTCCATCCTCTTCACAGTGGGGTCTCGTGGGACGAGATTCGACCAGAGTTACGGAAATTGTCAAACCTTTTGGAAATATCGCAAAAAAACTGTCATGGAAACGCAGCTCCTGACTTTTTAATATAGAATTAATAAGCCTAGACAGAGTCACAGATCAGCTTTATTACTCACAAGGTCATGTAAACCAACAGCATGAAATGTCTCCTAATGATTTTCCATATCTGACCTGCCAAAGTCATACTTTGACCGTTGATTATTGTCGTCTACTGATGCCGCGCTGACACACAGTTCATCCTCAGCAGAACCCTCTGGAATGTGAACGAGCCACCATTGCATCCGATGTGATGTGGCGCACGCTAAAGTACACGGCCAGACTTATTAAAAGCAGCAATGCGTACAAACACACACAAGTCATACAGCCGACGAGTGTCTTACACAGCGAAAAAACAAAACGGCAGACTTTACGCACTATTCCATCACTTCTGGTCGACGGCGTAACAGGAATGTACGGAGCCCCTGAGTGGCCATTCGAGGAAAAAAAAATAAAACAATTGCTAATTCGTGGCCACGAATTAGCAATTGTTTTTTTTTTTTTTCCTCGAATGGCCACTCAGGGGCTCCGTAGGGAGAATGCATTCCTATCCTGTCAGGGATTTTACATGAGACTGAAATAGTTTGGCAAGTGAAAAGAAGAGACGGTGTGAAAAGGCCTCTGAGCAAGGCTGCGTGGTGCTACAGGGTGAATCAAAACAGAACCTTGCTTTCAAGACTCATCGCTGGAGGTTTCAGAGCCTCCCACACATCCAAAGTCCCTTTCGGACATGTAAACACTGTGAAAATACATCGGACAAGAACAAGTGCATTCGGGAGTGGCTTCATCGTTTTAGAGTACAAAAGTCTTTCAGGACGGGTTGACTCCCGAGGTTAAAGAAAAATATTAAAGTGACAGAACTCAACAGGAAATGATTAGATGTGTGAAACAATAGCAAAAATGCTTAGCAGCTCAAGAATAGTGAAATGGCTTAGAGGGTGGGGCGAGTTAGCGTACTGAATTACAATAAAGGGGAGCGGGTTGATTCAAATACATCAGGCGCCACCTGCTGGAACAGTGCCCCCAGCTGGCCAAGCACGGGACTGTGCAACTTTGGTTGCCACCCCAGAAACGGTCTCTTTGCTTCCCTCTTCTGACAACATCTTCTTTGGGCTCTTCCGTTCTATAGTTCCAGAGTAAATCATAGAAATTGTTTTGAAGGTAGAAAAACCATGCGGTTGCTTCTAATGTGACAATCTACGTTTCACCAGCGAGTAAATACGGCAGAATACGTGCAATGGCGACAAGAGCACGATAGAGTTAGCACTAGCCCAGATGGTGTTTTACAGTAGACTGCACCCATATATAGGTTATTATTATTATTTTTGTTTGTTTAACGTACAGCAGCAAGCTAGTTAGCATCCAGTAGCGTTTGTCTTCTTTGCTCAGTATAGTAAGTACTCAGTGAATCCAAAGACACATTTATGGTTTCAGTACAAAGTGTACACTCTACATCTATGGAAATGGGACTAATACAGAAAACTACAACATCTGACATAGTTGATACCCTCTTCTTATGGACCTTTGGTTAGTAACTAGGTGTTCCCTCTCTAGATATTCAAATCTCTTTGCTGAAATTATTCAAGAACTTGTGCTGGTCTGGCGTTCCCAATACAAACTTCCCTTGAAATCATCACGTTCCTCTAGAATTCCTGGTTTGGACCACTGCACTGAAGGACATGCTGTAGCCAGATGCCAAACTATGCCGTCTGTCTGGTGCGTCCCGCAGCTCTAGCCACCAATGTCTTCCTCACCCTCTTGCAACTAAACCTACTTCCTCTAACAGCAGTATTGTCATGAGCTCGGGGGCGATGCAGGGAACTAGCATGAAGTAGAATCGAGGTGTTTGGTTGTGCTTAGCATGAGGCACTGGTCTGTGCTTCCCTCTCCACCTCAGTCGGCGGCCGTCTACTGTGTGTGCCACACATTGTTGAGCAGTTTCACCACCTCCTCGTAGATGACGAAGACTATGGCCACGTCCAAGCACACACGGCCCAGCCGGGGAACCGTTCCCTTGTAGAAGCTGTGGGAACAACCAGATCAGGTCTCAGGGGTAAAGCAAATACTCTGAGGATGAAATGCAAATTTGTAGCAGGTAAACCACAATTGTTTTGCCAGAAGGGGGCAGTGAAGGCACATTATCAAACATGGCTGTAATGAAACAGGAAGTCGCCATTACAAGGCAGAAATAAGCCTCGCTCTGGCAACAGACAATTTCATCTTGAAGAAAATATGGAGCTATATGTGCACGTTGGCGTGATCTTCTCAGTTGGGCTGCTGTTGCTTGTATCTTGTGAACTTGCTGAACTTGTGAATTCAGTGTTTGCAATCTTGTGACTTGTTTTAGCAAATGTCTTTTCGTTGCCAAATTTGGGCATTTTACTCTTTCCGATGTCATAGAAAAAAAATACCTTAAGCACACAGATAAAACATGTATTTTCTTTTAAAGATGTTTGTTTTCAGAGTTCTGTGTTTCCATCACCCCAATTTAGTGCGATACTCCAAAAAACGTGCACCAAAGGGGAGATGGAAACCCCAGAGCTGGAAGCAGATTGACTTACGCCTGCGGTCCTTCGTGTTTGAGGATCTGGAAGGCACAGTCCACTGTGTTTTTGTAGCGGTGAGCCTCTAACCCCTTCACAAGAAAATAAAGCAGTTATTCGAAAGCACCCGGTGATGCCGATCATACACAGCCCAGCAGCCCAGGTTGTCTTTCCCACCTGCATCCTTGTCTTCACCACATCCAGCGGCGTGTTGCCAAAGACGCTAGCGGCTCCCGCCGTGGCTCCGAACATTGCCGTGACGATCGGGTGCATTTCTTTTCTCGGGTCGTCACCTTTGTGGCAAAAGCAGGGCCGTCAAGAGTGAAGGAAAGCCAACGAAGGAGCGAGCTGGACAGAATTACAGGTGCACGCAAGGTTCTCCCACCTTTGTACCAGTTGCGCAGTAAATTCATCACGTAGAAGCGGATGGCCTGATTGCTGCCTTGCTTGAGCACGGTCGCCGTCAGACCCTGATACGTCCCCCTCACACCTGGAGAGATTCCAACGTGGGTTGCTTTTCCACACATTACGGTAGCTGTGAACTCTGGGAGCCGACGTCCCGACTCACCCTGTTCTCTGACGATCTCGCTGACGCCGTGAAAAAAGCCCCGGTAGCGAGGCCTGAGGGAGCACTGGTCGTGGATCATCTTCACCTGCAGGAACAGGCAGATGTTGTTGTTGTTTTTTTTTTAATTAATCATTCCATTCTGTGTTATCAGAGCGGAATAAGAATCAGTATTTACCCAGAATCCTTATCCTGACTGACCTTTAGTGTCTCCATGGGGCAGACCACTATGATGGCCTCAGCTACGCCCGCTCCCAGACCACACACCAGGCTCCTGGTGTTGTCCAGACGACCCGTGGCATCTCGCATCGGGTTGCTCAGCATCTCAAACATGCCGAACCTGTGAAAAAATAAAGAAATGTGAAGGTAAATACGGGACAATTGAGATTCATCAATCTCTTCGTTTTCAGTTTACAGGTCAACAGACTAGACAGAGAGGTCTGACTGTTTGTTTTTATTTGATCATGAAAATAAAGAGCAGGTCCACTCCCGAGGAGGTGGTACAGGGTTCTTGCACCATGACAAATGTCAAATTCAATGCTTTTTGAGACATTTTTAAGACCTCAACAAATATAATTGAAGACCCAAAAATGTCATAACAATTTCTGTTGAAGAAAATACTCAATTTTATTTTACTGTAATATCTTGCCTGCATGCGTTTACAGCAACGAAAGTTGTGGGTCTACTAAAGGTTTGGTCATTTTACTGTAATAAGAAAGATATGCTTGAGCAGGGCCTCATTAAACAGGGATTGAAATGAACGTTTTTCAATATGCTACTAAATCTTACACACTGGGCCTTTAACCCCTGACGCTGATTCACTTACTGATCAATAGGAGAAGATTGATAGATTCAAAGACTCCAGTTAGTCAAATTTGAGATGAAGCTGTGAAGATGTCTTATTAGCTCATGGTCAACTGAGTGAGTTTAACACCAGCAGCGACGACTGCTGGGTCCAAACATGCTCATTCAGCCAACGGCAGCCAAATGCTGAAGTCTGCCGCTCCATTCACACTCATAAATTCACAATCGCCATTCATTTGTCGCGTAAAAGCATCTCTTCGTCTCTATAGTCACCTGACTGCAGACTTGGGTATGGATCCATAGAGCAGCGAGCTGAGTCCTCGGTACAAACCCCTGAGTCCATGATCCTGCACGGTCAGCTTCACACAGTCTCCTAAATGCACACACACAGAGCATCCACGGTGAGACACCCGAGGATCCCAGGATTAGCACGGCGGCCTATCCCATTAGCAACCCACCGATCCCCCGGTATCTGGGTGGGTTGGCTCGCTCGTCCAGCTGCAGCTGGGTCTTGACGTACTCTGTTGGGAAGGTGATGCAGATCTCGATCCCTCCTGCGATGCCACCTGCGAGTGGCGGGACGGAGCAGAGGGGACAAACAAAAAGCAAAGGCTGTGGTAAAATAAATAATAATAATAATAATAATTATATATTTATATGTACCAGTATGTGCATATCTAGGCCTGTGTGGCAATATTTATGCGACACACTGGCCTTGATTTGTTTGTGCGCAAACATGTGCAGGGAGAGATCAGCTGCAGCTGCAGCCCACCTGGCTTGGATTGGTTTGACCGCCTGCTTGTGATGTGATGTGATGTGATGTGATGTGATTGCACAGCAGTGATGTATTGATCTGCTGAACGCCTCCTCTCACGGATCCACCGTGCAGCACCTTGGCTCATTTTCATCCGAGTGAATGAAACGCGCAGGGGAAAACGGAATTCCCTCGCACAGATCCGTGCAACTGCACCCCGCATGTGACTGAACCATCACGGCCGGGTGCGTTTTGACCCACTTTCTGCGAGGCTAGAGCCTTCACTGGGCGACAGTTTGAGATTAGGCTACGCAGAGGGCAATCTGCTGTAGACGGAGATGTGTGCCAGGCGAATTACTGCGCTGCACAGAAATAAAAAATAAATACAAATGAAACCCCGAATGAATGAATGAATGAATGAATGAATGAATGAATGAATGCATATCAACCTGCAAGAATGGCCTTTCCGGGGTGCGTGATTTTCCTCCCTCCGACCGCAGCGGCCGCCAGGTTTCTTCTCGCCGCGTACGAGCGCTGGTGCGCCGCCAGACCCGCAGCGGCCAGGCGGCGGGACGGAGGCTGCTGATGGGGCGCCGAGCCCGGGCATCCTCCTCTCCTGGCGCCGCAGCTGTCGCACGGACCCGCGCACACCGAGAACGGCTTCAGCAGGGAGGACATGGCGGCGTACCTTCACGAAACAGCAAAGTGACGATGTGCAGTGACGGCCAATGTCGGAGAAGCAGCACAACAACAGAGAGGGGCGCACTGCCGGGGCAGCTCAGCTGGGGGGGGGCGGCTAGGCTGGCTGGCTGGCTGGCTGACTGGCTGGCTGGGTGACTGGGTGGGCCGAGGGCCGCGATATTCCAGCAGCGATCAGGTGATGAGGCACGCCATTGGCCCGACACGCCGGCTCTAATGCTATTACTCGTGTCACGTGATGGTGCATGATTTTTGGCGACCAATGGGGAGAGACCTGCTGTTGATGTGGATGTGGTGAGGTTGATTTCTAAAGACAGATCGTCAACTCTTTCCCTTCTGTTTACGAGTGAGACGCCACAAAAATATAATTTCTGGCGCGTTATTATTATTATTATTATTATTATTATTATTATTATTATTATTATTATTATTATTATTATTATTATTATTATTATATACTTCCGGTTGCACATTGTTTACTTGTTTAACCTTACTTTTTACTTTTGACTTATTCTGTAATTTGTTTTCTTTGTTGTTTTTTTTACCATAAGTAGTATAATAGAGAACAAACCGGAGTCAAATTCCTTGTTTGGCATGTACAAACTTGGTCAATAAAGCTGATTCTGATTCTGATTATTAACATCAAAATATCATTATTGCACCATTTGAGATTTTTTGTGAACGTTTGTGGTATTACTGAGTGCCAGTAAAGATAAACAATACATTTTCTATGATGCGAAAACAGAAAACAGATTGAAACCTCTGCTTTGTGCGTCCTCAGATGTGCAGTACATATAAATAACGACAGATTGTTATCATGCTGTTGCCCCTTAATCCTGCTGCTTCCCTTAAATAGTACTCTTGCCATGCCTGAGCATAAACACACACACGCACACACACACACACACTCTCACCACTCACACTTACATATAAAGCCTCCCCCATAGCCCTACAATAGGAAAGTAGGTCAGTGTTTCACACACACACACACACACACACACACACACACACACACATCCAACATCCAGCCCTCTGAGAGGATAACTCATTTCAAGCTACATCTCCAACTAATAAGCAAATTATTGTTTGTTTGCTAATCTAATTGTAAAACAGCCTAACTTATTGAATCACACATTTTAAATGTAGGCGTCAACCCTGCATTGTTTGAATGAGCCGCAAACGAGAGATTTTATAGCATTTCTTTTCCTCTTTAAAGTGAAAACAGTGCTGGGTCAGCAGGGTCTCTGTTGGCCTCAACAGACTCAGAATAGTTGTTTTTTGTAAATATGTAAATAAATTGTTCTTCATCATCTGTTCCATTCTTGTCATATTACAGTATATCCATTTGGTTGTACTGCTTCCAGTGCTAAATTATGGTAGTTGGTGGTGTATAGTATGGCAGAATTTTTATCCAATCATATTTCAGCTAGCTTGCGTTGTCAGGTTCCATGAATTCTGCCTAAGGCCAGCAGAATCCACAGGGCAGGCTCAGTGTGAACGGTTCACGTTCAGTTGCTGCAGCCAATCAGACCTCGAGTCTGCGACACCAAGGCCAGCTGGAGGGTCTTAGGCTCAACTGGAGATGTAGGCGTCTTGTGATTGGCTAAGCACCGAGCGCCTGAAAGACGGAACTAAAGCCTGAGTTCCTCGCACGCTGGCTGAAGGAGAAGGTAAAGATACAGTTGCCAAATCATCCGCCATTTATCTTGCCGGTGATTTGGCAACAGCTGCACCAACATGCTCACTAGTTTTGCTGTTGCATTTTCTCAACAAACAAATGCAAATAATCTGTTCAATGACGTTTGTTTTGTTGTTGCCTGTGCTGGTGTCTTTTAAAACAGCGATGATGTGCAGTTTATTGGACAAACTCGTCTTAAGCTCACATAGTTCACTTTTTTGTGGACTTTTTAAAACTTTGTGGACTAATCTCTGTAACGGCCTTTTATTTGTAAGTTTTGACATGATACATGTTCTTAGTTTCCTTCTCTTTAGTGTGAATGCGAGTTTAAATGGATTTTAAATGCTCGCATTAAAATCTCAAAAATAAATTTACCTGAATCCATTTTGTCGAAATAACTGAGGATTTATTTGTGAATTTTCTTGAAACAGACAAAAGTTTCTTCCAACAACCACAGCAGCACCTGGAATGAACAGAAAAAATAACCACACCCCAGCTCCAACCCACAATCAAGCACTGGTCATCACAGGTGTGAAGGTAATTTTTCAATTAGACTTAAATTATATCTGAATGTATTCAATGCAAAAACATATTTTGATCCCAAATAATTTTACTTATATTTAGCTGTCTGTTATACTAAATTGGTCTCAACAGTTTTGAAGTGTTCCTCAACTAACCTATATTTAGGTGATGTAATGTTTAAGTGTGATTCTGTATGGAAGTCGTGTTGTATTGGTGTTAGAAGCAGGGCATCACTAAAACCAATTTGTTGTCTATTTTCCAAGCTGATGTTCAAAAGCCTCTCTTTTGTGGTAATGTAATGGAAAGTCTGGGGCTCTCAACTGCTTCACATGCCGATCTGTGCTTTCACAATAGCAACACACAGAGAAATATGTATTAGGTTGAATGAATTTACCAAAAAAAAAACAAGTGTGTTTGTCGGACAAGGGCCACACTGATGTGGGACACCAAAGGAGAAGAAATGAGGAAATTAACATGAAAGGTTCGTGGCTGTGGCAAGGAAGGACAGAGATTTAGAATCAATGACCCAACTGATTTTACATGATGTTTGATATGACTCTATCGAGTCTGCTGGATTCATCTTCAGCCTTCCTGAGTGATGCTGCCTCCACCAGGACCCTCAGCATTCCTTTGCCAATAATAGTGCAGCCACGGTCCATCTTTCGCCACTAGATGTCGTAGGCGGCGAAAGATGTGTTTCCAGCACATGCTCATCAGCGGCCTCTAGTGTCGAACCTGGAAGAATACTGTATAAATGAGCATAACCCAACAGTTTTGTTAACAAAGTCAGGACTAGGGTGCGAAAATGTAAATATATATGTATTTATATATTTATATAAATACATATATAAATGTATATATATGTATTTATATATTTATATATATATATATATATATATTTATATCAATTCGCATGTGCTCAGCTTGTTGTACAAACAGTTATTTGCATTAAATATATGCAAATATATATATACACACACACACACAAAGTTGGCATTTTAAAAAAAAATTGTTGACGTTTATTCACATCCTGGAAAACTTCTGTCAGACTTTTGAACCTGCTATTTATAATTTCAACATATACTGACAGGCTTTGACATGGATACATACATAGAAATAGAATATGTGTCACAATTAAAATAAACACAAACCTACATAAACATAAACACAGGGATTTCTCTGGACGGCGGTTCTCTCGTCATCAAATGAATAAGTGTGTAGGCATTGCTTTGTGTTCGCCTACTAAGTCCAGATGTCTAGTTCAGTGGTCAGTCAGAGCTGGTAATAATGGCTGGTAATAATGGCTGGGTCGGCCCACCACGACATTTGGTCCTTTTGTCACAAATCCAAGCTGGGAACCTCACTCTGTGGATTCACACTTTAATCCAGCGCAGTGTTAGGGGACGGGAGCAGGAAAAACACACACACACACACACACACACACACAGGATGTGTGACATCGCTTTCCATTTCACCTATCAGGAGGCTGCTGATGATAGCAACGTCTGTTTAGTTTCCTTTTTTTGATTGTAAGTATCACGTTATGTAAAATGAGTACATGCAATATTCAAACTCTCGTCAAGTAAGTTGTGGCAGGATGGAGAACACGTGCAGTTTTTCACAGTATGGGCTCGACATGGAATACGTGGCGGACGTGGCTGGGAGGAGCTGTAAGCAGACAGAGGTTGGAGAGCTAGAGGAACAGATATTGCACTTGTCATCAGGGTGCAGCTTCATTTCTGAGAGCTTTTGAAGGAGCACTCGCAACACTTTCCTGCAGTTACTTCTTGGAGCTCCGTCCCTCAAACACCAGACACTTTGCCTGTGCAGGCAGAGAGAGAGAGAAAAAACAATCAGTTCGGGACTCCATTGGCAATGGTGCGATGTTGGCGTCTTGCACTGACCTCGTGCCAGCGAAGGGTGTCGGGGCTGAGCCCCAGATGACAGTGCGGGCAAGAGTGCGTCTGCTCGGGCACCTCCTCGTCCCTGTGACCCCAGCAGGGCCCCTCGCTGCCCCACAGGGGGCGACACGTAGAATGGGAGGACCACGCCACACCGAAGTGAGGTCTGGGGTCTGTCTGGTAGCTCACTTTTTGGCCACCAGGGGGCGATGTTGACAAAGGATCGGGGTTTTCCTGCAAAGAGCATCGGCGGAGAGCCGCGTCATCCACACACGGCCACCAGGCGGCTGTAAAAATGAAATTGCGCGGCACGTTTGACAGCCCAGCTTTTAATTTTTATGTAGGTGCTGCAAAGATTACACATCTGACTCCCGCTTTTGACTCCTAACAGCTTGACCTGTGCTCTGAGAAAACAGGACTGGAGGGAACATTGCTATGATTCAGTCCGCTTAAAAATGTCCCGTCATTGTATCATTATGTTTCCAAGTGCTGAGACTCGGTGTTCCACCTCAAAGAAAAGAAAAAAAAAAAAAATCTTGACTTGACTCTTCTGACCTTTTCTGAATATTAGAGCGGGCTTGATAAAATAAAAAAAAGCACACGAGTCAGTTGAGGGAATTATACGACTTTCTGCTGCTTGGATGAATAGCATGGTGTTCTGAGGGAAGTATTTTTTTTTTACTGGGTCTTGTCTTGGTCTCGGACTGGACGGACTCCAGTCAAGACTCAGCCAACACTGTAATAACACGATAATAACGGGGGAGAAAATCCAGCTGCTCCCGTTCTGACACCCAGACTGACACCCTGCCCCCTTATTCTTAGTTCATTTATTATTTAATTTTATGAAGCAAAGTGTTTTTTTTTGAAAATGGTTCAAAAAGTTGGCAACGCAGCAAAAAGCAAATAAGTAAATAAAGTAAACTTGAATTTAAAAAAGATACTGGTCATATTTTCTGTTTTGTTGTTATTTTTCTTTGACATTTAAAGTCTTGGTGTGGTCTCGATCTCGATGCTCTCTAGTCTTGATCATGTCTCGCTCTCCGTTGGTGCCGTCTTGACTACAACACTACCAGCAGGCAAAGCAGAAGTGTCCGGCTCCCTCTGCTATCCAGAGGTGAACACCTACCACCCTGTGCTGTTTTCGCCCTGGCAGGATGGCTGAAATAATGTGTTTTGCCAGAGTTGTTGAAACCTGTCGCGGAGCCTCAGGTCGATAGTGAGCGTCCAGGGACCTCAGGCAGTACCAGCACGGCTCGGCCGGCCCATCTGTGAAGGCACAAACGAGCGCGAGGCCGATCTTAGCAGCGGCACCTGGTCTCACCCGGGCAGCTCCCCACCGCCCCCCAGTGACTCACCCGGTGTGTTGGAGGGATGGGAGGGCACCAGAGGGGGGGTTGACTCTTCTCCGCTTGGCGGGGGGGATGGCGGGGGGGCTTCTGCATTGTCCGGAGCCTTCGCGGCCGTCAGCGTCTCCTGCGGCGACGTGTCGGCCTCTCTGGCACCTTCTTCCTCCACTTCCTGCAGTCGCAAGTGGGAAATTTCACCCGCTGTCCGCGAATTGAATCTGCGTGCAGACGACTGTGAATGTGCCATCAGTTCTGATAAAACCACCGCTTCTGCTGCACAATCTGAAGGCTTTACAAGGTCAGCCGGCAGCGTTGGCTTCCGTCTCTTGTCCCAAATTAAAGACAACTAATTTGTTATGGAGTCCAGGCAACTTTTCTAAACGAGTGATTTTGATGATTGATTTTCATTCTTTTTTTTTATGGCACGACGACGCTCAGACCAGCCAGTTCACATCCTAGGTTCGATTCCAGTTGATATGTTTTTTTTTTTTTTTATTTATTTGCTTTTTTGTTTTTTTCTCACCACGTCCTGCATCCTCACCTGGCTTGTTGCGACCTGTCCATCGCACTCGGCCTGCAGCTCCCTGCAGCTCCTCCTGCAGCTCCTCCTGCAGCTCCTCCTGCTCTTCCGGTTCCGTGAGCTTCTGGAGGCCATCGCTCTCGCTGCCGCAGGTGTGAGGCAGCGTGTCAGCCGGGGCAGGTGTCGTCCCGCTGAGGTTTTGAAACAGGTGCAGCGAGGATTAAAGACACGGCTGGAGGGGTTTCGACCCATCAGTCTGCAACTGATCGCAGCGGACCCTCTACTGTTACACTCCAGACGACGGCAGACGCTTCCAGGCTCTCCTCGCCTTACCTTTGGGTGCTCTCCCCTCGTTGGTCTGTCTCCCCCTCCATCCCTCCTCGTGTGTCCCCCTCCCAGGGTCCCTGTTTGTGTGGGTTCCTGCTAATCCCACCGTTCTCTGGAGCTTTTTTCCTCCCCCCTCGGTGCGTCGCGCTCTCCGTCCTCGGCCTCTCTGGTAACTCCGCTCCACTCGCTCTCTGTGTGTGAAACGGAAACTCCAGGCCTTTAATATTTGATGTGTCTGAATAGCCCGCAAGCAGGGTTTGTGTAAAGGGGCAATCATAAGACGGCTCTGGTGTCTCTGTGCTACAGTCTGCTTCCACGCAAACAAAGAAACACCGGCAAAATCCTGCAAATTGCACTAAGCTCCAAATGAACAGTGACTGACATTTTCACAGAGGCAATAAACCATCCTGGTCTCATCAGTTTAACTCACAGCTACATTTACGTCTATTAGATCTCAGATTTTTTTTTTTTCCCGTCTGTATGTATGCACGTTTATGCCAGGCATTTTGTCTCAGCTTGCAGAGGAAATAACGTCGATCAAATGTGATCTCCAATCCAATCAATAGTTTTTTTTTATGTGTGTAAGTTGGTTTATCTAGTTCAGCCACCGCTGTTGGAAACACCAGCTGCATGCCGACACCTGATGATGATGATGACTCACAGTGTGCGGTGGCATTTTGCAGAGTTCTTTTCAGAGCCAGGCAGAAAAACAGAGCCACAACGTGTGAAGAAGAAGGAGCCTTTTGTTCTTCAGCCTCTCCACAGGTGGACGTTGGCCAATTAAATATACATGTACATGTATGACGGCTCCGTTTGCCACGGCGGAGTCCAAAGAACATACTTTGAAGATGTTGATTTTAAGATGCAGTGAGTGGAAAGTGCCAACATCTTGATGCTCATCTCAGCACACTCATTTCTTCGGCCCCATCAGGCCTGGTCGGCTTTAAATTCTGCAGGTTCGGCTGTGACGAAGCCACAGCACCAACACAGACATCTGTCTTGTTTCTCTTGAATCAATCGTCACCATGCAAGCCCCAAGTCACTTCTGACCAAACCGCCGCCACCGTATCACCCTCTTTGTTTGGAAGCAGGTCACTTCCTGTTCTCGGCTTTCTTCTTGGGTTGTGAGGGGCTTCTCGCTCTGAACCATGGCGCTGTCGCCTCCCGCTCCTGTAGAGGAGGCTGATGAGTCAGCTGTTGCTGAGACACTAAACGCTTCGAAGCAGAACTTTTCCACGTCATATCATGTCAGAGAGAGAGAGAAACTACCCATTGCTCACATTTCTTTTTGTCTCAAGCTGAAATCACGAGAAACTGACTACTATTTGAGTGTGAAGCGAATGTTTTTGGGTTGTTTTTTTTTTGTTTTCGGAAATGGAGTTGATGCTGGACGTAGAAGGGATGCAAAGATGAGGGGAAGAAAGACAGACAGTGCATGTCAGCCAGCAGCTCAGCTCAGCGTGCCATTACTATTAACTCTGCTCTCTCCTAACTGCCATCTTGGGGAGACCACAGCAGCAGGACTGCAGGTGACTCACTTCTCCAGCAGATGGAGGAAGAACATTTGCTTTCTGGCTCATAAACTGTGGGCTGTGCAAACAATACCCTGGGCACACTGCTACCCTCCGGGCCCCCACCACCACCACCACCACCTCCCCCTTTTGTCCATTTTGTCAGCACACTGCTCATTTCACTATGTCCCTGCTAAGCCCCGCGGCGCCTCCTGCACCAGCAGCTTTCTCCCAGCCTGTGAATTTACTTCTTTACAGGCTCTGTGGCTGAGGGGGAGGAAAATGAGCCGCGTGATTCAGGCAATAAGACAGGCAGCGCACTTCCAATTATGTGCCATTTTCAGGCACAATTATCAGTGAAATGATGTGACTTGGGTTTTAATTTCAGGGCTGTTCTGAAGAGCTGTGGAATGCGTGCACGCGCTCGTGTGTGTGTGTGTGTGTGTGTGTGTGTTGTTGGTGTGGAAGGTGGTGTGCGAGCCACGTGTGAGTGACAGCCACGCACTCCCCCTGCTCTCCGCCCTCCCTCCGGCCTGTGCACGTCTTCATGTAAGTGCACGGCAGGTAAGGGGTAATTTGAGTGTTTTTCCTGTACATGTTTTTGTGGGAGGAGGGAGACGGGAACATAAATGGCGATGACTCACCAGTCTTTTGTGACAGTGGTGCAGAGAGAGTGCTTTCTACCCATTTCTCTCCCTTGGGGCTTGCATACAAAACAAGAAATGGAGAGAGGATAAGAAAGAGAAGAGGGGAGAAAGGCTGAGTATTAGGGAAGCACTGAAAGAGGGTTTGGGGCAGGGGCATAGATAATTGGGAGGGATGGGGGGTGTGGGAGAAGATTGGAATGAGGGTGGGACGGAGCGAGAGATGAAAGAGGGGAGCGAGAAGAGGAGAAGAGGGTTGCAGGGATCGCAAACAAAGTGCACGTTTTCAAAGTGAAGGCTTTCCCATTGCCATCGTCCTTAATGGCTGCTGAAAGCAGCGCTGATGAGACACATGGTGAGTCAAAGTCACCATTCAACAATGGCACCGCGCCAGGCATCCGCTTTAATAAACTGGCAGACCAGAGAGGGGCGAAAGCACGAGGCTCAAGGATCAAACCGTAGAGCAGTTTTAATGGCCAAGCGTGTTCAGTCTCTCGATGGAACTGAAAAACATACGTACAGGCACTACCCGAAAAATGAGAATATCAAGTAAAAGTTGTTTTATTTTGGCAATTTAACATAAAAGATGAAAGCAACAAATTTTATTGAGCCATTCCACGCAAATTGACATCTCAAGCAGTTCCTTGTTGGAACTTTGCTGATTAAGATTTTCATAAAGATTTGACTTTAAGTAACATTCTAATTTTCTGAATTTTTGAATTTGAGTTGTTTTTTTTTGGTTTTTTTTTTTTTAAGCTGCAAGACCTGATCAGCAAAATCCAAAGAAATAAAAACTTGAAATATATTGATTTGCATATTATTCCTTTATATAATACGTCACATGCAGAAATACTACAGCCTAATTTTCTGGGTAGTACTGTATGTTGTTTGTATTCCATGTCATGTCAGTCAGTAGGTCCCTTTAAAATGTTTCTCAGTGGGCCTTGTAAATATTTCATTGTACTGCAATATCATCTGCAACAGCTCATGTATGGGCTAAACCTGACAGAATGATGAACATCCTCACAGGTGGAGCCGAGTTTGTCACTGTAAAACCAAACCTGCAGTTTGACCCAGAGGTATCAATTTGTGGGTGTTAGCTGCGGTCTGTGGCCGGCAGTTAGGAGTTTCAGCTCTTTGCTCTCAGAGCAGCAGGTCCTCTGGCTGTGAGAGGTGGTTTTAAGGACCTGTTGAAGCTCCCTAATGCAGCCAGAAGCACCAAGTGCTCCCAGGTCAGTGTGGCAATAACCTTTTGCAAAGTGTTTTAGTGCTGCACCTCAACCCCAGGCCCTGTTTGTGAGCAGGGTGATGCTTCGCCCACCATTTTATTTCGCAAACCTGTGTTCGCGCATGTGCACGACGTTCCATGCAGCAGTTTTATAAAGTTTGAAATTGCATTTTATTCACAGGTCTTATTTCCCTTTCATTCCCCCGTAGTCAGGTCCTCAAGCCATAGCGCTATGTTTCCACACTGCATCCTGCTAACGCTAGCTGTTTATTTTGTACAACTCACATTGCAGTGGTTGTCACTTGAGATCCTGGTGAAGCCAAAGTCTCTCAGACTGGCGAGGCGCCGCTTTGCCAAAGCACCATGACCTGTTTATAAAAGTGCATCAAAGAAGCTAGCTAAAGCTGCTGCTGTTGCTAACTGTTGTACATCTGACCGTCGAGTGAACAATTGTTGACGCATACAGGAGCTGTGTGAAACCCAGAAAGGAATCAAAATGGAATTCCTGCAAAATGCATATGTAATGAGTGGGTCTGGATGCACTGTTTAAAAATAAATAAGAATACAAAAGATTAAAAAAAGGAAGTACTTTCTGTAGTTCATTTGGTTCCCAATTTAGAGACTCCGGTAAGAATTGTTTTACACTAATATGCACATAAAAACGGCCTTGAAATGCAAAATAACTGAATTTTAAAAATGCAAATCAAAATCACGATTAACGATGGAAAGTCTGAGATTAATCTTGATTTGAAAAATAATTTGTTTGACAGCCCTAACTAAACGTCAAAGTGACGGCAGCCAGCTTCTGCTTTGCCGTAAAAACAGGTGGGCCAGTCAAAAGCAGTACAAACACCAACTAACATCACAAATGGCAAGAAGAACAAAAAAGTGAAAAAAAAATTAAAATCAACAAGCCGCGGAAGCCTCAGTGCCGAGCTCGGTTCACACAATTGATTTAAAGTGATCTCAGCCCACATGCACTGAGAGAACTGGCAGCAGGGATAAATGGAAACCGTCACAACAGGGCATTAAAATACTGAACAAAAGGCCATGCACAAGATGCCGCTAGTTGCCACGCAACTTAATGTGGCCAATTTCGGGATTAGTGCTTGAGATGGTGATTCGGGCTGTTTGTGCTTTCTACCCTCAAGTCACCGGAGATCCTCCTCTGACTGGGAGACAGACGTCAAGAAAAAAAAGCACGATTTACCACTAAACTACACATTCACTTTAAATTTGACACCTGCGTATCCATGCAGGATAAATTCTGTTCCTTGCAAAAACAGAAATCACGGTGACATTTCAAGGTTTTGTGGGACTGTGTTTGCGTATTCAGTGTTTTTTGGGTTCTTGGCTGACATTTTACCTTTTGCATTCAGTTTTCCCGCTAACGTATGGCCTTTGGAGGACGTTCCGTGTGAAGTGCTGCGCTGACAGATGGTGGCTGCGTGCAACACGTTCTGCCATGGGAACCTTTTGTAAGACACGAAGAGCAATCGTACAACACCCAGCAGGCAAAATAACACCTTGCATGTGTATTCCTTTGTGCTGAGCACTTTGCCAGCAATGTAAAGTATAATGCATACAATTCACAATTTCAACAATGTGACATTCACAAACTGGCATAAAAAGGGGTGGGTATTGTTAATAAAACAGTGTTGCCATCATACTCAACACCTGAGCTGCATAGGCGGTGTTCCGGGAGCAACGACCTGCAGCCACGGAGCCGTAAAAAGGTGCAATCAAGCGCTCGAGGAGAGGGAGAGAGAGAGAGAGAGAGAGAGAGAGAGAGAGAGAGAGAGAGAGAGAGAGAGAGAGAGAGGCGGCGTACAATTAGGTCATATTGACAGCCTGTTAATCACTGTCAGCGCTGCTGCTGCTGCTGCTGCTGCTGCTGCTGCTGCTGCTGCGGCGGCAGACGTTCGTTATAATGACGCCAAAGCAACAAACAAACAAGGCGCAGCCAGCGGCACTTGACGGAATTATGGCGGTGGCGTGTTGCCCACGCGGAGCGCGAGCAAGGCGTGGAAACAATACATGGCGGAGCCAAAACACCTCTCCCTGCACCCCCCTGCGACTAACCGCTGATTGGCTGCATCCCGGCAGGCTGGAGGGAACGCGGCTCTCAGTCTGCATCCGGAGAGCCAGCGGCAAAATTACTATGCAGCTCAAAGGGAATGTGTGTGCGTGTGTGCGTGCGTGCGTGAATGTGCTGGTGGTGAGTGTGGTCCTGCGCAGTAAAAGTGTACAGATGACTCATCCGCTGATCATGTGACTCATCAATCACTGCAGTTACCGTTCCACTGCGTCCTCCTCGATGTTCCCTCTTCAGACTTTCTCTCCTTTTTCTCTCCCCCTCTTTTGTGTCATTGGCTGCTCGTTTTCTTTCTTTCTTTCTTTCTCTCTTCACCTTTCACCGCATACGTGCAGCAATATATGTCTCTGTTTGGTGCGTGACGATGTGTTGTTCCCTTTGTGAAGAAATCAAGTGCGCCACAGAAACACGACATTCGCCAAAAAGCCATTAAAAAACTGAACTTTAATAAAATAATTGCTTTTATTATTTTTTTTTTATCATATAGCAAAACTATTAATCATCATGCTGTTATTTACACATTGCACGGGCATATTTATTTCACACTGTACATCTTACAATGCTAAAGGTGACATCAACAACAACACTCTCCTTTTACAAGACAGATGGCTTCACTGCGGACACAGTGGCCCTCTTCCTTTGAGATTTTTTTTTTTTTTTTTTTTTTTAATTGTTCACAGTTTATTCAGAGAAAACAACCATCTTGAATTCCCCACACTGTTTTATTTTTTCCTCTTTTTTTGTTCATTTTTTTTGTTCATTTTTTAAGATGCAAGTAGAAAGACGTGCATTTTACGGTTTTACGCACAATCCCTGACTCCCCGGCCTGAACTTCTTCAATGAGTTTCTCCTGGAAAAAGAAAATAAAAATGTCGCTAGCCTCTCGGTGAAATTGTGTTTTGAAATAGGCTGTAACAGATAATGTGACTTCAAGTATTTTTTTTTTTTCATCATGACGGAACAGAAAACAAAAACACAAATTATGAATAGATGTGGAATACAACGCAGAAATGTGATGACTGTAGGGTGGCCATATCCCTAAAAACACACTTGGAAATGATTGATAGGTGTGTCTCAATTTAAAAAAAAAAAAATCAACCTCAGAAACCCTGACTGCCTTCATTTCAGCTGCAAGAAAAATAAGAAAATATGACGACGACAACAAGGCAGTTTAAAGAACACGGTGAGCAGACAGTGAAAGTGGCGGATCCACTTAAAAAAAACACACAGTATGATTCAAAAGCCTACAGCCACCCTGTTGGAAGTCTTTAGTGTTTAAGTTAGCGGTTTTGGTGTCCACGAGGTCCCTACAAGGGGTCGTGATGGTAATATCACGCAAGATGACGCTTCCCTTTATCGAGCCATGGTTGTTTGTAAGGCAAAAATCTGAATCTTGAGTCTGAAAGTGAAACATTTGTGTGTTTGGCACCTTTTGAAATGTACAGCTGTGTAAAGTGAATCCGATGGAGAACGGAAAGCAACAACACACTTCAAATGAAAGTAAAATAGACCGTTGGCAGGTGACGAAAAGCAGTGTTGGTTTTCTCATGTACGCCTCAGGCTAAATGACTCTCATTTGTAATATGACACAGAATATAAAACAAAGGAGAGAGGTGAGGTTGTAAACATGGTTCTCTCATCATGGGCACGTCTGCTTGTGAATGTGTCAACAGAGTGATATTGTGTGCTTGTGCTGACGTCTGCGCTCGTGTGCTTTTTCTCTGTGTGTGTGTGTGTGTGTGTGTGTGTGTGTGTGTGTGTGTGTGTGTGCGTGTTTTAAAAACTCTGATCTGATCTGATGCCAGAGCATCAGAGATCGACCTGAATGGAGGCTGACATACACCATGGTATGTTCCGTTTCAAAATGTAAACTGAGCAAGAGGCTGAAGGTGACGCTAGGGAGCTCAGAGTGGGACGCCTTCGTCCTCTCCCTGACCAGAAAAAGATCGACAGAAAATACTGTGATTGAACAAAAAAAAAACAAACAAACAAAACAACAACAACAACACAAATCTAACTCCTCATAATCTTTGACTCTTTAATTCCAATCAGGCTCAAACCACACACCTCCTCCCAATCTTTTTTTTTTTTTTTTTAAGCTTTTCTCCTGCTACCGTATAACTATCCCAACTCTGTCAGTCCCCCTCATCTGACAAATATCCGGGAAAAGTCTCTCAATACATTCGGCGCTTCATGTAGATCCTCTCGATAAAGTTCTCCAGCTCCTCCTCGCTGTCCAGCTGAGGCACCAGGCCGTCTTCCTCGTAGTCGTCTCCTGGTGTGACTTGTGGGTAGTAGTACGGGGGTCGCCGGCCCCTCCTGGGTGGACTTACTGGTTTGGGCGGAGGTAGGGGTTGGTAGGTCCGTGGGTGAGGAAGGATATAGTTAGAGATGTAAGGCGTGAGAGGCAGGCGCGGCGCTTGCTGCTGCCTCCAGCCCTGCCCACGGTTCTTACCCCCTGCCCTGTGCCTGCGCCTGGGGGGCTGGAGGTCCAGCTCCTGGGGGCCGAACGGCTGGTCTCTGGGGGAGGCGGGCTTGCCGTAATATTCTGCCTTGGGGTATGGGAAATACACAGGGTAGTAGGCTCGATATGGCTTCTGGTAGTACGGGTACGAGGGGAAGGCTAAGAACTGTTTCTGTGGCTTGTACCAGTAGTCGACCTGCTTCTGGGGCTTGTACCAGTAGTCCTGCTTGTATGACTTGACTTTGTCCTTGTGCCACTTCTTGTTGGACTTGTTGTACTTGTAAGGGGCTTTCTTGGGGTTTTTGGAGGCCGTGTAGTGGTAGATGGGCGGTGCAGCCAGAGGAGGAGGCACCAGAGGCCTGAATCTCGGGGCGATGGGGTTGCTATTGGTTGGCTGCAGCAGCAGCTCCTTCCTCTTCTTCTTCTTCTCCTCCATGTCGCTGATGATCTCCACCACGTCGTCGGCCGGCAGGTGCAGCTTGCTGCTGATCTCAATCAGCCTGTCGATCATCTGCTGGTCCAGGTCGTCGTCGTCGTCGTCGTCGTGCAGGACCTCCTCCGAGCGCTTGTCCTCGGCCGTGTTGCCGGCGGCGCCCATGCTGCTCTTCTGCCGCGGCTTCATGTAGGCCTGCTGCTTCTTGCCCATGTACTGCAGCAGCATGTCGGAGGCGATGTCGGCCAGCCTCTGCTCCTCCTCCCTCGCCCGCTCCGCCTCCTCCTGCTGCCGGAGCACCTCCTGCTTCTCGGCGCGCGCCCTGGCCTCCTCCTCCATGTGGGAGAGCGTCTCCTCTTCCTCCTCCACCTCCTCTTCCAGCTCCTCACCCTCATCTTCAAAGTCGTCCATGAAGTTGCCCCCCTTCACGGGTCGGTCGCCCGGGCGGTTCTCCTGCCAGTGGAGCTTCTTGCCAGCCCGCGCCAGCTGGGTGTTGTACGCCTTGTAGCCCTTCAGAGGAGGCAGGATCTCGTTGTCTTGGAGACCCAGGTCGATGTTTTGGAAGTAGCCCCTGATCTTGCGCTGCAGAGACGGATCCTCTCCCTGTGAGGCGGAGCCTGACATGGCCTTGCTCAGGAAACTCTCTAAATCGTTGCCCTCACCCTGTGGCTCGACACCATCCCTCTCTCCACCCTCCCGTCTGGCGCTATCGGGCCCCGCGTCCCCCGCAGACCTCCCCTCTTCTTTTTGCGACCATGCGCCCTTATCCCCCTCATCTCTTTCTTCTGCCTCGTCCCTGAGAGCAGCAGTCAAATGGCCCACAATTAGTTGTTCAATAGCCTTATCAGCCCCCTTCCCCTCCGCCTCCGCCAGCCTCTCTGCCTCCGACTCCCCCTCCTGCCTTATCTCACCGCCCTCCGAGCCCTCGGCGGAGGGCGGCTGCTTACTCTCATCCCCGTCCCAGTCTCTGCTCCTGCCCGCCGCCGCCTGGCTTTTGCCTTCCCCCGGGTGGTCCAGGGCCTCCAGAAGGACGGCGAGCACCTGCACAGGGTCCGTTACTTTATCTAGCTGGTTATCTCCACCGGGGGCCCGTCCCCGCTCCAGCGACACATTGTCAGGGCTGGAGAGAGCCTGTAGCGGGGACGAGGAGAGGAGAGGGGCGACGCTGTCCTCTTTGCGGTGTGTCCGGGTGCGCCCCTCCGTCCATGCCTCCCCTCCCTCCCCCCGCGCAGGGGCGGTGCCAGCCAGCCGCGGAGTGACAATTAGCAGGGCCAATAGGACGAGGTGGGCTGTGGAAGGGGCGTGATGACAGGTCATGACCATGCAGAACTGGCAGGAGGGTGGTTAAGCACCTGGAGAAGGAGGAGGACAAGGCAGGAAGGGGGGAGAATGGGTCACACATTATTCCTGCTGAGGGGTTTGGGGTTGTTGTGGGTTTTTTTTTTGTGCCATTCACCAAGCAAAATTGCACATCTGTCTCATTGCAGTATATGGCAAAATAAAATTGAAAAAAGAGTAAAAAAAAAAATCACATTCATGTTGCCAATTTCATATTATAGTAATTATATACAGATGCTCAGCGGTTCAAAATTCCATGTTGACGGTCCGTTTTTAATACGCAGACTAGAAATCCTTCCACCGCGACGCCGCCACACAATAGCAATTAACACTGTGGTCAGTCTGAGGCGGAACAAATGGTCAAGAACAAAGCACGGAAAGAAAGTTGCATTTCTCATGTATCCTGGATTCATTTCGCAAAATAATACTACATGGTTTTTTTTGTGTTTAGTTTGTTTTGTTTTTTTTAAATAATGATTTTAGTCTTTTCCTGTCACTGCGCTGTAACATCAGTTGACACGACGGTTTGGTCCGACTGCAGACACGACACGACCGTCATCATTAGTCATAAATCTCCACATTATTATTCATTTATTTATTTTTAAAAAAAGATCGAGCTGATTATTAACACAGATGGATTTGTTGTATTCGTGCCCAGAATGTTTTTTTTTCATTCGCAGTCGTGCGTCAACACAACTCATTGTCTCTCCAGCGTTCGCGTAAATCGCCAGCACGACAACATTCGCGAGTCTTTTTGTATGTAAACGACTTAAACTGTCATAACACAACAGAAACACACGTCGACGACAACCAATTTCAATCTGAATTTCGGGGTTTTTAAGCTCTCACCTCCTTTTTCTCGCCAGTCCGAGCGGAGAACACGCAGATGCCATTTCGCGCAAAAAAAAAAAAAAAAGCTCGTTTTTCGTTTCAACGAACAAAAACGATATGGAAATCAAAAGGCACAATTCGATCCAAGCCACGGGTCTTTTTTTTTTTTTTTTTTTTTTTTATTTATTTATGAAATTGATATTCCAGTCGTGAAAGCGACGTGAGGAGGACGCTGGAGGACGGAACGCACGGGGAAGTCATGCGTAAAGCCGGTGGCCACGGCTGATTTATTTAACCCTGCGGTCCGTGAGTGGTCCACCCAAATTGGTATTCACACGCGGGGGGGAAATTGCCTCGGTTTTCCCACATTTTGTGTTCTCCAACCCTTTGGATTTGATGTGGGTGTCAGTCGGGGAGGAAAAGCAGGAGAGATGGATTCGCCCTTGTGTGGCGTGAGCGTGGTTCTCCTGAGTGGCAGTGGCGGAATGCAGAGGAGCAGAAATTTGGGCTGCACACTACCGAATGCAGCCCATTTTTTTCTCCATTATTTTTCATAAACAATTTTCAATTTGCACATAACGGGAATAAACGGATCGACCCCGCCTAAGAAACAACGCGGCCTCGGAAATACAACTCTGCCTTTATTTCTTGGTGAATGGGAATTTGATTGTTCAAATTTCGATTTGTTAATGAAAAAATGTTTTTAAAAAAAAAAATCGCGCGATTTTTGTTGCATTCGTGTAGGAAAAATATGAACGGGACGATTTTTATTGCAACTACTAATTACTGTGTGTATTTCCCGCTGATATTCGTTTTGAACTGGTTGGATGATTTAATCAAGCACGAAGCACGAAGCTTCCCTTCCCCACTAATGTGGAAATAAATGTCGAAATAAAAATTTGTAGTTTAATTTACCATTGCAAGTCTATTCACTATAACTGTTGTCATATACATATTGCTTTTATTTTAAGAATATGCGTTTAAACGTAAAGTTAGGGGGAAAAAATAGTTTTTCTTTTAATACAAAAAAGAGGAAAAAAGACGCAGTGCACATGCAGTTGCAGCAACACGTACCCCACCACCACCACCACCACCCACCCCCCAGCAGTATTTAGCGATCTGACAGCGACCCACAGCCACCATTCCTCCTTTAAGCAGGTAAAAGTCTAATGGAATAAGTATTTTATAAATATCAGGCATCAATCTCATATAAAAGATTCAGTGACACTCACCTGGGGTCCCGCTGAAGGGGTGCGGTGAAACTCGCGACGCGTAAAAAAAAAAAAGAGAGAAAGGAGCCCAGATTATTTCATGTAGAGATGATCTGCAGATGCTCTCTTTCCTCCCCCTCACCTCTTTCTCTTCAGCCTGTGACCAACATCAGTGATCATTTAAAAAAATTAAAAAAAAAAAAAAAAAAAAAAAGTCAAAGTGAAAAAATGAAAACGCACAAAAAACAAAAACGGCGGCTCTTTGTTCGGTTGCGTGACTTTTGCGTGCTTCTATACGGCGGCGGCGGCGGCGGCGGCGGCGGCACTTGGCGCTAATGTACTTTGAGTGAATGTTTTCAGCTCCACGGTCAGCGCAACTTTATTGTATATACCCCTCGCCGGACCACGTGACCAACATCACCACCACCACCACATCGCTCCCCCCTCCCCCCAGCTGCAGGCAGTGCTGACGTCACAGCCCATTGATAAGAATGTTGGTGTGGAGATGGCTCTGTGAGTCTAGGCTGGCCCCAGCTGATGAATGAACGGAAATAGCATGAATGAAATAGTACTTTTCCTCAATGAAAGAGGGGAAATTGTGGAGATAAAGCGGGTGCGCATGCAGCCATCTTCCCGCTCTCTTATTAAAGGCGTGATGCCACTTCCCCTCAACCCCCCCCCCCCACCCCCCTTCACCCCCCCCTACTCCACCTTGGTCCTTCCTCCCATCCCTCCTCGACGGCTTGTTGCAGCTCCAGGAGGCTGCTGGTGGGGGGGGGTGGTACCGACAGAGCGACCCCGTCCACTGGTTGTCAGTTAGGGGCCATTTGGTGATGTGCCTCTGCGAATCGATGGCCTGAATGTGCAGCCTCTGACGGGAGAGTGGCGCTTCACTCTGGGGGCCGCTCGCTCTCCGCCAGCGTCTGCTCGTCAGGCTTTTGTGTGCGGGTCGCCCCGGTGCTCCGACGCAGCATGGCCGGGCCGTGCTTTACTCTCCAATTTCTGCCCAATTTCATGGGATTGCGCAATTTTCCACCCGCCGTTCCGCATTATTTCTGGCCGCTCTCCATTTGTCGGCGGCGCTCGGCGTTCCCTCAGCACGGGACCCCTCATTACCGCCCTCCCTCCCGTTGTACACAACACAAGAGAATAATCACGCACCTGAACCGGCGACACAATGCACAGATGCATCAGGCGTGCGAAGAGTAGTCGGTTGGAACTCTTAACGTATAGTTCAACCCTCAGTGCGGATGTCATCCCACCTGTTTCTCCATTGAAGCTCTTGTGATGTTCCCCCAACCCGCACAAGCGCTCTCCAGTGGGGAAGCGGCCCCAATGCCGAACCTCTGACTGAAGTCTGCCGCGTGTCGTTGCGCTGTGGATGCTTGAATGACGCCAAACAAGCTGCAAGGACACATTTTTCTTCAGCTGTTCTGCATTAAAGCTAGTGAGTCGCAGCAGATTCTCGCTCGCAGCGTCCGTCAAGTTATTCACCTCTGCGAAACTGCAGAATGGTCGCGTGGATTGGGAGACGTCGCCAAGGCCCCCAAATGTTCGACGCTGGTTAATATCAAACTGGGTGAGATTTCAATCAAGCGTGTGTTTGTTTCATCGTTGACGTTATAAAATTGGTGCAAGACTGCCAAAAGGCGGTGGGCAGGCTTCTCCCCAGTCATTAGTTCCTGACTCTCTCCGACACAGCTTATCACTGCCAAAGCGCAACCACGACTTCCGGCAGCCCCGCGGTAGAGACGCAGCAGCGCGGAATTGCCACACTGCCGCCTGCAGGTTGAAGTCGGATAAGAATCCAGCTCGGCGGAGCAAACTGCTCAGCGCTGCCGGGGAGGCGGGGGTGGGGGTGTGGGGGGCGGCAGTGCTTTGTGTGCGTCACCCACACGTGTGGATTTGTCCCTTCCCTCTGCTCCAAGAGAAAAACATTTTGTTTCACTGCGTCTTGTCAGGTCTGCTGGGCGCTGCGTTAAGGTTGGAGGTCAAGTAAACATCGAGTTTTCGGCCTGATTGGCAGCTTTTGCCGACGTGCCGAGCAGCGTGGGCGTTGTGTGTTCTGCGCAATCGGCAGATGGGTTTATTAGCGCCGATGAAATCTCTGACCTTGCGTTGCCTTTTAAAATTCTGCTGTCAAGTCGTCGAGCGGTCAAGACAGGACGGTTCATCGGGCTGCAGCGGAGGCTCTCGGTGATTCGCTGTTCTGAAGCTTCTCCTTTGCACGGCTGCGCTCCAGCTGCTTCCGCCTGCGTTTAGCCACCGGCAGACGGCGATTTCAGTATTATCAGCAACGCTCCGGGGTTAATTACATATTAGCCGCAGACGTCAGAGTCACACGAGGCCGGCTTTATTAGGCGATTATGTATGACCTGCTTGGAAATGTCACGCTCCGCTGATGTGAATGCAAGATCTCTGATACTTCTTATCTGATGAGAGGGAAGCAGAATGCGCCGTCCCAACCAGAAATATCATTCCCGGCTCTTTGATGTTTCATATTTTAACGGATGGGGAGGGCTTATCGCAGATGCAAAAAATAGAAATCCAAACAGCGGCTGGCTCACGCCGCAGCTATGATGCAGTGCTGCGTGGCGGAGGAACCTGCGTCTACCTCGCCCGCTACCTGGAAACCCCGGATGGAGCTTTGTTTGCCTTCCCGCGGAGGCTTGGTGAGGAATCACGCGCCTTGTGCGGCGCAGACGGAGATATTCGCGTAGCAAACAAAGTTGTAATTTGTTGCGAAAAAAGGCTGGAGGCGCCGCCGCGACCCCTGTTTGATTAGATTCAGCGCAGGAGAGGAGAGCGCCCGCCCACCCGCTGCCGGAATAAGTGGCGCCGGCGAGGCCAGTCAAGCCGCCGTCTTCTCTCTCTCTCTCTCTCTCTCTCTCTGCCTCTCTCTCTGTGTGCGTTTGTGTGTCCCTTTGTTGAGACAGTTGATGGCGGCGGCAGCAGCAGCAGCAGCGCTAGCAGCAGCGCTAGCAGCAGCAGCAGCAGCCTCCAAGAGGTAAGCATTGAGCCGGAGGGCAGATGCTGATATAACGTCCTGGCATTATCAACTGCCACTCAGCATTAGTCGGCCGCCTTACCCTCACTCCATGTCCGCACCCCCGCACTGACTCACACGCTGCCGCCTGCTCGGCCACTCACATAGATTAACACCGGTACACCCTGCTCGAGTTTAATGGAACACACAACATAACACACACACGCACACACACACACACACACACTCACACACCTGTAATTGTTCCATTTCTACCTCCCTTGCCCACAGCGTGCTCCAAGGTTGGGGTTTGCAACCACTTCCTTTCCCCATGTATCAGCGGCTGAGAGGGTGGCTTGTTTTTTGTTTGCTTGTTTTTTGTTTTTTTTGTTTTTTTTTTTTTTTTGGGGGGGGGAAGAAAGTATTTCCGACCCCAAACGATGTGAAGCCGGGGATCTCTTGGCAACTGCACCACCAACACAGCCGCACTTCCAGCGGAAAGGGTCGCTACCTGGAAGTGGTAAAAGAGGGCTTATGATTAGCCGAGGCTTTTGTCCGCCCACGCCACTTTGTCGGGGAGGGACATGTAATTGCACCGTGAGGTTCCCTACAACACAATGTACAGCCGCTGCCCGACGATGTGCGCACGGCCCCGGCGCCCACACTGTAATATAAAGTTGTGTCTGAGTTCTTTTCGTTTCCTTTTTTTTTTTTTTTTTGTTCTATATAGAAAAAGAACAAGTAGCTGCGGGCTGACGTCTATAGAAAGAGACGACTTCATGTAGAAAGGGAAGAATGTGACTGAGGAAAACTAAACTGGAAACTGGAAACTGGGAGACCCAGGCCGCATTTGCGACGATTGTGTTTTTTCAAACATCAATGTGTGTATGTGATTCTCGGTGAGTTCCCTGGAAATGGGAAAAGTCAACCTTTTGGCAACGCATTGTTCTGGACCTCAGCCCTTTGTGATGTCACCAGGGCAGCAGACACCTGATTGGTACGTACCTCCAGCCAGGTGTGAGTTTTCTCATGTGGCCTCGCCTTGTTTTCAGCCACCTCCAAACAAGTGCCTGGTCCGCCAAGGTGCCAGTCCTTGCGGAGGGCTGTAAACAGAGGGCTAACTGTGCTGTTTTCTGGAGAAACAATGTAATTCCCCACTGGAGTTTGGAAATAGGAATAACATGCGACCTTTAACACTGTGCACATTCAATCCACTTTTTTTTTAAATTTGCATGAAATTACAGCACAAGGAAGTTGTTTCGAACTTTTTCCCCCTGAATGACCAACGGCACACCGCATTTTCACAATCAAAGTATTGCTTGTTCGCTCCGTAATGTCTTTTGCTCTATAATTAAAGCTATAAAGTTTATTATGAGTTGCCGTAACTCTGAATTATTGCGTCGTTCACTTGAAATGTTCTTACTTACCATTAGCCGGTGTGCGTGTCTAACCCCCACTAAAAAATGAATAGCGTCACAAGCAGGAGCTGATATTTTATACTTGCAAAAATAAAAGCGTTTAGGCGCACGTCACTCGCTGAACAAACGCCAGATGAATCCCAAAACATTAAAACTAATTATGCATCGTTTAACTCCGAAAGTGTTTTTCCAATTAATTTTTTCATGTGGCACTTAATCAAAGTGGCAGTAATAATAATAAAAAAAAAAAAAAGTGTACCAAAACAGACCTACATCACCATGGTGCAGCGTTACTCTTGTAATTGAACTCAAGTGAAACGATGAAATATCCAAAATGAGATTAAGGAGGGTGGATAATTGCGACTTCTAGCTGCAAACTGCGATTAATGGATGCTCCAGCTGCAAACGGCTTCCGTCTCCTCGACTTTCCACACAGCGCGGCGAGCACGTCCCATTCTTCAAGTTGGCCAGCGCCGTCCCCTATGAGAGTAATACGCTCTGGCTCCCACCTCCGCCTCCATAAATATTGTGCAAAGCCTAAATCTGCTGGGCAGCGCCCATGATGTGATGGGAACACAGCATCTGCAAAATGGCAAACACCGTGAATCAGACCCAGCCGGAGAAGTTATGGCGGCATCGTTTGCCCGCCCCCCACTATCCCGACCCGGGGAATTATTTCCCCTCCGCCCCTCTGTTGAATATGAGCTGTAAAATGCAAACTGCAACCTTTGAGAAAGCGCCGGCGTCAGTGACGGATGGCGCCCGAGGCCCCCGGAGCAGCCGACGAATTTGTGCTTGATGAGCCGACTCATATCGGGGCGCGCGACATCGGCGCTCGCCATCAATCTCCTCCCCCTCCGCCTCCCCCGGACCTCCCCTTCCTGCAGACATCTGGCACACGCATCAGCAAATACACCCTGAGAGTGAATGGAAGCCAGCCCCGGCGAAATGGGCGCGCGCACGTTTGCGGAGGCAGCGCTGCACTTTAGTGGGGCCTCAAGACAAGACACTTGGCTCGCAGCCAGCCGCCCCCTAATGTACTACAGTGGAGCCTTGCGTGGGTTTTTATTAGAGTAATAGCTTGAATCTACATCATCTATTATCGCCGCACCGGGGAGCCCAGATGGGCGAAAGCACAGCACGGCGACGTAAAGAGACTGAGAAGCTGCCCTTCTGCGCGTCGACGGAGCAAAAATGAAGGCAGATTTCATGTTTACAAGCCCCTTGATGGCGCCGTTACAAAAGCGCCACGCGTGTTGTCAGGTGCGCAAGCTGGTGTTTGTGTCGCTGCGTCACAGCACTCCGCCTCCAGATGCCGTCACTTCTTGATTTTTTGGGAAATAACACTAAAGCGTTTGAAAATCCTCTCCAAATTGCCCCCCCACCCCCCAACCCCCCAACCCCCACCCCCAACATCATCATTTGTCAGCTTAAAGGGATATTCACCCATTTACTACACCCATTCACTGCTCTCTCAGACGCCGACTCCTTTTTAATCCGCGTCACCGTATTTGAGTTTGACAGTTTTTGAGGCCTGTCGGGAGGCTGCTCCGGTCGAGGACTCCAACACACGTGTCAAAAGAAACAAACCAATCAAGTGAAAAACGTGCGTCCTCCTCAGCAACGCTCCACTCCAATATTTCGTCCTTTAGATGCTAAAGGTAACACCCTGCATTTTAGCCAACGCATGGACAGCAGCCACGTTCAGAAAATTGCATGCTAGTCTGCTCAGCTGCTAGCTGGAAGTGGCGATGCTCCATTCAGATCAGGATGGAGGTGAACAGGTGAAATGTTCAGTAAACTATCCCTTTAAATGAGCAGTTTTTCTAGCCAAAGTTTTGTGTGTGTGTGTGTGTGTGTGTGTGTGTTTACATTACGGCGACAGTTGAGCCGCCTCGCCACTCAAAGGTGTCTGAATCGATAGCAAACAACATCTGCAGCCACTTCCTCTCAAAACTGAACAGCCCCTCTGGTGCGCAGGGATCGTCGGGCCTTCGCTGATCTTCGCTGGAGGAACCACGCCCAGCGCACGCGCACTGTTCCCCGTGAGCCGCACGTGCGCACAATTCACCTTAAGGGAGAGGGAGCGACGAGTCCTCCAAAACTCCTTGTTAAAGTGAAAACTGTTATCGGTTATCAGCGCTCCACCCAACTGGAGGGAAAGTAATTTGAAAGCTGTTTGAAACGTGGTAATTTGCTGGTGTGACTCATCGCCAACACCTACAGCAACGAAACCTCTGATCCTTTCCAAGGAAGAATGGGATAGCACAGCAGCGCGGCTGCTTGCGTGCGTGTGTGTGTGTGTGTGTGTGTGTGTGTGTGTGTGTGTGTGTGTAGGACAAAAAAAAACAAAAAAAACAAGCTGCTGTTTGAGGTTTAAAGATAAGCTTTGGAGCATATGGCTTCCATCTTATCGTTGTGGACTGTACTCTCCTCATCCCTGCCCTGTGCTCCAGGCTCACTCTCACCACGGTCAAACAGCAATAAATCTTCCATTACTCTCAGACTTTATGTTGTTGCACAAATTATTTGGATATTACGTCTCTGGGTCATTGGGAAGGTTTGATCAAGTCAACGTAAAAATGTCCACATTTTTTTTTTTTTGGAGGGGGGGGGATATTCTTCAACCCCGGTCCAGTTAACACAACTGTAATGACAATCTGATGGTGCCGCAGCAAAATAGGGCACGCTCGCTTGGGGTGTCAGGGCGAGGGGAAATTATCATGATTAATGTCGGGTTTTACACCTCGACAGGAATGTAATCAGTCTCTCACTTGTTAATCATTATCTCCCCCCTGATTAAGTTTGGCTCCAGATTTAAAATAAGATATCAAGCGCCGGCGCGCTGGCTGAAGATCTTCTTGCATCGATCCATTTACAAAACAATCCGTCAAACGATTATGTGCAATTACGTGAGTTAGACATATGAAGATCTCATATGGGCAATAAAAAAAAAATGGGCAGTGATAACGAAAATGATTTCCTCATTCATATTAAGAGGGTGAGCAAAGCTTAAAAGGGCAGTGTAGCGACATTTAGAGTGAGCAGATGGACAGATTGCTCATTAAAGGCCCTATTTTATGTTTAATTCACTTGACGTGTCTGTTGCCAGTCAGCAGCCAGAAATGAGAAAAACCTCATTCCTTCATTTGTATTTTTATTTTTTTTTTTGCTTTTTTTTGCAAGTGTGGTAAAAGACACAGTTCTGGAAATTGTCCCTTTATGGTGTCACACTTTCACCGCTTGCGTGTTGACGCAGGTCTGACTTTCCCGCTGCAAACCAATCGGAGCCGAGCCGATTCAAGTCGAATTGAACCCGGTCGCTTGCCGGGTTAATTGACGCGGCTCGGTGAGCCTTTCCCACCAAATGCCAACTGTTGGCGGGTTTAAACCGTTTTTTTTGGCCAGTAGGAAAGGGGCTTTGTTTTTGTCGTCTTCCAAGCACATAGAAGGTCCAACAAAGAATCAGTTTGAAGATGAAGCAAAAATCATTGTTTTTTTTTTGCAGAAGGCTGTAAACACAGGGCTAAATATTTCTAGAGGTCTGTGGAGTTTTGGACCTACTGTTCCACTGGAGTTGAGGATGAAAAATAAAGTTCAGAAAATGGGTACCCAAGGAACTTTTAAACATCCAAACTCAGATCTTGTTCAATATGCTGTAAACTGTCGGTCGGTTATTAAGGTTGAGCCTGGAATGTGGACGGAGATCATTGTGTGTGTATTGAAAAAGAAAAGGTCAGTGTAAAGTGTCCATTAACCACAGTGGCAAAATGTGAAATACTCTAAAATGGTCTGTCATGTCTCCACAGTGTGATTTTGAATATAATTAGCCCCTGGGCAACCAAGGTTATAAACCAGGATTAATTAATGTTAATGTCCATTGAGCGGAAAGTACAACATTTGCATAGTGCGCCACCATGTAAAAATAAGAAATAACTGACACGTGGAGAATCAGGTCAGATTCTCTACGTCAGTGTTTGGCCAATTTCTCCTGATTGCATATAAGACATCACTGCATAATGCAAGTCATAAAAAGAAAAACATAATAATAACATTAGGGACGTGTGCTGATTTAATCTGTTTTTTTGGTTGATGTTTTTTGTTTCTGTAATTGAGCTTTGCATGTTCATGAGTCCCGTTCAAGTTGTAATTGGAATCTAACATTCTTCTTCTCTCCATTCTATCATGTTAATCAGGCAGTGACTAAAATCAGTTCCATTTGTTCAACATGGCGTCCCAAGAAAGATTGCTTGACGTCTCCCAACATGTTGGACTGACTGGGGCAGCAGTCCAGCGAAGGAAATAACAGCTGTAGTGTAACATCATGGCAAGGTGAATTCATTCATACTGTATTTGTTAGGTTGAATATTAAACAGAAACAAAGTCCTCTGACAAACTTTTGGAAATTCAGTAATGTTGTATTCTGAAGTGACCCATTATTCACCTGTGATTGTTGATTTTATAGTGTTGGCACAACTAGTTTCACTTCAAAACGAGATACATGTTCTGAGAGTCTGTACAAGGAGAATTTTGCCCACACGTTGATCCTGTTAATTTGCCCCCGTGACTCATACCAAGAGAAAGTCACCACTGAAGCCAGTGGGTGGAGGTGGGGGGTCTGGGCTTGTAAATGTAAGAGGATTCGGGGAATAAAACGCTGAATAAAAGCTTCTATCCCGCCAGCTTAGTATTCTCAAAATCCATTTCCCCGATAGCAGCGCACAATAAAAATTGCCTTTTCTTTATCCGTCACTTGGGCAAATCCGACCGTGATCTCCCAGAGACAACGTTGTGTTTTTATATGTAAGCTAATGTCATAAACACAGGCCTTGGCTGTTGTTTCAACTCATCACCTCCACCTTTATGGCGACAAGCATCCTTTCGTAATTTCACTTTTCCATTTCCCTTCTATCTCCTTCCATATTCCATCCCGAGGTGCGCTCGGGCTTATCTGCAGTTTGTGCTGGCGTTCCCGGGAGAACAGGAAGCGGCGTTCGCAGGTGGAGGATGGAAATGAGAAAAGGGAGACGTTCTAATCGTGAGTGCGTTGGAGGATTTACGCATTTTTGAATGTTTGTATTGTGAAAAGAGAACAGTGTTCTCTATTCAACAACAGAGTGCCCCCCCCTCCCGCTTCCCCCCGCTTTGTTGTCTAATAGACTGTGGAGAATCCAACAAAGCAAAAGAATGCCATGTCAGAATTGAACAAAACACGTAACCGATACATCAGCGATGGTGCAGAAAACACCTTTCTGTGGAGCGATGAAGCGGGAGGACACTTCTACCCTTAAAGGAAAAATACGCAGTGATGGAAAAGATGAATGAGTGGTTTGGGCGGTAAGTCTGCAGGCACTGGGCATGAAAAGTGCCTTTGGTCAGCCCTTCTGTTCGCAGTCATGATATATTCAAGCGCCTCTAGAGCCACTGTGGAAATTGAAACATTTTGTCTTGTGCCTGACTTGATGTGGACCTGCCGGCTAATCGAGCTGTTTCTTATTGAGCCTTAACAATTGATATTTTCTCCCCAGAGTTTGTGGATTTTCTTTACAATGTTCCAAAATTATGAATGAAAAGAATGTACGATGTTTTTAAAAGCAGCGTTACGTCCCCGAAATACTGATTCGAATTTGGAGAACTACGACGTGGAAGATTAGCAAGTGTTCCTATTTCAAGCACAATAAGTCATGGGTTGATTTTTGGAAGGAAAAAAAAAACCGAGCAACACAGCCATGACTCAGGTTTGCACCCTGACCGCTTGGCAAGTTGTACTAATGCGATGCCATGTGAAGATAAACGTGCTGCACCACGTCAGCGCTGGGCACGTCTGAATATCTAGCAGCTATTTCACTGGTTGAAAATGTTCCCAGAGGTCATAGTCTGGAAGACACAGAGTGCAGATTGGTATTCATTAGCCGGCGTGTGTTAAACAGCGACAACAGCAGAGAAAAAGAAAAACAACGACAAAACACTGCTGCTGCAGAGTGATAAGTGTGACTCTATTAGAGCTTCAGTGTGCAGATGGGGCTCAAAGGAAGCGTGACAAATTGTCCGACAAAGTGTGGTAAATAAAAAAAAAACAAAAAGCAAAAATTACCTCCACCACAGTGTGTAGGTGCGGCACGTCCACCAGTGAGGGATGGACGGCGCTTGAGATGAAGCTTCAGAGGGGAGAACTCTCCTTCAGTTGTGGAGAAAGATCTCCTCTCTGCTTCTTCTAGAGTCTGGTGGTTTCTTCTCTTTGCGCTAGCAAAGGACGCGCTAGCAATAAAAACAAAATCTACATAAATCACTGCAGGTGCACCCGACCATGCCGACCAGTGGACGACCGTGTCACTGCTTTCTGCTGAGGGATAAGCCACAACTGAATCTTCCACTTGGAGTCGATACAGTCAAGTGCATGGAATGAAGACAACAGTGGCGGTGAAGTCCGGGACCCGCCCGCTAGTGATGGGCCATAACATTTTTCAAAACTTCGATACAATAATCCATTTTTTTGGTGTAGATATTGCAATATCGGGCGACACGGTGGCGCAGTGGTGAGCGCTGCCGCCTCACAGCAAGAAGGTCGTGGGTTGGATTCCGGGCCTGGGACCTTTCTGTGTGGACTTTGCATGTTCTCCCTGTGTCTGCGTGGGTTCTCTCCGGGTTCTCCGGCTTCCTCCCACACTCCAAATTTCAATAAATAAAAAGTTAAAAGTCACAAGACACATGTGGCGTTAATATGTTTATTGCACAAAATGAAAAACAGTTAGAGAAAATGTTTAAAGTGCCAATCAAATTTAAATGTGAATCATCAATGTGAAGTTTGTAAAGTTTGCAAACCTCATGTGCTGTTAGGTGTGTGTGTGTGTGTGTGTGTGCAAGGAGGTTGCTGGTGTTGCTCCAGTGCGACACTCTCCTGCCGCATCAATCGCACCATGCACTGTTTTTATCAGCTAGTGAAAAGTAGCAGCAAAGAACACTCCGTTTCTTTTTCTTTCACCATGTCTCTGCCGCCTGCTGAGCGTGCGCACTGCGCAGCCGCACTGGGCTTTGGTGTGTTACAGTCGTCGGAAGTAAGTCGCCACAGCAATGGTCAAAAATAAACATGTATTTTTTTCTTAATCGATATAAAATTTGACTCTGTTTAGCGATCGACATACCGATGAAAATATGGATATGCACATCACGACCGCCCACACGGTGCAGGTTTAAAAACCAGACTCTGTGCTGCCCCAACCAGAGACCCACCGTGAAGATTTAGAGATGGTTCGGGTCCAGACAGCTCCCCCGATGGATGGATGCGGCCTTGCTCACCCATTTGTCTTCCTCCTCTTCCTTTTGTCATCTTCCTCCTCCTCAAATCCATCAACGTACCCCGCTCCTGACTCATTCCTGCGCGGCTGCTATTATTCACTTGATTATTCACACTTGTGCTCCTCCTGCAGTGACATGTCAGAGAGTTCTCATTGGAGAAAGGTCTATCTGATCTGAGGCTGATCGGGCCTTTCCGAATATTTCGTCTCATTGCTAAAACAAAGTTGAAGCTTTGTCGCATGCAAGCGGTTTGAGGGTGGCAGGAAAGTCACAGTCTGCGCTTTCAGCGTGTTAGAATAGCTGCTATCAAGAGAGTTCTGTAAGGTAAGTAAAGACTTGGGTTGATTCATCTTAGATGTGTCCAGTGCAATGTAAAAACAAAATAAATCAACTTTTAATGTCAAAAGTTGAGGCAATATTATAGATGTGTTGAAGGTGAGAAGGTGTAAATCTGATGGGTGAAAGCAGCAGATGAAGACGTCACGTTTATGTTGCGAGAAAAGAGGCCTCGTCCCTTTTCTGAAGCCTCAGGATGTGACATTTAAAGTGATCTGCCGGCAAGAAATGAAACAGAAAAAAAATGAATGTGTGTGTTTTAGTTAAAAAAAAAAAAAAAAAAAGATCGCTGCATATAATATGTTATGTATAAAGATATCACAATTAAGGAAGAATTGTAACTGACGACGAGAAAATGTAAAACTAGAAAAGAGGAAAACTGAAAGATAAACAGCTCACATTAAAGAACAGCAGTATTCACCTGCTTGCGGTAAAGCCCGACTTCACAAAAACAACAACCAACTCCCCACTTTGTTTATTTATTTTGTTATTTATTTATTTGTTGGTGAAGGTCAACAGATGATGTCAGACCTGCAGCAACATGAGCAGCAGTGGACCACCGGGGGCGAGGTTGCAGTCTGCAGACTGGCCACAAAGGTCTCAGTTCAGCGCCCAGCTGCGGCCGTCATCTGGGATGAAGGTGAGGAGAGCTGTGATTGGTGCAGACAAGCTCTCGGGAAAAAAAAAAAGCATCAATAAATGGCGCGACTGAGCGTGAAGAGTGCATTCCCCTAAAACCGGGTTAGCTTCTCCTTCGTAAACTTGCTCTAAGCCTCATTTTGAAGACGAGTCGGGCGGAATTTGCTCCACTAATCCCATTAGAGACGGCCAACACAAAGGCCGTCTGCGCCGTCTGCAGACGCGCCACGTAAGCCGCCGCCAGACGAGTCTGCACTCCCACATCATCACGGGTGGGTTTGCATCCCTCAAAAGTCAACTTTCCAAAAGAGGCGACTGTTGGAAATGTTTGAAATGGATGAGGTGTGCCGAGTGGAGTAGAATCTGAGAGCCACAACACGCTGAGTCACTCGCCCACTGCCAGGCGTGGACTTTTATTTATCTGTTTATTTGAAATACTAGTGAGAGTCTGCAATAGAGAGCTGGTGTTGAAGCTGCAGAGGGTTCGATGTCCAGAGGGTTTCCTTTTGAATTAGAGCCACGTTTTCCCTTAGAGCAGGGCTGTCAATTGAGGCGGGCCAGCAGTTCTAGTATTGATTTTGTATTGGCCTTGCAGGCCAAATATAATCACGCTGTGGGCCAAATTTGGCCCGTGGGCCAGAATTTCAAACCTATGCCTTAAAGCCTTTCATGTCTGGGAGGTTGTGGGTTCGATTCCCCGGCCGAGTCATACCAAGCACTCTACAATGGTGCCCATTGCCTCCCTGCTGAGGACTCAGTATTTGAGTTGGACTCGATGGGGTTTCATCAGCCAATGATTCCCAAAGCGCCGCACTACTGCTGTTCACCACTCTGCTGTTCATTGCTGCTGTTCTGCTGTTCACCACTCTGCTGGTCACCACTCTGCTGGTCACTGCTGCTGTTCACTGCTGCTGTTCACCACGCTGCTGTTCACCACTCTGCTGTTCACCACTCTGCTGTTCACCACTCTGCTGTTCACCACTGCTGTTCACCGCTCAGCTGGTCACCACTCTGCTGTTCACTGCTGCTGTTCACCACTCTGCTGTTCACCACTGCTGTTCACCGCTCAGCTGTTCACCACTCTGCTGTTCACCACTGCTGTTCACCACTGCTGCTCACCACTGGTGTTCACCGCTCTGCTGCTCACCACTCTGCTGTTCACCACTCTGCTGCTCACCGCTCTGCTGCTCACCACTCTGCTGTTCACTGCTGCTGCTCACCACTCTGCTGTTCACTGCTGCTGCTCACCACTCTGCTGTTCACTGCTGCTGTTCACCACTGCTGTTCACCGCTCAGCTGTTCACCGCTGCTGTTCACCGCTCAGCTGTTCACCACTCTGCTGTTCACCACTGCTGTTCACCGCTCTGCTGTTCACCACTGCTGTTCACCGCTCAGCTGTTCACCACTCTGCTGTTCACCACTGCTGTTCACCACTGCTGTTCACCACTGCTGCTCACCACTGCTGTTCACCGCTCTGCTGCTCACCACATCTGTTCACCGCTCTGCTGCTCACCACTCTGCTGTTCACTGCTGCTGCTCACCACTCTGCTGTTCACTGCTGCTGCTCACCACTCTGCTGTTCACTGCTGCTGTTCACCACTGCTGTTCACCACTGTGCTGTTCACCACTCTGCTGTTCACCGCTGCTGCTCACCACTGCTGTTCACCGCTGCTGTTCACCGCTGCTGTTCACCACTCTGCTGTTCACTGCTCTGCTGCTCATCACTGCTGTTCACCACTACTGTTCACCGCTGCTGTTCACCACTGCTGCTCACCACATCTGTTCACCACTGCTGTTCACCACTCTGCTTTTCACTGCTGTTCACCGCTGCTGATCACTGCTCCCTCAGGTGATGATGTGACAATCAGTAGGACTTAACTTTCACTTTAACTGACATGGAGAGTGTGTTCATAAAAACAAACAAACAGATAAATGTATAAATTAAAAGAAGCCATACTTTTGCTTTTACTCCTGCTGGAAAAAGTACAATGAGATGTTCACCGTATGCATGCTATGGGACAGCACGTGTGCGACAAGATAATAAATGATACATAGACTTTTGGGGGAATAAACCTCTCCACAATCAGTCCTCGTGGCTCCATAGAGAGCACACAGCTTACCGTCTGCAAGCCGAATGGCATGAATTATCGCTGTCAGCTCAGAGGATAATAGTGCATGATCCCCTCCGTCTGAAACAACCAGAGCACAACACACACACACACACACACACACACATACACACGGACACACGGACAAACTATTGCACTCAAAATATAATATTTCATCATACGGCTTGGCTGAATTATTTCTGAAGCTTTTCCAGGGGGATAAAAAAAAATGAAAAACATCCTCCAGGAACAGAAGCATATTGGCATCATCTGCTTAGTCACATGTTTTGTGTAACTAATTGGATAACCACACCAAGTAATGCACGAAATTGCCCCCCCCCCCACCCTCACCCCCCACCCTCTTCTCCCTCTCCATCCATCCCTCCTGCAGCAGTGGGTGCAACCCTCTCTGCAGGGCGTTGGTGGGACACAGAGGCACACACGCTTCCATGAGTCATACACTTAATATGCTCTCCCTTCCTACTCATATCATAAACACTCGCAGCAAGATGGAAATGAAACAACCCCCTCCACCACCACCACCACCACCACCACCCATTCCCCTCTTTGGCCACGTTGGAGACCTCGTCAGACGGCGTCGTGCACGGAGAGATCCTCTCCTCTCTCCATCCCTGTTGGAGGGTTTCTCACCCCGACTCTCCACCACCCCCACGCCCCCCTCCCCACCACCACCACAGCCCCACTCTGTCTGCTTTCACCTGATGTGACACTCCAAAATAAATATGCTGCTTTTAACCTCGCCGGCCGTCCCGGCGCGACCGCGCCCGAGTTGTGCTGGGCTCACGGTATTGGGGGGGGGGGGGGATATGAGATTTGAGCATGAGTCAGAAAGTGATGCAGGATGCCAGGTGGCAAATCACGTGAGCTCTCCCGCTCTGCACCCCCACCCCGGCCCCTCCTCTTACTTTCTCATTTCCTTGCACTGTCACTGCCGCTCTTCCCCCAGTTCCCACCCGAAGTTATTGATTTTTCTTTACTATTTCTCTTATCAGGACTCTCAACCATCATCTTTTTCCCCTCCCCTCACGGTGCCACCTTGTGTTCCTCCCATGTGCCCACAACTGTGGCCAAACGTAGCACCCCGTTGGGTCACCTGGTGGGCGTGTAGAGGCGAGCAGGGGAGATGAGAAGGAGAGAGAATGCGCCGGATGTGCGGTGGTGTGTGTGTGTGTGTGTGTGTGTGTGTGTGTGTGTGTGTGTGTGGAGCTGAGGGAAGCTGAGCAGCAGATGTGAGGAGATGGAGACAGCAGCGGCGCCTCGGATCGAGGTGGAAATCATCGAGCACAACATCTCAAGTCAAGTAGCGCGTGCGTGCGTGCGTACGCGAACAAGCGCGCTTCGATGGTAATAATTTTTTTTTTTTTTTAAGGCGGCGGGGGGCGGAGGGGGGGGGTTGGAGGGAGTCGGATATAGGAATGTAAAGCGCGAGGCAGAGCCGTGTAGAGGTGGATGGATGGAGGGGGGGGGAGGGATGGGAGGCGGGGTGGTGATCCTGGGGGCCTGATGACTCATGGCTGTGCTGCGGCTCGTGCGTCACCGGCGCTGGCTGGAGGAGGAGATAGTGGAGAGGTCTACGCATTTAATTACAGCCTTCCAATTTAGACACACTGTATACACACGGGCGCGCGCGCTCGCACGCGCGCAAGAAGAACCATATCTCGTATGAAGGTCTCAAAAAAAGTGCGCTGCGGTTTGCAGAGCGCGCGCTCTGCAATCTGAACGAAAACGCTTCGCGCGCGCATCCCCCCCCTTCCCCGGACCCCCTTCTACTTGTCGTTATTCATCTTCTCCGTCTGCCGTTGACGGCATCGGTGGTGGTGGGGGGGGGACACGATCGTGGTCACAGCTGGGCGTGTGGAGCGTGCGCGGTCTTTGCGCGCAGCCGTCCCATCTCAGACAGCGCTGCGGGCGCAGAACTCGTCGTGCGCCCACCCACACCTAAGAGAAAGGAGGGGGGAAAATTGAAATACCAAAATCGTATCCTTTGAGAAATATTGCACCGAGCGGCGGCTTGTGACCGGAATATGAAGTAGAGGCACGCACGCACGCACGCACGCACGCAGGGAGACGTAGCAAGAGGAGGGACGCGTCGAGGCAGTAGTCAACTCTTCTCCTCAGCCTCCAAAACACAGCCGCTGCCTGGAAAAAGGTCGTCCGTGCATGAGGCGCATTTCCGCATCGGCTGTCAAACCTTTTGTATTTTTTTTTTCTTAATTACAGTTCTTCGGTTCTGAACGAGACCCACTGTGAGAGGAGAAGAAAGAAGGAGCTCTATTAATCGCTCTTTCTCTCCCATCAATTAAGTCACAAAGTTCACAAAGGACCTTCACACTCAACAGGAAACAAGGGACACATGTGGACTGAAATTGGAGTTAAAAAAAAAAGAAGAAATAATAATAATAAAGTGAAAAGGGAGACTTTGTGAATAGCTGGCACCTTCTGTTGAAACAGGCGCAGACTGAAGCACGGCGACTGTATTAAACTGAAAGCGTATCATTTGCGCGCTGGTCATTTCCTGTGAGGAAAATTCAGGCCTGATGTTTGTTCGCCACCTGACTGAACGCTGGCTGGCTTTGCTCCAGTTAAAATGGCAATAAAGCTCCAAGTTGAAATGGCTGAAAATGTGCATTGTCAAAGTCGATGAGCTAGGCTTCAAAATGCGTGTCGTCTCGCACTGCTGTTCCTGTCGTTTCTCTTGCAGTCAAATGTTCTGTTGACATTTTAACCATACAATTATTCTCTGGAGTTTGGTGGTAGCATTATCCCAGTGAACCAGTCTGGCTTACGCTCATGATTTCTGTCAGTTTGTCGGCTGCTAAGCGCTTTCAAGCTGCGCTAACTTGTGAGGCATCATTTGAAGGTCTTTCTCCATAAATGAGCAACAATGGCCTCGGGGGTTGCAGAATACAAAAAGCACGCTTGGCTGGCCGGATGGGTGGCTGGCATTCAGGATATGCAAAAAAAAAAAAAGACAAGTCAAACATGAGAATACGGCAGATACGAGTGCGTTCATGCGCTTGATTTTAGTTCATGTTGACTTCAAACCTCATTTATGTCTCCAGCGTTCAAATCCGTCTGATCAACAGCCGTGTCTCATGCGGGCCCTTTCACCATTCCTCCTTTCAATTTCTCCTTCTTTGACTTCCCTTTTCAGTCCAAACACATTACCCTCCTTGTGTGCCAATTATCCCCTAAGAGGCTGCAAGCCTCATTCTGAAACAATAGGAGCAATCAGTTGCCCTCGCTCGCTCTCCCCCCTGTGCGTGGCCCTTCACTCCCCTCTCCTCCAGCCGTGAGTGCAAAGGAAGGATAATTTTACCTAACAACAGTGATGGCGGGTATATGGGGGGAGGGGGGGGGCAGATGGGGTGGAAAAGAGAGAAAAGAGGTACATTTTGAAAAGAAAGAAAGAGAGAGAGAGAGAGAGAGAGAGAGTGGTGGGGCGGCTGATTGGCGAGGTCATGTCAGTTCAAAGGCTCGACCCGGCAAGCCTCAGTAAGTGCAGGTGTTTGTCATGACGGGCGGTCAAATGCACAGCCAATCTGCTACGCTCCGCACAAAATAACGCAATCTACACGGAAACACGGGCAGGTTTCAGTGACAAGAGACTCTGGATTCACGCGCTGAAGGGCTTTCCAGCGACGAGGTGTATTGGTTGTTGTTGGAGTTGTTGTTGTTGTTGTTGTTGTTGTTGTTGCCGAGAGTCTTGCCAGCGCTCGTAGAAAAGCTCGTAGAATGGAATCACAGGGCCTTGTTTTATTGCTTTTTTTTTTCTTGCTGTCTTCACCGTCACGAAATAATTAAAAACTGTGCATTTACACCACCAGTCAAAAGTTTGGACGCACTATCGAAGGCAATGTGTTTTCTTTATCTTTATTACTTCCTCCACTGCAGACAGACACTGAAGACATCAAAATTATGAGTGAGATATATGTAATTATGCAGCAAAGAAAAGCACGTTCAATAACTCTGAATGTGCTTTTTATGAAAGGCGGCTATTTTGAAGAATTTCAATATAAAACGTGTTTGAGTTATTTAACACTTTTATGGTTTCCTGCATAATTCCAGGTGTGTTCATACGTAGTTTTGATGCCTTCAGTGAGAAACTGCAATGTCAATAATAGTCATGAGAATGAAAGAAAAGACGTTCAATTCATAGGGTGAGTCTAAACTTTTGACAGCTAGTGTCTGTAAAATGTAATTTCTAAAAAATTAAAAAGCCAAAAGGCCTCAAATTTCACCGTCGATGAATATGTGGTAAACGTACACATTAAAATGAATAATTCTGGCACAAATGATTGCGGCATTTTTGTTTGCTGTGCTCTTGGCCGTCATTAATTTGAGCAGCAGTTTTCCAGGTCTTTCAATTTAACGCCCATTTCCTCTCCTATTCATGTGTGCTATCAGGAGTGGACGGCGGCCTCGTCCCTGGGGAGGGAAATCCCAGCTGCCACTGAGCAACATTTCACATCGCACCAATAACACTAATGTCGGCGGACACTGGAAGGCCTCAGAGTCCATTTAACAGCTGCTTAACGCATGAGCACACCGCTGACACCCACAGCCGCGCACACCCCCACCCACACGCAGATTGTTGTGAATTACTCTAACCAGGCTAATGATCTCCTCAATGGGACAACTGGGACTCCTCTTAGTTCGTCTTCAGCCAGAGGCCCCACAGGGACCTGGTGAGAGGCTCGGGGGTAATTACAATGTAAATACTATCTGTGTGTGTGTGTGTGTGTGTGTGTGTGTGCGCCTGCTCGGGAAAGATTAGCTCGAGCTACAATCTGCAATCAAGCAGGCTTTGATGATAACCAACATGAAGAATTTAATCTTATTAGATATCCATAAAAAAATACAAACAGGGCCAGTAGGTGGATCCCTCTTACATCTGCACCTGTGTTCCAACACCTGCATTACACAAATTTAGTCAAAAGCTGCGTGTGTGTGTGTGTGTGTGTGTGTGTCTAAGTCTTTTATTTTGATTTATTTATTCTTCAAGGGATTAGAGGTCATGCTAAATATTAAACTCCTAGGTTACAGTAATACCTCTGGAACAAGGGCACACTATGATATTTATCATATCAATTCAAATATACATATATATGTATATATATATACACTTGTATATATATATATATATATATATATATATATATATATATATATATATATGCATGTGTACTTGCATGTGATTATACTTTTTCATTATATGTTTTCTTGTTATATTTTTCAGATCATTTTAAGATACACTTTTATAACATTATAGCATAAAACTTTGTCCATCAGGATCTTGGCCTGCGTGTACTTTCAATGACATCAACCGGGGCGTATAACTGCAACTTGGCCTGCGGTACTTTCATGACATCAACTGGGAAGTATAACTGCAACACAACACAGCCAAGTCATTTAAATGTGTCTTGTATCCATCGTTCCTTTTTTGACTTGTCTGTTATTTGTCTTTCCTTTCATTCCCAGTTCTGGGTGGGAGAAAACTGAAATGCCTGGTTTAAAACACGTGGTTTAAAACCAACAACAATTTCATAAACCTTCACTGCTGGACCTTCCATTTCATTGTTTTGAAGGATATTTGATGCAGTTCATGGCCAGAAGATGTTGTTGAAACCATCATAAGTTCACAACAAGAATAGCACAACAAAGCAAAATTGTTATAAGATCATTTTCCCTCATGAATTGGCTTTTATACCACAAAAAGATGTGTTGTTATAGTGCAGTTTAAAGCAACAACCTAGTTAGAAACATGCTTTCAGGCTTTGGGGGCCACTGCTGACCTGACGTCAAGTCACTCACGGGAATGTATCCGGCAACCGTGTGTTTTCAGCAGAATCTGTGCGTGTTCCAGTGCGAGCAGGTGTTCCCCGCCGGCTGAATGGCGAGAAGGCTTCAATCTCAGCCGGAGAATGAGGCGCTTTTCCACCAATGCCAGCCATTTCAAACGCCACGCGCGAGTGTGGGTGTCAGCAGAACGGCAGACAAGAGACGCAGAAGGGAGTAATTGAGGGGGAGAGCGGGAAGGGGTGATGGAGGGGGTCGGGGGGGCTAAATGGAGGTGTGATTGATGTGACTTTAACTCTGTGAAAGGGACGGGGGAGACGAGGGGAGGAGGGAGGAGGGGGAGACAGGGCTGAAAATGAGGCGGTGGGCGGCGGGGGGGCACAAATTGACCCTCACCTTTTTTTTGTTTCCGTCATTTTGCCATTGTTTGGCCCCCACCACCATCATCATCATCATCATCATCATCATCATCATCATCAGGCCCTCCTCCCTCTCCCTCTTTGGCAGTCTCGCTCAGTGACACCCCCCGCCCTCCCTGTGCCAATCAGATTGCAGCACGACACAGTGGCGGCTCATCACGCCGGGCCAGGATGAGTGGTCGAACCGAAACAGGAAGAGCGGCGAGGGAAAAAACAAAGCTGCTCAATATGTAAAACTGCCCGCGTCTTTGTGGAGCGCGGCGCCCCGAGCGTCTGGAAAAGGGGACGGGCGTTACGTAACACGGAGGTATACGCTCCTGTGACGCCTGGAGGACGCCGTGATGAGGGGAGATGGCAGGAGGAGAGACACCAGCCTGAAAATGGAGTGTGAGAATAAGAGTCATAGCAGAGGGGGCGGGGACGCTGCTGGAAGGAGAGCGCCGAGTGCAGCAGCAGCAGCAGCAGCAGCAGCAGCAGCAGAAAACACTGGTCATCTGCAGTGCGATGAGTCACCTGTAGGCAACACACACTCACGCTTGCACAGCCTGGCTGACACACACACACACACACACACACACACAAACACCACAGACACACACACAGCTGTGTCGTGTGACCCTGCCATATTGTCTCATGAAGTGCATTCACGCGTCTGGAGAAGCTCAATCTTCCCGCTGGAAGCAACGTGAGCGGATTTTAAAATCAGCAGACGTGAGAAAATGTTTCTCTTTCTCTCGCTCTCTTTTTTCCTTTCAACGCATCCTTGATTTTTTTTTTTTTGCCCTGAGCATCGTGTTAATCAAAGATGGATTTTTCGAAATTGCTCATCCGTAACAGACACGCACACACGTTTCTTCACCGCTGCTCTGTTCCGCTTGCGAAAAAAGGCTGCGTCTCCCCACACAATGCCGTAGTGAGGGAGTCCATAGGAGTGACAACACTCTGGCCAGTGGTAGAATGGTGAATGTCAGCCAGAATGAAAACTTTTTCCAATGATTCATCTTTCAAGTGTTTTTGCGGCAAAATAAAGCCGATGACGTTATCGGTTCAGAAAAAACTCACTAATTTAATTTACTTCGACTTTCTTAGTCAAATCAAACAAAGTTAAAAAAAAAAAAAAAAAAATCGTCAGAGCAGAAGCATGCAGAAAATGCATGACAGAAGCATTACAAATTCCTGCCAGGAAAATCCCTCTCTGAATGAATATGTTGGTACGAGATGTGTCCAAGTGATTCTTCCGCCTAGATGTTTTTTTCCGTCCACATTTACCCACCTGATGCAGCCTCATATAGTCGTAGATGAGCAAAAGAGAGGTGCGAGTCTGAAAGTGAAATGTTCCTTGTGCTGACAGATTGAGGGTGATATTGATCATGTTTTGCGTATAACAACCATTTCAATTAAACAAACAGCGGTCGTAGCTTCTCCTTTTTCCCGTCACAGCCTCTGATGAATCTGTCCTCTGAACGGGTTCGTGTCCCAAACACGAGTTATTTTGTGGCGCTGACATTCCTTGTTTGCCGATTTTTAAAAAAGGACTCGATAGCCGAGCTGCATGTTAAACGGACTCATTAGTCACTGCTGTCAGAGGGCACAAGGCTACAGTGTAAAACAGCAACGGAGCGTTTATACTGCAGGCGGCCTGACACGTTCATTTCCAGGCGCTCAGTCAAAGCTGACGTTACGCCGTCACATTGTATCCATCCACTCATGTCCCCGAACGCATCATCAAGACTGGTTGGGCCCATTTTGTGTGACACTCAAAGGACTCAAAGGAAACGTGGGGCTGCATAGCTTCAGCCTAGCGGCGCACCTGCCTTCTATCTCTCTAACATGCTGCCATTCAGCCGGTACAAATTACTCCCAGGCAGTCTCTTCTTATTCATGGCCACGTGCCTCTCAAAGCATCTCGGATCGGCTGGCAACATTTTACTTAAGAGGTTTGTTCAACTTTCAGGTGCCAGGAAACGTTCAGGTGCGGAGCGCCAAAGAGGAGCTATTACCTTTTTTTTCCTCACAGGATCACCATGGCAACACTGTCAGTGACAGACAGAGTGATAATTAATATTTAATGACGACTCGCTGGGTTTGAAGTAGCACGTTATGCAGAAGTTTGTAGGAGACGAGGAGAAACTTTGATGCCTGTGTGTGTCCGACCTTTCTTTACACTCGGTGCCTCTGACCTTCGGCTGACCACATATTTGGACGAACTCTGTTTAAACACAATTGTGGAACACAGGGACAAACCGAATCCATATTGGACCAGTTGGTTGTAAATGCTGGCGAGATTTGTCGCTTTAATTGTCACTTGCTCCAAACATGCAGATTCAGTCAAGTGTGAAGGAGATGAACACAGGCAGGACAGAGAGATATCAGTCCGCTATATTTTGAACTTGACGTTCTTTTGCCTTCGGCTCACTGGGTTCAAATAAAAGAGTTTTATAACTTGTTACAGGATGGAGCGTTTCTCAGAACCATGACATTTGCATTCACAGATCACTCTCAGACCCAACCATGATGCTGCATCACTTGGATTTGGGAGATTTGGAGCCATGTAAACGTTCGATCACAACAACAACAACAACACACAGGAGCTGTAGATTCTTTTTGGCCCCGTATCTGTGATGCCAGTCTTCTGCCCTGCCACATTCCCACAATCCCAGGAGTGATTTCTGGCCTCAGACCAGCTCATCTGGTACCAAGACCTGTGTCACATTGAGCCTCATGAATCACCTCTTCTCCCCCTCCCCCGTTCCGATGCTTAGTTTGAACGTCAGCAGGTCGTCTTGACCATCTTGTCTGCTCCGCCAAAGTCGCTGCTCTGTGATTGCTCCGATCAGCTGCAGGTGCACTTAATAAAATGATCGATGATTGTGTGTCACAAGTCCATCTTTGGTGGGAGGCAGCCTCTTAAAAAGCAGTGGGATCCACTTCACAAGGCGTCTCAATCCAAGTGGACAGAACTGATTTTGTCGCCATTAGTCGACCTCAACATTTCCAGGCAGAAATGGGTTGAAAGATTTCACCAATGTTGAAACATTTCACCGCCATGAAGTGAAATGTCGTCTAGCGCTGATGAAACAGTTGCAGAATCCACCACAGCAGGTAAACAGTAGCTTCTCGTTTTTGTCCCATCGAACCCTGACTGTAGCTTTCATCTCTTTCTCCTCAAATAACGTGTGATCACGTCCTATGTACACCTGCTGAAAAAGACTCACTTCACCTGCTTAGCCTAAGAAACAACCCCGATTGCAAATTCTCAAGATCGAGCCAGAAGAAAACCTCAGCGATCCAATGCACTTTCTGTCAGTCAGAGTGTCAGGGCCCTGAAAAAACACTGGCTTTCTTCCAGACAATGTGTCTCTAAATATCTGGAAAACAATCTCATTCCCCACAGCCAGCGATACATTGATTGATGGTCTCCATATCGGGGGGATCTTCCACAGAGCACCAGGCTTGGTAGAAAATGAAGCAGTTTGGAGGAAAAGGGAATGTGACTGGTGATTGATGAATTAATGCAGCCAGTCCTCTCAACCTCAAGTAAACACAACAACATCAACAACAACAACAACAACAACAACCACAACAAAGAGGCTTTTCAAGGCCAAATTGCATTGCAAGTTGCCGCCTTTGATTTCCGCTGACTTTGTAAAGAGGTTGTGTGCAGCAGATGCCGCTAGACTTAATCACATATTGTTTAGCCCCGGGGCGAACACAATCAGGCCAAGAACACACCAGTGCTGTTGTTATTTTAGGCCACGTGTCAAAGCATGTTAGCGATCGATTGCGGGCGAAGAGGTCCAGCCGTCATGAGCCGGCGGTGACACGCTGAGACGTGCGTGCTGCACACGCCACTGTAGCTTCGTAGGTATCAAACTTTCAATGTCCTGTCACAGGTGCACAAAATACCTACTGTATACCTATAACTTTCGACATACCTTATAATTTAGTTATACCATACACACTCAGCACTGACACTTCAAATCAAACAGATATATATATATATATATATATATATATATATACATATATAATTCATGTACATAATTGAAAACACAGAAAGGTCATTTTTCTTGTCACCGCGTCTCGCCAAGTGCTTCTCAGTCTAATAAAACGCTGTTGACTGAATAAAGTCATAATATCAATAATGGATTGGATTTATATAGCATTTTTAAGACACCCAAAGGACTTTACATTGAACCCATTATTCATTCACACCACATTCACACTGGTGGTGGTGGTGAGCTCCATGTGTAGCCACAGCTGCCCTGGGGCAGACTGACGGAAGTGTGGCAGCCAATCTGCGCCAAACGGCCCCACCGACCACCATCAACCTTTCGGTCATTGGACAACCCACTCTACCTCCTAAGCTACAGTTGCCCAATATAATACTATACTAATAATAATAATAATAAGAAGAAGAAGAAGAAGAAGAAGAATACACCTTTCTGGCTCTCAAGGACGGCGTACAGATCAACAATAAAAGGCTGTAACAGGTGGATGGAGGCGGACGATCTGAGGATACGGGAGGGAGTGGCGACATGGAGGATGGCAGACAGGTATGGAGGGGCGAGGTTGTCAATGGCTTCAAATATTAGGAGGAGGATCTTCAAATGGATACTGCGTTTGATAGGTAGTCAGTGAAGCTGCTGGAGGATGGGTGTGATGCGGTGGATGGAGGGGGTTAGGGTGAGGACGCGGGCAGGGGAATTCTGGACCAGTTGAAGCTTATGGAGGGATTGGTGAGGGAGACCAAAGAGGAGGGAGTTACAGTTGTCCAGGTGAGAAGTAACAAGGCTGTGAACGAGGATGGCAGTGGTACGAGGGGTAAAGGAGGGGCGGAGGCGGTTGCTATTGCGCAGGTGGAAATAAGCAGACCCAGTGATGTTATTAATGTGGGATTGGAAAGATAGTGTACTGCTGAGGATGACACCCAGACTCTTGACCTGGGGGGAGGGGAAACAGTGCAGTTGTCAACGATCAGGGGGAAGCCGTCGGTTTTGGATAAAGGAGATTTGGTACCAACAAGAAGATTAAGTTGAGTTTGAGGAAGTTTGATGAAAACCAGGATTTGGAACAGAGGTAGAGCTGGGTGTCATCCACGTAACAGTAAAAATTGATGCTGTATTTACGGAAGATATTGCCAAGGGGAAGAAGGTAAATGATGAGGAGGAGGGGCCCCAGGAGCGAGCCCTGGGGCCCACCTGAAGTGAGAGTGGAGGGTTGAGGTGTGTAAGATTTAAGCTGAATGAGCTGAGAGATAAGAAGTGACCGTGTTTCAAATGTCAAGCAACTGACAAAGAACGAAGCTCCGATGCCTCCAGAGAAGGTGTCCACAAGTCTGGGCAGCCTCGCACCTCTGGGCACCACCCTCCAGGGGGCCTGTTGACCGCCGCGCCTGGGACCAGGTGCGACTCCGCTGTCAGGTCAGACGTCTCCCAGGTGGCCTCGTCGGACGGGTGGGAGGGTGAGAAAGAGGAAAGAAAAGAACTCTCCCCCCAGGGGGTGACAACTGAGAGTGAGGGAAGGCGGCGGTCACCTCTCTCTCTCTCTCTCTTACTCTCTCTCTCTCTCCCTCTCTCCAAGGTCAACCAGCTGCCACAGTCAATGAGCCTCTCCAGTCAATGAGCCAACAAAGCGGTGGGTCGCTTCCACCGAGCGCGAACACGACGCCCTCACCCCAGTCTTCACGGGGAGGTGCCGACCCTCCTGCCACACTTCAGACATCTTTCTCTATGCGTTTGGTCTTTGGCCCGTCCTCTCAAGCCCCCTCCCCTCCATTCCCATCTCTGTTTGGCTTCATCATTTGGCTGTTTTTGCGGGAGAGAGTGCGGCGCGTCGTGAGGGAGCCGAAAGCCGCCGCCGCTGCTGCATTGTTTCCAGCCGCTGCTGGATGAGTCATGGACGACAAATCAGGGCCGGAGGCATTTACCGAAAGCTCCGTCCGCCGCCGCTAGGACGCCGCAGCTCAATCAGCAAGAGAATTACAACGCCGTCCCGCGACGCTTGTTTTTTTTAAAGGCGGGAGTCCACAGGAGGCGCAATTCAACAGTAATCACCTGCGAGACCCAACCAGTTACGTCGTCGGACCGTCATCCGTCACCGGGGGGCGCTCAGTGACTCTCCTCCTGACGTCCTCACCCGATGGAGTTTAAACTCGCACCCCAAAAAAGAACATCAAATCCTATTTTTAGCGCCCGGCATCAGTACACAATGTGAGTGCAGCATCACGCCGACTATTTCAAGCAATTTCTATATGACTCATTCATGTGTCGCCAACACAACATCAAAAGAGCAGACAGCCATTTTTCAACGGCTTTCGTCGTGGCTGAATTTGTTCTTAAATTTGCATCCTCCTTTTTCTCTCTCTCTCTCTCTCTCTCTCTCTCTCTCTCTCTCTCCCACCACCTTGTGCGTTCCAATTTTTCCCCCTTTTCCTTTTCCCCACCTTTGACAGAAACGCAGATGAATGCGTTCGACGCTGCGCGCAGACGTGAGCTGGGAAAAATGTGGTCAAACGGCGGCAGGCGCCTCCCACGCGTGCCTTCCACCCAGCCACCTCACTCGGGTTAAACCGCGTTTTTTTTTTGGCGTCGTCTTTGCTTTTTCTGTTTTCGAGGTCTGGCGTGATGTAAAAGCTCTTCATTCATTTGCCTTGTTTTTCTTTTTCAGTTTTTTTTTTTCCCCCCGCCAGCGTCTCTTTGGCGGATCCCGTTTGCCAGCTCGGTGTGCACGTGGGTGACAAGAACATAATCTGTTTCCCCTCCCGGCTCCACCTCTGTCTCTCTTTGTGTCTCACTCGCTCTCCCTGACCACCCTCACGCACGCTGCCAACCTGAGATAGCCGCGTCTGTGTGCTCGCCGCCGCTCGTGACAATATGTGACGTACGTTGCCCCCCCCACTTACTCACTCACTCTCCCCCTTTTTCCTTCCTCTCCTTTTTTTTTTTGTTAAGGGTTCCACTAGAAGACACTTATTATTCTTATCATCCTCAGGCATCATCATTATCAGCTGGGCGCAGACACGACAGGCCTCTGCGTCATTGTTCTCTTCAGAAATTGTAACAAAAAAAGATAAAATTGAGGGGGGAGACGGAGGCTCTCGCCAGCGAACCGATCCACCGCAACATCAGCGCCGAAAGACGGGAGAGGGAGCACGTTAAAAATCACTCCGGTGCTCTTTCAACCCCCCCCCCCCACCCCCCAACACACACACACACACACACACACCATCCATTCACTCATCTCTGGCCCTGTAACCCCCCGCCGCCCCGACCCTCCCCACCCTCCCTCGCTCTCTCCCTCTTGTAGCCTCTCTATCAAATGCTGACTTCTTTTGTCTCAGCCACTCTGTTGTCTGGTCGGCGAGCTCTCTGGCCGCCATCATCTTAACCACCCATCTCCTCCACACAGCGGTGGTGGTGGTGGTGGTGGTGGTGGGTGGGTGGGTAATCATAGCCTCACACACACACACACACACACACACACACACACAGAGTGACTGTGAGCGTGCAGCCCTCCACCCCTACCTCTACCACCAACCTCTACTCTCTCCAAACCTCCCCCCTCCGCACACTCCCCTAATCCTAATCACACCACCACCACCGTCACCAGCCCTTATCTCACTCCGCCAAATCTGCTCTGACTCAAAACAATTTCCTCTCATTTGCGTTTTTTTTTTTTTTTTTTTTTTGTGCAACCTCGCTCACACACCCGCCTCCCACGCCTCCATCAAACCCAACCCACCCCCTCCAATGAAAACCCTCTCCTCCACCTCCTCGGAGCTCCATCCACCTCCTCATCGGGCGCAAAACCCCACCCAGGCCCACGTGCACGCGCACACACACACACACACACACACACACACACGGAAAAATCAAGAGGAAGAAAGGAATACAAACACGTACACAAATGCACTCTCGTACTCACACACTCACACACACACACACACACACACACACACCCTGACCAGCCATTTAAAGAGTGACGGCTCGTCATGTGAACGCGGCGACTTGCCACTGTCATCCAGTGGAGCACGCGGAGAACTGCAGTGTGACGTCACGGCGGACGGCAGCGCCGCTGGTTGGAGGAGCATATTTAATTGTGTGCGATTCTTTTTGCGTGGTCGGGATGGGGGAGCCGCAGGAAGACAATGTGGTGGGTGGGCGGACCTGGCGGGCCTTTGCTGCATCACTGAACCAGGGAGAGTGCCCCCCACCACCACCACCACCACCCGCCCTTCCTCTCCCGGTGTTGGCGTGCGTTGATTTCCTCCGCCGTCTTCCGCCGTCGCAGGAAACGAAACGCTGATGAAAAGTCTAAAATTGAACCACGACTGGCAAAAGGGACCCTGTCTGTCTGTCTGTCTGTCTGTCTGTCTGTCTGTCTCTGCGTGAGCTCAACCAGCTGAGGGACAAACAAAGGGTTTGTTTAAAAAAAAAAAATCTATATATCCAAAAAAAAAAATAATAATAATAATGGTTGACGTCCACTCAGAGTTCAGCGAAGCAGGCTGATGTGTCAGAAATGTTGAGCACCTGAACTAGAAAGAGAGCAAAACAGCGCCACCCCATGGAGGGAAGACAGCGGACAGACTGAGGGCTGCTCTGTTTCATGAAGCTGAACCTGTGGTTGTTTCTAGATGAATTGATTCGTTGGGGTAGTCTTCAGACACAAACTGCTTTTCTGTTTCCCTTTGTTCAAGAACACACATTTATTTATACGCAGATACACAAATAAACAATTTTGCAGACAAACCTTCTTTTTTTTTATCAAAAAAAAATGTTTCTTCTCAGTCAGCTGACCTTTGTCATCACAGGAACAATAATAACGTGGACAGCTTTGGAAAAACAGTGCGTCATCTCGCCAGTCTCCCCCCTGGTTGCCATGTGTTTGACTCATCCTCCACTCATTCTTGCACCAGTGCAGCATTCTTAACTATTCACACACTAGATCAGGACAAGTGACTGACAACGACAGTGTGATAGGACATACATTTTATCCGGGATTAGGGTTAATGAGCCTAATAATTGTGGTGCATTCTTTAACTTTTGTCATGCTCTGTTTGTGTATTTCCTGCTTTATTTTGAAATCAGTTTTTTCTGTTGTCAGCCTCTTTAGTTTTACTCGCTGTTTTCTGATTGTTTACACATGCGTTTAATTCCTGATGTGTTTCACCTGTGTCTCGTTGTCAGTCCTGCCCTTGATTGTCCTCACGTGCGTTCCTGCCCTGATGTTCAACTAGTCCTTGTCTCTCTTTGTCGGATCGTTGTTTGCTGTTCCAGTTTGGTTTTTGTTGCTTGTGGCTCCAGTTGTTTTTTCCCTTTTCACTCCATGGTGTTCAGTTGTTTCAGGTCTGTTGTTTCACCTTTTTTTTTTTCTTTATTTGTTATGACTTTGTTTTGTGCCTGACTTGTCTTTTTTTTCTGTTTAAGTGTCACAATTTGTTTTTAATTGTATACCTTTATGGTTGAGTTTTTTTTTTATTTAAAATAAACAAGAATTATTTCCTGCAAAAACCAGAGTTGCATTCTGGGTCCTGCCTCCTCATTGCCGACTGCATGGCAACTTTTGTGGTGATGTCAGGCTTGTGCTCTGAAAATCAAAACTGTTACTCGTGAACTATTTTCAATGATTTACATGTTTTGCCACATATTAACCATCACAGTCTTATGAGATGTGGTGTACAAAAAAGCAAAATGTAAAAGAAAAAATAAGCATAGCATTTAAGTCCACTCATCACTGCTGCTGTGCGGAGACCTTTCCCTGGTTATTGATTATTAGGCAGGTAATTGGTTATGGATTACACCCAGCCTTCTTGCCTTCGCGCGTGTGTGAGGAATTTTGTGCCGCGCGACTATCATTCTGTTTGGGGATCGACTTCTGTTACCTGCAAAATCTCATCTCAGTATGAACGATTCAGTGACAAAAACTACTCGCGCAGGAGAAAATGGAGAATCCCAAAGCGACAGATCACCTCCCGCTGCTGGAGGAGTTGACTCATGCTGCAGCTCCTGGATGAAAAGCGCCAGTCGTCGAGTACCTGCGGACTACAAGAATGAAGCGCTTCAGTGTTTGAAACTGGCAGCACCAGTGGTAAGATCCAAGTGTTCGGATCAGATAATTAATAGCAGTCAGCGGTGCTCGGGTAACGGCACTCCACCTGGAATAAAAGTTAAAGTGATCACCGCAGCATCTGTGGGTTACTTATAACCATCGTTCTTTTGTGCTGTTGAAGAGACTGCGAGGTCTCTACTCTTCTCATTACCGTCAGTTCTCACAACTGTAAATGTATTCTATTTCTCTATTTGTCGAAACCAGTGGGATTGATGAACTACTGATCCTGACCGGCAAGCGTAGAGGGTCTGACTAGTTGAACAGATTCCTTCAAATTAACCTGATTAAAAGCCCTCAAGTCATGTTTCAGAGGTCCAGTGTGTAAAATATTGGCTTGATTTATAATTTTTGTTTTTGTAAAAGTTTATCATACTGCCCATATATACATTAATAAAAGTGTATAGTGGCAGTACAATAAGAGTAATTTGGCTACCTTACACTGGACCTTCAAGTTTGGCACATGAACGTTAAAGGCCCCGTGTGAGGCAAATTTTACTGTCGCTCAGCGGTGAACGGTACACAAATTACAAAATCCCTGCGTTGCTTCCATCACTTTCACCACTTTTCAAAACATCGGCCATGTCACAGTGGAGGAACTGAGGCTTTGCCCCATGTAATTTCAAGGTTAATTTCCAACAATGCAGCGTGAAGGCATTTATATTATGTCAAGGCTGCCACATTAAAAGCAGGAATTCCAGTCTGAACTGTCACAGCCTTTTAAAAATGGCACGTTGACAGAGCTTTCCTGCTCCCTGACTTTGTCAGAGGCACATATATACAGTATGTACAAGAGTGTGGTACATAGAAAAGTGTACTCATAATTTTAGGAACAATGTAGGGTGTGTTCCAAGAACCTGACAAGTCTCCACTTTTCAAAAACTCCTTACACAATTTCTCGTAGATGACTGTCGGAGGCATTTAGCTTCCCCCTGTGCAAAACCTTTTGGATGCTGAAAACAGTTTTAAAAAAAAACCTGTCAGCAATCACCAAAATTATTTCTCTTAAGTGGGAGAGATGGAGCAGAGGCATTAGAAAATAGAAAGTAGCGGTTGAAAAGTGCAGCACATCAGTTGCCAGGGCCAAAGAGTGCTTTTCTTTCTTTGAGGCTTCAAGGCCTTTTGAAACCCATGTTTCACTCAAGTCAGAGCCAAGATGTGATGGATGGGACGCTCAGTATTTCAGTTGTGGTTTGTTTTTTTTTGCCGAGATGACATCAGAAAAGACAAAGACAGGCCATGTTTGTGTCTTTTTTAGTGCATTGCCCAGTTGATGTCCTTCCTGATCGGCTCTGTCAGCATGATTTTCTGTGGCCACCTGGGGAAGACGGAGCTAGCAGGAGTAGCGTTAGCAACAGCGGTGGGTTCTCTCGCCTTCTTTCTTACATAGACACAATTTGCATGTCTCTTTTTTTTATATCTGCCTGCCGACTAAGTGCACTTTGTCTCGCCATAGGTCATAAATGTCACAGGGATTTCAATTGGCTCTGGTTTGGCGTCTGCCTGTGATACGCTCATATCTCAGGTATAACTATCCCTCTGATATATATTTCTCACGATTTGTCCTGAACACCAGATTTTTCCATTTTCATTTTCATTTCATCTCTGTTCACTGAGGGATTGTGTCCTTTTTTCTTTTTTTTTAACAGACCTTCGGAAGTGGCAACTTTAAGCAAGTGGGAGTGTATCTCCAGCGGGGAATTCTCATTCTGCTCGTTTTCTGTTTTCCCTGTTGGGCAATTCTCATTCACACTCAGACCATCTTGCTGACTGTCAGGCAGAGCCCAGAGGTTGCCAGGTGAAGCATTTCCACATTGAGTATTCAGACAACAGGCAGTACTAAATATACATGTTTTAATCAAACAGACCCTTTTCTTTCTTTCTTTCTTTCTTTTTTTTGTTCCACCTCGAATCACCAAGAGTCTCCCAGCTGTACGTGGAGATCTTTATGCCAGCTCTGCCAGTGAGTCCAGTTGTGCAAGACCCATGATTGACTGTTGATTTAAATATCCCTGTTCACGACTTCATCATTTGGGCTCCTGCAGGCTGCCTTCATGTACCAGCTGCAGGGGAGGTATCTCCAGAATCAGGTGTGTTTACCAATCTGGTGTGGCTGAACGTTGCTGCTGCTCTTGAGATCATTTAGACTTTTTTAGGCAATGCTTTGCCTTGGCGTGCAGGGTATAATCTGGCCTCAGGTGGTCACCGGAGCTGCAGGGAACGTGCTGAATGCCATAATTAACTACGTCTTCCTTTCCGTTCTCCATCTGGGTGTCGCGTGAGTAAACTCCACACGCTGCAGATGTTTGCCGACCTTTCACGCGTCTGCCAGCGGTACTGCAGCATCTCTGTTTTGTCCTTTGATTCCCACTCACGCGGCTGAAGTGGGTCTGCAGCTGCTAACGCCATCTCCCAGTATTCCCTGGCCGTCTTTCTGTTTGTCTACATCTGCTCCAAAGGACTGCACAAAGCTACTTGGGCTGGTAGGTTGAAGGAGCCAGGCATCGCTCTGCGTCTGCCTGTCGCATGTAGCACATTTGCTTCCTGTAGTTTTTATGTTATTTCATTTTTCCTTGCTATTTATTTGACTTTTATTGAGATTAGTCAGTAACATAGGGGGAAAAAACACGTTTGCTGTGTCTAGCAGTCCAGGATTGCAATACAAACTGCAAGCACACCTCTATAAAAACAACCTTGTATTTTATATCTACACTAATTGTAGTGTTTCAAGTCATTGCGGGTGCAGGACTGGTCACACACTTTCATTCGTTGTTGTCGGTTCTTGTCGGATAAGTCACAGATGTTTGTGAAAGTCGTATGAGAATTCTTGTGGGTTTTTGCAAATTAATTTCCCGAAGACGCCCTCGCCCGTCTTTATCTCGCACCACAGGTTGGTCAGTCGACTGCCTGCAGGAGTGGGGTCCTTTCCTCAAGCTGGCCATCCCCAGCATGCTGATGAATTGCCTGGAGTGGTGGCTCTATGAGATTGCAGGCTTCCTGGCAGGCATCATCAGCGAGGTTGAGTTGGCGGCGCAGTCTGTCGTTTATCAACTGGCTACTGTCACTTACATGGTAACTGCTTTTCTGTTGCGCTCTGTTTTTTTTGTTTTTACATGGTCATGCATCAAAAAACAATTTAACGACAATGTATGTTGGGTTGGTTTTTTTTTGTTTGTTTTGGGTTGTTGTTTATTTGGACAGCAGTAAACACCTTTAAGTCTCAGCGGATTGTTTTTGCTCTTGTTGCACAGTTTCCAATAGGTTTCTGTGTCGCTGCTAGTGTCCGAGTTGGAAACGCCCTCGGCGCCGGGTGCACGGAGCAGGCCAGGCTGTCGTGCAAGGTCTCCCTCCTCTGTGCATGTACGAGTCACAGAAAGTCTGAGAAAGTGTCTTCCTGTCCACCGGCCAATGGCTGCCATTTTAACTTGCCACAGATTAAATTCATGCTTAATTTCATTGGCAAGACATGAGTTGCATCGCTTCAGTTTTTCTCAGATGTTTTCATGTCGTCAACCAACACTGCTTTCTGTGTTCTTAATGTCCGTTCCAGCCCTTTTCTCCTGTTTAGTTGCCGCTTGTATCGGGGCCTCCAAGGATGTCATCGGCTACATCTTCACCACAGACGAGTGAGTGACGTACAACCAGAGTCTATTTATGTTTTTGTATATATTTACACTGCCAGTCAAAAGTTTGGACACCTTCTCATGCTGTCTGTTTTTTATCTTTATAACTTTCTACACTGCAGATACTGAAGACATCAAATATATGAGCAAGATAAATGTAATAATGCAGCAAAGAAAAACACATATAAATACTCTAAATATGTTTTTTTAATCAAAGGTGGCTATTTTGAAGGATTTGAAAATAAATACAAAAAAGAAAGATTATAGAACTCATAACTTCAACCGGCCGTCATGATGTAAATACTATTCTCTATATGTGGGTGTGAGCACACAATCTTTTCACATGCATTATGGTCTCCTGAGCTTCATTAAGCCTGCGGCATCAGTCTCATCATTCCCTCCCGCTTGTGTCCTCAAGGTGTTCTGATCATTGGTGAATTCTAACTTAGCCAAGACTTTATGACATCAGGTGTTTTGTACTCGTTACAAATGGTTTTAGCAGCTGCATAAAATTACAGATACATGTTATCTTACCCAGGAAACAATGACTAACAGACAAACTTTGACACACAGAGCTTGTATAATGACAGTAATCCATCACACTTTAACCCACGAGTGCATTGACCCCTCAGACGGAAATCATTTCTACATTTGCACCACACAGACAAACATGAAATGTGACAATTTTCTTCTGAATGTGTCCCGGCTTTGACTGATCCTAGCCCATCACGTGTGTTTTCCAGAGAGATCATCCACAGAGCGGCTGATGTCATGACGATGTATTCTTTCATCCACATTTCTGAAACCTACTCAGTAAGAATCTCCATGACAGAAGTCACTTAGCCGCTCTTGCAGAGCCAGAAGAAGCCCAAAGACCTTTTCTTGCAACTTCCTCAGGGTGTGACGGGAGCGATTGTCAGGGGAGCCGGGAAGCAAAAGGTCGGTGCCGTTTTCAACTTTGTGTCCTTCTATGTTCTCGGCTTTCCCATCGGAGTGTGGCTGATGTTCCCTGTCAAAATGGGTGTTGTAGGTGAGGGCAGATTTATATCCTGGATAGAATTCATGTGAAAAGCGTTTATTCGTGATTGGACACAGTTTTCTTCGTTCTTCCTTGTGTGTTGCAGGAGTGTGGTTGGGGTTGTTGATATCTGTTTTGGCTCAGTCTGTGTTTTTCTCAGTCTACCTGTACAAGATGAACTGGGAAAAAGCCAGTGAGGAGGTGAGGAGCTCATCTAAAGACTCTCACGTTTCTCACAGAGACATCTCAGTGGGTGCAACCTCACTCGGTCTTGATTTCAACACTGCTGAATTTCTTTTGAACAGGCACAGAAAAGAGCAAAAGTCAAGGTGCCAGAGAAGAATGTTGTCTCTGTGATAGAAAATACAGGTAATGACAACTGCTCATTTTACCAGCATCTACATGTGAATCTTCACCGCTGGGCATTCAGAACTGTTTTCCCCTCTCAGCCACGGAGACCAGTGAGGACCAGGGCCTCCAGCCGGAGACCGGTCCGCCCATTCCTCTAGCGGTGGTCCTGGATTCAGGCCAGCCGCCGCCAGACAGCAGCACTCTGTCAGTGAGGCGGCTGGTGCTCCGCCGTGGCCTCGTGCTGCTGCTCATGCTTGTCGTCCTCGCCGCTGGAGTCCTCACTGCGAAGCTGCTCACCAAACTTCTCGAGCTGGATGAGTGACCGCTGAACCCGATGGCTGAGGAGACGGACGTGCCCCCCCCTCCAACCCTTCCAGCCCCTCCTCCTTTGCCAAAAGCTAAAAGTGAGTGTGAGGTGGCGAACAGACGGCCGAACGTCATGGTTTGGTTTATTTGAAGCGCTTTGGGGTAACTAATCAGGCGAGACTGCTTCTGGATGAAAAATAAAGATGTGAAAATGGGACCTTTAAAGTTCAATTTTATTACCAATATTACTTCTTTTTTTCTTTTTTTTCATTTTTCAACATTTAAAAAGGTTGAGGCCATTTGCAGTCTCCTGATAGCGAGAGGAAATCTAAATGCATCATTTGTAAAATAAAATGCTTTAAATGGGCCGTATGAAGCTCAACTTTTGCACAAGACTGAAGAGCCAAAATGGAACGAGCCTGATGTTCAGCAAACTATTGATCCGCCTCCCTTTCCGTGCCGTGGCTGATGTAAAGTCTGTCAGAGGTGAACTAACATATTTCTGGGCTGCTCCTTTTAAACTCCCATCGGCTACTTCTCACCAAACCCTTAAACATGATGGCAAAAATTGTGTCCAAGTGTGCAAGACTTTGACGTGACAACTAGAGAAGATCTGAGCTGAGGAATTATGCTACAGAGACCTCTGCCTCATTTAAAGAGCTGTTCTACATGAAGGGCCCCAATCAAGACACTGGTAAAGCATCTGTTCTCGTTATGAATCGTGCGGCCTGAATGGATCCTGCAGTTTGGAATAGCATGATTAAATGCTATATTTGGCTGACGGCACAGCTGCGGTCGTGCGCTTTCATCATGAAAGGCAGAAAACGATGCCGCCTCTCTTGTGGGTTTATTTTGCCGCTCTTTGATCCGCCGTGCCAATTCTGACGGTAATCAAAGGTCTGTGCCGCGCCGCGGCTTGAAATAGACGCATTAAACTGAGCAAATCGAGCACCTGTTCACACTGTGCGGCGGCAGATAACTGGCTCAGTATGTGGCTCGGACTCAGCGGCTTTAGCCTGAATTCAGCCGGGTTACCTGCCCACAGTCAATAGCACGCAGTGGCCTGGAACCCACAGATACGCAGCAAATCTCCCCTGACCTGTCAGTCAGTGAAGAACCGACTCATCAACAGGTGATGGCTGCTGTTCATCTATGCTGCCCATCAAGCGAGTTGCTTTATATTCTATATGATACACACACACACATATATGTACACATATATATATATTATGTTCACATCAAATTGAATATTACTCCATATCTGTGTCATAACTTCCAGAATTCCGTTGCTAAAATCTGTCAGAGTTGCCTCAGAAAATGTTTTACAAACAGGAAGACAAACCCGAGAGGTGATTGGACGAACCTTCTCGTCAGATTCGAGCAGACCAGTCAGAGTCTCTCCTGCCAGCAGAACAAATTGTGTTGCTGTTTTGTTGCTGAAATGGTACCTGGGCTAGTTGGACGTCAGCAAACCTGTCAAAGCTGGAAATGTGCTTCTTTATTTCTTCTTACTTGACAACTCGCCGAGGCGCTGAGAGCCTCATGCTGTCACTGTTGCTGCCACTCGCTTCGGCTCGCAGTCGCTTCCTGCGTTTCTTTGTCTTCCTCTGGGCTTTTAAGGAGCTGCTTGCGATTGCTTCTGAAAGGAAGCTGACTGGTCCGAGAGTCCAATGTAATTTTGGCAAGATTTGAACCTTTAAGAAATAATCTTCCCAGAAATCCAGGCCCCATCATGTGGTGTTTAATTTAAACTTCAAATTAAAAGCTAAAAGGAAAAGAAATATCTTTTCTTGGTGAATCCCTAAATTTTGAGCCCAGCAAGACAGTGTTTTGCATTTTCACCCGCCATGACGTGTGTGATCTCTGGCGTTTTTGTGTTTCTCTCTGGAAGGCACAAACTCGCCGCTGCAAATACTCTCACGACTGCTTATTCCGCTCCACCTACGCGCAGCTGCTGCCCAAAGTGACATCAACAGCGACGTGCGGGAAGACGGATGTTGGTGGCAGTCACTTAAAAATAACTTGCATATTAATTTGCCGTTATTCAACATGTAAATAAGGCTTGATTCATCGTTTCAGCCGAGCTTGGGTCTTGCTCATCAGCGGAGACATCGCCGCGGGCTCCTCGCTGAGACTGTAATCTCGACTCACTATCCCTCAGAGGCTGCAATCAGCAGCACGCTGCGGCGTCATTAACAACCAGACTTGCTGTCAGAAGCCTTTTACCGCAACTTGTGACACTGCAGCTGAAGGCACCTTCAACTTCTTCGCCGCGTCGCCACGTCGTCAAATGGGTTTCACGGCCCCAAGTGAAATAGTGGCTTCATTGCGTTATAGTGCACGTCACATGAAACAAAAACAGGATTCAGTGTTCACTATGTGCACTGATTCTCTGAGAGGGCTTAGATCTTCCAACACAAAAAAAAAGAATCAGGTGCTATTACTTCAATCATCCACTAGGTGGTGTGTTGGCACATTTTTGGAATGACGTACCACTGTGTACAGAGCCCGAAAGCGGGATTTGTGACATCAACACTGTTGCCCACGAAGTTTAAATTAAATATATTTATATATATTTACCAATTAACAAAACTAATGTATGAATGAATTAACTTCACGGAGTTCATCGGGACACATGATGTAACAAGTGCATTCCATGAACTTCATTCATTCACCCCAACTACTCATAGGCAGATGATGGCCCTCTGGAGTCTGGTTCTGCCCTAGGTTTCTTCCCACAGGGGAGTTTTTCCCAGCCACTGTCGCATCTTGCTTGCTCCGGGGGCCCGGTTGGTTCTCTCTGATTGTAGAAAGCGCTTTGAGACGCCTTTGGTTGTGATTTAGCGCTGTACAAATAAAGTTTTATTATTATTATTATTATTATTATTATTATTATTATTATTATTATTATTATTATTATTATTATGTATTCAAATAAGAATAAACCGAGGATTGTGCGTCTTATGGAGGTCGGCCTCATGTATGAGCACACACATGTGCAAGAGTTCTGTTTTGTTTTGTTTTTCACCCAGCAGCTGCCTCCCGGCTAATCATTACAACTGCACGGTGAACCAGTCATTGTGATTCATCCCTTTATAACTAGTACAGTTTAAGTAGTTGTGCAACAATACAATTATCCGTGATTTAGGATGATTTAGCAAGACGGCTTTCAGGTTAAATTCCACGTGCGGACCTTGTGGATGTTTTTTTACGATGAGGCCGTTATGTCGTCAGCTCACGCATTACGACTGTAAAAGCCACAGTACAGCGTGTGCATGCTTCATAAAGGGATTGTTTTATGCATTGCTTTATGTCTGCCTGGTTTATCTGTGACTAGCTCGTCAAAAGTACAAGAGCACACTCCTCTGGCACGGCGCCTAACAAGCTGGGATCACCTGTTTTGAAAAGCAAAAACAAACACAAGAAAATAAGGAACCATCTCAGAACTAAGAATAAAATGAAAAGGCAACTGGATTTTTCCTCAAGAAGCCCTGTGCCTTTCGTGTGACGTTTCACCACTAGACGTCGTAGTTTTGCGCTGCGCGAGCACCACAACAAACCTTTGTGCCGCCTGCACTTCCTCTGCAGCCTGGAGCTGCCAGGAAGTGGAGGTGCTGAGGGCTGCCCGCTGCTCCTCAGCGGGGAAACTTTTCTAGTCAGCGTTTTTAGTCGTCCCTGCCACCATCTCTTATCGCTCACAGTTATCAGAGGTGTCCGATCTCTGAGGGTAAATCTCTCTCCGCTGTTTAGACACTCAGATCCTCTGTTACATCACCAAAATGTATGTCCTATAAGCACCAGTCTGAAAATCTGGGGGGGAAAAAATCAACCATCTGTATTTGTAACTGTATTTGTTGTCATATTTTTGTTAGTAATACAACTGCAATGGCAAAAAGTGATTGTCTTGGGTGAGCAAGTGCACAAACCCACTTGTAGAGTCAAGACAAGTGAAATGAATTCAAAGAGGTTTGGAAGATGTTGGTCAGGAATGTCTTATTGACGCTGTGACGGAGTCCAAGTTGGAACCAATCAGTCGTCAATTCATCTGTTTGAACTAAAATGTTTGATTTGACTTGTCACATTTAATATAAAATGTCATACTTTGAGTGAATTCATAGGAATGCATAGCTGAGTTCATAATTTTGTGCTTTGCTGCATGACTTTATACAACCAACACGGTAAAACTGAGTTATCTCACCTGACAGAAAACACAAGCTTGCACTGTTTCAGGGATTTTTTTTATTTACAAGAACTTACAAGAAGAATAACAGTTGTCATAACAGCCAACTCCATACAAAATAATTTAGATTTTAGAGTCCAGCATGTAAAGCCAATCTTTTTTAGGGTGTGCTAAATATGGACCCAGGATTTTAGTTTTTCATTTAAAAAAAAAAAAACAACTTTTGAGACGATTTCTGCCTTAGGGCAGGAGGGCAGGAGGGGCGCAACACAGCCATTTATAGCAGGTTCATTACATTCTAACTGATATTTACATGGAAATTTTACATTTACAGTAAAAATTATGAGGTTAAAGCATATGAAATTAATTTACGGAGAGACAGAAAGAGTGCAGACAAGAAAGCCACGGACGAAACACGAGCATCCGTGGAGGACCAAGATGTCCTCGTTGACTTCTGTGTCCATCTCAGGCTGAGCAGGAATCTCCATCGATCCCATCGGTCTCATTGTTGCCTTTACTCAATTTTTCAATGACTTCCCGGCGGGAAGTGAACGCAGCCAACAGAGGGCTGCAGCTGGAGGTCAGAGGTAAACTTATAGGGCGGGAGGGGTGAGGAGGTCCAGTGGAGTGAGAGCTGTCGGGGTGGAGATGTTCACCCACTGCAGGGTGCTGTTCATCTTGCCCTTGCCACTGGGCTCCGGTGCAGGAAATGCAACGTGGAAGGCGATGCCTGTAATGAGGATGAGGAGTAGAACCAAGAGGGTCGATCCTCGACGAAGGATCAGCTGCGTCATGGAGAGCGCTGTGTTGGCTCTGGCGCTTTGGTTGGCCTCCTCCACCGGCCCGCCACTCGTGTTGGCGCCCACGGCCTCAGTGCCTGTTTTAAGCTCCTGATCCTTGGTGTTGACTGGGCTGTAGCCATCAGCTTTACCGACTTCATCACCGTCCACCTTGGCCTTCAGGGTCGGGGGAAATATTATTATCATTTACTTCAAATGTTACGAAGTCCAGCCATGACACCGGACGGCCCGCAGAACTGCACCCAATGTGTTCTTCTGCCCGGATGAACTCACCGTGTTTGGGCCGTCAGAGATGTCAGACAGCATCGCTTCATTCAACAGCACACTGGCAGGCCGGTTGGAAACCAAAACCACTTTCTTTCCCGCTCGCCGTTGAGCCTAAAAGACATTCATTCATTCATTCATTGATGTACTTATTTATTATTTGTTTCTTTATTTTGAAAGTTGCATGAGACTAATGAGGCATAATTATATTTGGACATTTGGATCAGAATCTTAACCAAAAAAAAAAATCACAGCATGGTAGAATGTGGGCTTACAAATGCATCATATGGTTCATGTGCGATTACCTCATGAGTGGCCTTCTTCCAGTCCAATCTGAAGATTAGAATAAGGAAAAACACCACCTCGAGGACGCTGCATACTAAGAGACCCAGCCACAGGCCTGATGGAGAAAACAAAGGATTGACACGCTCAGAGAAATGTTGATGAATTTTTCTACATCTGTAGCCAGAGTATTATTGATCACTTCATTCAAAACAGTGAAGTAAAAGCTATTCCTCGGTCATTTCTCGGTTCATTAAATGTTTAACGCCAGCTGTTATATAAGCTATAATAAGAAGCTATTAGAAGCTGTTAGCTCTCAAGTACCTGTGTGACAAAACAGTGATTAACAGCTTAACATCACATTGGAAGAATCAAAAGGTTTTCGGCTGATTTGTGTTCTTCTATCATCAGCAAGTGTTCTCTGCGAGCTGGCAACGTCCTCACGTCTCTTTCGGCTTCGTGCAACACCAACTGCTGACTTTCTGTCCCAAAAGCATGTTGATATAGTGCTAGTGTCTGTGTTCAACACTGGTTTCTCTGAAGCTCAGATCCAGCTGCAGTGCAGCAGTGAAATAGAATGCTGGAGACCATTACCTAAAATTTTCAGGTGGGCTGCAAACATTAGAGCCGCTCCCACTGGAAGAGCGATGCAGTAGTAAGCCACCAGGTTGGACAGGGCGGCGATTTTCTGCATCCCACATCCGACTAGAATCCCTGAGCAGACACACTGGGAGTGCGACGTGCAAACAGCTCTGTGAATCTGAATAGCAGACATGAGTGCGGAACAACTTCTGGTGCGTTTTTTCCAGGTGACGTACCAGCAGCGCATCAAAGAACTGAATGAAGGTGTAGACGGTGAGAGTCTCCGCGACAATCTGCACAATGTTTCTGCAAGCAGTAAAGAAATATAAACAACAAACGTTGGCTTCACATGGCACATTCAGGAGTGTATCTCGGCGCAGAACTCACTCATCGGCGGTAAATATGTATCCAATGAAGGACTTGCAGCTGGTGATGGCAATACCCTGGACCACAGCAAGCAGTCCTGCAGCATTGCATTAGGGATCACACCTAACAATCTATGCATTCCGCCATCGCCATGGCGACATGTGGCTAGACTGAAGTCTTGTGGTTGCTAGTGTAGGTAAGCTAATGCATGTTGTGACAATGTGATGATCATGAAAATTATATTAATGGAACAATAGACATGTGATGCGTCAGTCTGATGGTGGCACGTCTAGCTGTTTGGACAACACTACCTGACAGGACGAGGGCCACCTTGCAGGTGACGAAGGCTCTATTGGTGTCACCAGCACCCAGGGCGTTTCCAACACGCACACAGGCAGCGGCATGGACGCCTAAGGGGAACTGCAAAGATCCAGAAACAGAGGTGACGTGGTAATAAAGGGGGACGTCTTGTTTTCTGTCCAAAAGGACGCTTTGGTCGGATGTGCAGGCTTGTTTATTTGCAGTCGTCAATGAGAGGAGGAGAAACCAGTCAGTCTTCGAGACCCAAACCTTTAATCTTTCAATATTGGGTCAACACCAATCAGTTCCACACATCTTATCAGAACTTGACAGGACTTTTCTCCTCAGCCGGCCATGTTTGGCACTGCTTAGTGACCCACATCCGCTCCACACACTCAACTATGAAGTTCACCAATAGCAGGCCGGCAACCCCAAAAGGAGTTTTTAATGGAATCAAATCAGCAAAATATATCAAAAAGTAACATTATTGTAAGAACTGAAAACTCATATTAAACAAAAAGACATAAACTGTGAGACAATAGTGCATAATTGGGAATAAGTCTTCCCAGCAGAGCATTGGAAGACCCCTACCATGTAAACAATGGCTCCTAATTCCAACATGACGTGCTGGGCGGCTATATTCACTTCTCCAAGGATACCTAAAATGACAAAGGCCTGAAATCAGACGTGCAACACGGTATATCACCGTTCTGTTGAGACGACTCCAAAAAATAACTAATCACAAACTACACGTTGCATGCTTGTGTTTATATTACAGGTTGATTTGGCAAAGTGACTTCTAGTGAAATATTGAACAAATGCCAGAGGGAAAGAAATGCCTGCACCCAAAGAGGCGTGTGTGAGTCGTGTCTTTGAGGGCAGCAGCAGCTGCAGCACGAACCTGCAAGAAAACCGCCGACCTCCCAAATCCACCACTCGAAACAGATCATGAAGGCGCTGGGAATGGCCAGTCTCATGTAGGAGCCCCATTCTTGCAGACACTCGGTGGACCACCCTGCAGTGTCGGGCGTGATGGAGCGGGCGTTTGACTCACTTTCTGATCGGCCGCTTTACATAGATTTGAACCGTTACTGACTGACCTCCCCACGTCTTTTTATGCAGCCCCTTCCATCGGATGTATCCGTACAGCAGCAGACAGATGACAACCTGGGAGAGGCTGTTGGCGATGGCTGATCCTCTGGAGACACAAATGGCAGATCTGTTTATCTGTTGAGTCACATTGGTTCTCGATGCAAGCTGCCGCCTGTGCGAGCGCTGTCCTTTGTATCTGATGCAATCAGCGAGCATTGATTGCTGAAGTCGACTTCCTCCAGAATCAGATGTTTGTCCAGCTGGAACAGGATCGACTGCTCGCTGTTGTTTATGTGCCCTGCACTGACTCCGGCTTTGAGTCAAGTACAAAATAACAAACACTTTCCTTTGGCGGTGTCTTGCTTTTTCTGATTCCTGATTGTGCAACTTACTCAACTGGCTCTCATTCTGACCATCACATGTTACAGAAACTGTAAATCCCTATTTTCAGTCTGTTTCAGTATCAGAAAAAGAAAAAAAAGAGCAGCGATTCACACTCACACGACTCCCCACTGAAGGCTGAATATCAAGGTGTAGTTGGCAGCCAAGTTAATGATGTTTGCCACTGCGGCTGTGTACATCTGAGGCAGAGTGATGCCCTGACAGGCAAGCAGAAACACACAGAAGTCACATTTAGACAGGCAACCTGGTGCGACTGGCATGCTGAGCTTTCCTGCATGCACATGTTCAAGGAAGACTAGTGTGGACAACAGCAGTGCCCCAATCACTTCCTGCAACTCTCAGATGATATGAGAGGTGCAGCAGCTTTAGCGTTTTTGCTGTGGACCTTTAAGTTGAGTGACTTTGTGGATGCCACATGTCCAAAAAAGATCATTTGATTGATATTTGCATGTATCAGTCTCCAACAGATGTCAATAAAGAGCATGCAAAGAGCATTTGAAATTCATCAGGAAGAAAGATGATAAACCCAGTTAGTGTCGGGGAGCCCTCTCGCTTCTTATTACCTGGTTTTGAAGGTAGGCGACTTGCAGAATGTGCAGATACATGGCCTGCAGCGGACAAAGGGGGAAAAATAAGGCGGCGCAAACAACTGCAGTGGAATGACTTTAAAGCAGCTCTAGGTAACTTTTCCACCATAAAATTATGATTCCAAACTCAGTAAAGCGGTAGATAAACCATTAATAGGATCAATGGTGCCGGCTCGGCAGTGAGAGGGGGGGGTTGTGCCGGCTGAAACTGCACTGCGGAACTTTCAAGCGCGACCCGACACGCCGGAGGAACCACTATACGGCAACGTCACACGTTTATTTAGAGGCGGTCTTACATCCTACTATTACAAATACATAAGATTGTAAAATGACGGAATGGAACCCAATAAGTCACCTCGATGAAAGACGAAGTCACAAAAGTGTTGAACGTTTGCTACGACGTTATTGTCAATGTCTGTTTTGCATTTCATATTGGTGTTTTTCCTGAACGCATACGAGCGCTCCAGCTAGGCCACTATTTGTATTTTCCCTCATCAATAAACTACCGCTGCAGCGGGTTTACTTCCTCACTTCACCATTTCCACCCAAAGTCACCTAGAGCTGCTTTAATTGTTGACTTTGAAGTTTAACTCATTCACTCTTTTTTATAAGCATGAAAATATCTTGAGTGTGTACTTTAATCCCTGGGTATATCCAATAATCAGTGTTTTAATCAGCAACATTAATCTTAGGTAAATGAGCTGAGCTGATGGAGATTCATTTTGATTTGAAACGTGTGCATTTATCACATTTAAGATTCACCATCCATTCAATCTTTCTAGACTTACTCTGTAGCAGAGCAAAGGCAGAATAATCAATAACAAGGCACTCACTGGAACTGCTGGTAGAAATGCCATCACATAGACGTGAGCTATTCTGGAAGAAGAAAAAAATATTATTCTGTGAGGACATTCTTTTAAAATGAAAAAGATTTGGTCTTTTCTTCAAGCTGTACTTTTACATTCAACTTGATCAGAGCTTAAAGACCCAGAGTGAAAGATTAGCTTCAGTGTCTCCCTGCAAACATGTTATCTCTGGTTTCATCTAATCTAGCCCAATATCGCTGCCTTTTACAAGTGGCCATGCTCTTTGAAACACAGCAGTTAATTTTTACTAAAATTATGTACTTTTTTTACTTTTTATGCCTCTTTTTAGAGCGCCATAAAATGTTCCACTCTGGGCCTTTCCACGAGGTTCTCTTCTCAAGCCATGGGGCCAGTGTTTACCTCGCCACCTCGTCCTCTTGGTGCAGAAGGCGCAGTAAACTGTATGAGTTGATGAGAAGAGCCCAACAAGGGAGACAAAAAAGGAGCAAGATAATGGAACTCCTTTGAAGGACCACCCCAACACGCTTCATGTTCTTGCTGCCGTATGTCTGCGAAATAGAGAGAGAGAGAGAGAGAGAGAGAGAGAGAGAGAGAGAGAGACAGAGAGCTCGATTGTAAGACCGTGTCTCAAAAAGAGTTCCTATAATGAAGGAGGAGAATGTTTTTCTGACCTGAGAAACAAGTGTGTCACAAGCCACGCTCAAGCCATAACCTGTTGAAGTCGTGGTGACAGCAATGGTCTGCAAATCACAGAGTGAAGACATTTAGATACAAATAAACTCCAAAGTTGAATGGAAAAAATATAAAAAAAAAGAAAATCAAAAACTGCTTCTGCACCAAAACTCTTAAAAACATTCTTCAAGCAGTGCTGCTACCGGGGTCGTCCAGGCTAATCTTTTTAGCATCAGCTGGCCATGCAGTCACTTCCTGTCCTTCCTTCTTTCAAAAGCAACTTCTTGCGGTTACGTCTCACTTCTATCATCGTCTCTCTCTGGTAGATTTCACCTCAGTTCCCACAAAAGTTGCCGGCTGGTCCTCAATACGACCGCCTTCCAGTTGGGAGCACTGTGGCTGTGCTCCGAGGAGAACCCGGCGTGGCTGGGTTGCCACCATTGCTGTAGTCCCTTCCAGAATTGTGACATCCACTCCCACATGGTGCGACATATTTTTCCCACATCAAGACCCCAACACATTTCATGTTTTGCTCCCCTTTTGTTTTGGGATGTCTTTCCTTGGCGACTCCACGTGTGCATGTTGCTTGAGTGACAACCTTTCAAAGGTTCCCAGAAGCAATTAGATGGGCAAACACTTTGCACCTCCACGATCACACACACTGAAAACTATTTATAGCAAAAAAAATACACCCGCAACCATAAACCAGTGGAGAAGCAAACACATTACCGCTGAGGCCAGTGCGTATCCAGCCAGCTGTGCATTGCCAATGTGGCCAACAAATATGGTGGTAACGAATGGTAGCAAGTAGTTGAGGATCCGGGACAGCAGCTGCAGGAACAAAGAAAGATTGTTTCATAGGCCGCATGCAAATGATGCAGGATTTCTGTGAGCCGGGTTCAGACGGATAATCTCTGCTGCTGGAAAGAGTAAAATTCAAGCGACCCCAAATGTGAGCTCAGTAAGAAGTTGCAAAAGTGGGTGCAGGTGGCATCATGAGTGGATTCTAGCAGGTTATGTCAGAGTAGAACACATTGATAGCAATGCTACAAAGAAATATGAGAACAGGATGCGTTGCAGCTGTGGAGCCGCATTGCATTGCATCTTATCTATCAATCACTTACCAACGGTCCCGTTAGCCGTAAGACATGGTAGAGTTCCTCCCTGTAGGCCAGTGGCAGCCAACGCCTCACGCATGCACACCTAAAGAGTTTGGAGCTGCCCCCTGCTGCAGCCTCATCCCCCTCTGCCTCGGCCTTCTTGGCATCGTTGGGCCCTGCACCCATTGACGCGGGTCCCGGATCGGGGGAACCTAACTTCTCCATTCAGGCACAGAGAAAGAGAGAAGAAGAGGGAGAGAGAGGGAAGAAAAGCCGAGGGACGAGGGAGGTGGGGAGGGGGAGAGGGAGGGAGGTAGAGAGTGAGTGAGGGAGTCTGGGGGAAAGAAGGAGAGCAAGGGTAGCTTATCCCTGCCGTGTGAATGCACTTCGACCACTCTCTTTATCACGCCGCTCGGCTTCCTCTCCTGCTCGACAATGTGAGAAAAGCACAATCAGAAGGCACCGACGAGTCCAAGTGAGCCACGTTTGCTTGTAGCCGTCTCTCTCTTTTTTGCCATCGTGTGATTTAATCACCATTATCAGAGGGAGGGATGTGCGCCAGCCAGCGCGTCACGGGTGAAACTGTTAAATAGAACTTTTTGCGGCAACGGAGGTCCCGACCTCAGCTGATCGAGTGTTTGTGTTTCTCTTCAGAGCCGGGCCATTGCGCAACGTCGAACGGGCGCAGTATCCCACGAGCGTGTGTTGCCCAGGGCTGTTAACCTTTGATCTGCCTGCACACAATCGCATTCCTCCAGGGGGAACGGGAATAATGAGCCCAGGCTGAATGAAACGTGATTACGTAAGACCGGAGTACGTCGCAGCGGTGAAGCTCCAGTTTGCAGTCGCGTCAAAGTTTTCGTCAACATTTCACACCTCACATCCGACCGCACACTCTCATTTTACCTCCCTGTAGAGGCTCGACGCCACCATTGTCAGCGGCTAGGTTTCCTCACAGAGCTGCCATTGTTTACACCTTACCTCCTCCCTGCTCAGCATCGGCTCCACCATATTCCATTCGGTTTTCCCTAATCCTGCATGCTCAGAAAGATGCCCGACAGTGTCGGGACACTACTGTGGGGGATTCGCCTGGCGCCGCTTTAGGCAGGCAACCTTCGATCACAGTCCACCTATAGTGGACCTTTAAGTGCCAAAGACCCCCTTTAGCACTTGTTTGCTCAGCAAGTTTCACTGCGATGTCCCCCTGTTCTGTCATGCAACTTTGTTAGGTTAGAAGTTGGACATTGAAGTGCATATCAAGGATACAAAGATGCGGGAGTGCTGTAAAACGGGCCCTTACATAAGCCATTTTAAGAAGCTTAGTGCGTTTGCCGTGTTGCTGGTGGGAATGAGGGGAATGCAGGTTTTATATGTAAGCGCAGATGGAAATAATATCTTGTGTAATGTTTTGAGGGATTGTGGGAGTCACATCAGACACAGGATATCTTGACATCTTTTTACAATTTTTTTTAGTGCTACACCTGTTAGATTTTTAATTGTTTTTTGTTTTTTTTGCTAATCATGCGTGCTGCATGAAAAAGAGCAATCCAGCCCAGGTCTGGCCGTGCATGTCAATGATGTGTGTGCGCGCATGCAAAATTAATAATGATCCTTCTTCAATTTTATTTTTGTTTGAAAAGGAGAATGCACCTTACTTTACATTCCTGTCAATGTGCCGGTGTTAGCCAAAGGTGTTAGCCAAAGGCTAATTTTCAACCACTTCCATCCCATGCCAAAAAATGACAAGCGAAAGAAAGAAAAAAAAAACCTGACACACCATTCCATACCGTTCAGACAGTGAATGAGTCATTCAGTGTTTAAAGATTCACACGTTCGGTCCATGGCACCTGCATTGTACGCGGTAAGGTTTCCTCCAGCAGTTTTTAATGCGCTAATTTCCTACTGCCACTGTTTTCTTTGTTGCTCCTCCATGCAGCTACAAGCGATCAGTGAGGTTGTACATTTTAGGTTCTAAACTCGACAGTAAAATTGCAGAGATATTGAGAACATCGTCACTAATCCAACTAACTGCAGGGAAACTGCCTGTTGAATCGAATGTTTGTCCAGCTGGAACAGGACTGGCTGCTTGCTGATCTTTTCGTGGCCTGCATAAACTCCCTGTTTTACTTGAGTTACAATAACAAACATCAGTGTCCTGCTGTCTCTCTTCTTTTTTTTTTCTAACTACAAGGAACATGTCATTTTTCTTCAAATATCCAGCACGTCTTCTTATCTTTTGGGTCAACATTGAAATTGATAGCAAAGTTTACCGTTAGAGTAACGTACCAAGCAAAATCCATCAGGAAAGAAAAAGAAAAAGAAGAAGAAGGAAAGAAAAGAAGTCGGAGTGAGATATGTTTGCACAGCAAGTCAATGATGTTTGCTGTTGCTGCAGTTAATAAGTAAGGCGGCTGATGATTTCATTTCATGATTTTTTTTTATTTTTATGATGCTTATGTAAGAAAAACTTTGTTTTGGCAGTCATAAATATGTGTGCCAACTAATTATAATCAAATCCAGCGCTTTATAATAGCTTTGCGACAAATATGGTCTGCCTGGTACAATATTGTTTATTCTGACCGTTTAAAAAAAAAAAAACGCATCTTCTAATAAATAATTAACAATACCTGTAAATAGATTCAAAAAGAAAAAAAACAATTCATAGAGTGTTTGAATGTAGGTCCAAGGGTACAAAGCAGCTTTGTGATTATTTTATTATAAAAGATGACTGAACTTGTTTTTCATCAAACTCAGAAGAAACAAGTGTGTATGCACCAGGCAGGGCCAGTGTCTGACAATTCCATTACTATGGCAGCGCCATCCAGTGGCCATAAGATTACCAGCAAGCCAGGCAACCCAAACTGGCCTTTTCCCGTGTTCGGTTATCAGAGTTTTGCTAATCTTCCATTTGGACACAATGCGAGGTGAGGTTACAAATGTTTATTTGAATAGAAACCCGAAATCTGTCTGGATGAAATATCTCCCCAAAACAAAATGTTCTTTTATTATATATATATATTTCTTTATTCCAGTCCCAAGAGATCCATATCACAGTTTAAAAAAAAAAGGAAGACATACAGAAAAAATATAAAAAAATAAACAAAAAAATAAACAAAATAAACAAAGAAAGAAAGAAGAAAAAAACCATTCACCATCAGCAAACACATCAGAAAATTCCATGATGGAAGCAACACAGGGGCAGAAAGCCTTTACAGACATACCAAGGTCTAAGAACCAATAAAATCTTGGGCATATCCACACCCAAGAGCACTGAGTGCCATCGTAATGAATACTGCCCATAAAAAAAGTTTACTAGTGCGCACAGACTAAGTATGAAATAATAAAAAATCAGGGGTGGGAGGGCTCAAAGGCTGATGATTGGAATCGTCAGTGAGAATGATGAGAAAGTGTCTTCGGAAGAGTGCGGGCAGCTGTAAATGTTTCCCCTCTGATCTTGAGGTGTATAAAAGCTCCTCAAGTACTCAAGTTGCCCACAGTCGGCCACAGCGTGCGTCAGAGGGACTCTCTTGAGAATTTAAGGTCAAAACTCATCATCAGGTAAGAACCTTTGGGTCCTCTCATCATGCAAAACACTTGATTTATACCTCCTTGAAAAAGCCTTTATTTCTATTATATTTCATAAGCGATGATGTAAGAGAAGGCTTGCTTGCGTATTATTAGGGTATTTTTTTTTATGTTTCTGTAAGAAAAATGCATTGATAGCAAAATTTCTGTTTCAGGAATATTTGTTTGTTTCATGCTGTAGATTTATATTTGACTTTGCTATAGTACATTCACAGGCATTTTTTTTTCACTTTCTTTTTAAGAGCGTTGCTGTTTTAAAGACAGAGCAAAAAAAAAATCTGAATTTATTAAACACAGTTTTCAGAATAACTCACCAGATAAAAATGTTTGTCTTTCTTTTAGGTTTATTTTTGAAAAAGCAAAATGAAGTTGACATTTGGACTCCTTCTCCACTTGCTCCTCAGCATGAGCACCCGCACCTTAGGTAAGTGTCATTCCTTTCGACAGCAAAAGTTTTATAGTTTTTTTAGTATTAAGGTATCCTGACGCAGATGTTTCAACCACTCAACTCTCTCCTCTTTGTCTTTCTCAAGGTGTACAAATCCAGGCTGATCCAGGTGTCAACAGCGATGGCGTCATAGAGGTCGAGCTCGATAAAGTTGTGTCTCTGGTTTGCGAGGAAGTCGTCAAGAGTGGAGCTGGTGTGGAGCTGGCCTGGCTGAGAAACGGTGCTGCTGTCCAGCTGAAGGAAGGAAATAAGGAGAATCGCAGCAGCGTGTGTGTTAAACCGATTCATGACGACAATGGTGCCACCTTCACCTGCCATCAGAGACAAAATAGCACCATTAGTTCTTCTGTCACGCTCAATGTCACTTGTAAGTCCATGAAAAAACTCAATCTGAAGAGTGTTCAAAACTGATTACCGTCAAAGGGTTTTTTTTGTCCAAACAATACGCGCTAACGAAGCTAAACTAAGTCTTGAATCCAAAAGAACCACATTCTCTGCATGGATGTCAAGATACAGTTCTGTAATTTCCATACACAAGCATTCAAACTGACTACACAAAATCCAGAATCCATTCTTGTGAACAGGAGTTTTCCTGATGTGTCGTCTGTGATGTTTCTCCTCAGTCCCCCCACAGCTCACTGGATCAGAGGACATCACAGTGGAGGAAGAGGCTGAGTTTCATCTCACCTGCGACATCTGGGCCAATCCAAAAGTCTCCAATGTGCTTTGGACAGTAAATGGAAGCAGTGTCGACCTTGAAGAAAGTGGCTTGCAGTTCACCAATGATGGCTTTAAAACCAAGCTATCCACCTGGAAAGCTGAGAGAGTCAGACATGAAGGCACATACGAGTGTTCAGTGAGTTATTTCTCTAAAGAATACACCAAGACCTTCAACGTCAAATTAACAGGTCAGTTAACAGTGTCAGTTTTCTGAATACGTGTTGGAAAGATTTTCAAGCCCTTCCAGCACTTGTGTTGCCGTTTCAATCCCATCGTCCTTATCTTTTCCACCTGTAGATAGGACTTTGAAGTTCCCCCTGATGCCGATGATAGCGGCGATTGTGATCGTGGCACTGACTGTGTTGCTTGCTATTTTGTCCCGCTGGAGGATAATTATGAGGGTAACATATGAAACACACCTGCACAGACAACAAGATTGACTCCTGACTAATCACAGAGCAAACCTGCTAATGTTTTTATTTCCTCTCTTACAGTGCTTCAAGTAGGCTGTGCTCACCTGCTACCCAAGTCAAAGGAGCCACAAAGACATCATCGTTTATTCCACAAGTACTGCGGCTTTTAACTTATTGTACATTACATTTTTTGATGTTGTGACAGTTTGGTAATTTATATTTTTGAGGATTATGTGATCTCATCTGTCTGAGAACCTAATGTTTTTGTGCTTTTAATTGTAAGTCTGTTTCTGGCAGCATAACAAGTGAGCTTGGTGTAAATTGAAAAAGACGCAGCAAGTAATATCTGTCGCAATGACAGTAGTATTTTAACAACTTGATAAAAGTCTGAATGAAGTTTTCTTATATTTCATGCAAGGCAAAGCTTTTTTAAAAGTAATGCATTATGTAACAGGACACTTTTCTGCAGTTTGGTATAAAGGGAATTCTTTTTATAGGGTCTTATATATGCATATTATATATATATGAGAGAGAGAGAGACAGAGAGAGAAAGAGAGAGAGAGAGAGAGAGCATCATATATTTGTCACTTGGTGCACTTCTTTCTAATCATGAGATGCAAAAGTGGATTCTGGAATTCCGCTTCCTTCCTTTTTGTAATGCATTTTCAATAAATGAATTTCCCTTCATTACTGTTGTCTGAAGTTTCCACCAATGTGCTGATGTCTCACTCGTAGAGGCTTGTTAAAACTGTGTTATACATTTACCCTGAATGATTCAGAAACATCCCTGTTGGTTCAAGGTCAATACTGCTATTATGTTAACAATATGTTACCAACATTTAACAAGATCTCATAAAATACACCGCTAAATGGGAAATTTGTGTTTGACGGAACTGATAAGATCTTCAGATCAAGATCTAAAGTGCAAAGTCATTGGCAGTTATCTAATGCCGCTTGTAAAAAGAGACACTGTGTGATTTGAAACAATTAGATTTAAAAAAAAAAAAAAAAAATTCCACATGAGTATTTTCTCTTATGAAATAAAATTCAACCAAGGACAACTGCAAGTTATATGTAGAGGATAAACTAAATGTTTTTAAACGATTTTCTTTGCATCATAAGTTAAACTCACTGCTGACATCAACGCAAGGGCTGCAGTGACATCTGCTGGTCAATATCAGTCAAACCAGGTGAAAAGTTTAAAAAATTAATCTATGTATCAGATAGATAGATAGATAGATAGATAGATAGATAGATAGATAGATAGATAGATAGATAGATAGATAGATAGATAGATAGATAGATGGAGATAGATAGATAGAGATAGGCGACGATTTTATATCAAATGTCGGTTTTGTTATTTTACCTTTACACATTTATCTCAGGACAGTGTGTAAAGAGCAAAGCTAAAATAGTGGTGACGCTCAGCATACTTTTCTGATTAACGCGGGTCTGGTTCCAATTATGATTTTTGAAGAACTACAGCGAAGCGACTCCTGATGCACGTCGACTTCGTGACGTCGAAGCGTAGGACTCATTACGTCATGACGTCCCTGTGCGTAAAGGGCGTGGCTTTTGGTCGTCGGCGAGGGCGAGCCACAGTCCGCCGCCAAATTCAAACAGTTGAAGAAAGAGAGCGGCCAGGAACGTTGCTCCAGCACTCCTCTCCGTCTGTTACACTACGAGGTAAGCGGTTTGTGGTTTTCCAGCCGTCGTTTTCCTACCGCACGAGCATGAAGACCCGTATGTGAATGAATTTGCGTTTTTAAAATCAACGTCGGTCAGTTAACGATGCGTTCGTTTTCCTCTTTTTTGTTGCTTTGTAAAAGTAGCCTCGGCCGTTTCGTCCAAATTTTAAAAGGGTGGCGTTGATTTAATTTTTCTGTTTCATGTTCATGTTAAATATCTGCAGTATGGATGCTGGCAGGGAGCCGTAGCCAGTATATCAGTTTCATCAGGGAAAGGCAGCCTGCTGAGCCAGAGGTCCCCATCAGACAAAAGGCATGAAACTCTCAGAGGCGACGAACGTTGTGCTTTCTATTGTTTCCCCCAACAAAATCAACAGCCGCCTCTTTAAAAGACTTGTTGCGCAACGTTTGCCATCCTTCTGTTTCTAATTCGTTTTCACGTTTGTTTTTCCCCTGTGTGTTTATTTCACTGGTGCATTGGCTTTGGGGATTTGTTTTACACATGACTTTATGTTGTTTACACTGGCAGTTAACTCTAATAGCTTAAGTGTATTCGTATTCCTGGATTAGTATTATAGCTGTACCCAATTAGCTTTCTTTAATTAAAGTTCTTGATGTGACAATAGCTTCTTCTTTTTTTTCTTTTTTAATCAATAAATAAAAGCCTTTGCTTGGTCCCTGTGTTTACTTCAGACAAGCTCAGTCAGGATGGCCTCTTCACTGATGGATGGAGTTGGTAAAGCCGTGGTGGGAGTGTGGCGGGCACACACCGCCCTGGATGAATCGGACGAGGCAGACTGCTCCCCAGAGGCCCCGGACCGCTTCCGCAAACTTCGCTCCTCGTCCTCGCTCAACTCCCTGCGAATGTCGCTGCGCAAGCGGATGCCCCTGCGCGCCGTGCAGACCAACTCCTTACCAGAGAACCCCACCTGGGAAAACGCCAAGGAGCAGCCCAAACCCAGCGCAGTCCGCAAAATGACCCGCAGCGCTCGCAACTCCATCACTGAAGTGTGTCAGGTACATGGCTGCTTGCTCTGAGGCTGAGTTCGTTTCATGAAATAACGATGCATTATTGTTTATTCACATTGTCTTCCCCTCGTCCGCTGTGCACAGAGGCTGCAAAGGAACAAAGAGTTTGCACGTGGGGAATGTTTGGTTGAGACTCCTGGTCGCACGCGCGAGGGCGAAGAAGCTTGTGCATCCACCTCCCGCACACCTAAACGCACACGCCTGGTCGCACAATGACCCCAAGGCGCACTCCCAGAGCTTCCACCACCCCTGGGCGAACCCCGGGCTCAAGAGCACGCAAGACTCCCGATGCAGCCGTGCGGGGGGTGAAAACAGGAGGCGGCAGGAGGCAACTGGTCCGCATGGCTGCACTGCGAAGCCCCTTCGCCTCTCCAAACACCCAAAACCAGAGAGTGTGAGTCTTCAGAGCTCTTTCCCAGCTTTTTAAATTCTGTTTTATATGCCTTGTCTATGCAAGCCTTTTCTCCACAGGGTTCTTTACTCACTGTCTTGTTTGCATCTTGAAACAGAAGATTTGACCAAGATTTGGAGTCTGTGTCCTCTGGATTGAGAAGGCTGAAACATCTTTCCAAGGCCTTTGACAGCCTAATCAGCAGGGATGACAGGTAAAAAAAAAAAAAAATTAAAAAAACATTTTCAGTTGATCATTTTTGCTCACATGAATGAATGTGTGATGGTTCATGGTTGTAGTTTTTCCCTCCCTTCCACCCAAAGAATCTTGAGAGGCCCTTAGTTCCCCATTTCTCCCTTCCCCCCCCCCCCCGAACACATTCTTCCCGGGCAGATTTGAAACTGGGTCTCTGTTTCTGGTATGTGGCTGAGGGAGGGGCAGCGAGGGGGGAAATAGCAGAAGCACAGCATAAGGATGTGGTTTCAGATACAGTGACAAACAGTCCCTTGAAAGAGCTGGGCAGTACGTTTACGTCACTTCCTGTGTTGACATTCAAATCACAGTCTGGACCAGATTGAAGAGAGCAAAGTTGTGGACAGTGACCTCGTCCGCGGCGTACATCATATGCAGCTACATTTTTCCTGAACGATACAAATGGCTCCTAATTTTTAGACTCAAAACACTTTTTATTTTATCCCTGCAACAGGCGGTTTGGCTATTCTCTGATGGAGTGAAGGTAAATCCAAATACTAAAAGAGTGCTTGCGATGCAAAATGCTGAAACTGAATGCACAAACAAACAGCTACTTGTCAGGACAATGTTTAAGCGCATGACCACGTCTGTCTAACATCTTGCATGAACAGCCGAGCATATGACTCCTCGACTCGCTACAGTGAAAGGCAGTCACATTGTGTCTGATGAATTATGTGCGTTGTTCACTTTCTCATCCAGACTCACGATTCCTTCTCATGTTAATAATCTTATCTGTACTTGTTTCTTCTCCCTCCTTTATCTGTTCCACATGAAGAACGGTTTGCATGTGCCAGATGACTTGAAAAAAATGTTTTTAATTGCCCCCGTAGACCTGTTGTTGTTTTTTTTTCATGAAAAAGGAAGTGTGATCTAAGTTTTGGAAAGTTTTCATGTCTGCCTTCAGACAGGAGGACAATGTAATCATTGCATGTTTCCCTACTTCCGTATTTCTGATCAGTATTTTCCAAAAAAAAAAAAAAAAAAAAGTAGCAATAGTGCCAAACAAATGCCTGTAGAATGGAAAAAGATTTGCCTCAGTTAGTGTTAAAAAAAACAAGTTAAATAAAATATTAATTTGTCGTGTTATCTCCTGCTGGCTTATTGGCACATTTATGGATGCCAGCAGTTTTACTTTGGTATGTAGAAGACTTGAAGTTGGTTGTGTAAGTTCAAATAATTATCATTATTTAGGTATTTATGAAACAAGGCAACACTAAAGTTTGTTTGTTTAAAGGTTTTATTTGCATCAGCCATTTGCTGTTTCAAGACATTGGCCTTGGATTTCACTCAGGACCCTTTTTTCTTTTTTTTATTTGCCCTCCTCTCTGTTTGTGTTCTCTGATTTATTGCGCTCCTCTCTCCACAGAAAAAGCGTGAAGGAACATTCTGGAGGAGCAGTGATGAGAAAATTGGACCCCAGCGGCAAACTCAGTCGCTCAAACCTTTCGCGCCGGGCTACAAACGTCTCAAACACACTGGGAGGTTGGGCTCACACAGCTGCGAACACTGTTTGCAAGCACAACTGAGCTTTGAGTGTGTAAAACGCAAGTCTACTTTTTACGGCAAAGTTAAAGGGTTTGGTTCAAGCATAGCTGTCACATTTGCATGTAGAATTTCTATGATTCTGGGAGATTATACACTTGTCTGTATTCTGTGTAATTGGCATTATACGAATATTTGTTGTATGTTTACAAATCTCAGGTTAGCTAGTTGTGGGTGAAATATCCTTAGTGTAGCTACCAAAGGGATTTCTATATGTTATCTTTACTTGTCCTAGCTGCTACAACCAAATGTCTGTTACACTTTCAAAAAAAACAACTAATTCTGTGTTTGATTGTATTCTCTCTGCACAAATGCATTTGCTAGTTTCTGAAACGTACCTGAGAAACTCTGCACCAAATCATATCTTTTGAGATAAACACTATTTACTGACGGGGAAAATGCATTTTCCTTTTATTTTATATGTGTTCAGTAATGTTACTAACATTTGTCATGCATTGTTTTTATTTGATTATTTTTAAGCCAAATTGTTAAATGTATTTTTTATTAAAGGGTTTTTTTTTTATACACTAAGTAAAACGTGGATGAAATCTGATTTGGATTTTTCTCTGGAAGCAGAAGTCTGCTCCTTTTAATGGCCTGCGGATGATTCATGCACCAACACTATGCATAAATCATTTAATAATGTGATGTGGGAACAGTGTGATGACTCATTACCTGATGATGGCAGAAATGATGTTAAAAGCCATATCCATCTGGTTATTAGTGTAGTGTCAAGCAAATTGCCTCCAATAAGGCAAAGCATGTTTGTTCTCGCTGGCATTTCAGTTTAGTGGAAGCACCTTCTCGGCAGTAATTAGGGAAGGGACATATCCTAGTTAAATGTGAACAGAATATTTCATAATAAAATCTGTGAGCTTAAAAATCCAACGCTTTGTGTCTTTATCAAACCATAATACAATTGCACCTTTCTCTGTTACTGCTGCTTTTATCATGTAATTATAATGTCTGAGTCCCAGTTTGATTGAGTGGCATTAATAATGACAGGAAGTTTATTCATTGTTCTGAAAAAACAAATGAGAGTTGCTTGTGAAACCAGTTCACTTTATTCAGAGTGCATTTTTGTAGAGCTATGTTAAGGCATTAAGTGTAACTTTTTTGAGCCAATTGACAAAATAATCAAATATAGTATGGACAGTTAGGTATAAAAATGTATATAAAATAAGATTTCCATATTGAAGATCTTAGATATTTCCCATATACGCACACACACACACACACACACACACACACATATATATTCAATATAGAGATGCCATTGAGTAACTTCCCAACTTTATATGTGTTGCATTACTAATTTTTTTCCCTTAAAAACTTTATTTATTATTTGCAAAGTTTACAGAAATGTAGATAATCAATAATAATAATAATCATCATAATAATAATAATAATCATAATAAATAAAAGCATCACAATTTGTAAAGTTTGCAAAATTGTAGGTCTTCGAATCACATAAATGTCCAGGGGCATTGGGGTTAACAAGAAAGTCCTAAATGTTTCCAAATATTCACGGTTTTTGTTGCTTATTGATAAGAAAATACTGCGTTGTCGCCGAACCGAGCATCGCTACCTTTGTCCCTTATGGGTTCCCGTCGTCAGTCCAACGCCTTGCCGCTTTAGCTCCTCCCTGTCTCTCCGGCTTTGTACCCAGAGCTGAACCCACGCCGCGGCTATCCTCCTTAAGATACCGGGGCTGCATTATATCCCAAAATGGCTCTCCATGTACCCAAAGCTCCGGGCTTTGCCCAAATGTTGAAGGATGGCGCTAAGGTGAGGTGAAAATAAGAATATGTGTCTGTTTCCGCCGCCGCTGCGTTTTCTGTGGTCACGCTAGCTAGCCTCAGCACCCGTGTTAGCATGCTAATTGGCCTTCATGTGGAGAGTTCTAGAAGACAGCTAGGCCGCTCGCTGCTGTCGGAGAGGCACTGCTGTGCTTTAGAATTTTTTGGGGGCAGGGGGTATATCATTGAAATACATTTAAGTCCTTCCGCGGTATTTAAGCCGGTAACATCCGCTGTTCTGACCCGAAGTAATAACTGACAGCAGTCGCGCCTACTTTGCTTCATGACTGTGCGCTGGCTGTCTGTTGAAGTTGAGGATGCTTCCTATTTTGGGTTCGCTTGCACGTTTGCGCTCATCTTAGGTCCGTAGGTGTGGTTGGTGCTTCTATTCATCCCTCTAGACATTCAATATACAACTCATTTTGCCAGATTGATTCAGGATTTTGTTTTCCATAAACGACAAAGAGTACAACACATTTATTCTTGTAAAATACTTGGTTTATCCTCCCTTTATTAATTGATTGAATGATTGTTTATTTCGAATATTTAAAAGAATGTAAATAAGACAAAACGATTAACATAAAAATATATATATTCAAAAAGAAGGGTAACACTTGTAAACTCACACCCATTCTCCTTAAATAACTTATTACAACTTCCTTGTCCTTGTAAACCTGTCTGGACACTCCACTCATGTTGATATTTATAGTCAAAATATGCATTGAAACACACCTATAGAGTAATTATACACATCATTATGGATATTTATGTGTGTGTGTGTACACTCCCTTGATATGTTACATTGTTTTCCGCAGCACTATTCTGGACTTGAGGAGGCTGTTTTCCGGAATATCAGAGCCTGCAAGGAGCTTTCTCAAACCACACGAACTGCCTATGGGCCTAATGGTAAGAACCTTTGTCGAGCTGAAAGCCATTTAATTTCACTTATTGCTCTGTCACCGCATTCAAACACGTGGCTGTTGCATTGTAGGTATGAACAAAATGGTGATCAACCACTTGGAGAAGCTGTTTGTTACCAACGATGCTGCGACAATTCTCAGAGAGCTCGAGGTTGGAAATTTTTCAACTCCTAACTCTAAACATGATGTTTATGTCTGTTGGAATGCAAGGTGTACAATACTGAGCCTGGTAATTAATGCAATGATTATTGTTGTCGTTTTTGCAGGTGCAGCACCCAGCAGCAAAGATGTTGGTGATGGCATCCCACATGCAGGAGCAGGAGGTTGGCGATGGCACAAACTTTGTTCTGGTCTTTGCGGGAGCTCTACTGGAGTTGGCTGAGGAGTTGCTCAGGATGGGTCTGTCTGTGTCAGAGGTGAGCAGATGTCATCACCGCCTGGTAGGGCTGAACGATGAATCGCGTTTGCGATAATATCGCGGTGGGACAAAACAAGATTTTCTAACCGCAAAGACTGCGATTTGATTGACGTGAGTTCGGGTCACGTGACTTGCGAGCGGCGCAAAGCAGGTAATGAGAGGAGTCGATGCTGTGACGAGCTGGACGGACGGAGTGACACGCAAGGAAAAGGTCTTCCTGGTTGCCACCAACTGGTGGGTGTAGTTTAGCAAAACGGTGTCGGGAGAGATAAAAAATAAAAAAAAAATGCAGAACGACTACCGAAGCACCAAGGACCACAGCAGTTGGAGTTGTGTTCGCTGGCAGCAAACCGCTGCCTCGTTAGTTCGCACCTTATAGCGATTTTAACGCTGCTATCGTGTTGACATCGGTTGAATGAAGCTGTCACTGTTTTGTGCTTTGTGTGGACTTAAACAAAATAATTCTAAGCCCTATTAAAATGTCTTATGAAAAACAAAACAAAAACACAAGTAGATAAATAAAGGCTCTTTCATATTAATTCATGCTTCATTTTGCTTTTATCTTAACATTATTATAAATATGATATGTTTATTATAATACATATAATTTTTTGTTTGTTTGTGGAAAAATACATGGGAGAAAGATTAAAAAAAAAATCTCAAATTAACTCGCTATCGCAATATTGAGGAAAAAAATCGCAATTAGATTATTTTCCATAATCTCTTCAGCACTTCTATAGTGGTGCACCTCTTGGAAACATGATCTTCTTTTCCTGAAGGAAGGAGAAGTTAAAATACTGGGTTTGAATCAGTTTTTCTTGTTTGTGTTTTTGTTGCACAGGTGATTGAGGGCTACGAGAGCGCATGCAAAAAGGCACTGGACATCCTGCCAGACTGCGTTTGTGCCTCAGCCAAGGACCTCCATGATGTTAACGAGGCAGCGTCACTCATCCGCACAGCAGTCACAAGCAAGCAGTACGGCAATGAAGACTTCCTCTCCAACCTCATTGCACAGGCCTGTGGTGAGTCGGCAATAGCCAAACATACTGCATCACAGCCTTATGAGATTATATTAATATCACGTTTCCACTGAATGCTCTTCCTCTGTTTGTGCTTCAGTGTCCATTTTCCCAGAATCTGGAAGTTTCAACGTTGACAGCGTCAGAGTTTGCAAAATTTTGGTAAGCAATTTCACTTCTGCATCCATATTGTGATGCCTTAGCTGAGAGAGTTTATAAGGCATTCTTGGTGTTTACCACAATTACCAAAAGTTAAAGTTTTTTTTTTTTATTTAAATGTCTACAGAGTCATCCTGTAGATCCATAGATGGCATCATAACATCATTTGAAATTAAATGATCTTAAATTATCTTTATTAGCTAACTGAATATGAGCTCACCTTCTGTCACCAGTCAAAGTAAGGGTCTGTGGTGTGATGTTTGCAGGGCTGTGGAGTGCTGTCTTCCTCGATGTTGCATGGCATGGTGTTCAAGAAGGAGGCAGAAGGCGATGTGACATCAGTTAAAGATGCCAGGATCGCCGTCTACTCGTGCCCCTTTGACTGCACGGTGACCGAGACAAAGGTAATCTGCACAGGAGCCTCCGGTCTCCTCCCTCAGGTTTTAAATTTAGATGATCAAACCACCGTGTGTGTGATTTGACCATGCCTGTCTCCTAGGGTACAGTGCTGATTCACAATGCGAATGAGCTCATGAACTTCAGCAAGGGAGAGGAGGATCTGATGGAGGCCCAGGTGAAGGCCATCAAAGAAGCCGGCGCCAATGTGGTCGTGACCGGTGGAAAGGTGGCTGACATGGCGCTGCATTACGCCAACAAATATGAGCTGATGGTGGTGAGGTAAGAGAGGAACCACCCCATTGTCCACACAGTCTCACTCTAAACTGCAAAGTGCTGAGTTATTGAAATGTGTTTCAGTATTGTTTGAAATGAACTTCCCCGTGGACATGAAGTGAAAACACCTTGTCAATATTTTTGTGTCAATGGTCAGACTTAATTCCAAGTGGGACCTGAGGAGGTTGTGCAAGACTGTTCAAGCTGTGGCCCTTCCAAGGATGGTGAGCGTCGTTGTGACAAGTTGACGCCTGCTATTTGAACCGCAGCAACGTAGACACTTCTGTCAAATACACAAAAATCATTTCTCCCATTCCTAGACTGCTCCGACTCCAGAGGAGATGGGCCGCTGTGACAGTGTTTACCTGACGGAAGTTGGAGACACTCAGGTGGTGGTCTTCAAGCACGGTCAGTCACTTTAAAAAAAAAAAAAAATGTTGATATTTAAACGTGATATTAGTTTCTGTAAAGTTGAGGTTCAACAAATGCTGTGGTCCTGCTTGTTGCTAACAGAGAAGGAGGAAGGAGCCATCGCAACGCTGGTGCTCAGAGGCTCCACAGACAACCTGATGGATGACATCGAGAGGGCCGTCGACGATGGAGTCAACTCCTTCAAGGTTCTGGTCAGGGTAAGTCCACAGAATAAATCAGAATAAATAAGTCAATTAAACATTTTAACAGTTGTGTCATGTGCACTTTTGTCTTGTTCCTGTAACTTGAAAGTCTATTTTCTGACTATTTTGTTATTCTTCACACTATCTGTAGGACAAAAGATTGTTACCTGGAGCAGGAGCCACTGAGATTGAACTCGCCAAACAGCTCACCTCCTACGGAGAGGTACGCTTTTTGCTGCACAATCAAATTAGGCGTGGAGGATTCAGACTTCTGCCTCTGCACTTGTCTGCAGCCTCACCAGCCGATGCAAATTAAACATGTCAGCTCTCGTGTTTCCCTCTGCAGTCTTGCCCAGGTCTGGAGCAATACTCCATCAAGAAGTTTGCTGAAGCCTTTGAGGCTTTTCCCCGCACACTGGCTGAGAACTCTGGCGTGAAAGGAAGCGAACTGATCTCCAAGCTGTACGCGGCGCATCACGAAGGGAACAAAAACATGGGCTTCGACATTGAGGGTGTGTGAGTGAGTGAGTGAGTGAGTGTGTACTTGAGAAAGGCACACCCCACTTACTGTCTAAAGAATCCATTTATCCAATGTTTTACCACTCGTTTTTGGAATGTCTTGGGCTCCATGTTGACTGATGGAGACGCTGTGACGTTTGCTTTAGGGTGAAGGTCCCGCACTGAAGGACATGCTGGAAAGTGGCGTCCTGGAGCCGTATCTGGTCAAACACTGGGGCATCAAACTGGCCACCAATGCTGCCATCACAGTACTGAGGGTTGACCAGGTGTGTACACAAATACTGCTAACCTGCCATTTATGGAAAATCATCCACAAAGAAATGCTTTACACCAGGGGTCACCAACGTGGCGCCCACGGGCACCAGGTAGCCCCCAAGGACCTCATGAGTAGCCCGCAGACCCGTTCGAAAAATTGAATTTTTTTGAATTGATTTCAATTTTATCCAACCTTGTTAAGTCATTTTCGATAATTATTGAGAACTCATGAGCTTGGATAAGTGTCTTCACATAGATAAGTATCATTAATAATAATATATAACTCAGAGAGTTTGTTATTTCAGGAGAATCTAGAAAAACTGGGAGCCCTTCATACGGCTCAGGACCAAAAAAGTTGGTGACCCCTGCTTTACACGCATAACAAAGACGGCAAACCACATCACACCTCCATCCGTAGTCCGAGGTTCAGCAGGTGAACAGTCTGACCAGTGGTCTACCAGTCGTTCAATGAGCGTGTGAAAACGTGTGTGATGCAGATCATCATGGCTAAGGCTGCAGGGGGACCCCGGGCTCCCCAGCAGAGGGGCCACTGGGACAAGGACGGCTTGGAAGACGAACCAGAACATTTTCAAACTCACCATTAGAGGGCGCTCGCGGAGCCGCTCGCCAGTAGGTCCTGGAATGGGCGTGTTTTCAGTTCACTCAGATTTGCTTAACTCATTCACGGGATATTGCAGTTCTGCAAGAATAAGCACTCTTGCTTGTCACCACTAACAGCGGTTGGGTTACAGGAATCACTGCACGGGAGTGACGTGCAGCTGCACTGAGGGCAGAGGGTGTTTCAGTACCTGGTGTGACACTGACAGAATCACTTTCGAGTGTGAATTAAAAATAACAGTGATGTGGTGTGATGGCATGCGGCATGCACTCATTAACTCAACATTTTTTTTTGTTTGAGATCTGTTTGAGGTAAGTATAGAGTTAAAAAAAAAAGTTATTTTAACGATATTTAAAGAAGTGACTGGAGGTGAACATGTTTCTCCTTTTAAAGCATTTTTCTCTGGAAACAAATAAATAGCCTTTGGTAACTTCAGGCTTAAACTTGTGTCTCTTTGAAGAACCCTTGTAGAGTCTCTCTGTGGGTTTGAAGCCTGCCAGGATCTAAGTGTCTGCTGTATTTCCCTCCCAGATCATCATGGCTAAACCAGCAGGGGGACCCAGAGCTCCCGAAGGCAAGAAGGACTTTGATGAGGACGACTGAACCTGCTGTTGAACCCATTCCTTGTAACCCTGAACCGCTCCTACACCGATTCGCCATCTCTTTTCTACTTGTTTATTTAAAGCTCAACAGTTTGGTTTTATTTTGTAGAATCAGCCACATATTGGTTGAAACATCATGTATGGATCGCAGCTCAGCTGTTGCTTTTCATGTTCTGTGTCCCAAATAAAAGGCACTTGCGCTGTCATGTCGTGGACTCTGTTGTGGTCATTTAGCGTTATGTTTTTGCCATTGGTTTATTGCCTCAAGTAATTCAGTGTACATTCATTATTTTCAGTTAACTCTGACTTGTAAAATCCTTCCAAGAGTCACCACCGAGAACGGACGCCCGCCACTTGTTTCCTACGGCTCATAATGGGGTCACAGTGTTGTACTCTGCAGTCCTGCCACCAACGCGCATGTGCTTCATCTTTGATGCTGCCTGGAGGCTCCGCACTTGACATGATGAAGCGTCAGAAATTATGCATGCACTGGTTTATTTTTAGAACCGGGGCTATCATTGTAACAGCCTCGGTCAGACTTCTGTTTGCGCGTTTAACTAACTCAGACTTGCGCGTTTGTTTCTGGTTTTCGCAACGTTTCGCAGCGTGTATGCACTCGTCGGCCACCGTATACATGTATGTATGTGCGTACATTGGGGGGAGGGGGGATATTGGTTTGAATACGATCGCATGATTAAAGTTTTAAGAAATTGGCGGTTTGGCCACTAGGTGGAGCTGAGCACCAATTTACAGTTTCAGTGGACGTCAAAGCTGTGGGCGGATTTGCTCTGACGTTACCCATACTGTGGATTAACGTGTTTATGTCGCCGTATCGACTGTCACATTGTGTTGTTTTTTTTTCTTCTCTCCGCGGGAGCGCGCGACCAGGGCCGCTGTGTCACACGCGATTCTGCTCCGCCGCTTCTTCTCTTCTCTTCTCTCTTCTTTTTTTTTTTTTCTCGCGGTTTCGCTGCGTGTTGCTGATGCGAGTGCGGGCAGGACACCGGCAAGCGAGTGCCTGGATGAGGAGCCGGCGACGCGCTGACTTCCCGGTGCTGATGTCCTGTCACTCTGATGGGGGCCGACGGCAGTAAAAAGAGGAAGGTAGGTCCGGTCCAGTCAGGAGGAGAGAAAAAGCAGTGTGTGTGTGTGTGTGTGTGTGTGTGTGTGTGTGTGTGTGTGTGTGTGTGTGTGTGTGTGTGTGTGTGTGTGTGACGCACATAGGAGGGGCTTCCCTTTAAAACAGCAGGCGATCGTCCGCACTTTCCTGATTCATGCGGTGCGCTGATGTAAAGCGTAATCAATCAGTACGTAGTTATGAATATCACGCTGTGCTTCAAAGGAGAAATAGTAACAACCTTTACTATGAAGGAAACTAGTGAGGTCTGCACTATTTATATCTCTTGGTCAACTCTTCGGATTTCTGCTAAAAACATTCTGACAGTGACAGATCAGGGCTTTTAGGTGCCAAACGTCAATACGACGAGGCCATTGACAGCAGCTGGGGTTTTTGTTTTTTTTTTTTTTTTTTTGCGTCCTTTCATTTGGCCCACATCATAATAACATTGTGCACGGATGATCGCACACATCTTGCGCCGCAGATCTGTCATGCAGCCCGGAGGGAGGGAGGGAGGGAGGAGGAGGAGGAGGAGGAGGAGGAGGAGGAGGAGCAGGGATGTGGGGAGCTGCGTTGCTTCCCCACATCTCTGCTGTTGTAGGGGAGCAGACCTGCATTTCACAGTCAGAATGAGGATTACTGCCAATTGTTGCTCTTGAAAAGAGGGGATTTGACTTTGTGTTGTGGTGCACAGTATTGTGGAAAAACAAGATCTCATCAAGAGCGGGATATTCAATTACATTTGATGTTCATGTTTCATTTTCTTGCAAAAGCTTGCCTGTTGCATCTGGAGCAATGAATTTGCAATACTGCAATATTGAATGAAAACGCAGGTTTCTGTCATCTAAGGCAAGTTTCAGTTGTCTTAGATGACAACAGACTTCATACGTGACCAAGAGTCACCCAAGGCCACTATCCCATTTGAATTGAAATAAATTAGTGACATGAAGCAGTTTGAGGTAAAATTAGCCAACCAGAATTGTTTTCATGCAAAATGTAAACCCTGAGAGCGTCCAGGTTCTGTGAATGAAGCAATTCTGCCTCTGCCTTGTGAACAGTCTCTCTCTCTCTCTTTTGCTCCATTCCACCGCTGTTTGCTCTATGAAGAAAAGAAAACGGGCTGTTTTGTGAGAACACGTCTGTCTTGATAGGACTGGTATTCGTCCTTGCGCAAAGAAAACGGTCAACAATTCCATCCAGTGAACAGCCACCAGACAAATGGCCGCGTCTGCCAGCTGTCTAGAAAGGCTAAAAGGTGCCTCAGCGAGGTCTTGGGATCTTGTAGGTAGCTTTAAAATAATCTCTCGCTAGAAATAGTGTCCAGTGCTTCAGGTTGCGCCGAGACCTCAAAGTGACAAGGTTGCAAGTTCAGCCGCTCACTCAAGCCGCTCACTCTTTATGTTCCCTGTGTCTGTGAAAATGGATGGATGGAATAATGTTTGTTCCCATAATCTATAACCCGAGTTCATCGATTGGTTTTTGGCGCACTCCTCTCCCCCGCCTGTCCCTGCAGAGGTTCGAGGAGGATGAGGACGTGTCGCGGTGGCGAGGCTTCCTCTCCAGCGTGGGTCTGTCTCTCCCTGCCAGCCTCTGTCGCCTGGCATCGCCTGCCTTGCGTCTGGGCCAACGCCGCATGCTGCAAGGCAAAGCCCCAGACATCCCGGAGCACGTCCTGAGGTTGGCAGGAGTCGGCCCAGACAAGCTTAGGTCCGAGTGGAGCCTGCCAGCCTTCGTTGCCATGTTCCTGCCTGAGTTCCCCCATAAAACTGTGCCTGGCCATGAACACTTCCAGGTAGACCCCGACTCTGGCACAAACGCTCTCTTTTCTTTCTTTCATTTTTTATTTTTTTGGCCCTTTCTGGTTGATTTACATCAGTGCTTGTCCATCTTTGCCTCTCTGTGTTTACCAGGTGTTGAGTTACATCGCCAAAGGTTCATTTGGACCCATACTGAAAGTGAAAGACAAGGCCAAACAGAAAACATACGCTGTCAAAGTGAGTCCTTTGCCAGAATCCTGTGTTGTTACTGACTATCACTTTATAAATATAACATATTCAAAGTAAATATTCATTTAAAATGAATGATATTGTATTGTATTTTTTAACTGCTGCATTTTTATTACTTGTGTATATTTTTGTATTTTATATGTTTGTGTATTTTGATGGCACTTTTGGTATTTTTGTGCTTATTTATGTTGTACATCGTGTTTTCTTATCTAACAGGTTATACCTAAAGCAGAGATTCTAAGACTTGGCGTCCTTGAGCAGTCAAAAGAAGAAGTTATTGTCCAGGTCAGTGCATAAAACAGGCTTGAGGACGTCTTTCTTCAGAGATTGGAAAAAACAAACCAAAAAAAAAAAAAATTGAGCTTTGAAAAAGGAAAAACAGCAACAACTAATTGTCTCTATTTCTATATTGGGCTCTTAATTACTTTGAGCCTATGTGATTTTTTTTGTAAAATTGATTTGAAGTTATGGATTTATATCTTTCTTTTAATCGTACAAAGGTTTTTCCTACCTTGTACATTGTTTCAGTGGAACTTCCGCCTTCCTCATAAGTGCCAGTTGGTGGCGTATGTGACACATCTTTATGTTTTTTGTGAGAACATAATTTATAGTTCCAAATGTCAGTGAGGTTGCAGCTTATTAGTGAATCCAGACCTCAAAGTGAACTTTGGGAACTGAACACTGCTTGCTCGTATTAATATGACAACCACAACCTTGAGGCTGACCAGTAAGATCTGGAGTAACATAGATTGAGAAGAATGTCTCTGGCCATAAAAAAAAAAAATCATCTTTTGCTCCCTGGGAGAAAAGAGCAAGTTTGGGTTTTTGTGATCGGGGCCAGAAATGAACATTTGTTTTCTTCAGACTGATGTTGAACCTTTGCCCACAGCGTCAGGTTCGCCATCCATTTGTCCATGACCTCCAGGACTGCTGGCAGACTCAGCGCCACCTCTACATTAGTGAGTCAGCCACAGAGCAGTGAACCAAAGCAACCCAGTTCCTCCACCCAGAACCCCTTCACTTGACCTTGTCTCCCCTCCGCTCTGGTGTCGCCCAGGACCTGCACACAAACCCAGACCCAGCGCCGACAAACGCCGTGTGCGAGAACTTCCTATTGATGGTCCTAGACATCAACACACCTCCCCCGACCCAACATCCCTGGCCTGCCACTGCTTGTGCATCCTGTATCTTTCTTGCCACCCCCACTCCCACCTCACCCTCTTTGTCCCACCCCCTCCGAGCCCCTTTTCTCCCAAATCAGCCACTGACTCAGAAAGCGTGACCCACTTTGCCCCACCCCCCTCCTTCCTCCCTGGGGTTCTGTGAGAACAGAGTGCGTCAGCCCTGGGACCAGATGTCGAACGCTGCTGCAGCTCAGCGGGGACGTGCACCCCCGCCCTACTGCTTCACTCACTGAATCATTGCTGAATCTTTAAATTCTAGGTGTAGATGTGGGGAACATCAGCAGGAAATCAGGACGGCGTAAAGCCGACTGTCTTGTAGTTGAAGACACATTTTTATCTTCTGTTATAAATCTTTGTTCTTTTATGTTTGAACACAACGACTCAGAGCAAACCGCAATGCACTTGGTGATGCACGCTTGTCCTCACTTCCAGATTGCACTCCTCTCTCCTGTGATTAGTAGGGCACACCCTCCTCCCAAACTCTTCCTCATTTACCGCCTCACACTTGGGAACAGAGGCTGGTTTTAACGCATCCCTTCTCCCACAGTGTGCGACTACTGCAGCGCAGGAGACCTGTACACCTACTGGCAGATGATCGGTCACTTCTCAGAGGACACGGTGCGAGTTTTTGCAGCAGAGCTGGGCTGCGCACTTGGTAAGCACGCAAGAAGCTTAGCTCCACACGATGCACCCGCACCTTTGACCTTAGATGTATTAATTACATCAGCGATGCCTTCAGGTTAATCCCCCTTGGTGACACCATAATATGTTAAAGGAGAGGAGGCCTAATTAATGGAAGTTGAGGTGTCAAAGGATTTCCAAATGCATCGAGCTGGAGCTGAGTTAGAGATGGCAAACTCATTGTTAACAGTTCTGTGTTTTGTTCTTCTCTGTATTTCTTCATGAAAGGCTTCCTGCATGACTTTGGCATCATCCACCGAGATGTAAAGGTAAGAGATGGGGCAAGTCATAACATCTGGACTCAATAATAATCAGACTGCAGATTTGTTTTCTGCAACGCTTGAAAACGATATAATCAAAATGAAGGAGTTGAAGAACATCCACTGCAGTTGAACTGAACTCATGCAAAACAACTCACACGCCACTTATCATGCATTTTGGCCACCTTTCTTTGCAGATGGAGAATATCCTTCTGACAGACAACGGTGAGTGGTTACACATCCCCAGCAGAGAGCAGCACAGCTCAAGTGTAGAGTGGAGGAGACACAGAGAACCTTGCAGAGGACACCCTGATCCTGCACAGCTGGCGGCCAGCTGACGTTAATGCAACCAGTGCATCTATTGCCACTGATCCAACTGGCTTATTTAATGAGATAAGATTATGATGGGGATGTTTCAGTGCAAGATACCAGTAAGAACTGCATCAATAAGCAGAATCACAAATGGTTTGTTCTAGGGCACCTGCGTCTGGCTGACTTTGGTTTGTCCCGTCGCTTGGAGAGAGGAGGCAGAGCGTTCACCATCTGCGGCACCATCCAGTATATGGGTGAGAATTAATCCAGCTCTCTTTTACACCGGCAAATTCATTTTGGCGTTCAGAACATCGATGCATGTAAATCCGGCGCATCTCATGCATGCATGCCCTTGCTCCCTCTGCCGTGCAGCCCCAGAGGTTCTGAGCGGGGGACCTTACAACCACGCAGCTGATTGGTGGTCGCTGGGAATTCTGCTCTTCTCATTGGTTACTGGGAAGGTGAGGTCATTTTGCTAGTGGGCTCAGGATGAGCTGCGTGACAAGCCCACAAGTACGCCATCGCTCTGTTGGTGATGTAACGCTGTGTGGGCGTTCAGTGCATAGATGATGAATTTTGATTGTTTTTGCCTGGTAGTTCATTCATATCTGTTGCAACACATTTTAAAGTGACGTTTTTAAATAATATCTGCTGTCAGCATTTGTTGTTTTTTTTGAGATTCTTTCTTTATTTGGAAAGTACAGAGAAATTGCACATTACAACAAAATAAAAGATGATACAGATTGAAGTCTTTCCATTTTTTTTTGTTTAAGTCCTGGTAACTTGCATTCCTGGGAAACAGCAAACTTATTCTTCAAACCTGTCAGCATTTGTTTGAAATACATTATTTATGTCCTTCAAATATAAAGTCAACTAAAAGTCTGTATATATAACATCACTTCTTGTCAGTTCCCTGTACCGCCAGAAGCAGATCACTGCAGCATGCTCAGGAAAGTGAGGAGTTTTCCCTACGAGATTCCCCTCAGCTTCAGCCCCCCGCTGGCCTTGCTGATAACTGAGGTAACCAGCAAGCTTGTTCCACTGGCAAACATACATTCAAGTAGAACATCAAATTAACATAGACAAACCTTGACTCTGTGTAATGTGTTTTGACACTTTCTGAAGCAAAACCACAAAATTCAAAAAAAACAAAACAGCTGCCACAAATCAAGACAGGAAATCAAAAATGTCAAAGGAAGCACTTTTATTTTTCCTTGTTCAATAGCTATTGTGCAAGACCCCTGCCCGCCGCCTGAGGACCATTGAGCGTTACAAACGTCAAACCTTCTTCAATGGGATAACCTTTGACCTCGCCCTGCTGCAGCGCCAGCCTGTGGAGGTAACCGATAAATGTCTGACTGGAGCAGTTCTGCAGATAGTTTTGGTGTTTAAGCTTGCAACCTTTCTTTGAATCGTTGTCCAGGTGATTCTGCAGCTGAGAGAGAGACCAGATCGCGCCGCTAAGGCTCGGCGAGGCCTCACTTTATCCCTGCAGCCTCTCAAAGGTTTTGACTACGACTCATTCCTCAGTCCTCCCACTACGCCTGAAACCCAGCAGGACACCGGCAGACAACCTCAAACAGCCGTGGCCTTGCCCGGCCCGGCGCTCAGACTGCAGGCTGCTCAGGAAAAAGGGCAACGCAGAGAAGTGTTTGTGTGACTGGGTTTACAGTGCGGTCACTGGCACAGTAATGGTCATCATGGCCTACATGTTTGTCTGTTTTAGTACAGAAACTTTCACCTTTAGGCACAGACGACTTGTGGCATCTGAAATGTCTGACTGATGGAAAGCAAAAGTTCAGATTAGTAGTTTAAAAAACAACAACTATGAATTACAGTAAAGGACACTATCTGGGGTGAGTTTATGGTGTTTTGTGTTGCACCTGATATGATTCAATTCAGTTACTTGCTTGCCTTTTTCCCTCTGAACACCTTCCTGAAGCCTGTTGTCATTGCTCAACAGTTGATTGAAACACCTGGCACAGTTCTGCTCTTAATGCAAAACGTACTACTGATTTCATATTTACAACACGCGGAAAAAAAACCCCAACAACTTTTCTACAGTTAAAAAAAAGTTTTTCTTGCCTCATTCATGACATCTTTGCTCTAAAACATGTTTTATACTTTTATCAATGCTGTGATTGAAACTATCCCTATTTTTAGCCTCCATTGCCTCCTGTAGTGGCAAAGCATCCGTCTGTTCACTCCCAATTCTCCGTGAACACACTGCAACACTGGTATCGTCAGACATGTTGGCCTTCAGCTTTTACTTCAGTTTGAGCCACGTAGAACCTGCGACTCAGGGCAGCACACGCCGGCTTTCAGCCTTGGACCAACACTGAGATGGCACCCAAGTTGCAAATCTCTGCCAGGTTGCTAGTATGTGTTTCAATAGAAGCAGGGTTGTTATGTTTTTTTTATGATGTCCAGGCCTGCCGTTACCTTGCACTCTCATTGACCCCTCTTGCACTGATCATCAGATCATATTATGATTTTGTGAAGTCTGCTTTTCTGTGTACCCAGAATGCCTCACGTGTCACCTTGAGCTTGTATTTTTGAACATATATGAAATCCTCTCAACAGAATTTCTATACAATTTTGAATGCTATTTGTTGTCAAGTTACAATGTATTTTTTGTATATTGCCATGTAGCACAGACGGAATATTAAACTTTTACTGTACAGAAATCACCTTTTGGGCTCGTTTCATCCTGTGTCAAGTCAGTTATATATATATATATATATGCTTTGCGCCGTTGCTTCACCTTTTGTATCAGTTGCACCTCCAGAACTTTCACTAGCAGAGTAACAAAAAGGATTTATCAGTTCAGTGATAAGCTCTTAACTTAAAAGGCCAGTGTGTAAGATTCTGTTGCACTGACCAGTAAGAAAGGTACAGCAAACAAATGAACGCAATTTATTCCACGTTTAGTCTTGTGCCAGTGGCCATGTTGTCACGTTGCAATCAGGCTGGTAGACTGAATGACCGACCCTGCACAACCGGCAGGCTACCTCCAACTATTTGAGAAAAGTCGTCCTAATGTTAGGCCTGGCTTTCTGAAGTCCCACTTGACGTCGCATCTTTCTTAAAAGTTGTGGGGTAGCATCACCAAACTCATGAGGATCCACATTCTTTGCTGCTGTGGATTTGTGGTGCTACAACAAACCATAAAAGAGAAGACATGATTTTAATAAAGATATGAAATAAATACTTAATGTTAGGAAAGATATTTACTTTTATTGACTTCAAACACCTAGATAAACACAAATGTGTTTTCTAGTCAATCAGTCCTTGTAAAGTTGTGTCCACATCAAAATATGCACGTTTTGATCTAGACACCACCTCTGTACTTACTTAGATGACTCACTTTATCTCTACAATTTTCAATACACTTGAATCTAATCCACTCTTTTATTTATCAACACAAAATACACATTCAGTCTATTGATTGTATGTTTTGTGAAGCCTATAACTTGTCATTATTTCCCATCCGACAAATACATGTTTTATATTGTTTGCGTTGGCTCTTGGCTTGGATGGCTATTTTTACGACTGCCTGGTCGTCTGAAGCACTTTGAGCTCATCAACCTTCCTCTCCCTATTTAGACTTAGTGCCGAAAAAATAGTAAACTTCAAGGTACATTTCAAATGTTGGGCATTTTCCCTTGTTTTCTCCAAAGATGCAAACTCATGCTGCAACGCTCAGACTGGTGATGCTGTCCGGCGCATGCGCGCCAGCGTCGCCGTTCCTCAGTGGCGTGTCGTCGTGCTTATGGCCCCGCCCCCGACTCCAGGCTTTTGTAAAGGGTCACGTTGCGCTGCAGCAGTGAAACAGGAGAGCCATCCGCATCCTCCACTCCGAGCACACCTGCCGTCTCTGCACCCAGACATCTACCAGCCGGTAAGGACGAACCCTCCGGAACCTCAGACCGCTTATGGTTTACCAAAAAAATATACCCGATGTCTTAAGTGTGGCGGTGGTGGGCGTACGATGCTAACTTGAATCGTTTGGCTAATTCGCGTCAAACAAAATGCTGTTTATTCAATTTCCCGAGACGCAGAATTAATACGATAGCTACTTTTGAGTTTGTAATAACTTGCGTATTTCATCCTATCTTCCAAATACGCAACAGGAAGGGCGTATGTTTTAAAAAAAAAAAAAAAAAAATGAAAGAAATATGGTGACCTTCAAGGATGGAAAGTGGACGGAAGCCTGTTGCGTTAGCAAGCGCATCTTGCCAGAACGACGTGTTCGGCGCATTTTAACGCTGATAATAAGGTTAAGTTGTGGTAAGTCAGTGGGATGACAGTAGAATGCGTTTGATGCCTGTGTGTATCTGTGCCCGAGCACGTAGACCTCTGACGAGGGGAGGGGCTGCCGGGGGGTGGGGACGGACGGATCGCGAGCGTCCACTTCATATCGAAACAGGCGGTGCAATGAAATAGCTGGCGATGCAAATTCGCAGCATTAAAGCCATTTAGGTTTTAAAGGTATTTCGGTAAAGTTAACATGGACTGTAGTCTCCGCTGACCGATAGATGTCAAAGTATTTCCGCACGAAAATCATTCACTGCAGCATTCACACCTCGAGTATTTGGTCAAATAAGATTGGTAACGATGACAATCTTCATCGTCCTTGTCGACATCAAAATAGATTTTGGTTTCATGAGCCAATGTTGTCGTTTAGTGGGCAGAAGGTACACGGAGTTCAAATTACTGGTGGTGTCAATCATGAATCCACAGTGGCCTCTAGTCGTGTTCAGGGTCACAGTTGATTTGAACAAGTCGATCGGCAGATATTACAGATATTTCACTTTTCTCTAATCCCTCTCTGCAATTCACAATTGTCATTTCATTTGCAAAGTAAATGCATATTTAATCCTTCTCTTTGTCATCGTTGGAAGGAGGAGTGTTGCCGTGGGGTAGCAAGCATCACGGTTTGACCAGTTTTAACCCTTTTTTTTTTGTTGGTCTGCAACGCACGCAGTCCCGACGTCTGCCACACATTCTCGTATGAGAGTGCTGAATGGGAAACAGCGCTCCCGCTAGCTGTGCTGGATCAAGACCTGAGGATAGAAACATCTCACGCAGAGAGACCTGCGTCACTGCCAAGAGCAGCGGTGTGTCTGGTAACGGAGCTCAGCGCTGGATGAGGGCTTTCTTGCTTTCTCTAGTGCTGCCCTGCAGGACCCCTAGCAAAGCCAATGCTGCTTGCAGTGTAAAAAAAAAAAAAAAATCAAGGTTTATTATGTATCCAGGTGTTGATCGTAAACCATTGCAAGAATTTTACCCCTTCTGTGCTTTTAATATCAACTCCTAGTTTGTAGTGCGCTGGGATGAATACCCTGAGTTTGCTGCTGGAGGCAACAAGGTAGTTAGAATGTTTCCATTAAAAAATCAAGTTAAAAATCTTCCATCATTACTGGAAGTATAAAGTATTGAGTAATGAGCGTCATTGCCATGTTATCCCTCCCCCTGCGACACCTCATCAGTGAAACCCAACCACTCTGTGTCAATGGAAGTGCCCATCATGCAAGACAACATCTACATCAATACACTTTGCATCAGAAAAACTGATTAAGTAGTGTAAATTTTTAAATTTGAGCGCACTCTAATAATGATTGATTTGCTCCAATGTGAAATTCATGTATAGTTTTACACGAAGGGCTCAGTTTGTGGTTTTGCAAGACGCCACGGTTGGGAGTTGGCTGTTTGCTCTTGATGCCGCAGTGCAGGAGGAGGGTTCTGTAGGGCCCAGTACTGCGCAACAGGCTGAGGATGCAATGGAAGCAGTGCAAGTCTCACAAAACCTAGAAATTCTTTTAACTCCTCTTTAAGAGGAAATATTTTTTTTTTTAATTGACAACATTAAAGATGTTTGTTGAAAGCATCATCAAATCAGCGAAGGCCTCGATGGCACTGACATCAGAAGCTCTCATCAGCACTGTTGGGTCGCAGCAGCACGAGGAGTTGCTGCCTGACGTCATATCACTGTGACAACATTGCAGCTGCAAGCACGTCTCCATGTCGGGACGGCAGACAATGCGCTGGAGCGCCTTCTGTAAGATGAGCCTTCAGCTAAAATATCAGGCTCGTTCTTCAGCTTCTCTTCTGGTCCATTCACCAGAACCACCAGACCAACTCCTGATCTCAAAGCACATCAGCTCCCTGGGATAGAACCTCATTAGTATCACTGTGGTGCAACAGTGATCCTCCATTTTGTTACGAAATGGACGTGAGCGGTTGGGCTGCGCCACCTACAGTCAGGCCTGAGAAGGCTGCGAGTGACTCAGCGTCGCCCGTGGTGATAAATAATGACTGCTTTCCTTTTTTTATGCATACAATATGTCCAGAACATAATCATGTTTGATTACATAAAACAACTATTAGCTCTTTAGGTAATTATATTTAGGCTGGTTAAAGTTACATCAGTGCCTCGGGTCGTATTTTAGTCTGCAAAGGCTTGGCCTGCAGCGGACAGTAGAGTCTAATTCCTAATTCCATCAGCCTCCGAGTTTCAAAACACACCTTGGTGTTAAAACACTCGTGGAGTTCCCTGCGTTCGGACTCCCTGTTGCATTGCAAAATATTTTGCACAGAAACCCCAAACAAACACGGCAGCGCTCAGACTCTGAGGAACTGTTGTTGCTGAAGCATGCAGGCGTTCAACAGAAAGGTTGCAGCTATTTGCTGAGCGTGAGTTTCCTCAGTGAAGCCAGTCTGCACGCAAACACACTGGCAGTCCCACACGTCGCGCCCGTGCCTATGGATCGGCCCTCTATCGAATGTACACACCCTCTTTCATTCACTCAAGCACCACCATCCCCTCGGGGACACGTTGTCCTCTGCAGCCCCCACCCCCGCGCTCCTCCCGCATGTTGAATTTAGCCCTCAGCGCCAGGCTTTGTTTGACATTTGTGCTGCTAGCTGCCCAGTGTTTTCCCGGGAGCTGCCCCGCGCTCGGTCTGAAAGTTTTTATCTCACAGGTTTAAGCCGAGGATTAGCGCAGGGGATATAGCCTTTGGCAGGTAGCGTCCTGCCAGAGCAGCAGCCCTGGGTTAGCAGCACGCTGGTTATTTCCGTTCACACTAAACCCTCCCGCTGCACCAAGGCTGCTGACACGCCGTGCTGTTTGTCAACAGAGCATTTGTATCAAGTCTTCACTTCAGTCGATGACCGTATCAGTGGTGCAGTTGTCTGTTTCTCAGCTGTCTGCACAACAGAAGGCTGCCTGGCCTGTATATGTGCAGTTAGAGGAACAGCCGGGGCCGCTGACAAACAGACTGACAGACTGGGACGCAGGTTGATGTGCCTGCTGGACCGTGCTGGAGGCAGCACTCCTTCCTCGATGGGCGTTGCAGCCAACCAGAGAGAGAGACGTCACCGTGTGCTCATGGCACCCGTGGGAGCGTTGCATGAAATAGAACGCTGGATAAAAAAAATGCCTTGTGCTGTTAGTATGTTTCCCCCATCTGGTGGATGCAGTTTTCACTGTAGAAGCTGCCGTGGTTTGCCTGGATGGACAATGTGGGGGATGTGAGAAAACAGAAGTGGATATTAATCAATGTGGAGGGTGAATGAGCGCGTATACGTGCACTGCACGGTGATCGGTATGGGAGTGTTGCTGGGGAGAGAGAGAGAGAGAGAGAGGAGGCGTCCGTCGTCCAGTCCTGGAGCAGCGATGAGGCCCAGAGTGCAGGGCTGCCGTTACATAACGGCTCCCTCCATGGCTGCTGTGAATCAGACGGGTTGGGCAGGAGAGGAGAGGGAGGTGGGGGAGGTGAGGAGCGGAGAGCGGAGCGGTGGGGAGGGGGAGGAGTTACGTAACTGCTTATTTACGGCGGAGTGGATCAGCGAATAGGAAAGGGAGTAATCTGGTGGGAAGCGAACACGCTGGCCCGTCGCTGCGCTGGGGAAACGGTGTGCGCACGTGTCGGCGATGAAGCCGTGTTGGGATTTTCACGCCACAGCCGCACAATGGCCTGCGTTTCTGACCCGGTCCAGCGTGTTGTTTTCTCTGTGCGTCGGCTCTCGGGGAGCAGAAAGCTCCTCCTCCGCTTCAGTCCGCTGGTCGGCCCACCAGGGACCAATCGGAAGCCTTCCGTCATTGTCACCCTGCCGAGTGCCACAGCGCACAGCCGCTTGACGCCGCAGCAGCCAAGTAGCCGCGCCGCCGTAGACACTAGCCGAGGCGAAGCGAGGCGGGCGGTTGATGGATGATGCACAGGGCGGTGTGACCTCTAAACGCCCTTCTCCTTCTGTGTCCCAGCCACCATGACTCACCAGTACCCAGCACTGACTCCCGAGCAGAAGAAGGAGCTGCAGGACATCGCCCAGAGGATAGTGGCTCCAGGGAAAGGCATCCTCGCAGCCGATGAGTCCACCGGTAGGCGCCGCTAGCCTGTAATGAGTGGCTAACAATAATCCAACCCACTGATGCTTGGACACAACTTCTCACGCAATACATATTTTCTATCTTTACAACTTTCTACATTGCAGATAGATACTGAGGACATCAAATATATGAGCAAGATATATAAGATATCTTGCTCATATATTTGATGTCCTAATAATTACATATAATATATAAGAGAAACACGTTCAATAACTCTAAATATGCTTTTTATGACAGGTGGCTATTTTGAAGAATTGAAATATAAAACGTGTTTGAGTTATTTGACACTTTTATTGTTTCCTACATAATTCATCATAAAGGCATCATAATTTTGATGCCTTCAGTGAGAAACTGCAATGTCAAAAGTCATGAGAATGAAAGAAAAGACATTCAATTCATAGGTTTCACTGCTAGTGTGCATCTGATTAGAAGCTGTAAGAATGGCCAGCTGTGCAGGACTTGGCACCAAACTTTGTCTTTGTCCACACACATTCAGATGATAAATCATGGAACGACCAAGTACGTAAAGTTTGATCTTAAAGATTCTGCGACGTGACGTCAACGTCCTCGCCCTCACAGGCAGCATGGCCAAGCGGCTGAACCCCATCGGGGTGGAGAACACGGAGGAGAACAGGCGCCGCTACCGCCAGCTGCTCTTCACGGCCGACCAGCGCATCGACGGCTGCATCGGAGGGGTCATCTTCTTCCACGAAACCCTGTACCAGAGCACGGACGACGGCACCAACTTCTCCAAGCTCATCAAGGACCGCGGCCTTGTCGTCGGCATCAAGGTACGCAGGGCGGCGAGCGGTTGCGCGCGCTGCAGCGTTTCCCCCTCGGCCTCTGGCTTGGCAAAGACTCCCTTCTTCTGTCGCTGTGTTGACGTTCGGCTTGAGCTTCGTATTTCAGTTTATGAGATAAAAAGCACTGCCGTTAGCTTGGCAGGGCCAACAAGTCGGGCCTCTTGACTGTATATGGAAACGCAGTGTCAGCGTGTTTACACACACAGACTCTCTCTGAATAGCAGGGTCAGGTTTTTAAGGGTGAAGGAGCTCGGAGGTCTGGAGTTCTGAAAATTCAATTGAACTGGTTTCTGTTCCCACGTCTGCAGGTGGACAAAGGCGTGGTGCCACTGGCTGGAACCAACGGAGAGACGACCACCCAGGGTAGGAATCGCCAGTTCGTTTCGCTCATCTCCAATTCATTTAGCACATCAAAAAATGAAAATTGTTCTTTTTTACAGGCTAGGCTAAAGTTAAGATAAAAGCAAAATGAAGCATGAATTAATATGAAAGAGCCTTTATTTATCTACTAGTGTTTTTGTTTTGTTTTTTCAACCGATGTCAACACGCTAGCAGCGTTAAAATCGCTATAAGGTGCGAACTGACGAGGCAGCGGTTTGCTGCCAGCGAACACAACTCGACTGCTGTGGTCCTTGGTGCTTCGGTAGTCGTCCTGCATTTTTTTTAAAATTTTTTTTATCTCTCCCGACACCGTTTTGCTAAACTACGGTGGCAGCCAGGAAGACCTTGTGTGTCCGTCCAGCTCGTCGCAGCGTCGACTCCTCTCACTACCTGCTTTGCTTTGCTTCGTGCCGCTCGCAAGTCACGTGACCGGAACTCGCGTCAATCAAATCGCAGTCTTTGCGGTTAAAAAAATCTTGTTTTGTCCTATCGCGATATTATCGCAAATGCCATTTATCGTTCAGCCCTAATCCACACACACACACACACACACACACACACACCCAGATGCACAAGACCTCGCCAACATGCTCCCTGTGGGCCCGCAGGTCTGGACGGCCTCTCCGAGCGCTGCGCCCAGTACAAGAAGGACGGCGCCGACTTCGCCAAGTGGCGCTGCGTGCTGAAGATCAGCGAGACCACGCCCTCCGAGCTGGCCATCTTCGAGAACGCCAACGTCCTGGCGCGATATGCCAGCATCTGCCAGCAGGTGGGTGCGACGCTCTCCAGCTCGCCAACAGCCAGCACCAGCGTCGCCAGCAGCCAATGCAAACGCAGCGTCTCACCCTCTTGTCCCACAGAACGGCATCGTCCCTATCGTGGAGCCTGAGATCCTTCCCGACGGAGATCACGACCTCAAGCGCTGCCAGTATGTGACCGAGAAGGTGCGTTTGATCCATTCAGCTCTCGGTACGTTTTATGGCTCCCGGTTCTGTTTCACAAACTTTGCCGTCCTGCCGCCAGGTCCTCGCCGCAGTGTACAAGGCGCTGTCGGACCACCACGTGTACCTGGAGGGCACCCTGCTGAAGCCAAACATGGTCACAGCCGGACACTCCTGCCCCACCAAGTACAGCAGCGAGGAAATCGCCATGGCTACCGTCACTGCCCTGCGCCGCACCGTGCCTCCCGCCGTCACAGGTCCGAGGAAAGCTGACCGGGACACACATTTGTATAATTGTGTTAAATTTATTCAAACTCAGCAATTGGCGGGGATTTTGTGTATCAAAAATACTTGGAACTGTTCCTCCAAAGATGGCTTCATACGCATAAATTCATTCCGTTTTTTTTTTTTCCAAAATCATGATAGTTCTAGTTAGTTAGCAACTCCTGTACAGTGAGCAACATTAGCTGGGTGATGGTTGCTATATTTTTCTCTTTGTATATTCCGTCTCCTCCTCCCGTCCAATCATAAGGCACCACGTTCACTGGTCAGTGAACTGGTCACGTGACCCCGTAAAAAGTCTTTCTGTGACACGTTTGTCTGAAAAACCACCTCGTGAGAGCATCAAAACCTTTGAGCCATATTTGAGAGGCTTTTTTTCCAAGTTGAGCCGTTTCCATCACCAGTTTTTCTGGCCATATTTAGGTTTCGCGCAACTCTCGGGCCAATGGAAACCGCAGCTATTGATGGCTCGTGCGTTTGCTTGTTGCCGCGGTGTCTTCACGCAGGAGTGACGTTCCTGTCGGGTGGCCAGTCTGAAGAGGAGGCCAGCGTCAACCTCAACGGCATCAACACCTGCCCGCTGGCCAAGCCCTGGGCCTTGACCTTCTCCTACGGCCGCGCCCTGCAGGCCTCCGCCCTCAACGCCTGGAGAGGAGAGCTCAACAACGAGAAGGCCGCCACCGAGGAATTCATCAAGCGCGCCCAGGTCGGACGTCGCGCGCACGCGCTCGTATCTCAGAAGTTGAACCCTCTGAAGTTGTGCTTGCTAACCGTCGCTCCTCTCGTCTCCTCCCCTCAGGCTAACAGTCTGGCTGCGCTCGGCAAGTACGAGTCTTCAGAGAGCGGCGGCGCCGCTGCGCAGTCGCTCTACGTGGCCAACCACGCCTACTAAGCATCTCCCATCTGCCGCGTTCCGCCGTGGTTCAGTCGTAGTCTTATAATTGCTCTGCTGTTCCCCCCACCACCCCCCTCACTTTTCCATCGGGCCTGCGCTGTCTACTGTACTTTAGAGTTGTCAAAGTTCTTCAAATTAATCATTAGTCTATGTGTATTTAAAGAAACAATGTGAAACGAAATTATTAACAGGAGCAGGCTTTTTGTTTTCTATTTAATCCAGCAAATTGGTTTATCAAAGACAATTATTACTATTATTATTATTATTGACTAAGATGGAAAACGTGTATTTTTTTCCATGTCTCCTAAATCTGTGGGGATGAGAAGTTTCAAGAAATTTTGATTGTATATCTTGATAATCAGTCAGTATTTGGTTCATGCCTTGTTTGATCTTCAGTTCTCTCCACTCTTGAGTGACCTCTGGGGCAGGACGGATCGGTGCGTGCGTGTGTGTGTGTGTGTGTGTGTGTGTGTGTGTGTGTGTGTGTGTGTGTGTGTGTGTCAGTGTTTCACTCCTGTCAGAACACATTGTTTGCTCCGGTTCTAAACACAAGGCTAATTTCCTACCCGACAGGCAGCGTGAACAAGCGTCTGGGTGGTGTCAGCGAAGGCATCACACAGCGAGTCGTCTCTGATTGGCTCTGCTGCATTTGTAGCGCTTGTGTGGGCTGCTCGTTGGTCACTAGGCCGCTCGCTAATTAACCACAACACAGTGGATGGGGAGGGGGGTCCTGCTGATTCGTCTTAATCTCTCTGTTCACGTGCTACTAATCGCCACTAATTGGACGGCCATCATGTGTGTCTACTCTCAGTATAACATTTGCTTTAAATTGCACACGATAATTAATGTTTTGGGTTGTGTGACGTTGTCGATATTATCCGATGCTTGTGTGTCCTTGCCCTTGATCATCCCCGTCCCCAGCGAGCTGCGCGGGAGGAGGCGCACCTGTGATGTGGACCAGTAGGTGGTGCTAAGCAGCGGAGGGGGAACGGTCACTGCTGTGTTGAAATAATGTGATGTTTGTGGTGTCTCTGTTGTTCTTGAAGCACTCGGTGTGTCAATAGTGGAGGAAAATAAATCTTACAAACCATCAGAGAGCTGTGTGGTATTTATTGCTCACATCAAGAAAAACAATTTGTTCTTGTTTTTTTCCCTACTTTGTCTTATAGAGAGAGAATAGTCGGTACAAACAGTTCACGTTGGGAGAACATGTACAGCGAAACAATTTTAAAAGGAACTTTTCAGTTAACACGTGTCTAATTTGTACATTTAAATCAAATGTAGGATTGTGTTTACAGATACAAATGAGTGCCAAGATGGGGACGAGCTTCAACAGAGTCGGAATACTTTATTAATCCCGAGGGAAATTTTGTTTGTAACAGTGCTACATTCAACCCTGAAGACTGTACATAGTGCAAACAAAATAGAAGCATGCAAAAAGAAAAGACAATGTACACAGCTATAAACATAGTGCAAATTTAGCAGGATGAGAAAATAATCAGTCCACTGTAAAATAGTGAATGAATGAATGAATGGGGTAGACAGTGGTTTCACAGTGAGGGGTTTTACTGCCTGTGGTCTGAGTCTGTCGGTCCGTGTGCTCCTGAGGTGGACCAGGAGCTGATGGAGGCCGTAGGAGGTGTTGTCCAGGGTGCCTCGTAGTTTCTGAAGCATCCGTAGAGACCACAGACTCGTATAACACTTTCAGCGTAGCCCGGCAGATGTTGAATGACCTGAGCCTCCTCACGAAGTAGAGGCGGCTCTGGCCTTTTTTATTCGGGACTGAGCCATAGCGAAGGCCTGCTCTCATCAGAGCAGGTCTTCGCAAGGCGAAGACTCGATTGTTTTTGTAAGGTTTATTATTCGGGACTGAGCCTCTGCGAAGGCCTGCTCTCATCAGAGCAGGACTACGCAAGGCGAAGTCTTGATTGTTTTTGTAAGGTTTATTATTATTATACTCCCCCGCCGTCTTTGAACCCCATTTTGACCCCCTTATCATACATAAAAGTCACCAAATTTGGCACGCAGGTCAGAACCGCGAAAATTTTATAAAATGAAGAGTAGAAAGAAAAATTCCACTCTCTAGCGCCCCCTACACGCGTCCAAAAATTTCAACTGGTGTAAAAAAGTGTTCGCTCGCCCTAGCTTCCACTAGGAAGGTCAAAGAAATATAACGAACATATCCACACGTTCGTCTCGTCAAGCCCAACATTTCGTACGCTCTAACTTTTGGCGCCCGACAAACAGGAAGTGAGTTATTTCCACTTGTATTTTGCCTGTTTTTGCCCCTTTTTCAAAACTTTTTTCTTCTAGGAAGGTCGTAGAGACATGGGACCAAAACCCACGCGTGCGGGCAATTGGGTGCTATTTGCTGATATGATGACCTTTGACCCCACACAAACCGGAAGTGAGCTATCGTCACTTTTATGGAAATCAGAGAAAACGCAAGGCTCAGGAAGCGCAAGTCCGACGGCCTTGAAAACTCAGTATGACATAGACTGGACCTTCATTCCAAACAATTATCAAAAAAAAAGTTAAATTTTCAAACCCTTTTCGTGCAACGGCCCTCCAAAGTCATGCACATTGAAAATTGACCAAAAATCGCTAAAAATCCCGTCGCAAAAATTAAAATGCCTCTAGCGCCCTCTAGGAAGGTCGAAACGACATGGGACGAAAACCCACGCGTTCCTTGGATACAGACCTACATTCTGACATGATGACCTTTGACCCCTGACAAACCGGAAGTTAGTTATTTCCTCTTGTTTGAAATCATCCACAGTGACACAACTCAACAACAGTGAAGGCTGCAACTTTCAAACCTTTTGTATTGCACTGACTGGACTGTCAGAAGGTCAACGCAAAAACAATGGTCCGGATGCGTTGCACCGTTTTCATTTTACAGCCCTTTAAAGTCGATGCATGTCAAAACTGACCAAAATCCAAAAAACACACCAGAAAAATACCTAAAATGCACCTAGCGCCCTCTAGGAACATCGGACATTCATGCAACAAATATCCACGCGTTCGTCTCATCGAGCTCTACGTCGCGTACGCTCTAACTTTTGGCCTAGGGACAAACAGGAAGTTAAATATTTCGACTTGTTTGAGATCGCCTGAACGAAAAAAAAAAAAGATCGTATTTTCACTAACCACGCCTACACCGTTACTCACACCCCGGATAACTATACATAGTTAGATAGCTGAAGCTCTTAGCTAAAAGAAGATACCAATATCTTTCCTGTAGACGCCGAAATGGCGGAGTTCTGAGCTTAGATGTCCATGCTTCCAAAAGCGGAGCTAGCGGAGCTAGCGGCGCTACCTCTGCTCCTGCAGGTTGGGAGCCCCTCACGCCTGTCTCTTGCTCTCCTCTTATTCAACAGCCATATACTGTAAATGGCTGCAGTTTCCTTTACAGAAGTGCTACAGACGTCATTCAAACATCCACGCGTTTGTCTCATCAAGGCCTATATGTTACATTTGACAGGCACTTCAAAAAGACTGCAGGTTAAAAATTAAAATCATTTGCATATACAGGCTTATGATGATTCCACCTCTTGTCCAGCTTTCTCAACACACAAATGGCTGCAGTTTCCTTCACGAAAGTGCTACAGGCGTCATTCAAACACCGACGTGTTTGTCTCATCAAGACCTTTATTTTACATTTGACAGCTACTTCAAAAAAGACTGCAGGTTAAAAATTAATATCATTTGCATATACAGGCTTATGATGATTAGACCTCTTCTCCAGCTTTTTCAACACACAAATGGCTGCAGTTTCCTTCACGAAAAGTGCTACAGGCGTCATTCAAACACCGACGTCTTTGTCTCATCAAGACCTTTATTTTACAATTTACGGCCACTTCAAAAAAACAAACCAACAAAATAAAAAAATGCAGGTGAAACATCTGCATCATTTCCATACACAGGCTTATGATGATTAATTACACCTCTTCTCCTCTTTCTGAACACAGACATAAATAGCTGCAGTTTCCTTTAGGGAAGTCATACAGACGTCATTCAAACACCCACGTGTTTGTCTCATTAAGGCCTATAATTTAGATTTGACAACATCTTCCAAAAATTTAAAAAAAACTTTGAAAAAATCTGCATCATTTGCATAGACTTTTTCAGCAGATGGCGCCGGCAGAGGACGAGGGTCAATTGCAGGCGTCGGCAGAGGTCGTGGGGCAATTGCAGGCGTCGGCAGGGGTCGGGGTCAATTGCAGTCGTCGGCAGAGGTCGTGGGGCAATTGCAGGCGCCGGCAGAGGTCGTGGGGCAATTGCAGGCGCCGGGCAGGGGTCGGGGTCGTCGTCGTGGGTCGTCGTGGGTCGTCGGGGTCGTCGGGTCGTCGGGGTCGCGTCGGCCACGGCGGCTCAGTCCCGCAAACGCTGCTTGCAGCTTTAATTATTATTAACGTCGGCTTTGAACCCCATTTTGACCCCTTACAATACATAAAAACTCACCAAATTTGCCACGCAGGTCAAAACCGTGAAAAATTTTATAAAATGAAGAGTCAAAGGCAAAATTCCACTCTCTAGCGCCCCCTACAGGCGTCCTACAATTTCAACTGGTGTAAAAAAGTGTTCGCTCGCCCTATCTTCCACTAGGAAGGTCAAAAAAATATGACGAACATATCCACGCGTTCGTCTCGTCAAGCCCTACATGTCGTACACTCTAACTTTTAGCGCCCGACAAACAGGAAGTGAGTTATTTCCACTTGTATTTTGCCTGTTTTTGCCCGTTTTGCAAAACTTTTTCTTCTAGGAAGGTCGTAGAGACATGGGACCAACACCCACGCGTGCGGGCAATTGGGTGCTATTTGCTATGTGATGACCTTTGACCCCACACAAACCGGAAGTCAGCTATCGTCACTTTTATGGAAATCAGAGAAAACACAAGGCTCAGGAAGCGCAAGTCCGACGGGCTTGAAAAGTCAGTATGACATAGACTGGACCTTCATTCCAAACAATTATCAAAAGAAAAGGTCAATTTTTAAACCGTTTTCGTGCAACGGCCCTCCAAAGTCCAAGCACATTGAAAATTGACCAGAAATCGCTAAAAAATGACGTCGCTAAAATTAAAATGCCTCTAGCGCCCTCTAGGAAGGTCGAAACGACATGGAACGAAAACCCACGCGTTCCTTGGATAGAGACCTACATTCTCACACCCTGACCTTTGACCCCTGACAAACCGGAAGTTAGTTATTTACACTTGTTTGAAATCATCCACAGTGACACAACTCAACAACCGTGAATGCTGCAACTTTCAAACCTTTTGTATTGCACAGACTAGACTGTCAGAAGGTCAACGCAAAAAGAATGGTCCGGAAGCGTTGCACCGTTTTCATTTTACAGCCCTTTAAAGTCGATGATGTCAAAACTGAAAAACAGCAAAAAAACACACCAGAAAAATAACTGAAAAAGCACCTAGCGCCCTCTAGGAACATCGGACAGTCATGCAACAAATATCCACGCGTTCGTCTCATCGAGCTCTACGTCGCGTACGCTCTAACTTTTGGCCTAGGACAAACAGGAAGTTAAATATTTCGAGTTGTTTGAGATCGCCTGAACGAAAAAAAAACGAAGTTCGTATTTTCACTCACCACGCCTACATCGTTACTCACACCCCGGATACCTATACATAGTTAGATAGCTGAAGCTCTTAGCTAAAAGAAGATACCAATATCTTTCATGTAGACGCCGAAATGGCGGAGTTCTGAGCTTAGATGTCCATGCTTCCAAAAGCGGAGCTAACGGAGCTAGCGGCGCTAACTCTGCTCCTCATAGTCAGGAGCCCCTCACGCCTGTCTCTTGCTCTCCCTCTTATTCAACAGCCATATACTGTAAATGGCTGCAGTTTCCTTTACAGGAGTGCTACAGACATCATTCAAACATCCACGTGTTTCTCTCATCAAGGCCTATATGTTACATTTAACAGCCACTTCAAAAAGACTGCAGGTAAAAAAAATCTGCATCATTTGCATATACAGGCTTATGATGATTAGACCTCTTGTCCAGCTTTCTCAACACACAAATAGCTGCAGTTTCCTTTACGAAAGTGCTACAGACGTCATTTAAACATCCACGTCTTTCTCTCATCAAGGCCTGTAATTTACATTTGACAGCTACTTCAAAAAAGACTGCAGGTAAAAAATATGCCTCATTTGCATATACAGGCTTATGATGATTAGACCTCTTCTCCAGCTTTTTCAACACACAAATGGCTGCAGTTTCCTTCACGAAAGTGCTACAGGCGTCATTCAAACACCGACGTCTTTGTCTCATCAAGACCTTTATTTTACAATTTACGGCCACTTCAAAAACAAACAAACAAAACAAAAATGCAGGTGAAACATCTGCATCATTTCCATACACAGGCTTATGATGATTAATTACACCTCTTCTCCCTCTTTCTGAACACAGACATAAATAGCTGCAGTTTCCTTTAGGAAGTCATACAGACGTCATTCAAACACCCACGTGTTTGTCTCATTAAGGCCTATAATTTAGATTTGACAACATCTTCCAAAAAAATTTAAAAAACTTTGAAAAATCTGCATCATTTGCATAGACTTTTTCAGCAGATGGCGTCGGCAGAGGACGAGGGTCAATTGCAGGCGCCGGCAGAGGTCGTGGGGCAATTGCAGGCGTCGGCAGGGGGGGGGGTCAATTGCAGTCGTCGGCAGAGGTCGTGGGGCAATTGCAGGCGTCGGCAGAGGTCGTGGGGCAATTGCAGGCGTCGGCAGGGGTCGGGGGTCGTCGTGGGTCGCCGTGGGTCGTCGGGGTCGCCGTGGGTCGCCGGGGTCGCGTCGGGCCACGCGGCTCAGTCCCGCAAACGCTGCTTGCAGCTTTAATTATTATTGTTATTGCTTATTTATTTTTATATAAAGGGCCTCAGTGTTCCGAGCCCCGTCCAGTTTATTGTCTATGTGGACTCCAAGGTATTTATAGGCCTGCACTGTGTCCACATTGACCCCCTGGATGGAAACAGGGGTCGCACCAGCAGTTCCTTGGTTTTTGTCACATTGAGTTGCAGGTGGTCCAGCTCACACCAATAATAATAATAATAATAATAATAATAATAATAATAATAATAATAATAATAATAATAATAATAATAATAAATTAAAGCTGCAAGCAGCGCTTATGGACTGAGCCGCCGTGGCCGACGCGACCCCCGATGACCCACAATGACCCCGACCCCTGCCGACGCCTGCAATTGACCCCCGACCCCTGCCGACGCCTGCAATTGACCCCCGTCCTCTGCCGACGCCAGCTGCTGAAAGAAGTCTTTCAGTTTTTTTTTTTTTTTTTTGGAAGATGTTGTCAAATCTAAATTATAGGCCTTAATGAGACAAACACGTGGGTGTTTGAATGACGTCTGTATGACTTTCCCTAAAGGAAACTGCAGCTATTTATGTCTGTGTTCAGAAAGAGGAGAAGAGGTGTAATTAATCATCATAAGCCTGTGTATGGAAATGATGCAGATGTTTCACCTGCATTTTTTATTTTGTTGGTTTGTTTTTTGAAGTGGTCAGTAAATTGTAAAATAAAGGTCTTGATGAGACAAAGACGTCGGTGTTTGAATGACGCCTGTAGCACTTTCGTGAAGGAAACTGCAGCCATTTACAGTATATGGCTGTTGAATAAGAGGGAGAGCAAGAGACAGGCGTGAGGGGCTCCTGACTATGAGGAGCAGAGTTAGCGCCGCTAGCTCCGTTAGCTCCGCTTTTGGAAGTATGGACATCTAAGCTCAGAACTCCGCCATTTCGGCGTCTAGAGGAAAGATATTGGTATCTTCCTTTAGCTAAGAGCTTCAGCTATCTAACTATGTATAGGTACCCGGGGTGTGAGTAACGGTGTAGGCGTGGTGAGTGAAAATACGAACTTCGTTTTTTTTCGTTCAGGCGATCTCAAACAACTCGAAATATTTAACTTCCTGTTTGTCCTAGGGCAAAAGTTAGAGCGTACGCGACGTAGAGCTTGATGAGACGAACGCGTGGATATTTGTTGCATGAATGTCCGATGTTCCTAGAGGGCGCTAGGTGCATTTGCAGTAATTTTTCTGGTGTTTATTTTTGCTGTTTTCAGTTTTGACATCATCGACTTTAAAGGGCTGTAAAATGAAAACGGTGCAACGCTTCCGGACCATTGTTTTGCGTTGACCTTCTGACAGTCTAGTCTGTGCAATACAAAAGGTTTGAAAGTTGCAGCATTCACGGTTGTTGAGTTGTGCCACTGTGGATGATTTCAAACAAGAGGAAACAACTAACTTCCGGTTTGTCAGGGGTCAAAGGTCATCATGTCAGAATGTAGGTCTCTCCAAGGAACGCGTGGGTTTTGGTTCCATGTCGTTTCGACCTTCCTAGAGGGTGCTAGAGGCATGTTAATTTTGCGACGTCATTTTTAGCGATTTTTGGTCAATTTTCAATGTGCGTGGACTTTGGAGGGGCTGTAACGAAAACGGTTTGAAAATGTCAACTTTTTTTTGATGATTCTGTGGATTGAAGGTCCAGTCTATGTCATACAGAATTTTCAAGGCCGCCGGACTTGGCGCTTCCTGAGCCTTGTGTTTTCTCTGATTTTCAAAAAAGTGACGATAGCTGACTTCCGGTTTGTGTGGGGTCAAAGGTCATCATATCAGCAAATAGCACCCAATTGCCGCACGCACGCGGGTGTTGGTCCCATGTCTCTACGACCTTCCTAGAAGAAAAAGTTTTGCAAAAGGGGCAAAAACAGGCAAAATACAATTGGAAATAACTCACTTCCTGTTTGTCGGGCGCCAAAAGTTAGAGCGTCACGAAATGTCGGGTTTGACGAGACTAACGCGTGGATATGTTCGTTATATTTTTTTTGACCTTCCTAGTGGAAGCTAGGGCCATTTCCAATTTTTAAACACCAGTTGTAATTTTTGGACGCCTGTAGGGGCGCTAGAGAGTGGAATTTTGCCTTTACCCTTAATTTTATAAATTTTTTTGCCGATTTCAACATGAATGTCAAATTTGGTTAGTTTTGGAGTATGTTCAGGGGGTCAAAATGGGGTTCAAAGACACGTAAGGAAAACCGTAAAAATAATAATAATAAACCTTACAAAAACAATCAAGACTTCGCTTTGCGTAGTCCTGCTCTGATGAGAGCAGGCCTTCGCTGATGCTCAGTCCCGAATAATTAACCGAAGTGCACTTCTTGGCAGCAAGTGTGTGACGAGGCATGTCGTGCCCATATTAAGATTCGTCATTGACTTCACGAGTGAGAAACGAATGGGGCGGTTTCTGAATGGCTGTCCAATGAAAAGGTATTTCACCAGAATTTCGAATGAACGCTCGATGATTTCACCTGCGGGAGCCGTAGGTCATGTCCCGCTTGTGTTTCTAAACTGTGGTGTAGCCCTCTCAAATCTAAAGAAAACGTAGCCAGCAACGCCCCCTCCCCCCACACATACACCTATTGTCAAATGTGCATGACCTAGTTTATTTTTATTTATTTTATTTTTTAAATTTCGTCTCCGCAATCTGTCTATTTTCGTGTGCGTTTTCACAGGCATGTGGCATATACGCCGGCCGGTGCTGGATTGTCAAATCAAGCGCACCCTTTAGCTCATTCAGCGATGGCTACCACGGAAGTGGGTGAGTGAAATTAAATTCTACATTTTAATTATCTTTCTAAAGCGACTTTTCATTTTAGCTTGATGGATTGCGTTAAACATCTCGTAAAGGATTCTATGGATGTTAGCGGGAGGCGGTTGTTTTCTATATATAATGTTAATGAAGCAAGAAGCTAACAGCTAGCTAGCTCAGCAGTTGATGTGGGTTGTTCCCCTTCAACACTGCAGCATTCCAACTTCTGTTCTTTCCCCCTTGTTTGATAGAAATTGCATTTGTCTGAAAGTAATGGAAGGTACAACGCTGTTCGCTGTCTCATCATTCGTACCATAGTAGCTTTGCGTTGCCACCATTCTTTATAGTGTCTTGAGTCAAGTGTTTATTATCTGATAATAGCTCAGCTTAAGTAGAACAAAATCATTGGCAAGTTATGAGGTAACCTATATTATTATTATTGTTGTTGTTGTTGTTGTTGTGTCTCAAGGCTTGAGACAGTGATCTAAAACCTAAAATCACCCTCAATGACTGAACCCTGTATGCAGACTAGCATCACTGTAGGTTTCATGGGGAAAATCTCTGGCTGTTGATGGATTCTTTATTTTTATTTCTGCCTTGCAGAGAAGAGACGTGGCCAGACAGCTGCTCTGTCTATAGCAGCTATGGTCATCCTTGTGGGGCTCCCTCTGTGGTGGCGGACCACGGAAACGTACCGCGCCTGGCTGCCTGTCAGCCAGATACAGGAGATGGCGAATTTGCAGGTTTGTTACATATCTGTACTTTGTCATATAATTTACGTCTCCTCATTTGGTCTGTGTCCAAATCTTCTTTGCATGATTGTGATGTGCATTTCGTGAAATCTGATTCCTCCTTTTTTTTTTGTAGTTGAAGTTGAGTGCCGATGTAGAAATTATCTTTGCACGAGGGACTGTGACGCCGGAGCAGCAGAAGAAGGTCCCACTGACTCGAACGCAGGAAGAGGAACACGTTGTCAACGGTGCTTGGCGTACACTGCTCGTGACCTTGCACAAAATGTAAAGACCTCGAGCTAATGCATGTTCCTGATTGTCTGCTTTTTAGAGGACACCTCTTTGAAATACAGATATGAGACAAAGTATCGCACGGCAACGATCATGGAGGAGGACGCCCTGAACCAGCCCACTGCTGCAGGTGTGGCGCCATCTTCCCTTCAATTCCATCTGTAACGCAAACCTTTTTTGTTTGTCTGTCCTCCTTTATCTGAGTGTGTTTTGCTCCCTTCGGTTAGACGCTGATCTGTCGCTGCACAAGCTCAGCGAGAGTCCCTGCGGTTCCTTAGTCATTTATGTGATCCCAGAATCATCATCGCTGCTGCCTGAGGTTTGATACTTTGATTTGTTCACACACTATTTAAAAACATTTTATAGCCTTGCTTTACAGACCTGTGCCTGATCTAGTTGCATTTTTTTCTTCAAAGAAAAGGAAAACTCCTGTGATACCTAACGCAGACTTTGCTCCTCTCAGGATGTAGACGTTTATATCGGGCAGCGACGCACGGCTCTGCTGCGTATGAGCTCCCAGATGCGAGTGGGCAAGACAATGAAGCAGCTGCTGGCTCACCTGGAGCCTCGCATCAAGCAGGTGCTGCAGGTGATATCTTTCAGCCACACCGACATCACCGCTGCCCTGAGCGACCGGGTCCGTCTCAGCCCTGACAGCAAAGGGAGTATTGCTGACAGCATGAGAGCCTTCAAGTCCAGCCCAGGTTGGTCTCCAACGGAAGATTGTTGGATTTCAACTTCCATTCTAAACACTAACGCTGTCTCTTTGCCGCCTTTGTTCTCTGTCTCTTAGGTTATGAGATAACGTTCAGTTTGCTGAACCCAGACCCAAAGTCCCACAGGCTACACTGGGACATTGAGGGTGCTGTGCAAACCTACGCTCAGCCACTTCTGGCCAAACTGGCTCCTCTGGCCAACTTTAGCATAGACTCCCAGGTATTTTATGCACAAAGAAGACCCACACCACACCATGATAATTGAAGATTCAACACCACTGATACTCGCTGTCTCTTCACAGATCTTATACTATGCCATGCTCGGCGTTAACCCGCGTTTTGATAGCAGCAGCCACGCCTACACGCTCAACGCTGACAGCCTTGCGCACGTCATCAACCCTGTGGAAGCCAGACTCGGTGCGGGGGGGGATTATAATTCACGTTGGTGAATTTATGAGCTAATTTTTAAACATCGTGTGCTTTGAATTCCAGGCTCGAATGCTGCATCCTCCAACCCGGTGCTGAATTTCCTGTTGTATGTGCCAGATGCTCACCATTCACCCCTTCAAATTCAAGACCACAAGAAAAAGAAAGTGCCTTCAAATGCGTTTCACTCTCCCCGATGGGGTGGAATTATGGTGAGGCAATATCAGGACAACACTGAATAACTGGAATGTCTGAAGGCTCACGAGTTGTTCCTGTTCTTGTTTGTGAATATGATATTATCTGTCTGCTCACTGTGATTAATACCAGTCTGAAAAATTCCTTTTTTTGGATCACAGATCTATAATGTGAATGATCTCTATGGGACGGAGGTTGAATTCCCTGTTGACGTCGATATAAACATGGCCAAAGTTATGGGAGTCTTTCTTGCTCAGCTTCGGTAAGAGGAAACCCAAAAGAACGAGGGCAGTGTTTTTCTGCCTAATTTAAAGGTAACCGCTGCCTTCATGTCCTGTCAGGCTGCTGCTGGGTGTGCAGCCGCCTGCCCCTCCCGCCGGCTTCCTGCTGGCACCGTGCAGCAGCGAGGGGATAGCCGACTGGGAGCTGGACCGGCTCATGTGGAGCCGAAGTGTGGAAAATGTTGCCACGGCGACCACAACCATCACCTCGCTGGCGCAGCTGCTGGACCAAATTGCAAACATTGTTATAAACGATAACATTGCCCAGCAGGTGGGATTTCAGACTCTTCTGTAATCTTTATGGGAAAGGTCGGTTGATATGCAACGGCAGTCAAACGTTTGGACACACCCTATAAATTGAAAGTGTCTTTTCCTTCATTGTCATAACTATTGACATGGCAGTTTCTCACTGAAGGCATGAAAACTACAAATTAAACACATGGAATCATGTAGGAAACGATAAAAGTCTACAACATGTTTTACATTTAAATTCTTCAAAATAGCCACCTTTCATAAAAAGCATATTTAGAGTTATTTAACTGCATAATTACATATATTTTGCTCATATTTGATGTCTTCAGTAGTAGTAAGATAAAGAAAAAGCATTGCATTAAATAGCGTGTCCAAACCTTTGACCGCTAGTGTAATTCAAGAAGGTTGTGGGTTTGATTCTGGGCCTGGGGTCTTTCAGTGTGTGGAGTTTGCATGTTCTCCAAGTGTCTGTGTGGCTTCTCTCCAGGTTCTCCAGCTTCCTCCCCACACTGCAAAAACATGCATGTGAGGTGAATTGGAATCTCTAAATTGTCCGTAGGTGTGTGTGTGAGTGTGAATGGTTGTTTGCCTTCACCCTATGACTGCTGGGAGAGTCTCCAGCAGACCTCAGACACCCTGAGCTCAGGAAGAAGCGGGTATTGAAAATGGATGGACGTCACGATCCGTGTTCAGATCAAGTTGCCTCCGCTAAGTTGTTGAACGAGGCTCAATTAGAACGTGTCAACGTTGTGACTGTTGTTGCTCTCACGCAGGTGTCCAGCGCTGTTACATCGGTGCAGCTGGCGGTGGCGGAGTTGGAGGCCGGGAACCTCAATTTTGCACTGCAGTACAGTAAAGAGGCCATCTTGGCGTCACAGACGGCTTTCTTCGACCCGTCGCTTCTTCACCTCCTCTACTTCCCAGACGACCAGAAGTTTGCCATCTACATCCCGCTCTTCCTGCCCATGTGTGTGCCTATTGTGCTGTCACTGTTCAAAATCATGGCTGAGGTGAGACGGAAGCGCAGAGAAAAGCAAGCCAAGAAGGACTGAAAACATCAGAACTTTGACTTTTAGATTTGAGCGCTGAGGAGAAGAAGAAGAAGAAGACCTTTATTGATCCCACGATGGGGAAATTTGAGTGTGGCTTTAAAGACTTTTTTTTATGGTTTCTTTTTAACTGTACCATATGAAATGGCTGCTGTGACTTGAAAACACTGTACATTGTAAAGATTGAATTGTTGTAAATTTATTTAAGTTTTATATTTGAATGCGTCTGTTGAATTGCAGTTCATGGTTCAAGTAATTGTTGAATTAATTAATGATTTAATTTCTTTATTTAGTTGAAATATGTTGTCTCTGAGATCAATTGAGAAAATAAAGCTTGATTCAAAGGATAAACTTTCATACCAACCAATTAGTTTGCCAATTAATTTTTTAAGTTTAAGTTTAAGGGTACAGTACATTAATCATTACACTTTACAGATATGTATGTTATTTAATTATCTTCAAAATACAGTTTTCTATAATAATGGTCTCTGTGAAATGAAAACCATGCTTCAAGTGTAGTCATTACTATGAAATGATCTTACTCAAGCTTTGATAATGATTTGGATTTAGGCGAACTTTTTTTTTCTGCAAAGCCCTTCTAGGTCGACCCTGAAGACTCCGGAACGCCAGGTGGCAGTATTCCATTCTTTTAAGTGCGGTATGAAAGGTCTATGTGCCAACGACAAACCGTTGAACTGCGACGTCGATCAGAAGAAAGGCTGCTGGTCGCATGGTCGTGCTTAGCGGTTTATTTGGCCCAGTGGTTGTAGGACCAAAGCGAGTTCTAGGATTTAGGCTGCGGTAATTTTTTTTATAGTAACGCAAGCTAGTTTATCAACGATAGCACTGCACGGAGCTCCGGAAGCGCCTTTTTTTTAAAGTTTAGCTCAGCGAGGTTGTTGCAAGCTAACTCGCTAACTTCCGGAACTACTGCGTGAGCATGTCAGGCGGCGGGGTTCGAGGACCCGCGGGAAACAATGACTGTCGTATTTACGTGGGAAACCTCCCTCCTGATATTCGCTCAAAGGACATTGAAGACCTGTTCTACAAATACGGAGCGATTCGAGACATTGATCTGAAAAATCGAAGAGGAGGACCTCCGTTCGCCTTCGTGCAGTTCGAGGACCCGAGGTGAGCTGCAGTGTTCCGCCATAGCTCAAAAGATCTGCCGCCATTGTCCGAAGTCGTCTTCAAAAGCGCAGACGCCTAAATAGCTCCGCATACGACTTGTTCTTATTCACGATGCGGTTTTACTATTCTATTCTAGTATTTTATTGCTGCAGTGTGTGCAGTGAATTAATGTGTTATATCGCCGCCGACATACGTGATTAACATACCGGAACTGAAAGCTGGATGTCGATTTGCTTCACTTTTGAATTGACCTATGCGGCAAAGCGGATCTACCAAATCGTCTGCCGTGCAAATCTTTTCTCAATACTTCAATTATGTGCATGATTGGACATGTTTGGTTTTGCATTCTGTTGCAAAGGCCCAACCTTGTTTCACATGAAGCGCTCGACAAGTCATTTCGCCAGGCCGAGGGTTTGTTTGCAATCATATTGCAGTGCTCAGTATTTCCTGATTCTGCATCATCTGCAAAATGAGAGGGATTGAATGGAATCAAAATAAACCAAAAAAAAAAAAAATGCAATCACATATTTTGCCTCAGGAAAACCTATTGTTTTAGATTAGATTGAACTTTATTGATCCCAAATTGGGAAACTAGACTGTTGCAGCAGTCAAAAAGCAATACAAAAAGTGAAAATAGAAGAATAAAAACATAAACCATACAGTAGTTACAGTTAAAGGCTGGTGAAACTATACAGTAGTTACAATATATACAATAAAAAATACATTTCATTGTGGTGGTGCTCCTCACGGTGCTAAAACCTGTTTCTTATTTCAATGTGCTTTGAATTGCAGGGATTCCGAGGATGCTGTTTACGGACGTGACGGCTATGACTATGATGGATACCGTCTGCGAGTAGAGTTTCCTAGAAGTGGAAGAGGAGGAGGAGGAGGAGGAGGTGGCGGCGGCGGTGGTGGTGGTGGTGGCGGCGGTGGAATGGGGCCCCAGAGGCTGAGGTACGGGCCCCCTTCCAGGCGCTCCGAATACAGAGTTGTTGTGACAGGTGGGTAAAGATGACGAACCTCTGTGCATTGCATGCGTTTCAGATCATTTTCGAGTCTTATAGGCCCTCTTATTTTGCATCAGGTCTTCCTCCCAGCGGAAGTTGGCAGGACCTGAAGGATCACATGCGGGAGGCAGGTGATGTATGTTACGCTGATGTGTACCGTGACGGCACAGGAGTTGTGGAGTACGTACGCAAAGAGGACATGTCCTTCGCCATTCGTAAACTGGATCACACCAAGTTCCGCTCTCATGAGGTGAGCCTACATCCGTGTGCTGGATTGATTACAATTTTGGAACTGAAACATTTTCTGAAATAAATAAAAGAATCCACAGGATGTGACGACGATGGAAAAGATAAACGGCTGAGTTGTGAAATGTACTTGCCAGGTGGTCCTATACTTTGGGAAGAACTGTTCTAAGGTGTGTAACCCGGTTGTGTCTGTCTGTGTGTGTCTGTGTGTGTGTGTGTGTCTGTGTGTCTGTGTGTGTGTTTTTGCTCCCAGGGAGAGACGGCCTACATTTGCGTCAAGTCGGATGGTCCTCGCAGCCCCAGCTACGGACGCTCCCGCTCTCGCAGCCGCAGCCGCAGCCGGAACAAGAGCCGCTCGCGCTCCTACTCGCCGCGGCCCGGCAAGGAGTCGCCAGGCTACTCACCCCCCCGCCGTTCCCGCTCCCGTTCCCGCTCCCGCTCCCGCTCTCGCTCCCGCACCTAGTCGCCGCGTCACCACAGTGTGCCTCCGTGCTGGAGAGGAAATTGTAATGTTTCTCAACAAATACTGTCTGTGTTGCCTGGGAAAATTTCCTGTCATCCTCTCTCGGTGTTCTGTCTTCTGTTCCCCCATTGGTTACCTTGTTTTTTCCCTTTTTTTTTTTGTTTTTTAGTTACTTTTTACATTCATTATTTACGGGGCAGATGCGTCCGGCCATCCTCTCACGCTGTCCCTTATCTCATGATTTTGTTTTTTTAATCTCTTTCACTGTGCTTTCTTTCTGCTAGCAGAGTGTGTGTGTGTTTGTGTGTGTGTGTGTATGTGTGTGTGCGTGGTGTCTACTTCCTACTCATTTTGGATTAGTCTTTTTTTAAGTATATACTGCTGCTCTTTGACCTTCTTGTGTGTCTTTCTGTAGAGTTCAGAGGAACATGATAGGATTGGGACAGAGGAAACAGTTCTTATTAGGATAAACAGGAGGAGGAGGAGTCAAATATGGCACCAATGGTATGATGGCTGTGCCTTGTTGACTGTGTCATCTGCATTGAATGAGGCTGATCAGTGTTTTTGTTTCACACGCATAACAGTAGAGTCGTTAAATGTTTCAGTCATAACACGTTTGTGTTTGGAGACCCAAAGTTTTTCTTTTGCTTTCCCTAAGTAGGAAAAAAAATAAATATTTTTAGGCATTGACTGGAGGTGGTGTTCCTTGTATTCCCTCAACTCCCTCCTAGATTCAGTTATTGACATCTGTGGTACTCAAAGTGATTAATAGTATTTTTTTTTTTTTTTATTTTTAATTGATATTTTTTTTCCCTTTGACTCTTAAGTTTGGATTCTAACTTGCCTCCCTCTCTTTGGTTCTGCTGGCATTCTAAAGGTTTGGACTGGGCTCATGGTCTCGTCAATCCACTGCCGCTTCAGGATCAGATTAGGATTAGGCTTCAGGATGGAAACATGGAGCAGGAGCGTTTAACCGGGAGAGGATCCCTGTCCGCAGTTACTCCATCAGACTGGAACCATAACTACTTAAACTAAATTGGCCGTCAGATAATCCAAATTAGCCTTTTTTTGGTCAATTTTTTTGTGGTACCTCAGAGACATTACTTGATGCAGCTATACGTCATTATTTTCAGATATATTTTTTTTGAAATTCCGAGTTATGAGAAGAAGAACGCAGATGGTCTCAAAACCAGGAGGAGGGCTGGGAGGTGCAGATGGATCCACACGTATAAGGAGAGTTGTAAATAGTGACGATACCATTAACAGTGAAGGAGGGAGGACTAGGAGGCGACAAGGGAATGTGACCTTAATGTGGTTTGTATCTTTTTCTTGGGTCAAGAGAATGATTTCTGCTTTTTCTTACATTTAATATCCACTCTCTTGAAGCTTTACTCTCTTTTAATAAATCTTTCAATAAAGTTTTGTCAATCGTTCTTTTTTTTTGTCGTGTTTCATTATCGGCATCGAATTGCATTCAGAATATTTTGAGATGCGTCGCATTGATGGCGGGTGAAGAAAAATTCTTCAAGTTTGTCATTGCAAGTTGGATGGCGGCCGTCAGCAGCTGTTTCCTCAGCTACGATGTAATGAAGAAGAAGTCCTTATTGATCCCGCATTGGGGATATTTTTTTTTTTTTTTTATTTACAATTATAGCAACAATACAGAAGAAACAAATGGAGATTATATTGATTAAAAAGAAATATGGAGTAAGAAGGAACAAACAAGATATTCACACTACATTGACGGTTTGATTATTTTAAAAGTTATGTACTCAATTTGACAAACGTTTTGTTGCACCTTTATGAAATTTAAGCGTGTGAAAAAATTATTTTGGGATTTTCAACTAATTTCCTAGCAGGGATTCATGTCGTTGCTGTCTGTGGAACAGTGCCCGAAACATTTTGCCACAATACACATCTTTAGGATGCTTCTGCAAAGTAAGAATGAAAAGAAAAATCTGACTTTATTATAAAACATTAACCCTTTACAATCTTTCCTCCCACTTACTTTCAGATTAATGTCTGACCAGCGACTGTGTGAATAAGTATGCACGTTGAAGTTCTAATGTACACTAGCAGTCGAGAGTTTGGACACCCTATGAATTTAATGTCTTTTCTTGTCATGACTATTGACATTACAGTTTCTCACTGAAGGCATCAAAACTGCCTATGAATTATGTAGGAAACAATAAAAGTCTTGTTGGATGGCCTTATTTTCTAGTGTCGTGCTGACGATCCACGTGTTCGTATAATGAAGAGTCTTAGGAGAAGAATGCTGATTTTATCTTTAGTATGTAAATTCAGAGTATACAGAGCTCTGGGTGGAGTTCAAGCCTAACATCAACGAGTGCTATCAGGTCCTGAAGTCTGACTGACTCTTTGTCCCCTGGTCAGTGTTTTTGATGGAGAACATCCAGTTGTTCTTGCTGGCGCGCTCAGATTACGTCCTCCTCTGACTGGCTCCCTGGTCTCCGCATCCCAGCCTCATTGGATGTTGCCGCTGCCTTTGTTCCCAGATGCAGGCTGAGGTCCGAGGTAGAGGTGCTTGGTAGGGAGATGCTGGATCCTCTCTCGGCCTGGTACCGCAGGTCACCTAAGGTCACCGTTTTACGATGGCCGCCTTCCTGTGTCCTCTCTTAGGTGTCATGTTACTCTGCACAAAGCTCACAAGGCATGTTAAGCATACATTGCCCATCTTATGAACGGGTTATCTGACTGGATTAATCATATTCATATCGATGATTGTATGATTATGCATATTTATATCAGTGAGTATATGATTATGCTCAAGCATCTCGATTAAAACATAATTTTACCTTCAGTCTAAAACATGTTTTATATTTAAATTCTTCAAAATAGCCACCTTTCATAAGAAGCATATTTAGAGTTACTGAACGTGTTTGTCTTTGCTGAGGAGGCGAGAATGGCGAGAATCAGTGAATAAGAAGTGAGAAGTTGCTGCGGTGACCAACAGGTGCTGTTCGGGAACATCTGAACGGACTTGATGGAAAACACTCGTACAGTTGCAACTGCGGTGGTGACCTCCAGGCTCTTCTAGCCGCTCCTCGCGATTAATACGAGCGATCGACCCGATCGATCACACCCAGACTATTATTAGTGCGTCGCAAAGATGCATTCTGGGTAGAAATAAGATGCGGCCGCTGTCCTCAAGTAAAATTCGCCCTCGTCAGTGTTGAAGGTCGGCCGTGCGGCCAATCAGAGAGGCGCATGTGACGCGCAGGGCGGGTCGCGCGGCCACGCTGCCCTGGTATAAACCTCTCGAGACGGTGCGCACGCGACGCTTCCAAACAAACAATTGTGCAGCTTGTGAACAGCGGGTGAGTTTTTGAGTCTCCGCACGGCTGAACGCGATGCGATGCGATGTGGTGCGGCGCGAACGGCCTGCAGTCGAGCCGCCCGGCCGGGCGTCATGATGCGTCTTCTGGCTCGCGGCGTTCGACGATGCTGCACGCACGCACGCACGCACGCACGCACTCACTCTCGCTGTCTCCTTTTGTGTTGTTGGTTTCGCCAATTAGCTGGAACTGCGGAGAACTTCACCGCTGGGTAAAGAAAGAGAGCCGTGTTAGTGCAGCGCTGCAGCAGAAGTTGCACTGGCAGCAGTTTGTTATTGCATGTTGTTCTGAGGCAGGTCTCCCTCACACACAAGGATACATCATTGAGGCCTGTACACGGCTACATAACATAACACCATTGTTGTCTATCTATCTCTATCTAACTATCTATCTATCTATCTAACTATCTAGTTGCAGGGCATTGATTTGGACGTTGATGTGGTTTTGTTAATGTGGCTTTTACAATTGTATGTATGCATTTGTTTTTAAGCAGGCTTGACAGAATTGTCTTTCAATTTATCGATACTCTCCCTTCTAAATCTGTCAGCCTCTATTCTATAGCTATCTGTCTCTATTCTGTATCTATCAATCTCCAGTGTATATCTATCGGCCTCTATTCTATATCTAGCTATCTCTATTCTAACGTCTATCTCTACCTATCTTTCTGTTCTATATATAGAGTTGTCTTTCTAATCTATATCTAGTTTCACTCACTATCTATCTATCTATCTGTGGAGGTGCGAGCCTCACCTGAGGTGGAGCTTCTTGCAACAATGTGGCAAACTTGTTTCCCTCCTCCTCTCCGCCGTGTGCAGTGAGCGACGCCAACATGTCTGAGAAGAAGGCCGTGATCAAGAACGCAGACATGTCTGAGGACATGCAGCAGGACGCCGTGGACTTGGCCACGCAGGCGATGGAAAAGTTCAACATCGAGAAGGACATCGCCGCCTATGTCAAAAAGGTGCTTCCACGTCTGCAGGTTGGAACTCTCTGTGGCAGTTCACGCGCGTGCACTTTCTGTTAATCGTCCCTGCTCTTGTTCTTCCGCAGGAGTTTGACAAGAAGTACAACCCCACGTGGCACTGCATAGTTGGGAGGAACTTTGGCAGCTACGTGACCCACGAAACAAAGCATTTCATTTACTTCTACCTGGGCCAAGTGGCCATTCTACTCTTCAAATCAGGCTGAAATGTTAACTCGCCCTCCCAGAGAAACCTACTTTTCCTCCTCCCTCCTTCCTCCCCCGCCAACCGTTGGGCATTTTGCAGAGACACGTTTCTCCCAAACTTCCGCCACATGCAACACTGGTTCCACTGCATTGTTGCCTACACTGGGCATGTGAAGAGTGCCAAATAAAACTAGCTTCTGCCAACTCTCACGTTGCGTTTTGCACATCTGACAAACTCCTCGTGATTCATAATTTATGGATATTTATTTTGTTTGATGGAGGGATGAAACGTCTTTCATGCCGGTCTGATTTATAGATTCTTATTTGTCAAGCAGTTGAGCAACAGAACATTTTTTGTTGTTGTTGAAGCGCCTTTAATTTCCAGTGTGGATCAGAATGTCCAGGCTGTTGCTCACATTTAATAAAGAGTACTTCCTGCTGAAGTGACTTGAGGTTTTGTACATGGTTGAACAATCCTGTTTTCTACAGTTGTGAATAGTTGCAGTGCTCTTATTGTGCGTGGCCAGAATGTAACCGAGAGCCCAGACTGGCACTGCAGCAGCTCTGTGTGATCTTTATAATGCAACCTTGAGACAGTAAATCACTTCTAAACATGTGTCCTGTGTGGCTGTGTGTATGTGCTTGCACGTGTGTACAAATGCTTTACCTGAGTCCAGTCACATTCAGTTGCAAAATCTCAGACACTCTGTTCTATTCTGTCGATAATGACAGCTACTGAGGTCAGTCAATAATCACAATAAAATGTCCCATAAAGTCTGTCTTGACCAGCGTTGCTAAGAAAGCTTCACATCACTGAAGCTGATTCCAGACCTTCCAACAAACAGACTGATAACAAATCAAACAAATCAGTGAAGTAGTGATTTAGCAAACTGAGAAAAGAAACTAAGCTTCAAGCTGATGAAAACAAAGTTGCACCCAGAAATCTCTGTATTCTGACTTTGCTTCTTTGAGAAATGAAGTCTAAAAAAGAGTGAGAAGTGCAGGTTATTCCAGACAGTTCAACTGATTAGAAGTTCAAGTGGGAGGGATTCAGGTGTTGCTGTGGCGCAGTCTTAAAATCTCTCCTGTTTTCACTTTCAGTGTGAACACAAGCAGAGCAGGTTTATATTACCAAGTTATTTTCAACTGAAGTGTCGCCAGAATCCTTCGAAAAATATCAAAAGAACCGAGCAGAATCAGGAAGACGCACATAATGAATGTTTTTATGCTGCTGATGTTGCCTCTCTTCTTTCAAAAAGGATTTGCTGGTGAGTTCACATCAAAATATTCTTCATGGTTTTAATAATCATGTTGTTTAACCTTCTTTACATTTCTGCAGTCAAACACTACCTGATGGATTTCATGACTGCCTCCTCTGGAACCCAGGATTTACCAGAGTTTATGGCTTTTGGAACATTTGCTGGCGATCAGTTTGGCTACTGTGACAGCAGTGGAAGGGCGGTGAAACAACTTGAGTGGGCTAGAAGGTATTCTGAAGATAATCCTCAGCTTTTTGAATACTATGTTCAGCAGTGTGAGCACTTGAAAAACCTTTTCCGTGGCCACATTGAGGATCTGAATCAACAGATGAACCAAACTGAAGGTACAGTGTGTCATCTTGTCTTCAAGTGTTTTAGCAAAAAAAAAAAAAAAAAAAAAAAGGCTTTCACATAAAACAGGGATTTATGTCAATGACACTTGAGGGTAATACTACTCTTTGTGTAGAGGATGATGATTGATTAATTGAATCCATCAAACCCACGAAGAGACGGAAACAGAACATCGAATATGTGTATATGGGTTTTGCATGAAATTCTTACTCTGGTCACCAGAGGGAGCCTGTGGTGGCTAGGGAGCTTGTAACATTGAAATGGAGAAAACTGACGTGCAAAGTTTATTCAAGATCGACCACCAGCAAACATATGAAAGAGGAAATAATTCTCTGTGCTAATACACTGTCACCTCTCATCTCTCTGTCTCAGGTGTTCACACTTTTCAGAGGATGCATGGTTGTGAGTGGGATGATGAGACTGAAGATGTTGGTGGTTTCAGTCAGTATGGCTATGATGGAGAAGACTTCATTTCTTTTGATTTTGAAACATCAGCATGGGTGGCTGCTAAACCTCAAGCTCTCATCACCAAACATAAGTGGGATGGAAACCTTCTTTACTGTGAAGTACTTCAAAATTACTACATTCACATTTGCCCTGAAATCCTCAAGAAACTTTTGGGATATTGGAAGAGATTCATGATAAAAAAAGGTAAAATCACTGTTTGTGCTGATTGTGATAAATAGACTCTATTTAATCTGACTATTTTTTTTGTCTCACTCTACAGCTGGTCCCTCTGTGTCTCTTCTCCAGAGGACTCCCCTCCTCCAGTCAGCTGCCACGTCACAGGCTTCTACCCTGATAATGCTGAGATGTTCTGGAGGAGAGATGGACAGGAGGTCCATGAGGATGTGCAATACTGGGAGATCCTCCCCAACCATGACCACACCTTCCAGATGACTGTGGAGCTGAACATCTCACTGATCAAAGCAGAAGACTGGAGGAGGTATGAGTGTGTGTTTCATCTGTCTGGTGTCAAGGAGGAGATTGTCACCAGACTGGACAGAGCCAACATCATCACCAACTGGGGTGAGAGGAGGATCTTCAGTTGTTTTCTACCTACTGTATATAAATGTTCTTTGTGTTTCTATTTCCTGAACAATGTTTCTTGGTTGCAGTTCCTCCTTCAGAGTTTCCAGGTGTCACTGTTGTGGCTGTAGTTCTACCAGTGCTCCTACTACTGGCACTCTGCATCTCAGGACTCTACTGTTGGAGGAGAAAGTACAGTGGTAAGGAACAAGAAGTTTGAACTTTTCCTGCAACCGTCACAATATTTTGTTGATGCCTTTTTAACTAACAAAGTTAAATTCAGAATTATATTTCATTGTTTAGCACAGTTTTAAACACTCTTTTTTCTCTTTGCATCTCAGGATTCAGGCCTGCAAAATGTGAGTAGAATGTCAGTTTTTCTGCTCTTTGTACAAGAAGATGTTTGAGACAAATGTGTTTTTGTCTTCCAGCCTCTGAGTCTTCGTCCAGTGAAACATCTTCAGAAGCAGCTACTAAATGACTCACGTGAGTTCTGATGTGACTTTTCAGTCAGTACAGTGTGACCCAGCCAGGGTCCAGTAGAAGACTGAGTCTGGCTCCACCCAAACTGCAACAACTGAACTTTATTCTTCATCTACTTCTACTAGCTCAGGTTTCCATGTCTAAGAAGTGTTTTCTTTGGAAAGGACACGCTGAGTCCAAATAAGCACTGGAGTCCAGCAAAGTTGAGTCCACAGAACTTTATCCTTCATTATGGAGTCCAAAGTTCTGCAGTAGTACACGAGTGTGGGGACGTTGTTTGTCCACATCCATCTTTCCTTTGGTTTACCTTCTCTGGCCTGTTTTTGCTGGTGTCCCATCATGGCAGTTCATGTTATTAGTTGGGTGGGAAGAGTTTACTGATGGAGTCTCAAAGCTCTGCTTTATCACATGTGTGGTGTACACAGGTCACATGTGAGCTTTCCAGTGGAGTCGAAGGCTTGTTAGTTGGGGGCCACCTTTATCATGAGCATCATTTCCAGGCATTTAAAGTTCATTCCCATCTAATGTTGATTGTCATGAGCATCATTTCTTGCCATTTGGAATTCACCTGCTCTGGTGTAGTTTATGATCAACAAGCATTTCTCACAAAGGTTAGCGCTCACAGTCATATACACTTTTGATATTACAGGTACAGATCAGCTGCACGAGCCGAATATCGTGAAGAATTCTTCAGTTATGTCATATCCATCCATCCATCCATCCATTCATCCATCCATCCATCCATCCATCTAGTTTCTCTCCATTATTATAGTCACAGTCCTGGGTGTGCTGGAGCCGATCACTACTATTATGGGATGACGGTGGAAACAACCTGACCAGTTCATCACAGGGTTCACATCGTGTTGAAGCATAAGTGAAAATGGATGAATGAATCTTGCTTTATTCCTGCTTAGATATTTGTCTTTTGTTGAGAAAATTAGACATGCTACTGTATATATGCTGGCTACACTGGACAGAGCAGCTTCCTTAGTTTGTCATCTCTTTTGAAGTCAGTGTATGATCCTATTTACCCAGTGAATATTTTGGTTGAAGATTGAGACCAACATCAACTTTCCTGTGTGATAACGTGTGATGTTTCTGGTTGCCACTCAATGTGACAATGAAAGAAACTTGTATTTTCTCAGCTCTGAATGGAAGAAGTGTGATGGCCTTTGAGCCCTTTGTGTCTCCTCCTCCACCTATTACCTGCAGGTGGCAGTAGTTAGTCTTCAGGGACTGGCCATATAAGCCCTGATGAGAGTGTGTGTGTGTGAGGTGAGTGGGCTGTTTGCCAGCGTGAAGCTGTGTGTGTGAATGAAAGGATTCACAAGGTGGTGTGCCTGTGTCCTCAGCAGAGTGACAGAGTGAACAGCATTCATTTTGTTTATCCAGATCACCTTATTTAACTATTTTTGTATATGTTGCAGTCTGGCCTTCCTTTTGAGAGAGTCCCTTTTCGTTTCAGCCCTTCGCTGGGCCCTTTGTTTTCTTATCAACAAATCGTATACATTAAAAATCAATGGACTCTGTCTCTGTCTCTTTTTTGTGAAGGATCCCTACCCTTAAGTGCTATCTTAAGGACTATTACTACTTTCATATATTGATAGAATAAATGTATCGTATGTACAGTATATGCCTGTTCTGCAACACTCGCCAAGAGATGCGTTTGGCAATTCCATGTCGGGCTATGACTCAACACATTGAAGGAGAACTCATGGAATTTATTTCGAGAAACATTTTAACATTACAAAGAAATGACTTTTAATACTTAATGATTATTAGAACCGTGTGTGTGTGTGTTGGGTGTATTTCTCTAACTGAAAAAATACACACAAATGTTATCAGACTAACTTTAAATCAGACTAACCAAAAATCGCTTTGATGAATCTGAAGTTTTTATTGACATGTTGTTTCCTGAAAATAGTAAGCAAATATAATTCAGGAACAAATTGCACTGAATAAACTGCACCTCTTACTAAATGTGTTCTCTGAACAAAATGCATCCCATGAAGAAATTCGATTTTTGTTTCTGACTTTCAGAGATATTGCTGTCATTAAGATCTTCAAGGAAACACAGTTTCATATTTGTGATAAATTTATTTGTAAAATCCCAAGGAGATTACTGTAAAGTGAGCAGTTTTGAAATTCCTCTACAGTTTTTGCCAGAATAGGTGCATTATATGGTATGAGTTCTCTGCGGTGGAAACAAACCAGTGGAATCATGTTAATTAGCACGCTAAAGGGGACACTTTCAACATTAAATCGTCTCTCCTGCCAAAGTATCTATGTTGCAGCTTAAATGTTCTGCGTAATATTTGGAGAATTTGAGAAGAAACAGTGAAATCAAGTGGTTACATTTTAGACTTTAAGACAGCAAATGAAGTCAGTCTATAATCATGACAATAAACTGTCTCAGAAAATTGAACTTGACCATTGTTAAAAAAAAAAAAAAAAAAACTTCCAACAGATTGGTGCATAATATGAAAGAAAGAACTTCAAAGATGGAAAATGACTTAAAAAAAAAAAATCAAACGATTTAAGTAGTGTGACTTGTTGGTCTGAAAAGAGAGATTAAGCTTCAGTCTTATTAAAAATAAATAAATAAATAAATAAAATAAATTAGACTCCACCAAGAAAACCCTGATTTCTGATAGTTTGGGAATTTTTTTCCTCCTGTTTTCTTCTTCTTGTCTTCCTTTTTTTATTTTTTGTTTTTTTAGAAATCAGGTGAGTTGACGTGTGAGTGTGTGTGTATGGGAGGAGTGGGGCGTGGCAGGAAGATTGAGGGGTTGGCTGTTGCTGTGACGCAGTCTTCAATCTCACCTGCTTTCACTTTGAGCGAGAACGCAAGCCAGAGCAGGTTCAGACTGCAAAGTTATTTTCAACTGAAGTGTCGCCAGAATCCTTCGAAAAATATCAAAAGAACCGAGCAGAATCAGGAAGACGCACATAATGAATGTTTTTACGCTGCTGATGCTGCCTCTCTTCTTTCATGAAGCATTTGCTGGTGAGTTCACATCTATCAAATCATTCTTATTATAATCATGTTGTTTAACATACTTGATACATTTCTGCAGTCAAACATCACGTGAGGTTTTGCCTCAGTACCACCTCCGGAACCCAGGGTTTACCAGAGTTTATAGGTTTTGGCACGTTTGACGACATTCAGTTTGGCTACTGTGACAGCAGTGGAAGGGTGGAGCCACAACTGGAGTGGGCTAGAAAGTATTTTCAAGAGAATCCTCACCATTTCCAAATGTACGTTGAGCAGTGTGAGAGCCCTAAATACCGTTTCCATGGCTACATTGAGAGGCTGAATCAACAGATGAACCAAAGTGAAGGTACAGTGTGTCATCTTGTCTTCAAGTATTTTAGTGCCAAGCATGTTTTCAGACAAAGTAGGATTCATTACGCTGACATTTGGGGCTAATTCTATTCTCCTCTATAACTTCATGTCCACAGGGTTTACAAATGTGAAAGAGGAAATAATTCTCTGTGCTAATACACTGTCACCTCTCATCTCTCTGTCTCAGGTGTTCACATTTTTCAGAGGATGCATGGTTGTGAGTGGGATGATGAGACTGAAGATGTTGGTGGTTTCAATCAGTATGGCTATGATGGAGAAGACTTCATTTCTTTTGATTTTGAAACATCGACATGGGTGACTGCTAAACCTCAAGCTCTCATCACCAAACAAAAGTGGGATGGAGACTCGTATTTGACTGAAAAAATTAGGAATTTCTACCTTCACATTTGCCCTGAAATGCTCAAAATATATATTGGATATTGGAAGAGATTCAAGAAAAACACAGGTAGAATCACTGTTGGACCTTCTAGTGATACATGGACCCTAGTTCCTCTGACTGATATTTCCCCCTCTCTTCACTCTGCAGCTGGTCCCTCTGTGTCTCTTCTCCAGAGGACTCCCTCCTCTCCAGTCAGCTGCCACGTCACAGGCTTCTACCCTGATAATGCTGAGATGTTCTGGAGGAGAGATGGACAGGAGGTCCATGAGGATGTGCAATACTGGGAGATCCTCCCCAACCATGACCACACCTTCCAGATGACTGTGGAGCTGAACATCTCACTGATCAAAGCAGAAGACTGGAGGAGGTATGAGTGTGTGTTTCATCTGTCTGGTGTCAAGGAGGAGATTGTCACCAGACTGGACAGAGCCAACATCATCACCAACTGGGGTGAGAGGAGGATCTTCAGTTGTTTTCTACCTACTGTATATAAATGTTCTTTGTGTTTCTATTTCCTGAACAATGTTTCTTGGTTGCAGTTCCTCCTTCAGAGTTTCCAGGTGTCACTGTTGTGGCTGTAGTTCTACCAGTGCTCCTACTCCTGGCACTCTGCATCTCAGGACTCTACTGTTGGAGGAGAAAGTACAGTGGTAAGGAACAAGAAGTTTGAACTTTTCCTGCAACCGTCACAATATTTTGTTGATGCCTTTTTAACTAACAAAGTTAAATTCAGAATTATATTTCATTGTTTAGCAGTTTTAAACACTCTTTTTATCTCTTTGCATCTCAGGATTCAGGCCTGCAAAATGTGAGTAGAATGTCAGTTTTTTCGACTCTTAGTACAAGAAGATGTTTGAGACAAATGTGTTTTTTGTCTTCCAGCCTCTGAGTCTTCGTCCAGTGAAACATCTTCAGAAGCAGCTACTAAATGACTCACGTGAGTTCTGATGTGACTTTTCAGTCAGTACAGTGTGACCCAGCCAGGGTCCAGTAGAAGACTGAGTCTGGCTCCACCCAAACTGCAACAACTGAACTTTATTCTTAATCTACTTCTACTAGCTCAGGTTTCCATGTCTAAGAAGTGTTTTCTTTGGAAAGGACACGCTGAGTCCAAATAAGCACTGGAGTCCAGCAAAGTTGAGTCCACAGAACTTTATCCTTCATTATGGAGTCCAAAGTTCTGCAGTAGTACACGAGTGTGGGGACGTTGTTTGTCCACATCCATCTTTCCTTTGGTTTACCTTCTCTGGCCTGTTTTTGCTGGTGTCCCATCATGGCAGTTCATGTTATTCGATGGGTGGGAAGAGTTTACTGATGGAGTCTCAAAGCTCTGCTTTATCACATGTGTGGTGTACACAGGTCACATGTGAGCTTTCCAGTGGAGTCGAAGGCTTGTTAGTTGGGGGCCACCTTTATCATGAGCATCATTTCCAGGCATTTAAAGTTCATTCCCATCTAATGTTGATTGTCATGAGCATCATTTCTTGCCATTTGGAATTCACCTGCTCTGGTGTAGTTTATGATCAACAAGCATTTCTCACAAAGGTTAGCGCTCACAGTCATATACACTTTTGATATTACAGGTACAGATCAGCTGCACGAGCCGAATATCGTGAAGAATCCTCCACTTATGTCATATCCATCCATCCATCCATCCATCCATCTGTTTTCTCTCCATTATTATAGTCACAGTCCTGGGGGTGCTGGAGCCGATCACTACTATTATGGGATGACGGTGGAAACAACCTGACCAGTTCATCACAGGGTTCACATCGTGTTGAAGCATAAGTGAAAATGGATGAATGAATCTTGCTTTATTCCTGCTTAGATATTTGTCTTTTGTTGAGAAAATTAGACATGCTACTGTTTATATGCTGGCTACACTGGACAGAGCAGCTTCCTTAGTTTGTCATCTCTTTTGAAGTCAGTGTATGATCCTATTTACCCAGTGAATATTTTGGTTGAAGATTGAGACCAACAACAACTTTCCTGTGTGATAACGTGTGATGTTTCTGGTTGCCACTCAATGTGACAATGAAAGAAACTTGTATTTTCTCAGCTCTGAATGGAAGAAGTGTGATGGCCTTTGGGCCCTTTGTGTCTCCTCCTCCACCTATTACCTGCAGGTGGCAGTGGTTAGTGTAATGGAAAATTGTACCAAAAGGCCTTAAGCCAGCCTCGTGACTTCTCTGCACATGCTTATGGGTGTTTTTCATATCTTGTCTAGTAGCGTTTTTCATATCTGTCTGGTTTCTGTTAAACTTTCGACTTCTTGCCGTCTCAGTTGACCTGGGGAAGTGAGCATGCACTCTGCATGAACTCTTTGTCCCGTTCATACTGCCTTATATGTACATCACACGTGTTTATGTAATCATAAATGTCCTTTTTTCGTCTGTGGCTAAAGGGCAACGGAAGCACTTTGTTCTGTTAACCTGTCCACGGGTGTCTGGGTGGCCAGAGGGTGCAGATACCCCTCTAGTGCCTCTTCTGTAAACAGTTCAACCTATATAAGATGTACAAGTTTGTTCCTTCTTTGCAAGATCATGCAGACACTTGTTGTGTGTGTGCTTGCCCGGAGCTCCATAATAAAGACCCAAAAAAGACCTTCGCATCTCCTCGTTGATCTTTAGTATTTTTTCCACAACAATTTGGCGTCACGAACAGGATGGCTGGCAGTCCGTCGTCGTAACCGAAAAGCGACCGAGGGGTGATCGCAGGGGGTTAACAAAACCCTCCGACGGGAAACGGTAAAAAAAAATGGAATCTCTAAATTAAAAGCGTGTTTGAGTACCAAGCGAAAGATAACATAGGTTGTTTTCTTCCTTTTTGTACCTTATAACAAAAACAGGGATTCACGGAGACGTCCGTGTCTAAAGTGATAATGGGGAAGGGTCAGAGCAAGAAGGCGAGGGACGAGAGACAGAAAAAGGAGAAGAATTCCAAGAATTCTGAACCCAATTCTGTACCTTCTCCCAGCTTTGAACCACTTCCACCCGATGGTCCCGCGATCAGACACATGACCAAAAAATACGGTCCCGAATCTTGCAAATTCCAGAACTCCAGCGTCTGCTGACCATGAAGCTCGGGCCAGTGGACTTTGGGAAAGTTAAAGACGAGAGCCAAGGCAGCGAGCTAAGGCTGAGAGGGATGAGGTAAAGCGCAAGGCCGACAAAGCTTCAGCCCAGCTCACCATGATGCAAGCTGTCCAGGCAAACAGCGCTCTGGCAAGACACCAACCGCCTCCCCAGAAACGTCAAGGGAATCAGCAAGAAACGGCCCCTTGGGCCTGCTTTATCTGCGGCTCCCTCGACCACTGGGCTCGTGAGTGCCCTCAGCGTGACCAGAACGCAAGAGGACAGAAACAAGTGAAGGGCCGTGGGGGGGTGAAGAGGATATCAACGGGGCCCACAGCAACAACGCCCATCTCAATCCCAAAACCACGGGCAACCAACCCGGGGACAAGCGGACTGACTCACCGACAGGATGTGGCACGAGGGCAGAGAAACGGGGAACCAGCCGCCAGCAGCTAATAAGGGAAGTGATGCAACATACACGTTCACTTGCAATGAAGATTTGCTTGCTGCTCGTAATAGCGACACACATACTGCTTCATCCACTGATACTGATATTGACACCGATGATGAGTTCGTTGACCTCATTTTACAAGCACTGGAGACACCAGATATCACACCTCTCAATGACGCTTACTGCATGCATTACGATGACGCGTTCCGTAAATTACCACAAATCACACTGATGGTGCAAGGGAAATAAATCACATTTCTTGCTGACTCGGGGGCTACACATTCTTTGATCCGCAAAGCTGATTTGCCACAGTGTAAATCTAGTGGTCGTTTTGTTTACTCTGTGGGAGCAGGGGGATTCACCACAAAAGAAGCCTTTTCTGCGCCTCTGTCGGTTGCTTGGCCTTTTGACGGAGATAGAGTGAAGCATCGTTTTTTGCTATCAGACGTCTGTCCAATTAACCTTCTGGGTCGAGATTTGCTTTTGACATTTCGTTTAAATTTACTTTCAACATCTGAGGGAATGAAAATTGAGAAAACATCACAAGAGATGTCAGTAAAATGAACTGATCAACTTGCTGTTTACCAGTGGTTGCTGAATTGTGCAGGCTCTGAGGAGCTGCTACAATTTGCACATGCAACTGTGTCCCCGCTTGCTACATGCGCCGCCTCTGTCGATCGCACACACACACACAGGCACCATTTTTCAAGGTCCCTGGATCCTCCCCACACATCTCCCTGGCAAAGGGCCCTGCAGATGAGTGGAGGGATCTAGGCCCTTTTGTGCTCTCTTGTCAACAAGTTTCAGATTGGCAACTGCAACATGACAACACATTTTTCTCTCCTTCTCTGCAAGCCTATCGAAAGTTGGTTTCACGTTCCACATCTGCGCTTAGATCACTCTATTTGGTGGAACCAACTTCCTCCACACAAATGCCGCACATGACTTGTTTTACTGACGTGTCGCAGCTCCCTCCTGAGCTTTCCTCAGTTCCTCAATCTCTGTGGGCTGCACATAAATATGATGTGGGACTGATTACAGGTGCTGAACCTATACAAATCACTCCCAAATCAGATTTTCGCCCAAATCAGCCGCAGTACCCTCTTAAACCTGAGGCTGTTGAAGGAATCACGCCTGTTTTTAATTCTCTTCTAGAAGCAGGAGTGATTGTTCCGTGCGAGGACTCACCTGTCCGCACTCCTATGTTTGGCACCCAAATTCCGAATCCACATACGAATCTTTCTCAGATCCCACCTGATGCCCATTGGTTCACAGTGGTTGATCTCTCGAATGCTTTTTTCAGCGTTCCAGTGCATCCAGACAGTCAATACTGGTTTGCTTTTCAATTCAATGGCAACTCATACACCTTCACCCGCCTCTGTCAAGGCTATTGTGAATCGCCCACGATTTATAATGAAGCCTTACGTAACAGTCTGTCCTCCCTCCAGCTGTCTCCAGGGTCTGCTCTCCTTCAATATGTCGACGACCTGCTCATTGCTGTTCCAACTGAGGAACAGTGTCGTGCCGACTCCATCCGCCTTCTTCAACATCTGGCACGTGAAGGCCACAAGGCTAGCTTGCAGAAAATACAGTACTGCCAGACTACGCTCACATTCCTGGGACATGTCATCTCCGGTCAAGGTCGTACTCTCTCACAAAACCGCATTTCTGCTATCACAGCCTTCCCGAAGCCCCGCACAAAGAAACAACTTATGTCGTTTCTGGGACTTTGTGGTTATTGTAGAAGTTTTGTTCCAAATTTTTCTGTATTTGAAAAGCCTATGAGGGACATTGCCCATGCCCCTGGCCTCTCTATGTCCTCCACAGTGCTTTGGACAGAAGACGCCACGTTGGCTTTTGAGGAGATGAAGAAGGCTTTACAAACTCCTCCGACACTGGGGATTCCTGATCCCACTAAACCCTTTGTACAGGCTGTGGATGAGAGAGAAGGCTGCATGACCTCTGTTCTTCTGCAGAAACATGGTTCGAACCTTAGGCCTGTGGCCTATTTTTCCGCCAAACTGGACCCTGTGGCAGCGGGCCTTCCCAAATGCCTACGCGCCACAGCCGCGGCCGAAAAGGCACTGTCAGCGTCCCGTGATATCGTGGGATATGCGCCACTGACTCTGCTTGTTCCTCATTCAGTTTCTCTCATTTTGGCTGAGCAGAAAACTTCACATCTGTCGGCAGCAAGATTTTTAAGGTACCAAACGTGTCTCCTAGACATGTCAAACGTCGTTGTCAAGTGCTGCAAAAAATAAAATTTGTGTCCTTATTGCACTCTGTAATAAATAACGTATTAAAAGTGTGTGTGTGTGTGTGTGTGTGTGTGTTTCGGGTAGGGATGGGCTGTTGCTGTGACGCCATCTTTAAATCTCTCGTTTTTTACTTTCACTTTAAACGCAACTTAGAACCGGTTCCGACAGCATTGTTATTTTCAACTGAAGTGTCGCAAGAATCCCGGAAAATGTCAAAGGATCAGAGCTGAAGATACTCAAAATGCATGCTTTTAGGCTGCTTTTGTTGCTGTTTTGCTTTCATGAAGCGTTTGCTGGTGAGTTCAAATCTATTGAATTAATTCTAAATATAATTGGGGCTACAACCATTCGTCGACGGAATCGATTACGTCAACAACAGAAATTCGTCGACGCAAACATTTAAGCGTCGACGTATCGTGTTATTGATTGTTATTGTAAATTGCTGAATGATGAAATCACACTCCGGCCGTATTTGCTGATCAGAGTCGTAAGTCTGAGGGTGTCGCCCATCGTTTACATCCTGCAAAAAAAAAACAAAACAGAAAAGTGCGGCTTCTCTGAAAAGGCTCGAAAACTCCGACCCACAGTTTGTAAAGTGTTGGAATAAATCCCAGAAAATGAAGTTGCGACACAGGTGCAAACTCTGTGAAGCTCACCCAGCATTCCAGGGTCGCACTAGGGCGATACGCCAACACCTTAAATGCCACCAGGTGTCGCTGCGTCATCACGCACCGCAGAGGAATTACAGCACTACAGTTTATACTGAATTGTAACACTCTTTCACTTATCACTTACTGACTGAGTTATTAAGGGATATTAATTCGATATTTCAGTTGTAAGAAATCTGTTTAGGGTGTTTAACTGTGATGAACATTGCATATAACCTTTAAATCGTGAATTAATATACCTATGATATTTTACGTTGAAAAATATAACTATGTCACAGATAAATGCTTTGTGTGTCATTATTTTTAATATATGAAAATGTCTGCTGTCAGAGTACAGCAGTATAACACAAGGGTGAATGAATTAAGAAAGTGAGGTTAAACAGAAGTCCAAAATAGGCGGTGAAACTAAAGAAGATAATTGTGACAAATTGACTATTCGAAAAAAGTAACCCACAGCTTAGTGGACAACAAAAATAATTGTTAGTTGCAGCCTTAATTATAATCATGTTATTTAACCTGATTTACATTTCTGCAGTGAAACACCACGTGAGGTATTTCCTCATTGCCTCCTCTGGAAGCCAGGGTCTACCAAAGTTTATAGGTTTTGGCACGTTTGATGGCGTTCAGTCTGCCTACTGTGACAGCAGTGGAAGGGTGGAGGCACAACAGGAGTGGGCAAGAAGGTTATCTCAAGAGAATCCTGAGCATTTCCAGATGTACATTGAAGATTGTGAGCGCTTCAAATACCTTCTCAGTGGCCACATTGAGAACCTGAATCAACAGATGAACCAAAGTGAAGGTGTGTCATCTTGTCTTCAAGTGTTTTAGTGCCAAAATCATGTTTTCAGACAAAGTAGGATTCATTACGCTGACATTTGGGGCTAAGTCTAATCTCCTCTATAACTTTCATGTCCACAGGGTTTACAAATGTGAAAGAGGAAATAATTCTCTGTGCTAATACACTGTCACCTCTCATCTCTCTGTCTCAGGTGTTCACACTTTTCAGAGGATGCATGGTTGTGAGTGGGATGATGAGACTGAAGATGTTGCTTGTTACAATCAGTATGGCTATGATGGAGAAGACTTCATTTCTTTTGATCTTCAAACATCAACATGGGTGGCTGCTAAACGTCAAGCTCTCATCACCAAACATAAGTGGGATGGAGACCTTCTTTACCGTGAAAAACTTCAAAATTACTACATTCACATTTTCCCTGAAAGGCTCAAGAAATATTTGGGATATTGGAAGAGATTCAAGATAAAAAAAGGTAAAATCACTGTTTGTGCTGATTGTGATAAATCGACTCTATTTAATCTGACTATTTTTTTTGTCTCACTCTGCAGCTGGTCCCTCTGTGTCTCTTCTCCAGAGGACTCCCTCCTCTCCAGTCAGCTGCCACGTCACAGGCTTCTACCCTGATAATGCTGAGATGTTCTGGAGGAGAGATGGACAGGAGGTCCATGAGGATGTGCAATACTGGGAGATCCTCCCCAACCATGACCACACCTTCCAGATGACTGTGGAGCTGAACATCTCACTGATCAAAGCAGAAGACTGGAGGAGGTATGAGTGTGTGTTTCATCTGTCTGGTGTCAAGGAGGAGATTGTCACCAGACTGGACAGAGCCAACATCATCACCAACTGGGGTGAGAGGAGGATCTTCATTTGTTTTCTTTTTGTCTTCTATACTATATATATATATAGTATACTTCCTAAACAATGTTTCTTGGTTGCAGTTCCTCCTTCAGAGTCTCCAGGTGTCACTGTTGTGGCTGTAGTTGTTCCAGTGCTCCTACTCCTGGCACTCTGCATCTCAGGTCTCTACCTTTGGAGGACAAAGTACAGTGGTAAGGAACAAGAAGTTTGAACCTTTCATGCAACCACGAAATAAAAAAGCGGGAGGATGTTTTGCTGATGCCTCTCTGACTACTAAATAATTTACTAGTATTTATGTGTATGTTTTATGTATTTATGTACGTACTTCCTGTTTTAATTTAATGAAAGCTGGAGATTTTTTGTAAGAATCTGAACTGTTGAATTCCAAAAGTTATTTTTATTCTTTAACGTGATTTTAAATATTATTTTTCTCTTTTATATTTCAGGATTCTGGCCTGCAAACTGTAAGTATGGTCCCAGGTTTATTCCTGCTCTTTGTCATTGTACACAGAGATATTTCAGAAAAATAATCATTTTTTCCCCTGTTTTTTCTGCAGTATCTGACCCCTCATTAAGCCAAACATCCTCTGAAGCAGAAGCTCTCAAATGATCCCAGTCAGTTTCATGTCAGCGGCACCAGCTGGATACTCTGAGGAATCTTCCAACTTGTTTCACAAACAGAACACAAAATCTGAATGTTGGATGCTGCTCATCTTAAATGCATGATATTTATAGCACAATTTTGAATTTTACATTTATATCAATAGAACTTGCTTTGTAAACTTTTAATTTGTAAACGTGTTGTTTTTTTAAACTCTTAACTAAAGGAACATTCATCTTAGTTGTACAGCATAATTGCGTGGCTGGGAGAAACTTTGAAAGCTCCATGATGCATGGAACAAAGCATTTCATCTACTCCTACCTGGGCCAAGTCTTACTGTTCAAATCAGGCTGACAACTTCTCACTTGTCAAGTTAAGCAACAGAACTTTTTATTTGTTGAAGCGCCATTGATTTTCAATGTAGATAAAAAATGTCAAGGCTGTAACTCACACTTAATGAAGAGTGCCACTTGCTCAAGTGACTTTTTTTTTTTTTTACATGGTTGAACACTCCTGTTCTACAGTAAATAGTTGTAGCGCTGTTATTGTGCGTGGCCAGAATGTAACCGAAAGCCCAGACTGGCACTGCAGCAGCTCTGTGTGACCTTTATAATGCAACTTTGAGACAGTAAATCACTTCTAAACATGTGTCCTGTGTGGCTGTGTGTATGTGCGTGCACGTGTGTACAAATGCTTTACCTGAGTCCAGTCACATTCAGTTGCAAAATCTCAGACACTCTGTTCTATTCTGTCTATAATGACAGCTACTGAGGTCAGTCAATAATCACAATAAAATGTCCCATAAAGTCTGTCTTGACCAGCGTTGCTAAGAAAGCTTCACATCACTGAAGCTGATTCCAGACCTTCCAACAAACAGACTGATAACAAATCAAACAAATCAGTGAAGTAGTGATTTAGCAAACTTTAACCTTCTTTACATTTCCACAGTCAAACACTACCTGAGGTATTTCATGACTGCCTCCTCTGGAACCCAGGATTTACCAGAGCTTATGGCTTATTCTACATTTGATGACGATCAGTTTGGCTACTGTGACAGCAGTGGAAGGGTGGAGCCACAACTGGAGTGGATCAAGAAAATATTTCAAGATAATCCTGAGCGTTATGAATACTATGTTCAGGTATGTAAGCTATACAAATACCTTCTCAGTGTCTACAATGACATCCTGAATCAACAGATGAACCAAAGTGAAGGTGTATCATCTTGTCTTCAAGTATTTTAGTGCCAAGCATGCTTCCAGACAAAGTAGGATTCATTAGACTGACATTTGGAACTAATTCTAATCTCCTCTATAACTTTCATGTCCACAGGGTTTACAAATGTGAAAGAGGAAATAATTCTCTGTGCTAATACACTGTCACCTCTCATCGCTCTGTCTCAGGTGTTCACACTTTTAAGAGGATTGAAGGTTGTGAGTGGGATAATGAGACTGAAGATGTTGGTGGTTTCAGTCAGTATGGCTATGATGGAGAAGACTTCATTTCTTTTGATCTTCAAACATCAACATGGGTGGCTGCTAAACCTCAAGCTCTCATCACCAAACACAACTTGGACAGAGATTTGCTTTTGGCTGAAAACCTTAAAAATTTCTACCTTCACATTTGCCCTGAAAGGCTCAAAATATATATTGGATATTGGAAGAGATTCAAGAAAAACACAGGTAGAATCACTGTTGGACCTTATGCTGACACATGGACTCTAGTTGCTCTGACTGATTTTTCCCCCTCTCTTCCCTCTGCAGCTGGTCCCTCTGTGTCTCTTCTCCAGAGGACTCCCTCCTCTCCAGTCAGCTGCCACGTCACAGGCTTCTACCCTGATAATGCTGAGATGTTCTGGAGGAGAGATGGACAGGAGGTCCATGAGGATGTGCAATACTGGGAGATCCTCCCCAACCATGACCACACCTTCCAGATGACTGTGGAGCTGAACATCTCACTGATCAAAGCAGAAGACTGGAGGAGGTATGAGTGTGTGTTTCATCTGTCTGGTGTCAAGGAGGAGATTGTCACCAGACTGGACAGAGCCAACATCATCACCAACTGGGGTGAGAGGAGGATCTTCATTTGTTTTCTTTTTGTCTTCTATACTATATATATATATAGTATACTTCCTAAACAATGTTTCTTGGTTGCAGTTCCTCCTTCAGAGTTTCCAGGTGTCACTGTTGTGGCTGTAGTTGTTCCAGGGCTCCTACTCCTGGCACTCTGCATCTCAGGTCTCTACTGTTGGAGGAGAAAGTACAGTGGTAAGGAACAAGAAGTTTGAACCTTTCATGCAACCACGAAATAAAAAGCAGGCGGATGTTTTGCTGAGGACTGCTCAGCAAAACATCCTTTATTCTTACTACTAAAAAAGTTACTCATAATTATGGATTTTTTTTAATATATCTATCTATGTACTTCCTGTTTTAATTTAAGAAATGAAAGCTGGAGATTTTTTGTAAGAATCTGAACTGTTGAATTCAAAAGTTATTTTCATTATTTAATTTGATTTTCTTTTACACACCCTCTCCCCATCCTCCTCCCCTGTCAACCGTTGTCAGCTACATGCAACACTGGTTCCAGTGCAATGACGCCTACACTGGGCATGTGAAGAGTGCCACCTGTGGTGGAAAAATTATTGTTGAATTATGTGGTTTGTGACAACTGGACTAGTAGAGACATTTCAGCAGGCCTTTAGTATATGCAGCCTCTATAGGTCAGGTTGACCCAAAACAGATTGGCGAAGGCGTCAAGTAGCTCAGGTAGGGGTTTGTATCTTTGTCCAGCGACACTGTGTCTGGAGTGAATCCAGATATTGTCTCATGTTTATTCCGTGGAATAAAAGACTTGTACTCATGATGTTTGGTGAACAGCTGTGTCGGACACCCGCTTGTCTCGGATACCCTTATTCCTCTCGAGAGATTAAACCCTTGCTTCTCATCAGCCAGAGTTCAGAGCCATCCTTTCACTCACACCGCAGAGGTGCAAAAACGCTCCACGACACACCTGAATAATTTCATGCAGGTGTGATTTATAGATCACCTTCTCATTTGTCAAGCAGTTGAGCAACAGAACATTTTTTTGTTGTTGTTGAAGCGCCTTTAATTTCCAGTGTGGATCGGAATGTCCAGGCTGTTGCTCACATTTAATAAAGAGTACTTCCTGCTGAAGTGACTTGAGGTTTTGTACATGGTTGAACAATCCTGTTTTCTACAGTTGTGAATAGTTGCAGTGCTCTTATTGTACGTGGCCAGAATGTAACTGAGAGCCCAGACTGGCACTGCAGCAGCTCTGTGTGACCTTTATAATGCAACTTTGAGACAGTAAATCACTTCTAAACATGTGTCCTGTGTGGCTGTGTGTATGTGCTTGCACGTGTGTACAAATGCTTTACCTGAGTCCAGTCACCTTCAGTTGCAAAATCTCAGAAACTCTGTTCTATTCTGTCTATAATGGCAGCTACTGAGGTCAGTCAATAATCACAATAAAATGTCCCAGAAAGTCTGTCTTGACCAGCGTTGCTAAGAAAGCTTCACATCACTGAAGCTGATTCCAGACCTTCCAACAGACTGATAACAAATCAAGCAAATCAGTGAAGTAGTGATTTAGCAAACTGAGAAAAGAAACTAAGCTTCAAGCTGATGAAAACAAAGTTGCACCCAGAAATCTCTGTATTCTGACTTTGCTTCTTTGAGAAATGAAGTCTAAAAAAGAGTGAGAAGTGCAGGTTATTCCAGACAGTTCAACTGATTAGAAGTTCAAGTGGGAGGGATTCAGGTGTTGCTGTGGCGCAGTCTTAAAATCTCTCCTGTTTTCACTTTCAGTGTGAACACAAGCAGAGCAGGTTTATATTACCAAGTTATTTTCAACTGAAGTGTCGCCAGAATCCTTCGAAAAATATCAAAAGAACCGAGCAGAATCAGGAAGACGCACATAATGAATGTTTTTATGCTGCTGATGCTGCCTCTCTTCTTTCAGAAAGGATTTGCTGGTGAGTTCACATCAAAATATTCTTCATGGTTTTAATAATCATGTTGTTTAACCTTCTTTACATTTCTGCAGTCAAACACTACCTGATGGATTTCATGACTGCCTCCTCTGGAACCCAGGATTTACCAGAGTTTATGGCTTATTCTACATTTGATGGCGATCAGTGTGGCTACTGTGACAGCAGTGGAAGGGTGGAGCCACAACTGGAGTGGGCTAGAAGGTATTCTGAAGATAATCCTCAGCTTTTTGAATACTATGTTCAGCAGTGTGAGCACTTGAAAAACCTTTTCCGTGGCCACATTGAGGATCTGAATCAACAGATGAACCAAACTGAAGGTACATTGTGTCATCTTGTCTTCAAGTGTTTTAGCAAAAAAAAAAAAAAAAAGGCTTTCACATAAAACAGGGATTGATGTCAATGACACTTGAGGGTAATACTACTCTTTGTGTAGAGGATGATGATTGATTAATTGAATCCATCAAACCCACGAAGAGACGGAAACAGAACATCGAATATGTGTATATGGGTTTTGCATGAAAATCTTACTCTGGTCACCAGAGGGAGCCTGTGGTGGCTAGGGAGCTTGTAACATTGAAATGGAGAAAACTGACGTGCAAAGTTTATTCAAGATCGACCACCAGCAAACATATGAAAGAGGAAATAATTCTCTGTGCTAATACACTGTCACCTCTCATCTCTCTGTCTCAGGTGTTCACACTTTTCAGAGGATGCATGGTTGTGAGTGGGATGATGAGACTGAAGATGTTGGTGGTTTCAGTCAGTATGGCTATGATGGAGAAGACTTCATTTCTTTTGATTTTGAAACATCAGCATGGGTGGCTGCTAAACCTCAAGCTCTCATCACCAAACATAAGTGGGATGGAAACCTTCTTTACTGTGAAGTACTTCAAAATTACTACATTCACATTTGCCCTGAAATCCTCAAGAAACTTTTGGGATATTGGAAGAGATTCATGATAAAAAAAGGTAAAATCACTGTTTGTGCTGATTGTGATAAATCGACTCTATTTAATCTGACTATTTTTTTTGTCTCACTCTACAGCTGGTCCCTCTGTGTCTCTTCTCCAGAGGACTCCCTCCTCTCCAGTCAGCTGCCACGTCACAGGCTTCTACCCTGATAATGCTGAGATGTTCTGGAGGAGAGATGGACAGGAGGTCCATGAGGATGTGCAATACTGGGAGATCCTCCCCAACCATGACTACACCTTCCAGATGACTGTGGAGCTGAACATCTCACTGATCAAAGCAGAAGACTGGAGGAGGTATGAGTGTGTGTTTCATCTGTCTGGTGTCAAGGAGGAGATTGTCACCAGACTGGACAGAGCCAACATCATCACCAACTGGGGTGAGAGGAGGATCTTCATTTGTTTTCTACCTACTGTATATAAATGTTCTTTGTGTTTCTATTTCCTGAACAATGTTTCTTGGTTGCAGTTCCTCCTTCAGAGTCTCCAGGTGTCACTGTTGTGGCTGTAGTTGTTCCAGGGCTCCTACTCCTGGCACTCTGCATCTCAGGTCTCTACCTTTGGAGGAGAAAGTACAGTGGTAAGGAACAAGAAGTTTGAACCTTTCATGCATCCACGAAATAAAAAAGCGGGAGGATGTTTTGCTGATGCCGCTCTGACTACTAAATAATTTACTAGTATTTATGTGTATGTTTTATGTATTTATGTACGTACTTCCTGTTTTAATTTAATGAAAGCTGGAGATTTTTTGTAAGAATGTGAACTGTTGAATTCCAAAAGTTATTTTTATTCTTTAACGTGATTTTAAATATTATTTTTCTCTTTTATATTTCAGGATTCTGGCCTGCAAACTGTAAGTATGGTCCCAGGTTTATTCCTGCTCTTTGTCATTGTACACAGAGATATTTCAGAAAAATAATCATTTTTTCCCTGTTTTTTCTGCAGTATCTGACCCCTCATTAAGCCAAACATCCTCCTCTGAAGCAGAAGCTCTCAAATGATCCCAGTCAGTTTCATGTCAGCGGCACCAGCTGGATACTCTGAGGAATCTTCCAACTTGTTTCACAAACAGAACACAAAATCTGAATGTTGGATGCTGCTCATCTTAAATGCATGATATTTATAGCACAATTTTGAATTTTACATTTATATCAATAGAACTTGCTTTGTAAACTTTTAATTTGTAAACGTGTTGTTTTTTTAAACTCTTAACTAAAGGAACATTCATCTTAGTTGTACAGCATAATTGCGTGGCTGGGAGAAACTTTGAAAGCTCCATGATGCATGGAACAAAGCATTTCATCTACTCCTACCTGGGCCAAGTCTTACTGTTCAAATCAGGCTGACAACTTCTCACTTGTCAAGTTAAGCAACAGAACTTTTTATTTGTTGAAGCGCCATTGGTTTTCAATGTAGATAAAAAATGTTAAGGCTGTAACTCACACTTAATGAAGAGTGCCACTTGCTCAAGTGACTTTTTTTTTTTTTTACATGGTTGAACACTCCTGTTCTACAGTAAATAGTTGTAGCGCTGTTATTGTGCGTGGCCAGAATGTAACCGAGAGCCCAGACTGGCACTGCAGCAGCTCTGTGTGACCTTTATAATGCAACTTTGAGACAGTAAATCACTTCTAAACATGTGTCCTGTGTGGCTGTGTGTGTGTGCGTGCACGTGTGTACAAATGCTTTACCTGAGTCCAGTCACATTCAGTTGCAAAATCTCAGACACTCTGTTCTCTTCTGTCGATAATGACAGCTACTGAGGTCAGTCAATAATCACAATAAAATGTCCCATAAAGTTTGTCTTGACCAGCGTTGCTAAGAAAGCTTCACACCACTGAAGCAGATTCTAGACATTGTAACAGACTGATAACAAATCAAACAAATCAGTGAAGTAGTGATTTAGCAAACTGAGAAAAGAAACTAAGCTTCAAGCTGATGAAAACAAAGTTGCACCCAGAAATCTCTGTATTCTGACTTTGCTTCTTTGAGAAATGAAGTCTAAAAAAGAGTGAGAAGTGCAGGTTATTCCAGACAGTTCAACTGATTAGAAGTTCAAGTGGGAGGGATTCAGGTGTTGCTGTGGCGCAGTCTTAAAATCTCTCCTGTTTTCACTTTCAGTGCGAACACAAGCAGAGCAGGTTTATATTACCAAGTTATTTTCAACTGAAGTGTCGCCAGAATCCTTCGAAAAATATCAAAAGAACCGAGCAGAATCAGGAAGACGCACATAATGAATGTTTTTATGCTGCTGATGCTGCCTCTCTTCTTTCAGAAAGGATTTGCTGGTGAGATCAAATCTATTAAATTAATACTTATAATAATTGGGGCTACAACCATTAGTCGACGGAATTGATTACGTCAACAACAAAAACTCGCGTCGACGTGTCGTGTTATTGTTATTTTAAATTGTTGAATGATAAAATCAAACTCCGGCCGCGACATACTCATTTGTACTGTACTGAGTCCTGAGGGTGTCGCCCATTGTTTACACCTGCAAAAAAAAAAAAAAAAAAAAAAAAAAAAAACAGAAAAGTGGAAACGGCTTCTCTGAAAAGGCTCGAAAACTCCGACCCAAAGTTTCTGAAGTGTAGGAATATTTCATAGAAACTGAAGCAGCGAAACACGTAAGGTGCAAACTCTGTGAAGCTCAGCCAGCATTCCAGGGTCGCACTCGGCGATACGCCAACACCTTAAATGCCAGCAGGCGTCACTGTATCATCACGCACCGCAGAGAGGAGTTCACAGGTCAGAGCTGGGAAAACACATTGGAAGAAAGTGCAGGAGGTGCAAAAAAATGGTCAAAAAGGTTTGGTCAAGATAATCCACAGCATTTCCAAATGTACGTTGAAGATTGTGAGTGCTTAATATACCTTCTCTCACACACACACACACACACACACACACACACACACACACACACACATAGAATCCTTTGAAAAAATGCCAAAAAGAACAACAAAGCAGAATCAGGAAGACGCACATAATGAATGTTTTTATGCAGCTTTTGTTGCTGTTCTTCTATCATGAAGCATTTGCTGGTGAGTTCACTTCTATGAATCAGTTCTTATTATAATCATGTTGTTTAACCTTCTTTACATTTCCACAGTTAAACACAACCTGAGGTTTTTCATGACTGCCTCCTCTGGAACCCAGGATTTACCAGAGTTAACGGCTTTTTCCACATTTGATGACGTTCAGTGGGGCTACTGTGACAGCAGTGGAAGATTGGAGCTGCAACTGGAATGGGCAAGAAGGTTATCTCAAGATAATCCTCAGCATATGCGCATGTATGGTGAAGATTGTGAGCGCTTCAAATACTTTCTCAGTGGCTACATTGAGAACCTGAATCAACAGATGAACCAAAGTGAAGGTGTGTCATCTTGTCTTCAAGTGTTTTAGTGCCAAAATCATGCTTCCAGACAAAGTAGGATTCATTACGCTGACATTTGGGGCTAAGTCTAATCTCCTCTATAACTTTCATGTCCACAGGGTTTACAAATGTGAAAGAGGAAATAATTCTCTGTGCTAATACACTGTCACCTCTCATCGCTCTGTCTCAGGTGTTCACACTTTTCAGAAGATGCATGGTTGTGAGTGGGATGATGAGACTGAAGATGTTGGTGGTTTCAGTCAGTATGGCTATGATGGAGAAGACTTCATTTCTTTTGATCTTCAAACATCAGCATGGGTGGCTGCTAAACGTCAAGCTCTCGTCACCAAACATAAGTGGGATGGAAACCTTCTTTACCGTGAAAAACTTCAAAATTACTACATTCACATTTGCCCTGAAAGGCTCAAGAAATATTTGGGATATTGGAGGAGATTTCAGAAGAAAAGAGGTAAAATCCATTGAAAACTTCACAGTGTTACATTTACTGTATTTGATCTTTGCTATTAGACTGATTTTTCTTCCCTCTGCAGCTGGTCCCTCTGTGTCTCTTCTCCAGAGGACTCCCTCCTCTCCAGTCAGCTGCCACGTCACAGGCTTCTACCCTGATAATGCTGAGATGTTCTGGAGGAGAGATGGACAGGAGGTCCATGAGGATGTGCAATACTGGGAGATCCTCCCCAACCATGACCACACCTTCCAGATGACTGTGGAGCTGAACATCTCACTGATCAAAGCAGAAGACTGGAGGAGGTATGAGTGTGTGTTTCATCTGTCTGGTGTCAAGGAGGAGATTGTCACCAGACTGGACAGAGCCAACATCATCACCAACTGGGGTGAGAGGAGGATCTTCAGTTGTTTTCTACCTACTGTATATAAATGTTCTTTGTGTTTCTATTTCCTGAACAATGTTTCTTGGTTGCAGTTCCTCCTTCAGAGTTTCCAGGTGTCACTGTTGTGGCTGTAGTTCTACCAGTGCTCCTACTACTGGCACTCTGCATCTCAGGACTCTACTGTTGGAGGAGAAAGTACAGTGGTAAGGAACAAGAAGTTTGAACTTTTCCTGCAACCGTCACAATATTTTGTTGATGCCTTTTTAACTAACAAAGTTAAATTCAGAATTATATTTCATTGTTTAGCACAGTTTTAAACACTCTTTTTTCTCTTTGCATCTCAGGATTCAGGCCTGCAAAATGTGAGTAGAATGTCAGTTTTTTCTGCTCTTTGTACAAGAAGATGTTTGAGACAAATGTGTTTTTTGTCTTCCAGCCTCTGAGTCTTCGTCCAGTGAAACATCTTCAGAAGCAGCTACTAAATGACTCACGTGAGTTCTGATGTGACTTTTCAGTCAGTACAGTGTGACCCAGCCAGGGTCCAGTAGAAGACTGAGTCTGGCTCCACCCAAACTGCAACAACTGAACTTTATTCTTCATCTACTTCTACTAGCTCAGGTTTCCATGTCTAAGAAGTGTTTTCTTTGGAAAGGACACGCTGAGTCCAAATAAGCACTGGAGTCCAGCAAAGTTGAGTCCACAGAACTTTATCCTTCATTATGGAGTCCAAAGTTCTGCAGTAGTACACGAGTGTGGGGACGTTGTTTGTCCACATCCATCTTTCCTTTGGTTTACCTTCTCTGGCCTGTTTTTTCTGGTGTCCCATCATGGCAGTTCCTGTTATTCGTTGGGTGGGAAGAGTTTACTGATGGAGTCTCAAAGCTCTGCTTTATCACATGTGTGGTGTACACAGGTCACATGTGAGCTTTCCAGTGGAGTCGAAGGCTTGTTAGTTGGGGGCCACCTTTATCATGAGCATCATTTCCAGGCATTTAAAGTTCATTCCCATCTAATGTTGATTGTCATGAGCATCATTTCTTGCCATTTGGAATTCACCTGCTCTGGTGTAGTTTATGATCAACAAGCATTTCTCACAAAGGTTAGCGCTCACAGTCATATACACTTTTGATATTACAGGTACAGATCAGCTGCACGAGCCGAATATCGTGAAGAATCCTCCACTTATGTCATATCCATCCATCCATCCATCCATCCATCTGTTTTCTCTCCATTATTATAGTCACAGTCCTGGGGGTGCTGGAGCCGATCACTACTATTATGGGATGACGGTGGAAACAACCTGACCAGTTCATCACAGGGTTCACATCGTGATTGAAGCACAAGTGAAAATGGATGAATGAATCTTGCTTTATTCCTGCTTAGATATTTGTCTTTTGTTGAGAAAATTAGACATGCTACTGTTTATATGCTGGCTACACTGGACAGAGCAGCTTCCTTAGTTTGTCATCTCTTTTGAAGTCAGTGTATGATCCTATTTACCCAGTGAATATTTTGGTTGAAGATTGAGACCAACATCAACTTTCCTGTGTGATAACGTGTGATGTTTCTGGTTGCCACTCAATGCGACAATGAAAGAAACTTGTATTTTCTCAGCTCTGAATGGAAGAAGTGTGATGGCCTTTGGGCCCTTTGTGTCTCCTCCTCCACCTATTACCTGCAGGTGGCAGTAGTTAGTCTTCAGGGACTGGCCATATAAGCCCTGATGAGAGTGTGTGTGTGTGAGGTGAGTGGGCTGTTTGCCAGCGTGAAGCTGTGTGTGTGAATGAAAGGATTCACAAGGTGGTGTGCCTGTGTCCTCAGCAGAGTGACAGAGTGAACAGCATTCATTTTGTTTATCCAGATCACCTTATTTAACTATTTTTGTATATGTTGCAGTCTGGCCTTCCTTTTGAGAGAGTCCCTTTTCGTTTCAGCCCTTCGCTGGGCCCTTTGTTTTCTTATCAACAAATCGTATACATTAAAAATCAATGGACTCTGTCTCTGTCTCTTTTTTGTGAAGGATCCCTACCCTTAAGTGCTATCTTAAGGACTATTACTACTTTCATATATTGATAGAATAAATGTATCGTATGTACAGTATATGCCTGTTCTGCAACACTCGCCAAGAGATGCGTTTGGCAATTCCATGTCGGGCTATGACTCAACACATTGAAGGAGAACTCATGGAATTTATTTCGAGAAACATTTTAACATTACAAAGAAATGACTTTTAATACTTAATGATTATTATAACCGTGTGTGTGTGTGTGTGTGTTGGGTGTATTTCTCTAACTGAAAAAATACACACAAATTTTATCAGACTAACTCTAAATCAGACTAACCAAAAATCCAGTTTCAGTTTCCTGAAAATAGTAAGCAAATATAATTCAGGAACAAATTGCACTGAATAAACTGCACCTCTTACTAAATGTGTTCTCTGAACAAAATGCATCCCATTAAGAAATTGGAATTTTTGTTTCTTACTTTCAGAGATATTGCTGTCATTAAGATCTTCAAGGAAACACACTTTCAACATTAAATCGTCTCTCCTGCCAAAGTATCTATGTTGCAGCTTAAATGTTCTGCGTAATATTTGGAGAATTTGAGAAGAAACAGTGAAATCAAGTGGTTACATTTTAGACTTGAAGACAGCAAATGAAGTCAGTCTATAATCATGACAATAAACTGTCTCAGAAAATTGAACTTGACCATTGTTGCTAAAAAAAAAAAAAAAACTTCCAACAGATTGGTGCATAATATGAAAGAAAGAACTTCAAAGCTGGAAAATGATTTTTTTTAAAAAAAAAATCAAACGATTTAAGTAGTGTGACTTGTTGGTCTGAAAAGAGAGATTAAGCTTCAGTCTTATTTAAAAAACAAAATTAGACTCCACCAAGAAAACCCTGATTTCTGATTATTTGGCTATTTTTTTCCTCCTGTTTTCTTCTTCTTCTATTCCTGTTTTTGTTTTTTGTTTTTTAGAAATCAGGTGAGTTGACATGTGAGTGTGTGTGTATGGGAGGAGTGGGGCGTGGCAGGAAGATTGAGGGGTTGGCTGTTGCTGTGACGCAGTCTTCAATCTCACCTGCTTTCACTTTGAGCGAGAACGCAAGCCAGAGCAGGTTCAGACTGCAAAGTTATTTTAAACTGCAGTGTCGCCAGAATCCTTCGAAAAATATCAAAAGAACCGAGCAGAATCAGGAAGACGCACATAATGAATGTTTTACGCTGCTGATGCTGCCTCTCTTCTTTCATGAAGCATTTGCTGGTGAGTTCACATCTATCAATTCATTCTTATTATAATCATGTTGTTTAACATACTTAACATTTCTGCAGTCAAACACTCCCTGAGGTATTTCCTCATAGCCTCCTCCGGAACCCAGGATTTACCAGATTTTGCTGCTTTTGCCACTTTTGCTGACGTTCAGTTGGGCTACTGTGAGAGCAGTGGACGTTTAAAGCATGTACAGGAGTTGGCAAGAAGGTTTTCTGAAGATAATCCTCAGCAGTTCCAAAAGTACGTAAAGGAATGTGAGCACTACAAATACATTTTCAATCACCATATTGATGACCTGAAAAAACTGATGGGCCTAAGTGAAGGTACGTCATATGCTTTTAAAGTGGTTTAGTGCCAAAAACATGCCTCCACATAAGAATAAGGAATTATTCTTGGACATTTAGAGCTCATTTTTAAAGTAGTTAACTTTGAGAATTGCTGTCTGTACTGGTAATTATGATCTCATATAAATGCTTTAGCTTCTTGGCAAAATTCATACATAGAGGTTTTACAAATGTGTAATAAAATACTAGATTATTCTCTGTGCTAATAGACTTTCACCTCTCATCTCTGTCTCAGGTGTTCACATTTTTCAAGGTATAGAAAGTTGTGAGTGGGATGATGAGACTGGAAAGATTGCTGGTTTTTGTCAGTTTCGCGTTGATGGAGAAGACTTTGTTTCTTTTGATGCTGTGAGAAAGAAATGGATCGCTGCTAAACCTCAAGCTCTCTCCGTGAAATACACGTTGGATCGAAACTTGAATCTCTGTGAATCACATTCAGTTTTCCTCATCCACCTTTGCCTTGAAAGGCTCAAGCAATTTCTGGTATATTGGAAGAGATTCAAGGAGAACACAGGTAAAAACACTGGATGACCTGATGGTGCTACACTAATTTAAATTGCTCTGACTGATATTTCCCCCTCTCTTCACTCTGCAGCTGGTCCCTCTGTGTCTCTTCTCCAGAGGACTCCCTCCTCTCCAGTCAGCTGCCACGTCACAGGCTTCTACCCTGATAATGCTGAGATGTTCTGGAGGAGAGATGGACAGGAGGTCCATGAGGATGTGCAATACTGGGAGATCCTCCCCAACCATGACCACACCTTCCAGATGACTGTGGAGCTGAACATCTCACTGATCAAAGCAGAAGACTGGAGGAGGTATGAGTGTGTGTTTCATCTGTCTGGTGTCAAGGAGGAGATTGTCACCAGACTGGACAGAGCCAACATCATCACCAACTGGGGTGAGAGGAGGATTTTCATTTGTTTTCTACCTACTGTATATAAATGTTCTTTGTGTTTCTATTTCCTGAACAATGTTTCTTGGTTGCAGTTCCTCCTTCAGAGTCTCCAGGTGTCACTGTTGTGGCTGTAGTTGTTCCAGGGCTCCTACTCCTGGCACTCTGCATCTCAGGATTCTACTGTTGGAGGAGAAAGTACAGTGGTAAGAAACAAGAAGTTTGAACTTTTCCTGCAACCATCAGGTTTTAAGTAGGGTGATATTTTGTTGTGCCCTGCGATGAACTGGCGACTTGTCCAGGGTGTCACCCTGCCTTCGCCCTAAGACAGCTGGGATAGGCTCCAGCAGACCCCCGTGACCCTGAATAGGAATAAGCGGGTATAGAAGATGAATGAATGAATGAATGAATATTTTGTTGATGCCCTTCTGACGACCAGATAAATTCCTAGTATTAACCTCAACTACTGTATGTACTTCCTGTTTTACTTTAAGAAATAAAAGCTGAAAATCTTTTCAAACAATTGAAAAGTAGTTTTCATTGTGTGACTTGATTATGAAGGCTTTTTTTATCTTTCAGGATTCCAGTCTGCAAACTGTAAGTTTGGTCCCAGTTTTTTTCCCTGCTCTTTGTTTTTGTACAGAGAAGTATTTCAGACAAGTAATCTTTTTCTTTTCCCAGCCTCTGACCCTTCGGCTAACCAAACATTTTCAGATGCAACTGACCAGCAAATGACCCGAGTGAGTTACAAGTCAGCTGCTCAAGCTGAATACAATGAAGAATCCCCCAGCTAGTTTTGAAATGGACGACAGGTTTTGCATATTTCAATTGTAAATTCATATTGATAGAATTTGATATGAATTTTGCTAAATGTACCTTTCAACCTTTGTAATGTACACTTTTCAACGTTCCCATGTATTTTCTTGACTCTATTTGAAATATTAACTCAGTAGTTTTTGGGGTTTTTTAGAACTAGGCTTGTTCTTGTCCCTGTTCAGATGAAGGGACCTTTGAAAGGTGTGTGACTTACCTAACAAAGAATTTCACTTTAATTTTCAATCAATCAATCAACTTTTATTTGTATAGCAGATTTCATACAATGACATGCAACTCAAGGTGCTTTTACACACTTTACTTTGGTGTGTGGCCGTTAAGTTGCTCGAGGCTGACTGAAATCCTAACACACCCTCCTGAGCAGCCTGCTTTTACTGTTGCACCTGTGTTGAAGTCAGAGTGAGTGTTCCATTATGTTAAAAAAAAAAGAGTCAGATAAACATCAGACAGTTATAAATGATCTTTGATTCTTTGAATTCAGCATGTATTTTATCATCATTCATTAACACTCCCTTTTTCATTTGTGTTTTTTACAAGACAGATACTGAATATGGAATAATGGTGATTGTTATGTACATCATTGATATTTGTATAATCCGTTGTAATCTAGATATGGTTCTCCACATTTGTATTAAAAGCAAAGAAAGGATGAAACAAACTTTCTCCTCAATCCAGCCAGAGGACTGGCGCCAACACACCTGTCTCTGAATACTGTTAAATATTTGACTTTATGAACAACTTAGTAAGCAACCTTCCTTTTTTACCAATCTAAACTTTTAACATTTGAATGCCTGTCTGGACAAACATGGACAGCTTTTCCTCCTAAAATCTGTAATGTCTACTGCAATGACTTTACTAGAAATTTCCAGACTGTTGCTTACACTTACTAAAGAGTGCTACCTACACCTACCAAAGTGACTTAACAGAAGGAAACTGATCTTTGTAATAAAAGAGATCAAGCTTCAATCTGATGAAAACAGACTTTCACCAAGAAATCTCTGTATTCTGATTATTTTGGCTTTTCTTTCTTTTTTTTTTTTTAAAATGAAGTCAGTGAAGTAGTTACAATGTAACTAGTTGTGTGTGTGTGTGTGTGTGTGTGTGTGTGTGTGTGAGGGCGTGGGCTGTTGCTGTGGCGCAGTATATGTATTCTGATGTTGCTTCTTTGAGAAATGAAGTCTAAAAAAACTGTGAGAAGTGCAGGTTATTCCAGACAGTTCAACTGATTAGAAGTTCAAGTGGGAGGGATTCAGGTGTTGCTGTGGCGCAGTCTTAAAATCTCTCCTGTTTTCACTTTCAGTGTGAACACAAGCAGAGCAGGTTTATATTACCAAGTTATTTTCAACTGAAGTGTCGCCAGAATCCTTCGAAAAATATCAAAAGAACCGAGCAGAATCAGGAAGACGCACATAATGAATGTTTTTATGCTGCTGATGCTGCCTCTCTTCTTTCAGAAAGGATTTGCTGGTGAGTTCACATCAAAATATTCTTCATGGTTTTAATAATCATGTTGTTTAACCTTCTTTACATTTCTGCAGTCAAACACTACCTGATGGATTTCATGACTGCCTCCTCTGGAACCCAGGATTTACCAGAGTTTATGGCTTTTGGAACATTTAATGCCGATCAGTTTGGCTACTGTGACAGCAGTGGAAGGGTGGAGCCACAACATGAGTGGGCTAGAAGGTTTTCTCAAGATAATCCTCAGCTTTTTGAATACTGTGTTCAGGAGTGTGAGCGCTTCAAAAACATTCTTCGTGGCTACATTGAGGATCTGAATCAACAGATGAACCAAACTGAAGGTACAGTGTGTCATCTTGTCTTCAAGTGTTTTAAAAAAAAAAAAAAAAAAGGCTTTCACATAAAACAGGGATTTATGTCAATGACACTTGAGGGTAATACTACTCTTTGTGTAGAGGATGATGATTGATTAATTGAATCGATCAAACCCACGAAGAGACGGAAACAGAACATCGAATATGTGTATATGGGTTTTGCATGAAATTCTTACTCTGGTCACCAGAGGGAGCCTGTGGTGGCTAGGGAGCTTGTAACATTGAAATGGAGAAAACTGACGTGCAAAGTTTATTCAAGATCGACCACCAGCAAACATATGAAAGAGGAAATAATTCTCTGTGCTAATACACTGTCACCTCTCATCTCTCTGTCTCAGGTGTTCACACTTTTCAGAGGATGCATGGTTGTGAGTGGGATGATGAGACTGAAGATGTTGGTGGTTTCATTCAGTTTGGCTATGATGGAGAAGACTTCATTTCTTTTGATTTTGAAACATCAACATGGGTGGCTGCTAAACCTCAAGCTCTCATCACCAAACATAAGTGGGATGCAAGCCTTCTTTACCGTGAAGAACTTCATAATGACTACATTCACATTTGCTCTGATTTCCTCAAGAAACTTTTGGGATATTGGAAGAGATTCAAGATAGAAAAAGGTAAAATCACTGTTTGTGCTGATTGTGATAAATCGACTCTATTTAATCTGACTATTTTTTTTGTCTCACTCTGCAGCTGGTCCCTCTGTGTCTCTTCTCCAGAGGACTCCCTCCTCTCCAGTCAGCTGCCACGTCACAGGCTTCTACCCTGATAATGCTGAGATGTTCTGGAGGAGAGATGGACAGGAGGTCCATGAGGATGTGCAATACTGGGAGATCCTCCCCAACCATGACGGCACCTTCCAGATGACTGTGGAGCTGAACATCTCACTGATCAAAGCAGAAGACTGGAGGAGGTATGAGTGTGTGTTTCATCTGTCTGGTGTCAAGGAGGAGATTGTCACCAGACTGGACAGAGCCAACATCATCACCAACTGGGGTGAGAGGAGGATCTTCGTCTGTTTTCTACTTATATAAATGTTCTTTGTGTTTCTATTTCCTGAACAATGTTTCTTGGTTGCAGTTCCTCCTTCAGAGTTTCCAGGTGTCACTGTTGTGGCTGTAGTTGTTCCAGGGCTCCTACTCCTGGCACTCTGCATCTCAGGTCTCTACCTTTGGAGGAGAAAGTACAGTGGTAAGGAACAAGAAGTTTGAACCTTTCATGCAACTATCAGGTTTTAAGTAGGGTGATATTTTGTTGATGCCCTTCTGACGACCAGATAAATTCCTAGTATTAACCTCAACTACTGTATGTACTTCCTGTTTTACTTTAAGAAATAAAAGCTGAAAATCTTTTCAAACAATTGAAAAGTAGTTTTCATTGTGTGACTTGATTATAAAGGCTTTTTTTATATTTCAGGATTCCAGTCTGCAAACTGCAAACTGTAAGTTTGGTCCCAGTTTCTTCCCTGCTCTTTGTTTTTGTACAGAGAAGTATTTCAGACAAGTAATCTTTTTCTTTTCCCAGCCTCTGACCCTTCGGCTAGCCAAACATTTTCAGATGCAACTGACCAGCAAATGACCCGAGTGACTTACAAGTCAGCTGCTCAAGCTGAATACAATGAAGAATCCCCCAGCTAGTTTTGAAATGGATGAACGGTTTTGCATATTTCAATTGTAAATTCATATTGATAGAATTTGATATGAATTTTGCTAAATGTACCTTTCAACCTTTGTAATGTACACTTTTCAACGTTCCCATGTATTTTCTTGACTCTATTTGAAATATTAACTCAGTAGTTTTTGGTTTTTTTTTAGAACTAGGCTTGTTCTTGTCCCTGTTCAGATGAAGGGACCTTTGAAAGGTGTGTGACTTACCAAACAAAGAATTTCACTTTAATTTTCAATCAATCAATCAACTTTTATTTGTATAGCACCTTTCATACAATGACATGCAACTCAAGGTGCTTTTACACACTTTACTTTGGTGTGTGGCCGTTAAGTTGCTCGAGGCTGACTGAAATCCTAACACACCCTCCTGAGCAGCCTGCTTTTACTGTTGCACCTGTGTTGAAGTCAGAGTGAGTGTTCCATTATGTTAAAAAAAAAAAGAAGAGTCAGATAAACATCAGACAGTTATAAATGATCTTTGATTCTTTGAATTCAGCATGTATTTTATCATCATTCATTAACACTCCCTTTTTCATTTGTGTTTTTTACAAGACAGATACTGAATATGGAATAATGGTGATTGTTATATACATCATTGATATTTGTATAATCCGTTGTAATCTAGATATGGTTCTCCACATTTGTATTAAAAGCAAAGAAAGGATGAAACAAACTTTCTCCTCAATCCAGCCAGAGGACTGGCGCCAACACACCTGTCTCTGAATACTGTTAAATATTTGACTTTATGAACAACTTAGTAAGCAACCTTCCTTTTTTACCAATGTAAACTTTTAACATTTGAATGCCTGTCTGGACAAACATGGACAGCTTTTCCTCCTAAAATCTGTAATGTCTACTGCAATGACTTTACTGTGGCCAAACTTAAAAGCCGTGAATATCTCTGAGGAGATCATCCGTGACACTAACTTCTTGGAAAAGCCAACCATTAACATCTGTGGAACAGAGCGTGAACTCCCACCTACCAATGCTCATCGCCGTCTCCTGGCGGCACAACAGCAACGCCAGCACCGGACTGAACTGAAACTTCAAGGGAAGCTTGCCTGTCTCTCTGCTGCTGACCACTCTGTCTCACCATGCAGTGTCTTAAAAATGTAGCTCTTGATGAGAGCATTGCCATCTTCACTTTAAAAGCTAGGCTGCAAGTTTTACCAACCAGGCTTAACCTTTCCATCTGGCTCGCTGTCAGTCATAGCCCACACTGTATTCACCACGCCAACGCACAGATTACTGAAACCTTGTCCCGCAACTTAAATGGTTGTCATGCTTATGAAGGGCTGTATATATGCAGACATGACAGGATTGCGGACTTGTCATCAGAAGCTATCAGCTCGACCCTTGGGGCCTCTGCATTCCTGTACAAACATTGTACTGTAAAGCCCAGCATGTTTTTGTTTCTGATGTGTTTTATAACATCTCAGGCAACACCCGTGATGCTGTGGTGGTTAATGAGAGTAGCGCTGAGTTGCTCATTCTTGAGGTTGGCTGTACCTTTGATCACAGCCTGAAAGAAGCCTTCTTCAACAAGTTGCTTAACTATCAGCAGCCCAAGCAGTCCATTTCTCAGCCGGGCTACAGATGTGAACTTTTAATTGTTATATTTGGTGGCCTGGGTCATGTGCACAAAGTAGTGGTCAGAGGCCTTCAGGTGGCTGGTCAGAGAAAGGCTGAACAGCTAACAAGATATCGCTCTCTATCTGCTATCATTGGAAGCCGTTCAGGATGGAGAAGGCGTTGCTTTTCCTAAACTCAGAGTGGATGTGGTGTCACAGTGTTGCTGTTTGTGAGCCCCCTGATTGTTTGTATAGATGAACTGGTTTACAAGCACAAATGTATCTGATTGACTCCCAATGATTTATTTGCACCGATAAAATGTGTGTCCTTATTGCACTCTGTAATAAATAACGTATTAAAAGTGTGTGTGTGTGTGTGTGTGTGTGTGTGTGGGGGGGTTTGGGTGGGCTATTTCTGTGTCGCCATTTTAATGTTTGTCTTGTTTTTTACTTTCACTTTAAACGCAACTTAGAAGCGGTTCCGACAGCACTGTTATTTTCAACTGAAGTGTCGCCAGAATCCCGGAAAATGTCAAAGGATCAGAGCTGAAGATACACAAAATGCATGCTTTTAGGCTGCTTTTGTTGCTGTTTTGCTTTCATGAAGAGTTTGCTGGTGAGTTCAAATCTATTGAATTAATTCTTCATATAATTGGGGCTACAACCATTCGTCGACGGAATCGATTACGTCAACAACAGAAATTCGTCGACGCAAACATTTAAGCGTCGACGTATCGTGTTATTGATTGTTATTGTAAATTGCTGAATGATGAAATCACACTCCGGCCGTACTTGCAGTGCAGTACTGAGTCCTAAGGGTGTCGCCCATCGTTTACATCCTGCAAAAAAAAAAATAAAAAAAAAACAGAAAAGTGCGGCTTCTCTGAAAAGGCTCGCAAACTCCGACCCACAGTTTGTAAGGTGTTGGAATAAATCCCAGAAAATGAAGTTGCGACACAGGTGCAAACTCTGTGAAGCTCACCCAGCATTCCAGGGTCGCACTAGGGCGATACGCCAACACCTTAAATGCCACCAGGTGTCGCTGTGTCATCACGCACCGCAGAGGAATTACAGCACTACAGTTTATACTGAATTGTAACACTCTTTCACTTATCACTTACTGACTGAGTTATTAAGGGATATTAATTCGATATTTCAGTTGTAAGAAATCTGTTTAGGGTGTTTAACTGTGATGAACATTGCATATAACCTTTAAATCGTGAATTAATATACCTATGATATTTTACGTTGAAAAATATAACTACTATGACACAGATAAATGCTTTGTGTGTCATTATTTTTAATATATGAAAATGTCTGCCGTCAGAGTACAGCAGTATAACACAAGGGTGAATGAATTAAGCAAGTGAGGTTAAACAGAAGTCCAAAATAGGCGGTGAAACTAAAGAAGATAATTGTGACAAATTGACTATTCGAAAAAAGTAACGCACAGCTTAGTGGACAACAATAATTGTTAGTTGCAGCCTTAATTATAATCATGTTATTTAACCTGATTTACATTTCTGCAGTGAAACACTACCTGAGACATTTCACGACTGCCTCCTCTGGAATCCAGGGTCTACCAAAGTTTATAGGTTTTGCCACCATTGATGACGATCAGTTTGGCTACTGTGACAGCAGTGGAAGGGTGGAGGCACAACAGGAGTGGGCAAGAAGGTATTTACAAGAGAATCCTGAGCATTATAAAAACTATGTTCACGAGTGTGAGTACTCCAAATACCTTCTCAGTGGCCACATGGAGGACCTGAATCAACAGATGAACCAAAGTGAAGGTGTGTCATCTTGTCTTCAAGTGTTTTAGTGCCAAAATCATGCTTCCAGACAAAGTAGGATTCATTACGCTGACATTTGGGGCTAATTCTAATCTCCTCTATAACTTTCATGTCCACAGGGTTTACAAATGTGAAAGAGGAAATAATTCTCTGTGCTAATACACTGTCACCTCTCATCTCTCTGTCTCAGGTGTTCACACTTTTCAGAGGATTGAAGGTTGTGAGTGGGATGATGAGACTGAAGATGTTGGTGGTTTCAATCAGTATGGCTATGATGGAGAAGACTTCATTTCTTTTGATTTTGAAACATCGACATGGGTGGCTGCTAAACCTCAAGCTCTCATCACCAAACATAAGTGGGACAGAGCTTTGCTTCATAAAGATTCACATATTTTCTACCTTAACATTTGCCCTGAAAGGCTCAAGAAATATTTGGGATATTGGAAGAGATTTCAGAAGAAAAGAGGTAAAATCCATTGAAAACTTCACAGTGTTACATTTACTGTATTTGATCTTTGCTATTAGACTGATTTTTCTTCCCTCTGCAGCTGGTCCCTCTGTGTCTCTTCTCCAGAGGACTCCCTCCTCTCCAGTCAGCTGCCACGTCACAGGATTCTACCCTGATAATGCTGAGATGTTCTGGAGGAGAGATGGACAGGAGGTCCATGAGGATGTGCAATACTGGGAGATCCTCCCCAACCATGACCACACCTTCCAGATGACTGTGGAGCTGAACATCTCACTGATCAAAGCAGAAGACTGGAGGAGGTATGAGTGTGTGTTTCATCTGTCTGGTGTCAAGGAGGAGATTGTCACCAGACTGGACAGAGCCAACATCATCACCAACTGGGGTGAGAGGAGGATCTTCAGTTGTTTTTCTACTGTATATAAATGTTCTTTGTGTTTCTATTTCCTGAACAATGTTTCTTGGTTGCAGTGCCTCCTTCAGAGTTTCCAGGTGTCACTGTTGTGGCTGTAGTTCTACCAGTGCTCCTACTCCTGGCACTCTGCATCTCAGGTCTCTACTGTTGGAGGAGAAAGTACAGTGGTAAGGAACAAGAAGTTTGACCATTTCATGCAACCATCAGGTTTTAAGTAGGGTGATATTTTGTTGATGCCCTTCTGACAACCAGATAAATTCCTAGTATTCACCTCAACTACTGTATGTACTTCCTGTTTTACTTTAAGAAATAAAAGCTGAAAATCTTTTCAAACAATTGAAAAGTAGTTTTCATTGTGTGACTTGATTATAAAGGCTTTTTTTATATTTCAGGATTCCAGTCTGCAAACTGTAAGTTTGGTCCCAGTTTCTTCCCTGCTCTTTGTTTTTGTACAGAGAAGTATTTCAGACAAGTAATCTTTTTCTTTTCCCAGCCTCTGACCCTTCGGCTAACCAAACATTTTCAGATGCAACTGACCAGCAAATGACCCGAGTGAGTTACAAGTCAGCTGCTCAAGCTGAATACAATGAAGAATCCTCCAGCTAGTTTTGAAATGGACGACAGGTTTTGCATATTTCAATTGTAAATTCATATTGATAGAATTTGATATGAATTTTGCTAAATGTACCTTTCAACCTTTGTAATGTACACTTTTCAACGTTCCCATGTATTTTCTTGACTCTATTTGAAATATTAACTCAGTAGTTTTTGGTTTTTTTTAGAACTTGGCTTGTTCTTGTCCCTGTTCAGATGAAGGGACCTTTGAAAGGTGTGTGACTTACCAAACAAAGAATTTCACTTTAATTTTCAATCAATCAATCAACTTTTATTTGTATAGCACCTTTCATACAATGACATGCAACTCAAGGTGCTTTTACACACTTTACTTTGGTGTGTGGCCGTTAAGTTGCTCGAGGCTGACTGAAATCCTAACACACCCTCCTGAGCAGCCTGCTTTTACTGTTGCACCTGTGTTGAAGTCAGAGTGAGTGTTCCATTATGTTAAAAAAAAAAAGAAGAGTCAGATAAACATCAGACAGTTATAAATGATCTTTGATTCTTTGAATTCAGCATGTATTTTATCATCATTCATTAACACACTCCTTTTTCATTTGTGTTTTTACAAGACAGATACTGAATATGGAATAATGGTGATTGTTATGTACATCATTGATATTTGTATAATCCGTTGTAATCTAGATATGGTTCTCCACATTTGGATTAAAAGCAAAGAAAGGATGAAACAAACTTTCTCCTCAATCCAGCCAGAGGACTGGCGCCAACACACCTGTCTCTGAATACTGTTAAATATTTGACTTTATGAACAACTTAGTAAGCAACCTTCCTTTTTTACCAATCTAAACTTTTAACATTTGAATGCCTGTCTGGACAAACATGGACAGCTTTTCCTCCTAAAATCTGTAATGTCTACTGCAATGACTTTACTGTGGCCAAACTTAAAAGCCGTGAATATCTCTGAGGAGATCATCCGTGACACTAACTTCTTGGAAAAGCCAACCATTAACATCTGTGGAACAGAGCGTGAACTCCCACCTACCAATGCTCATCGCCGTCTCCTGGCGGCACAACAGCAACGCCAGCACCGGACTGAACTGAAACTTCAAGGGAAGCTTGCCTGTCTCTCTGCTGCTGACCACTCTGTCTCACCATGCAGTGTCTTAAAATGTAGCTCTTGATGAGAGCATTGCCATCTTCACTTTAAAAGCTAGGCTGCAAGTTTTACCAACCAGGCTTAACCTTTCCATCTGGCTCTCTGTCAGTCATAGCCCACACTGTATTCACCACGCCAACACACAGATTACTGAAACCTTGTCCCATAACTTAAATGGTTGTCATGCTTATGAAGGGCTGTATATATGCAGACATGACAGGATTGCGGACTTGTCATCAGAAGCTATCAGCTCGACCCTTGGGGCCTCTGCATTCCTGTACAAACATTGTACTGTAAAGCCCAGCATGTTTTTGTTTCTGATGTGTTTTATAACATCTCAGGCAACACCCGTGATGCTGTGGTGGTTAATGAGAGTAGCGCTGAGTTGCTCATTCTTGAGGTTGGCTGTACCTTTGATCACAGCCTGAAAGAAGCCTTCTTCAACAAGTTGCTGAACTATCAGCAGCCCAAGCAGTCCATTTCTCAGCCGGGCTACAGATGTGAACTTTTAATTGTTATATTTGGTGGCCTGGGTCATGTGCACAAAGTAGTGGTCAGAGGCCTTCAGGTGGCTGGTCAGAGAAAGGCTGAACAGCTAACAAGATATCGCTCTCTATCTGCTGTCATTGGAAGCCGTTCAGGATGGAGAAGGCGTTGCTTTTCCTAAACTCAGAGTGGATGTGGTGTCACAGTGTTGCTGTTTGTTAGCCTCCTGATTGTTTGTATAGATGAACTGGTTTACAAGCACAAATGTATCTGATTGACTCCCAATGATTTATTTGCACCGATAAAATGTGTGTCCTTATTGCACTCTGTAATAAATAACGTATTAAAAGTGTATGTGTGTGTGTGTGTGTGTGTGTGTGTGTGTGTGTGTGTGTGTGTGTGTGTGTGTGTGTGTGTGTGACCGCGCGCGCGCGGAGGTTGGGTGGGCTATTTCTGTGTCGCCATTTTAATGTTTGTCTTGTTTTTTTATTTTCACTTTAAACGCAACTTAGAACCGGTTCCGACTGCATTGTTATTTTCAACTGAAGTGTCGCCAGAATACTGGAAAATGTCAAAGGATCAGAGCTGAAGATACTCAAAATGCATGCTTTTAGGCTGCTTTTGTTGCTGTTTTGCTTTCATGAAGCGTTTGCTGGTGAGTTCAAATCTATTGAATTACAGGTGCTCCCCGAAAAATGAGAATATCAAGTAAAAGTTGTTTTATTTTGGCAATTTAACATAAAAGATGAAACCAACAAATTTTATTGAGCCATTACACGCAAATTGACATCTCAAGCAGTTCCTTGTCGTAACTTTGCTGATTAAGATTTTCAGCTTATTAAAACCACAAACCCACAAACTCAGAAAATTATTATAAAATTTGAGTTTTTTTTTTTTTTTTTTTAAAGCTGCAAGACCTGATCAGCAAAATCCAAAGAAATAAAAACTTGAAATATATTGATTTGCATATCATTCCTTTATATAATATGTCAAATTCACCTTTTAAGTTCAATTGCAGAAATACAACAACCTTTTCAGCACATTCTAATTTTCTGGGTAGTACCTGTAATTCTTAATATAATTGGGGCTACAACCATTCGTCGACGGAATCGATTACGTCAACAACAGAAATTCGTCGACACAAACATTTAAGCGTCGACGTATCGTGTTATTGATTGTTATTGTAAATTGCTGAATGATGAAATCACACTCCGGCCGTACTTGCAGTGCAGTACTGAGTCCTAAGGGTGTCGCCCATCGTTTACATCCTGCAAAAATAAACAAAAAAAAAACAGAAAAGTGCGGCTTCTCTGAAAAGGCTCGAAAACTCCGACCCACAGTTTGTAAAGTGTTGGAATAAATCCCAGAAAATGAAGTTGCGACACAGGTGCAAACTCTGTGAAGCTCACCCAGCATTCCAGGGTCGCACTAGGGCGATACGCCAACACCTTAAATGCCACCAGGTGTCGCTGCGTCATCACGCACCGCAGAGGAATTACAGCACTACAGTTTATACTGAATTGTAACACTCTTTCACTTATCACTTACTGACTGAGTTATTAAGGGATATTAATTCGATATTTCAGTTGTAAGAAATCTGTTTAGGGTGTTTAACTGTGATGAACATTGCATAAATCGTGAATTAATATACCTATGATATTTTACGTTGAAAAATATAACTATGTCACAGATAAATGCTTTGTGTGTCATTATTTTTAATATATGAAAATGTCTGCTGTCAGAGTACAGCAGTATGACACAAGGGTGAATGAATTAAGCAAGTGAGGTTAAACAGAAGTCCAAAATAGGCGGTGAAACTAAAGAAGATAATTGTGACAAATTGACTATTCGAAAAAAGTAACCCACAGCTTAGTGGACAACAAAAATAATTGTTAGTTGCAGCCTTAATTATAATCATGTTATTACACCTGATTTACATTTCTGCAGTGAAATACTACCTGAGACATTTCACGACTGCCTCCTCTGGAATCCAGGGTCTACCAAAGTTTATAGGTTTTGCCACCATTGATGATGATCAGTTTGGCTACTGTGACAGCAGTGGAAGGGTGGAGGCACAACAGGAGTGGGCAAGAAGGTTTTCTCAAGATAATCCTGAGCATTATAAAAACTATGTTCACGAGTGTGAGTACTCCAAAGACCTTCTCAGTGGCCACATGGAGGACCTGAATCAACAGATGAACCAAAGTGAAGGTGTGTCATCTTGAAAAAAACGGTCAAAAACATGCTTCCAGACAAAGTATTTGGGGCTAAGTCTAATTTCCTCTATAACTTTCATGTCCACAGGGTTTACAAATGTGAAAGAGAAATAATTCTCTGTGCTAATACACTGTCACCTCTCATCTCTCTGTCTCAGGTGTTCACACTTTTCAGAGGATGCATGGTTGTGAGTGGGATGATGAGACTGAAGATGTTGCTGGTTTCAGTCAGTATGGCTATGATGGAGAAGACTTCATTTCTTTTGATCTTGAAACATCAACATGGGTGGCTGCTAAACCTCAAGCTCTCATCACCAAACATAAGTGGGACGGAGACCTTCTTAACTCTGAAGCACTTAAAGATTTCTGCGTTCACATTTGCCCTGAAAGGCTCAAGAAATATTTGGGATATTGGAAGAGATTCAAGATAAAAACAGGTAGAATCCCTGTTAGATCTGATGCTGCTACACTCTGTATATTGGGGTATACAGTATTGGAAGAGATTCAAGAAGAAAACAGGCAAAAACACTGGATGACCTGATGGTGCTACACTAATTTAAATTGCTCTGACTGATATTTCCCCCTCTCTTCCCTCTGCAGCTGGTCCCTCTGTGTCTCTTCTCCAGAGGACTCCCTCCTCTCCAGTCAGCTGCCACGCCACAGGCTTCTACCCTGATAATGCTGAGATGTTCTGGAGGAGAGATGGACAGGAGGTCCATGAGGATGTGCAATACTGGGAGATCCTCCCCAACCATGACCACACCTTCCAGATGACTGTGGAGCTGAACATCTCACTGATCAAAGCAGAAGACTGGAGGAGGTATGAGTGTGTGTTTCATCTGTCTGGTGTCAAGGAGGAGATTGTCACCAGACTGGACAGAGCCAACATCATCACCAACTGGGGTGAGAGGAGGATCTTCATTTGTTTTTTTACTTATATAAATGTTCTTTGTGTTTCTATTTCCTGAACAATGTTTCTTGGTTGCAGTTCCTCCTTCAGAGTCTCCAGGTGTCACTGTTGTGGCTGTAGTTGTTCCAGTGCTCCTACTCCTGGCACTCTGCATCTCAGGTCTCTACCGTTGGAGGAGAAAGTACAGTGGTAAGGAACAAGAAGTTTGAGCTTTTCATGCAACCATCAGGTTTTAAGTAGGGTATTCTGTTGATGCCCTTCTCACTGATAGCTATATTAGTAATATTTTAAGTATACTGTACACTTACTAGAGGATCTTATATACACAGCAAGCAATAATAAACTTCATAAAATTATCCAGACTAAAATATTATATTTCTGTTGATTAGGACAGTGATAAAAAGAAAAAGAGTTTTTATCCAGTACTTTTACAGATCTTTTGAAGAGAGATTCTTTGAGTTTTAGCGTACTTAGGCTTTCCAATGACCAGTTGGTGATACAATATTCTATATGAGAAAAAAATCATACAGTGAAGATACATTTTTGCAGCCCTCTCTGGACCTCCTGCCACCCTGGCACCTAGGTAAGGGAGGTTGCATCCTCCGCCCTTCACGCTGATCCTCAAGGCCGGCATTAACGCCCTCAGGTTTCAGCAGTTGGAGATTTTAAAACAGGACTTTGCCACTGTGATCGACTGCCTGCCTGACAAGGAAAAGCAGCAAATCATCACCGCTCCCCCCACCTCGTTACAGTGACATCATCACCAGCCGAATCTGCCAGCTGCACCTGTGGTTAAAGGGATGCTGCCTGACTAAAAGTATCTCATTCGTGTACAATTTTTAGCTTTTTTTAAACAGACACTCCCTTAGACACAACTATCTGTGGACCTTGGGCAAATTGTAGAAAATTATACTTTTTTAATTTTTATTTAAAAAAAAAAGTATATTCTTTGTGTTACATGCGAAGCATGCGGGACACAATTATCTTCTGAATGCGTCACCGTGTGTGTTTCGATTTTGTCAGCACCTGCATTATGGGCTGTCAACTCCATGTCAACAATGCTCTGATCGGCTGTTACTTTTTGGGGTCACAGCTGATACATGCACCCCCTGCCTCAGTGGTTCCAGCAGCACAGGACAGTATTCCCGTGATCACAGCCATATTTCACACAGACAGGAGTCAGATCTGGGCAGGGGAGGTGTTTTTTTGTTTTTGTTTTTTTTTTTCAAATTGAAGTTGAATGATTAATGGATTGTTGTGGCATAGCTGAATTTGTATCTATAAATCTTGCTTTATTCATATTGTAATAGTTTAATTTTTATTTTTGAGAAAAAAGCATTGCACAGACTTGCATGTTCTGCTGTAAAACTGTGATATTTCTGGTTGGCTCAGTTAATAAACTTTGTCAACTAAACCTTTTCTCAGCTCTTTAATAATGGAGTATTAGCTTCATTGCTATATTAAAAACTATTACTGCTTTTATATATTGATAGAATAAATATATCATATAATGACAAGTATGCCTAACTTGTGCAGTCAGCAGTCGCTTGCTGTACTTTTAGATCGGCCCTTGTGGGGGCAGTAGTGTGCCTTGGGTCCGGATGAATGAAAACGCGAAGAAGAAGAAAACCCTTCGCCGACTCGGAGCGCCTGTAAAGATGGCGGCTCCCGCTGCCCACCCGAGACCCAGAGACATGTCAGTATCCCCGCTGTCAGCGGAGGCTCCACCGTTCGTCCCGCACGGTGCCGACTGTTGGCGGCTCGGCTCGCAGTCGGACGCCGAGAAGCAGTTTTCCCGCTGCGCCTCAAAGCTGCGGGCCCTCAGGGCAGACGGTGCGCAGCTGAAGGAGGAGCTCAACATGCTGTTTGACCAGCTCCTGTCCGAGAACTACAACAGAGCCATCGAGCCCAGTGTCAGCATCCGACCCGAGGTAACACAACGCTCACTCGGCTCTTGTCACGTCCCGCTGCGATTTACCGACAACGACGAAGCACGTCAATGATCACAATGAGTCGCCCCGCTGGCGTCACCTGGAAACTGCTGTGACGTCACATGACAATACCGCGTATTTATTTCTATGAGATGAGGCTAGAGTTGCCAACCGTCCCGTTTCGAATCGGTACTGGACGCGGTTTGTCCAGTATTTCTGAGTCTGTCTTGAACGTAAATTTATTTTCGACGCAAACTCACGTTTGTTTCCATAGGGTTTGCGTTCAAAACCGGCCATTGCCCAACCCATTCACAACACCTGCGTACTTTACGTAGAGTAGGCTATGAATCAGGATGGCTTGTTCTTCACAGCTTTATTTATTGAATTCCTTTGTAAAAGCCATTCATCCTGCATTTTATTGATTGTTGCCTAAAAATATGTTCAATTAAAAGATTTCAATACAATTTAAACATTCTGCTCATTTCCAACGTCTGTCGGTAACAAAGCAGTTCCATATATTTTTTTGAAACCCTATTTCAAGTTCTGATTTACCACTACTGGCGAGCCACTGGCCTGTGATGGTCTTGGCCCCGGGCACTGCGGGACCTCCTTCGTTTTTCTGAATGAAAGTTGGCAACACCAGATGAGACTCTGCGTTTTCTTTTTCCAGGACGTGTGCAGCCTGCTGAAACACGCCAGCCGTCTAGTGCCACACTCCCAGGAACATTTAGTCATCAAGTTCTGCCAGCTGGTGCATCACCTGCTCAACCAGCTCAAGGTACCAGCCGTCCACCAGAATGCAAAGCCCGAGTCGCTGGTTCCTTTCTCACTGGTTCTTCTCAATGCTGCCCTAAGGTCATCATGGACGAGCAGACGCTGGACGTGTTGGTGAAGTACACCACCGGGGCGCTCAGAGTGTGCAGCGCCTGGACACACTCGGACATCCTGCTGGCGCTCTCGGCGACCGTGTATGGAAATGGACCTCAGTGCTACCAGGTTGCCCCTTGAAAACGTCTCTCCTGAACTCCAGCTGTGTTTTCTCCACAACTGCAGCACACTGACAGAAAGCTTTACAGCTCCTAGGTGAATGGCTGGGGGAGGACGGACTTCTGCAGCTGTATGGTTCTCCGTCACAGCCGAGTATCGAGCTGCGACGCGTTGCGCTCACCTGCCTGGCCAATATTTGTTTCAGGTAGGCGGAAGCGTTTTTAAAAAAAAAATCTGATTGGGCCTTTATTCCGATTATTTGTGTCCATGTAAACACGACTAGTTTCTTGTTCTTATTTTAATGCACAGATTTGCAGAGGATAAAATAAGCAACCAAAAAAAATTTCATGGAGGGGGAAAAAAATGTCGCGTCTGCAGCGACTTGCAGTTGGTTGTGTGTGGGATGTTTGTGAAATGTGGTTGTGAGTGAGTTGATTGGCTTTTGCCTGAGAAGTTGAATCTGGCTGCTTCAGTGGAATCTTTGGGAAAAATGTGCGACAAGTTGTCGCTCCAGTGACCGTTCCGCTGTCCGAGAAGCCATCGCAGCAATGGAGTTAAATTATTCTCATTTCGCAGCCAGAAAAAATATGTTGCTATAAGAAAATGAACCATAGATCAAGAACGTTCATGTTGTTTAATACGTTTTGTTTGTGGACAGGATTCCTGGTCAGCCGCCATTGGATGATCATCTTAAAAGTCTGTGTTTTGCGATCTTTCTGAAAACACTGCAGTCGCCTATGCCTCCCGACACTGACGAGCTGTTCTACTGCTTGGTGAGGACAACGGATGCAAATCAGAGTCGGGCAAAATGTCTCGTAATCTCTGCTGACTCCCCATCTCCTCGTGCAGGTGATCCAGGCCGCGCTGAGGGGTCTGCAGTGTTGCCTTTCGGCTGGAAAGTGGAGGTTTGGTGGAGGGGAGGAGCTGGGCTCTACACTGGCCAACCTGAAGGTATAAAATACATCTGCAAAAAAAATAAATAAAAAAAAATCTCATTAAATCTTCATTTTTTTACATTTTTGTAATTTTTCAAGCCAAGCCAAACAGCACATCGCGTGAAGTGTTTCCTCTTTTTCCTCCAGAGGTTCATGTTTCAGGGAACTCCAGGTGTCAGTGTGGAGTGGCCAGCTATGCTTTACCCAGCACCGCTTCCTCAGTACGAGTGTCAAGTGACAGCCAAACCTCTCGAATCAACAAGTATCTCAGATAAACCAAAGGATGCTGCAGAGCCCAGCAAAGCCTCGGTGGTAAGATCTGAAAAGTTTTACAAACCAACAACATGATGAACAAAAAATTTGTCAAAACTGTGTCTCCTTCCTCTCTTTTTTTCAAACTGTGTCCCTAAAGAATAGGAAAAAGAAATCGAAGGCGAAGGGGAAGAAGATGAGCAGAGAGTGTGATGAGAGGAGGACGGCAAAGAGGCCGAGTCTTCACCTCAGAAAGGAACGCAGAGGAACGCAGAGTCTTCATCCGAATCCTCCGCTCCTTCTTTCTACCCCTCCTGGAAAAGAACCAGCTCTGACACGGAGGTTTCGGACTTGGAGGGCAACTCACAGAGCAAATTAAGGCATGCAGGTTTCAGATTGAAGCTTCCTCCTCCTTTGCTTGCATGGCTGCAAAATGAAAAGGTCCTAGAAACAGTGTGCGAGTGTGTGTGTGTGTGTGTGTTGATCTCTTCACTCCTCCCCCTGCAGGATTAACCATGGCCGTGTGCGCCAGGCGGCGCTGAATTGTCTCCTGGCTCTGGTCAAAGGTGTGGAGAAGAGGACTCTGTATGGATACTGGTCCTCCTTCATCCCCGACTCTCCTGTCAGCCGGCCGGCCGCTCTGTCTCTGCTCACAATCATCCTGAAGGACCCCTCGCCAAAGGCAAAGTCATCCCCGCTCGTAGTTTGGTAGTGAACGCTTCCTCCTGGCCTCGTCTCCGCAACGCCCGCCTCTCTCCTCTCCTTGCAGGTGCGCGCGTGTGCGCTGCAGGTGCTGTCGGCCATGCTGGACGGCTCCCGTCAGTTCCTGGCCATGGCCGAAGACACGGCGCCCCCTCCAACATCTTACACCCCGTTCTCCTTCCTGCTGGCGACGGCCGTACGAGAGCTGCACCGCTCCCTGAATCTGGCTCTGCTGGCGGAGACGTCGCCCCAGACACTAACACAGGTTATAAAGGTAATACTGGCGGCACATGAACACAGTTCAGGTCATAATGCTTTCTTAATCCCTGAAGGTCAGTTCACTTTACAATCACCTGTCCATAGCAGAAGCACCACAAAACAAGGCAAGGCAACACGACGATGCAGGATAAGACAAGAGATGTACAGCAGTTAACAGCTAGAGTCAGGCTGGGTCACCTCAGCGACAGCACAGCAGGGCTGAGTGCAAATAAAAATCAATCATCACATTTCATTTAGTGAGTTGAGTTGAGCTGAGCAGCAGGATCTTTAAATCACTGCACAGAATGTGATTTGGGTTGGATAAAATTCTTTCTGCTTTCTGGACCACCTGCGTTTTCCTGAGGGAGTCGAGGTCCTCGAGATGGACCCCAGTAATTCTGGAGCAGACTGTAGTGATGTCATCAGACATTTCCTATCTTACACGGATGGACCTTTAAAACCAGCAGATAAAAGAAAAAGTGAAAAGCGACTCGGTGAAAGATTGATAGAATGTAGGTAAAATACGTCCGCTGGTATCCAAGGAGTTCAGTTTCCTTGCTGTCTGTGTTCTCGCTGAATTTTAATTGTGAGTCTGTCACAGTGCCCAAAGTACTTACGGGTTTGTACTATTTGTACAACCTCGCGATGAATGGTGCTTGGTTTGGGGTCAACATTAGATTTCCTTCAAATCTATGATGATCTCTTCAGTTTCAGATACGTTTAAATCAAGGAAACGGTCATCGCGCCACCTGACAAATTCATGGGGTTGTGTGGCGGCACTGTTACCTTCTGAATGCATTCATTTAAAAGTCTCCTCTGAAGCTGCAGGATTTCCATCTTTCCTCAGCATATTTCATGAAAATAATATCTTCTTTTCTCGCCTGTCTGCCAGTGTCTCGCCTACCTTGTGGCTAACGCTCCCTACCAACGTCTGAGACCAGGCCTGCTCAGCCCTCTGTGGAAGCAGATTCGCCCCTATGTGCACAATAGAGGTCTGTTTTGCTGAATTAAGTTCATTCTGTCTTTTCCTACAATTATCTCGTTACCATTTAAGGTTTTTATTTAAATAAAAACCTTCAAAATCTATGTCTGAGATAAAGGAACCAACGAGATAATAAGTCTGTTGCATTGGAAGATTGTGATCTGATTGGCAAGACTGCTTATACACTCTCATTGCATCATGCCACCATATATGCGCTTCCCTTTCCGCCTGTCAGACGTCAACGTGCGCGTGTCAGTGCTGACCCTCTACGGGAACCTCCTGATGAACCAGGCCCCTCTGCCTGAGGTGCAGCTCCTCCTCCGACAGCCAGATGGCAGGAGAGGCGGCGGCAGCACCGGCTTGCACACGCCGCAGGACTGCAGCCTCAGCTGGAGACACAGAGACGGAGCCGACAGCCAGCCTGCCACGCCCTCCCGCAGCAGCGTCCCCCGCACGCCGGCCGAGGACGACGGCTCGCCGCCCTGGCTGCTGCATCTGTGCGAGTCGCTGGTGACTCAGCCCAGGGAGGACCAATCAGACAGCGAAGGCGCCGGCCCGGGAGGAGGCGCTGTGTTCGAGCCGCTGCCCGTTCGATTGGAGGCTCTGCAGGTGGGAGGTGGCTGTGAACGCAGGAGGTGGCAGGAGAGGCCGGTGTGAAATGTTGCTGATGTGTTTTTTCCTCCTGGCAGGTCATGTCTCGCCTGGTCCGCGGTTATTTCTCTTTGGTCCAAGCCAGTCTGTGTGAGATTTGGCACATAAGCGCACGCTGCCTCGGGGAGACGGACCCCTCTGTACAGCTGCAGGGCATCAAGGTGACGTCAAGTTTGATTTGTTGCTTTAGTTTCCCTGTCGAGCAGGAGTCACCAACCTGTTAGAACCTCGCTGCTACGTCATGACTGCGGAGTCTTATGGAGGTCAAAGGTTAGGGTCCAGTGAGGAAGAAGGTTGTGGCCGAGCACTTCAACATTTCTCCATCTTTGAGTCTGAGGGTTCTTCCTGTTGGCTTGATTTTGAGCGCAGGCCTGCGGGCTGCTCATGTGGTGTTGGTGACCCCTGCTCTACAGGAATTCCCTGCTTGGTTGTTCACCATTTCCAATGTAAAATGATTCTATCTTCAGAATGTCCCCAGCTATCAAATATTTTACTACAACCTGTGTGTGCTAATAAGGCCAGAGCTGATTTATAGAACGATTTATAACAGCTGTTTTTTTTTTCAGTTACTGGAGGAGTTGGGAACAGGAATAATCCAGCAGTACAGAGCTGACAGTAATGTGCCTGAGAGCTCCAGAGTCCCGATGAGCCAGGTGAGAAGACACTTTCCTTTTTTCTTTTACTGTTTTTAATGAGTTATTTCTCCTTTTAAGTCTTTTTATGCATGCAATGCAAAAAAAAGCCATAGTTTGTTTACTTTCTTGGTAATTCTTTAGCACTTGGCATGAAAACACAACCTGTTGAGGCTGAAAAATATGAACGTCTTTCCTTTGGATGAACTGTTGTGACACAGGTGGTGACGTTTTGGTCCGAAGTCTTGAGCGGCCCCCTGAACAGCGCCTTGCAGAATGAACAAAATCCCAAACTGCAGATGAGCACCTGCGACGCGCTCTCCACCATCCCGCCGCAGGCCTTTGCGCAGCTTCCTGTGAGTTCACAACGCTGCTTCTGCAAAAACTCAATGTAAATTGTTTTTTTTGTTGTTTTTTTCTTGGCGCCTGGATTTTTGACATGCGGTGTCACTTTGAAGGAAAAGACGCAGCTGATGTGCGTCACCGTGCTGTTGGGACTGTCCTACAGCGAGAACCATCAGGTGAAAACTGCAACCGTTCGGGCCCTGGGAGTGTTCATCCTGTTCCCCTGTCTGAGGGAGGTGGGTGCAGCAGCCGTGCAGCAACATGTTTCTGATTCCTGATGGGTCAGCGCAGCCCTCTGACGGTGGTGATTGTTGCTCTCCGGGTTTTTTTCCTCTGTAGGATGTCATGTTCGTGGCCGACACAGCAAACACCATCCTGGCTGCCCTGGATGATCGATTCCCAAATGTCCGGGCCAAGGCTGCCTGGTCACTGGCCAACCTCACAGACACACTCACTGTGAATATGTAAGAGCCCTAAAGCACAACTGTGGAAATGCACACATCAGTTGTGTTCATTATGTATTTTGAACAGACATTTTTTTTTTTTGACATGTTTTGGCGGAACTTCCACCTTCCTCAGAAAGTGTCGCTTGGTGGTGATGTGTGACACATCTTTATCAGTTGCTGTGATGGAGGCGTGTCCAACCTGTTAGTTTTGACAGGTAGGTCACAACTCCCGAGACCAAGACCTTATCAAGACTAGAGAGGATCGAGACCAAAACTTTATATATCAAAGAAAAATAACAACAAAACAGAAATAAATGACCAGTATGTTTTTTTACTGTCCCAAATAGAGCGTACAACGGCATCAGCTGGATTCTTTTCTGTTATTATCGTGTCATTACAGTGTTGGCTGAGTCTTGACTGGTCTGGATCAAAAATCCCCAGTCCGTCCAGTCTGAGACTGAATAAAAATGCCTCAGAGTCCGACCAAGACCAATCTCCAGTACTACAACACGACCACCAAGTGAGACTTTCGGAGGAAGGTGGAAGTTCCAACCAAACATGTTGGGGAAAAAAACTATTTCTGTGCTAAAAAAAAAAAAAGAAAAGGATATAAATCCCTGTGGAAATCCAGTCTATCGTGTCTCCATCAGTCAGTCTGTTCTTTTTAATGTTTTCAACCCTGTGATGTTTGTTTCCTGTATGTGTGGCTGTTGTGTTGGTTTCAGGGTGAGTGTGGGGGTGGACTTTCAGGAGGAGTTGTCAGACATGCTACTACTGAAAATGCTGCAGGCAGCCACCCGAGCCTCAGCCGACAAAGACAGGGTAAGACGCCACCAGGCTGCCTGACACAGGTGCTAAAGCCAGGGCACAGTAGCGCACTCAGAATGCATACAGCTAGCGCCTTTCCTCCTGCTGAGCTACTAGCACGTCTGTCAACCCCTGGTGCCTTCACATCCTGCTGCAGGTGAAGTCCAATGCGGTGCGGGCACTTGGGAATCTGCTTCACTTCCTGCGGCCGAGCCAAGTGAGCCGCTCTGCCTTCCAGCAGCCCCTGGAAGCGGCGGTCCACGCGCTCATTCAAACCGTGCGGTCAGACGCCACCATGAAAGTCCGGTGGAATGCCTGCTATGCAATGGGAAATGCTTTCAGGAATCCTGCGCTGTCGCTCGGTAGGTGTTGAAAGATTCCTGGATAGTAGGAGGAGTTAGTTGGGTATAAATACAGGGAAATTTGGCTGGCAGTTCAGTCATATAGCTCTATATATAGTCATGAAGGTTCAAGGCCCGTTAACGCACAGTTTTCATGCTCAGTGTGCCTATAAACCAGGCATGGTAAAAAAATTTTTTTTTTAATTGTAATATTGTATTCTCCCCTTGATTCCAGGCACAGCCAGCTGGTCCGGGGAAGCCTTCTCCTCCCTCTGCAGTGTTGTCACCTCTTGTAAAAACTTCAAGGTGCGGATAAAGTCTGCCGCCGCCCTGGCCATCCCCAGCCAGCGCAGCTGCTACGGGGACACGGAGCAGTTCAGCAGCGTGTGGCGTTCCCTGGCCACCGCGCTGGAGAACAGCGAAGACACTCATGACTTCCTGGAGTACCGCTACAGCGCCAGCCTGCGGCACACGCTCTCGCAAGCGCTCCTGCACCTGCTCAGCGTCAGCCAGGGGCAGGACATGCCCGCTGTCGGGGCGTCGCTGGCTGCAGAGGAAGGCGTCGGCATCAGAGAGCATTTGGTCAAGTACATCAGAGCGGAGGACGGCGGTGTAAATGCAGAGCAGGAGGAGAAAGATGAAGCGGAGGAAAGGTTCACTCCACAGCAGAGAGTTGGAGGCCTGCAGGAGACCCTGGTCAGACTGAAGGGGTTGAGTGCTGCCGGAGAGCTGGAGGAGGCGGGGAGGGAGGTGGTGCTTCATTTCCTGGAGGACTTGTTAAAGACTTGTGAAGAAGCGTAAGGATATTTCTGTTTGGGATTCAGCGGTGGTTTCAGATGTTTTGTCCTCATCAAGGCTGGAGTCCCACACAAGATGAAAATCCAGCTGCGGAGAAACTCACTCACTCATGAAGTAAAAGGTCAACTTGCATAATCAAACTGATTAACTTTTGATTTGCACATTTCCAGGCACACTGTTTAAAAAACAGTGTGATGCCTCTACATCGCTACATGTAGCACTTTTTGCCAGCGATGTCGGTAATTAATGTTCATGACACTGTTAAACAAGTGTTACCCTCAGAGAAGCTTCTGCTAACAGCCAATAAAAGTGGATGAACAATGTGTGCAGCACTTTGATGAAGCATTGCCCCGCGTAGAAATGACTGGAGGAATTTTTACTTTTTCAAGCATGTCGGTTTCTGAAGTGCAGTCATTTTGAAAATAAAAATACTTTCAATGTGACATTACCCTGAAAGTAAGTCAATGAATACGGACCACCTGTTAAAATTTGTACCCAATTATTTTTCAATGATTTTTTTAAAATGAATTCACAGGTCTTCTAAAATAAATGAGACAAATCATCTTTCAAGGATGTGTTGGTCTATTGAAAAAGTTTCTTGATGCATCATATTGAATTTATTTTGTTTTTTCAATGGTATGATTTTCCTGAAATTGAATACTTGATCGCATATATCACAAAGGTCTGGTAAAGTCTGGTGGCAAAAATACCAAAGATGGATGTGGTTTCATCTGATTTTGTGTAGAGCGGCCAGTGACACGTACAGTGCAACTGAGAGTCGGCCACCCAGGACTTGATTTAACGGCAGATCACCTCATCAGTCTTACTGTGAGGTGGCTCACCAAAACACTCCACCTGCTGCTGCTCCGGCCCCTCGGTCACATTACAGAACTAGTTGCTCTATACATACTTTTTGCATTTCCTTTTCATCCTAACCGGTTGAAGCAGTTGAGCGCCCTCTGGAGTTTGGATCGGCTCTAGGTTTCTTCTGGCCACTGTTGCACCTTGCTTGCCCTGGAGGGTTCAGTTGTCTTTTTCTGTGATTGTACAAAGTGCTTTGAGATGCCTTAGGACGGGATTTAGCACTTGTTGTGGAAGGAATAAAGATACTGATGCAGAAGTGCCGAGTAATGAGCAATTTTATGGGGAGAGGGATCGGAGTTCCGAGACACAAGCACAGTACAAACAACCGAACAGATGCAACAAGTGCAGGCGCCCGAGTGTGTGCGAGTGCAAGTGCGAAGAGATAAGGGAAGTGAAGGTCTCTTATGCCTTGGACCGGGAGGGGAGAGGATGAAAGGGAAACAAGGCACAGAGAATTAGCTCATCCGACAGATTTATAGCTTCCTCTAGTGGACCACGAGGAGAGGTTCCTGAGAGGTCAGCCCTTAGGATGGAGGTCAACTCCAAGTACACAAACGCTGGGATCATGAGACCATGACGGACCATTACACACAGCGGATGTGCTCACGGGTAATAACATATAGATCAGAATGAACGTCAAATTACCGTGGCTAAATGACAAAGGACTCATACAAAGGACTCATACAGGGATAAAAGACAGGGACATCTGACCATCATGTGACCCACTCGAGGTCAAAAGGGCGATGATCTCATCGTTATACTTGTGAGCTCAACAGGCTATATGCACTAGAAATGAGTATATGGATAACATAGGCTTAAACAGAATAAAATAATAATACAAGAATACTTATTTTCCATTACAGCACTGTACAAATAAAAGTTGGTTGATTGATTGATTGACCTGCATATAATTTAAAGCTATTTATCGGAAACGACTTTGCTTTTTCAGTTTCAATGTTATTTTCATTACTTATTTGTTGGTATTGTATATATTGTATGTATTTATAAAATAGTTTACTTGTTGATTTACTAAATGTAATTAATAAGTTGTGTGGCCAACCACTGGAGGGCGGCAGAGTTCAGCTCAGTCTAGAGAATGACCCGGATGTTGATGTGAGGCTCGCTGCAGACCACGCTGTCGCTGCCATGGACGCGTTCGAGTTGTTTCGGAAACTTGGAGCAGGAGCTAAATTTGATCTGAAAAGGTTTGGCCAAGACGCTGCTCGGTTTAAGGTAAGTTCCCAGTTCCCAGCCGCCAGTTTACAGAAAATATAAAACAATTACGCACGAGTAAAGGCATTTTGGCTAACCCTAATCTGTGCTAGCCTACCATTTGATTTAGTGTTTGCTTTTGGATCGAATTGACCAATAAGAAATATCTGGTTTAGTGACGTGACACTCTGTTGGCTAAGTTGCGTGACAGCCGGACACCCGAACATATCGAGCATCATGCGTGACCGCGGTTCTCAATGTTTATCCAGGTTGTTCGGTCTCAGGGACCTGAAGCGACCGCAGAGCGTCTCTCTGCGATCGATTACTTCGGCACAGGCCATACCAATGGAGCACACAGCGGCTCCAAAGGACAGGAGGAGGATGAAGAGGAGGATGTTGGAGAAGAGAACGAGTCGGAGAGTGAAGGTGTAGATGGCAAAAGAAGGAAACGAAAGCCCAAGGCTGTGGAAAATGACGTCAAAGCCAAAAAGAAGAAGAAACGAAAGAACGAGGGGGATGAAGAAGGTGGGTGTTGACCCGTTGAACTTTGAGTGGAGTCATGCAGACATCATCTAATCATCACATGATTGTTTGGAATGACAGAGATTGCGATATCTACTTGTAAAAATAGGTTAACCTAAACAGTGTGTAGTCCAATCACTAATACATAGTCTTTTTACAATGCTAAAGTAAACAGGATTTAGGACACAGACATTTAAAAAATATTGTTGTTGTTTTTTTCTATCTGAATAATCCTGGTGCATGACCAGTTCAAGACAAGAAGGGAAACGGCATCAGCTGGATCTCCACGCTGGATGAAACGATCCCTAATCTGCCCGACGACGGCAAAGAGAAGCAGTCGCTGAAGAGACTCAAGCACCTACACCGGGAAAAGGTCCGCACCACTCAAGAAAACTGACAGTCGCAAGCTTACATATCTAAGAATACAAATTGAATTTGCTGCTAATTGATGACCCTGATTTGTTCCATTCCAGGTGAATCGTGTTCGGGCACAACATCGTATCAACGTGCATGGCAGCGACGTGCCAGACCCTGTGTGCACATTCGAGGAGCTGCAGACTGAGTATCGACTCAACCCTCGAGTCCTGCAGAACCTGAAGGATGCCGGCCTGGACTCTCCCACCGCAGTGCAGATGCAGGCCATTCCGCTCATGATGCACGTGAGTGCAGAGACGCACGCGTGCACCCAGTGATGGCTGAGACAAGGTGCACGGACCGTTTTCATTCGCGCTCGATGTTGCCCACAGAGCCGGGACGTCCTGGTGTGCGCTCCCACCGGTTCAGGGAAGACGCTGGCGTTTTGTCTCCCGCTGCTCGCCCACCTGCAGCAGCCTGCCAACCAGGGCTTCAGAGCCGTCGTCATCTCCCCGACCAGAGAGCTGGCCAGCCAGGTACACACGATGAAGACATACTGGGAGTTTTTATTTTTTGAGTGTGTACTCAAGTTGTCTCCTCTGATTTGTTTTCATCTAATTGATGGAGGGCCACTGAGGAAATGGAATTTTATCATCAGGTTTTTAGCTTATTTACAGATGCTATTTGTTGCTTTTGCTTCAGACTTACCGAGAGCTTCTGCGGCTGTCGGAGGGAGTAGGGTTCAGAGTGCACATCATAGACAAAGCCTCCCTGGCAGCCAAGAAATACGGCCCACAGTCCAACAAGAAATATGGTAAGAAAGATTTGAATTGAATTGAATTGAATTGAATTATTTATTCCAGCATAAAAAAAAGCACAAGTGCTAAATCGGTTAAACAACAACAACAAAAAAAAACATAAATAAAAATAAGAAAAGAAAAAAAAATTCAAGACTAATACTCAAAGAAAACAAATATCCAGGAAGTGAAATATGCTGGAAAAGGAGCAGGAAGAAGTACAAAACTTATTTCAACATATTCACGTCACATTTCATTTGCATTTCATTGCAGTCTTCATCAAAATGCATTAAACCAAGATATTATATTAGAGTACAATTGTACAGTATCCATATAAACACCAAAAAATTACACCACATTACCACATTATTTTAAGTGTATTAAGCTACACACATTATTACCCATTTTAAGTATATTCTAGTTTTGCTAAGCGTCAAAACCATATTATAAATAGTATATTACATTTGAATTTTATACATTCTTATTACCATACTCTCTATACAATATATTAACACTAATTATGCACACAATTACCATATTATTACAGTATCTTACAGTATATTTGAACCAAGCAAAGAGGACCCAAGTAAAACAGTTGGTTTTATTGTTTTGCCTCCCATGTGTTTCCATGCAGATATCCTGGTCAGTACTCCAAACAGGCTCATCTTCCTCCTCAAGCAGGATCCTCCAGCTCTGGACCTCAGCAGGTGTCGTCTCTTATTCTCCTTAATAGACAAACGCAGCATTTTCTTTAACACCCAGGCCCTGCAACGCTTGGCGCTGGTGCGAGATTGATGCATTTCCACGTTGCCCAGGGTGGAGTGGCTGGTTGTCGACGAGTCCGACAAGCTCTTCGAGGACGGCAAGACGGGCTTCAGGGAGCAGCTGGCCCAAGTTTTCCTGGCCTGCTCCGGCTCCAGCGTGCGCAGGGCGTTCTTCAGCGCCACCTGCACGTCTGATGTGGAGCAGTGGTGTCGTCTCAACCTGGACAACCTGGTGTCCGTCAACATCGGACACAGGTTAATATCACCTGAGCGTCTGTGAAGGTTCTCAGTCATGCAGTGGGAGGGTTGCGTTAGGTCTTCTTCTGGCCACCTTGAACACGTCTCGTCTCATCTGTTTCGGATGAGAGTCCACTTGCCCTAACGTAACCCTTCCACGTTATTATCTGAGCGTTTGTCACCCTGGAGGATTCGCACAGTCTTTGTCTCGTTTTGAAAATGAATTTTCCATCTTCTCAGAAACACGGCCGTGGATACGGTGGAGCAGGAGCTGCTGTTTGTGGGCACCGAGAACGGCAAGCTGTTGGCCATGAGGGACATCATCAAAAAGTAGGGAGACTGCAGTGGCACCACGTTTAACTTCATGGATGATATAAGTTAGATGCTATTAAGGATTTTTTTGGTTTGTCTTTGGATTTCAGGGCTTCCTGCCTCCAATGCTGGTGTTTGTTCAGTCCATCGATCGAGCACGAGAGCTCTTCCACGAGCTGGTGTACGAAGGCATCAACGTAGACGTGATCCATGCGGATCGTACGCAGCAACAGGTACATCCGTGGCACTCGGTGTGCTGTGTCGCTGAAAGTCCGACTTATAAACTTTTATTTTTTCATTTTTTTCGTTCTTGTTTTTGTCCACTTTGACGCCGCCGTTCCAGAGAGACAACGTGGTGAACAGTTTCCGCTCCGGGAAGATTTGGGTGCTGATCTGCACGGCGCTGCTGGCCAGAGGAATCGACTTCAAAGGCGTCAACATCGTGCTCAACTACGACTTCCCCACCAGCGCTGTGGAATACATCCACCGCATCGGTCAGTGCCTGTCCTTCATAGTCTTTCACAATCAGTGAGCAGATTGATCGTTTTTCTCTCTTTAATCCAATCAACTGTGGGATTTTGACAACGTTTGTGTTGGTGTTCAGTGTTTTAAGTTTTTCAATTTCGTCATTTTGTATAAAAAGGAGAAGTGGAGCAGTGTTGCAACGTGCGTTGCTTCAGCTGTGAATTACACGGCCACAGTTTCTGAGATCTAAATGTGCTCTCGTACAGCTGCAGGGCTTTTTTTTTTTGTCGTGTCTCCACTCATCTGTTCTTGTTTCCTATTTTTGCTGTTTCTCAGGTCGGACAGGCAGAGCTGGTCATCAAGGGAAGGCCATCACTTTCTTCACAGAAAATGACAAACCACTGTTGCGCAGGTACATGCCCATGATTCACTTTCTCTCAAACTTTAATGTTCATCGTTTTCTGATATGCTTTTTTTTTTCTCATTGTTTTAATCATTTTTTTCTTGAAATGTCCACCTTTATTCCTGGTTACAGCATCGCTAACGTGATTAAGCAGGCTGGTTGTCCTGTTCCTGACTACATGGTCGGCTTCAAAAAGATAACCAGGTAAACAAAATCATTCCTTATTTACCTGGAATTATGAACGGGCAGTTGAAGACGGCCCTGCTTGTGCAATCCTCGCCGGGACCATTCGCTCATCATAAAAATTCAAGAACAAACAAAACCAAATAATAAATAGAATAGAATAAAAAGGTGTCAGTGAAACACACGACCACATACACATACAAACACATTCATCCTACAGCAGCGTTGAGTGCATTTACTGCAGTGGGGCAGGAGCTGTTTTTCAGCCTCTTGGTTTTAGCTTTCATGTTCCTGCAGCTCAAACAGGCTGTGACCAGGACGGCGAATGTCTTTAACCGTGTTCAATTGTGTTGTATGTTCAGCAAAGCCAAGCGAAGACTTGAGAAGAAACCTCCCGGCCGAAGCACCATTTCCACCACTCCTCGTCTCCTAATGAAGAAGAGAGGAAAGACCTCTGCCAAAGGAGACAAACACGAGAGGCCCCCAGCGGGCGAGGACAAGAAAGAGGACCGACAGAAGAAGGCGGTGCAACAGCAGAAGAGGAAAAATAAAGCAAAGGGAGAGAATCTGAAGGCAAGAAATAAAAATGGCAAAGGAGGAGCAGAGAAAACCAAGGCATCGTCCAAGAGTCAATCCAATTCTCCTGCAGCCAAGACCAAGTAAGAAAAGAGGATGTGTCTTTTGATGAATATGCTTCTCTTTTGTGTTTTATTATTTCATTTCAACATTTGTCTTTTTAGTGCAATGTGACATTACTGGAAAAGTACGTTTTTTTTGTTTTGTTTTGTTTTTTTAAATGTTGATGTTCTTGCTTTTACTTCCTCCAGAAAAAAGACAAAGAAGGCCAAACAGCAGCGGGAATGAGGAGAGTCCAGAAGAACTGCAGGATGCAGAACGTCAATTATTTCACATTTTTCAATTTGTACACTGTCTTGTTATTGAATTGAAATAAACATTGATGTAAATATTTGTGTAATTTCACATCTGTTGCCGTCCATCCTTCCAACGCTTTCACAGCTCGGGTGGTGGTTCCAACCTCCCCGAACACTTCATCCTCCTCCTCCTCCACCAGGGGGAGCCTGAGGCGACCCACGGTCTCCCCAGTGTTTCCTGGGTCTCTTCACCCGGGAGCCGTCCACGAGGCGTCCTGGAGATCTGTTGCATCAGCGTGGGCTTGAATATACATTGATTGTCCTCACACGTACCGACAAACCAACCACCAACTCACTGAGACATTTACCTTGTACACTGCATATTTGTGTTTCTGAGTCTTCTCTCTCTCCTTCAGTTTAAAAGTCAAAGTCAGAAAGATGACGTCATATTCATGATTTCTCATTTGCATTTTTAACAAAAACAATTACATTTCATGAACACACTTTTGAGTTAAACACAGATTTTAAATGTTCACCTAGACCTCTCTAGACTTCATAGACTTCATTGAAAGAATAGAAACAGAATAAACTCATCATTCACAACTGCAAACAACAAAGTTGTGCTATTGTTAGTTGTAAAAGTTGTGAAGCGTCTTTGACTGTATTATTATTTATTATTATTATTATTATTATTATTATTATTATTATTATTATTATTATTATTATTATTATTATTATTATTATTAATAACAGACCTGCGGGCCACTCAAGTGTTACCTCTAAATATATTATATCGTTGGGTTTATCTGAACTCTCGCGATACCGCTGCTGGGTAATCTCGCCCATGCATTATACTGCAGGAAACCCCGTCCAGTCTTCCTTTCCCAACATGGCACCGAAGGTGAAGAAGGAAGGTATGGGGACCTAATATCTTTAAATGAATTACTTGTGTAATTTACTGATTTGCTAGCATAAATTTTGGTTGGTTGTAGTTGTTAACGACGTGGTTAGCCAGTCGTGGTCAGAATAAACTGGAAATATTGCAGTGGACGCGAAATTTATTGAAAACAACGTCAGCTTCTCCGGCATGTTGCTTGCGGAGGAACGTGATGCTAAGCTAATATTAGCACGTCAACCTACAACATTTCAGGTTCCAAATCGATTCAACAAGATTATTTTTGTAATCTGCGCAACATTCAGTGGTTTTGTTAGGTAAGCTGTCGGAGCAGCAAATTCAGCAGCAGAATAACGTAGCCTGTAAATAATAAAGTTAACGTTAGCCTATGCTAACTTGGTCCAGTGTTTGAAACGTCGCTTCAGCCACACGTGAAAGTTAGCGGTTCAGCGTTTCAGAAGAAACAGCCGCTTGGCTCAGTGCGAATGTATGATTCTTTTGATACGAAGTCAACAAAGAAAACATAACTGGACCGCCGGTTCTTACCGTTATGTAGTCTGACGTTTTAAGATGTCATGCATTCAAGGTTTGACGTAACTGTACGCAAGAGCTACTGATCGTCAACGTTGGTTTAAACCACTACAGTTGTGTATAAAAACTTAGTTTTTGCAGGCGCTTTACGACATTCATCCCTTTTGCGTACCCAGTTTGTCATATATCATTGGAATTTGTGAAACACCAATCATCAGACTTACAAAGTTCAATTTTTCCATCTTAGCTGTCCCTGCCAAGACTGAGGCCAAGTCCAAGGCTCTGAAGGCCAAGAAGGCTGTACTCAAAGGTGTCCACAGCCAGAGGAAGAAGAAGATCAGGACCACTCCCACCTTCCGTCGCCCTAAAACCCTCCGTCTCCGGAGACAACCCAAATACCCTCGCAAGAGTGCTCCTCGCAGGAACAAGTAAGTTGATGTTTGCAGAGTGTTGAGATCTTCACTTGTGTGGCTGGCGCACATGATGCTTAATGCGATCAAAGTATGACAAGGCTTGATTCCAACTCTTAACTACTGATGCACCCGATCCAGACCCAATAACTGGTTGTAGGCTGAGGTGACCAGTTCAAGACCTCACGTGTTCTTCTCCCTTCCAGGCTGGATCACTATGCCATCATCAAGTTCCCCTTGACAACAGAGTCCGCCATGAAGAAAATTGAGGACAACAACACGCTCGTGTTTATTGTGGATGTCAAGGCAAACAAACATCAGATCAAGCACGCTGTCAAGAAGCTGTACGACATCGACGTCGCCAAAGTCAACACTCTCATCAGGTAAGACTTGCTGACTGCCAGTGGATTTGTCTGTGTTTTAATATTACACTGATGTTGAACACAAAGCTGAGTTTAGATTTGCATGTTTTGTGTTCAGGCCTGATGGTGAGAAGAAGGCGTACGTCCGTCTGGCACCAGATTATGATGCACTGGATGTTGCAAACAAGGTGAGACTCGACTTCAGGAAAAATGCTTTCTGTATTTACTCTGTGCAAGTGATGTAAACTTATTTAGTCTGAATGCTAGTGATGCTTTCAAAGGAACCACTGATGCCAGATATTGCATGTATATATTTTTTTTATTGTTTTTTGGTCACATGTCTAATGGTCACCCTGTTGTACTTTACAGATCGGCATCATCTAAACTGGCAGAAAGGGGCTTGAAAAATAAATATTTGTATTAACAAAAACTGATCCAGAGTCCCTGTGTCTGTCTTCAAATATGGTTTTACATTCTTTTAGGAGATACAGTCATCAGTTAAGACGTCAGTATCAGCTTTTCCATTGGCAGTAGTCAGAACCAGACACTAAAGACCTGTTATGAGTCCAACAGAGACTAATGTTACTAAAAGACGCCGTTAGCACTCATTGATTTTATTTTTTCATTTATTTCAGTATTTGTCATTGGTGCATTTGCTGTTATACAATCATTAAACACAACTGAAGGCTGTTACTTATCGTGAAGTGCTAGCTGTTATGTCCGTGTATCTCACTTACTAGTTTAAAACAAGGACAGATTCTACTTCACCTCGCACAATCTTTGAGAGAGCAAAAGCTATAATGCTGCTGAGTACATTGTGTCTTATCTGGACAGGTTAAATCACATTGATTGACAAAAGAGGAAAGAACCCGGTTACTCTTCAGTGTATAGTTATATTATATTGCTTAAGGGCCCATTGTGACCAAACATGTCACTGGTTCCCTTCAGGAGAGGAAGGTTCGCACTGTGCCTTTGACCAGGCCTCTGCAGATGGGGCACTTTCTCAGGGACGGTGCACACTCCTTGCACACCACCAGGTGTCCACAGGGGATGAACACAATGTTGACTTCTTTGTCCATGCACACCTTGCAGGTGCGCTCTTCCTGCAGGCGCCGCAGCTGCTCTTCCATGGGGAGGTCTGCAGAAAACATAGTATTTCAGTACATAGTTCAGCGTGCCAGTGACATGTTAACCTAATGACGTGAATTTCAGTGCTTTTATGGGTTTGCTTTGTACTTATTCACTCATGAGTGAACGGACAGTACCTGAAAGATCTTGACTTGGTGATGCGGCTTCGTTTGATTGAGCTTAAAGAGAACAAATAATTAGCACACGCCTCGCGCAACAGAACACATGCAGTTGTTTTTGTTCTGAGGGATTGAAGTACCCATGAGATCTCTGAGCAGGTGCACGTCGTTCTTCTGGATCCAGTTGCGGAAGACCTCTGCTGCAGCGTTGCCCTTGGTGAGGACGAGCTCGATGAGCCGCGCCGTTTGCTGCTGGGCTGACGTCTGGGCCTTGAGACCACCATACTCCTCGTGAGCTGTAGGAAAAGATTTGATGAGTTGACAGATGTGTGGCAGAGACCTGGAGAAACTGAAAATACTGTCTTGATAACACTGAATGACTACTTTTTGAAAAAGTAGTCACAAATGAAGATGGAGAAAATGTGAGTAAAATAGGTGAGCTGATCTAAAATTCAGCCAGATAACTGACAGCAAAATGTGGCAAAGCTTCAACCAACTACATTTCATAATTCCATTTCTAGTTTTAAAGTATTAAGCGCTGCTTTAAAATGAATGGCAGCAACCAAAAATAAACTTACACAAGACATTTTGCTCTCTTAAGTGCTCCAACACTGGCTCCACACTTTTCAGACGCTGGATCAACGCTGCCTGATGTCTCTTGACAAAAGTGAAGCCGTCTGAGAAAAAAGGAAAGGAATTCTAATCACATCTTTTCATCAGGAGTAAACACAAGTGGTTTGAGCCACAACTGTGTTCCATGGAGGGTTTCTCTCCCTACTGCACCTGATGCCATGGCCTCTGCCACCATCTCTCGCTCCTCTTCCCTCTTCTGGTCTTCAGCGCTGAGCAGATCCAACACCAGCTCCTGAACCGTCCTGTAATTCTCTCCGCTGGTCAGGATTTTGCTCTGGACTGTTTGTTTGACCAGGCTGCGCTCGAAGCCCATCTCTAATGCAGACTTTATCACAGGGGTGTTCATCATGACGGCGTCCTCCGACCGCTCTTCTCCTGGGCCCAGGTGGACCACTGATGCAAAGCAAGCAAAGATGATGTCACTCTTTCAGAAAAACTATGACCTGGTTGCAAAAAGCATGCTCGCCAAACTCCTCCCTCAGAGTTCATTAATCCTGAGGTGGGAAAAAAGTGCAATTGCTCACTGGGTTAAGCTGCATCATTCACAACTGCAAAACTTCATTTTTGGGTTATCAAGTGTGGGTGTTTGGTTTCACTGTAGCGAATATAAAGAAGGTTCAGGATTGATCTGTATTTCTGCCTAACAAGTCTAATGACTGGCTCTCGACACAGCAGCCCTTGAATTATACCAGTCTCAGTAGCTGCGCTTCCATTCGCCCTGGAATTGCGAAAAACCTAAATATGGCAATAAATGATAGAATAAGTGATGGAAACAGCTCAACTTGGAAAAACCTTTCAGATATGGCTGAACGGCTTTGACGCTCTCACATAGAGGTATATTACAAAAGTGTCATGGAAACACTTGTCGCATTTACACGTCAGCGGACGTGACGTACGGGGTCATGTGACCAGTTCACTGAGCAGTGACGATGCAAAATGTTTTGTACCTCCATCCTGCTCAAAGTGGGGTCTCGTGGGACGAGAGAATCTGGGCTTATGTGCTTCACACCATTCAACTGAAGCACCTGCACATCGCAATTGTACTTTGTCAAAATTTTTAGAAATATTGCTTTTATTTTGGGGAAAAACTATAATGGAAGCGCAGCTATGGTCTATAACTTCAGAGAAGTGCACATCGTGCCTCTCCTTCCTGCTGCAGGCTCAGCAGGCAGTCTGCCACATGATGTGGACGATGAGAAATCTGCAATCTGCGTCGCCGAACACGTCGCCATAGTAACCACGCCAGGCTGATGCTGAAGTGGCTTTGAGAAACGGAAAACTAAAGACCGTCTGTAATCTCAGGTTCAACACACAAACACATACAGGTCCCTGATCTACTTCCACAAGCTCAGAGAAGAGCTCCTCTCATTCACACAACGTCTTCAAACTCACCTGGCGGATCTACAAATTCTCTTGAGCTGTTGTCTCCATTTGTCAAAAGCTGCCGAGAGAAAGCAGAGAGGTCCTGTAAACGAGCTGCTCCGAGCCACACGTGTCAGCTTCCCAGCAGGTCATTGACTGTACAGCACTCATCCCACCTGCTCAAACAGCCGAGGGAAACGAGCCTGGATCTGATGAACAAACTCCTGTCCTTTCTCCTGGAGCAGATACTCACACCTGCAAATGAATCGAGTCATTTCAAGTGTCCGGCGGCGGCGGTGGCGGCAGCGACTTTCACTGTGACACAGAGCGATCTGGACCACTGGGCGACGCCATCAACGGCAGTCGTATTTACCGAGGAAACCATTTGGCGTGTTCCACCCAGGGGTCGTCGCCGGACTCCCAGCAGCGCAGGCCTCCATCGCAGCAGAAACACTTGACGTCATCGTTGCGACCTAGACAGCATGAATGTGACCGTCAGTGTACTAGTCCAGTGGACTTGGGGAGTTTCTGGGAAGAAACAGTAAGTGCGACTCCATATTTTCAGGACTTTCCAGCTTACAGAAAAACAAACTCAATCTTTTGCCCCAAAACACATGGAAAGCCCCTTTGAGCGATAACAAAACTGCTTTCAAGAATAACACAAAACAAAAAACTCAAAAAATCCCATAAGGTCAAGAGAATTTGCCCTTTTTCCAAAGTCAAGAGAAAGTGGCCAAGTGCTTCTTGGTGATCGTCTCCTTACCCACATAGTAGAATCCAGCTTTGGCCAGTTGGTCGGGCCGAACTGGGATGCGAGAGGGCCAGTTGACGAAGGTGAGCAGCCTCTCGTCGCTCTGCTGCATGGCAGGGTTCGACACGTTACTGAGCGTGGGCGCTCCCGTGGACAGCTGAGATGCTACTCCTGCAGCTGCGGCTGCGGCTGCGGTCAGTGGCAGGTTATCGGCTCGGTCGCCCCGCACAAAGCGGCAGTTGGGATAATGTCTCTGGTGCTCCGACGTGGCTCTGTCCCCTGCGGCCCAGTTGCTCAGCTGCAAAGACAAGCAGGACAAAAAACCCTCGAACTCTGGCAAACTGGGGACTAAAAGCCAAGCAATCACCTGTGATGGCGCAATGGAATGCTGCCGCTGGCTACACACACACACACACACACACACACCTGCCCTCCGCAACTGAAGCAGGCCACCCGGTCGCCTTGGCCCAAGTAGTAGAAGCCCGCCTTGGCCAGCTCAGCGGGGGTGATGACAATGGCGGTCCAGGAGTGGAACGAGTCCAGGCGCTCCTGCTCCCTGCGCATGTTGGGGTTGTGGCAGGTGGGTCTCTGGTGGGACATGTCCTCCACGCCGCGGGAGCTCAGAGGGCTGGAGGGCGGTGGGGCGGAGAAGCCCATGTTCAGATAACCCACTGGCTCTTCACTCTGGCTGGCTGTTGCGTTGGGGGCGGGGGCGGGGACGGGGGCGGCTGCAGCGGTGGAAAGCTAGACGACGGCAAAGCAAGAGGTTTGAGTTATAAATAGGCAAAACAAACTGGGAATCTGAATGTCTTGAAATCCACTGATTTTCCCAGCTTCTTGAATAAAATTGACTTTTTTTTTATTGATGCATTTCTAGACTTGAGCTCATTTTCAGTCTCAAGGGTGAATGCCGCAGACATAATCTTGCTTGCTTTATATATCAAAGCAATAGTGGGCTTTGTTTTGACATGAATAAAGCAAAGATTCTCTGTAATTCTGTCCTTCAAAGGAGACCAACGCTTAAAGTTCTGTCAGTAGCAAAATAAAAAAGCAATATTTCTAATATTTCTACAAAGCACAATTGCGATTAGCAGGTGTTTCCAACGAATGGTGTGAAGCACATATGCCGTACTTATGGTCAAATCTCGTCCCGTGAGACCCCACTGCGAGGATGGAGGTACGAAACATTTAGCGTTTTCACTGGTCAGTGAACTGGTCACATGACCCTGTCTGCTGACGTGTAAAAATGGCAAATAAGTGTTTCCATGACACTTTTGCAATGTTCCTCTATATGGATACGTGTGAAAAACCACTGCATGAGAGTCAAAACCTTCAAGAAATATTTGAGGTTTTTCCAAGTTTAGCTGTTTCCATCACCAGGGTTTTATTGCCATATTGAGGTTTTGCACAGTTCTAGGGGTCACGGAAACACAGCCGGTATTAAAATGTCTGTGGATCTTACCGGTATGGCAGGGGCGATGCGGAGCGGCGAGAAGGCAGAGTGTGAGGACGAGAGCAGGTTGGCGGTGGACGGGAGGCTCTGGATGAAGGTGCAGGACGGGGAGAGCTGCCGGTGTTTCTCCGTGGGGCAATCCCCGGGCTGCCAGCCCTCCGCCGTCACATTGCACCTGAAACACTGCACGCGATCCCCGATGCCGGTGTAAAACCAGCCCGCCCTCGCCAGGCTTCGCTCCGTCACCCCTGAACTTGGGAAGCGAGCAAAAGTGGAGATGCGATAGAGCTCTGGGAAAAGAGAGCAACATCAGATGATCAGATGTGGAAACAATCACAAGGTTATGCAAAAAAAAAAAAAAAAAGGAAAAGAAAATTCACAAAGCATGAAGCATGAAGGCAAACAAGCAGAAGAGCTGGTACCTGAAGAGTTGTCGTACTGCAGGCTGTCGGGCGGAGGCCCGTTGCGACATAATCCCATCAAAAATGGACTGTTTTTAAGTTGAACAAGGGTTTCCATGTTTGGTGTTGTATTATAGTGGCGAAGGAGAAAAGGGATGTCCTTCAGGGGGAGAGGGGTTTGAGAAAACCCAAGGTCTCATTCTCTCTCACAGCCTCACAATGATAAATCAAGTGTTTCCCAGTGGGAGGGGGGTTACCAGAAATTGGCCCGCGGTGACTGGAAGTGAAATGAAGAGTCGTCTTGGGGGATCCCAATTAGACCGAGAGAACAGCGCTACAATCTAAGCTACTGCCCGCACCAAACAAAACAAAGAGGCAAATCCTCCTCTGGTTTCCTCCCACCCGTTGTAACCCTGCACCTATCACGCGCACGACTCCCAGATCCATCACTGCTGTGTAGAATGGAGAGTCTGTGCATGATAGGCTGGCAGGCTCCCAAGTAACGTGTTCAAAAGAAAACAGGTGCAGCACAAAGGAATCAGGGATTTTGAAACAGCACAATGCTTAAAAAAAAAAAAAAAAAAAAAAGATAAATAAATAAGGATGGCCAAATGTATCACTGCTGTCACTCAGATCACCCGGGATCAGCACAGACACTGTAACTTTGTAAATACAGCTGTAATGTGTTTGCTGTAATGTCTACTGAGTGAAGCCTAATCATATAGTATGAGATTATGTTGACAAACATAATTTAAATAGAAATCTCAAGAAAACACACACACACGCGCACACGCACACACACCGACCAATGGATATGATGTCTCAAACCCCTCCCCCCATTCTGAACACCCCCTTTTGAAGGGTCTAAGCTTCCATTATTGAGTAGTAAAACCCAGTTAAAAAATGTTTGGAATCCTTGGCTGGGTGGGGTAAGGGGGATCCCTTCTGGGGTGCTTGATACAAGGACCTGAGGGAAGAACAAGAAAGATCGTTTTTGAACCGATAAAACAGTTTTCTCACGTTAAAATTCTCGTCACTTCAAACTACATACTGTACGTTTCTTTGAAATGCGCCACATTATTCAAGTCTGTAAATAACTTGGGATTATTTTTTATCTGCGTAATTGCTGTATTCCTGTCCTCATAATGCCCTGAGGTGGAACAACATTCTGGGTGTTTCCCTTTGAAGTCAAAAGAAACCGATGACGTCATCGCCCGGAGTGCCCCCTTCACGAACCTGTCACCCAAATTTCCGAATTCCCGTCGGTAGGCGACGTCAGCCAGTCATTTAACAAACATTCGAGCGTGGGGAATTATATGAGTAATTTCCGTACCTTTGTGGGTAACGTAACCTGAAGTACTTTCCTGAGTATACAGCGCGAAAATATTGCTGAGGTAGTTCGGCTACTTCCTGTCTTGGTTTTGGCGAATTTACACGAACAAATGACTTATTTAGATATTTAATATCGCTATTATTAGTAGGTTGATTTAAAAACAATGGCCATGACCATCAAATGTAGCCAGTGTATACTGTTTGTGATCAAAGTCTAAATTAAAAGGAAAACGACATTACATAACGCCAAAGCTTCTTTTTTGTGTGACAAGAACAGCGTTCGTTAGCTTGCTAGTAGCTATTCTGTCCTCGCGTAAACGGCTGAGCAACTTGACTCTACACTAGTTTCAGCCACAGTGACCTCAATTAGCGATTATTATTCTAAAGTACGACAGACAACAGCCAGGATTGATAGCCTTACAAAACGGAACACTCACCCTTCCGTGATTCAGACGCCTGCGGAAAGTCCCTGTTGTCAGGACAGTGTTGGTCACGGACACAGCGTCGCCATGGCTTCCGGGTCAGAGAGGAGCGGGTTGTAGTATGACAGAGGTTACAAGTAAAATTAGACTTAAACATAAACGACAATAGACTCTGGAACAACAAATATCTTGGATGTGTTTATTAAATTGTTTGGTTGAAAAAATAAAATAAAATTTAAAAAAAACACCACACACTAACAAATGAAACTCACGTCCAAATATTAAATCAGTTTGTTTCGAGGTGAGCATGATCGCAACGGACGGACAGAAATGGAATACAGCTTTTACGCCAGGTTCATTTTCAATTTTTTAGCACGTTCTCATTCTGTTTCACGTTGCAATCTGTATCATTACATAGCAAATACGCGACACACACACACACACACACACACACAGACACACACCTCTCATTGTCTTCAGACAGACACCTTTAATCTACATGAAAGTTTATTGAGCAGCCAATGCCAAATAAACCGAGAAAATAGTAATAATAATAACAGTAACATTGTAACATTCAACAGTCTCGGGTAACGGGTAAATGGTAATCGGTACATTAAAAGACAACATACTTACATATTGAGTTGAGAGACAGGGTGCCATGCAGCTCGCGAGTCAGTTTATAACCCACTTCAGCGATGACCTTGTTCGGAACCACTCCCCCCCCTGACTCAGTCTCGACGTGGGCGAACCGAATCTCCCACATCGAGATAGACTTCTGTTCTATCGTCTGAGGACTTTCAGAAAAAACGAAACCAAAACAATGAGCTAAATTTTGTTTTCTGATACTTTGTCTTGCCTTCCATGTTTACTGAAGAATATTAGTCAGGCCGTTCACCAGACCCTAGAATTAATGTGGTGTAACATGAAGACCATGGTAGGAGCATCAGATATTTTTGACTTTGTGGTTAATTAGTTAATTCACACAGTTGAGTGTACTGAATAGCATCAGGAAAGACTGTGGCTCTGTCAGCAGCAAATGGTTAAATTTACAAATAATTGCCACAGAATTGTGAAAGCCAGAAATTAGGATAAAAATGCAAATGAAAAACAAGCAAACGTGAAGGGTTTTTAATCAACTGCCATACCAAGAACACACAGAATCCACAGATTTAGGTGTATTTAAAAGTTTATTAACCACAATGCCAATTTAAATGGATTACAGTGAAAGCAAGACAAAATATATTTATATTAAGGACATGCATAAAAAAAGTTTAAAACAACAACAAAACAACAAAAACAAGCCTTGATTGCCTCCAGAATCTCTAAGTAGAATAATAAACACCATAAATGTAACATACACACCACATGTCATGCATGCTAAGATAAATATTAGGCTAGGTAGTGTGTTGTATTATGGCATGAATAATTAGGTGACTTTGCCCTTTATATGGGGATGATGTGGTTTAAGTCTTTACCTGTTTTTATATACTTTTATCCTTGAAAGATCTGGTTAGAAAAATGCACTCACCAAAAATGAACAGCATCAAATTCAGATAAAATAAAAAACACACTTCAGACACATCCCAGCGTATAAAAAAAAAGATTATATACTTATATATTTCCATTTGGACAAACTGATGATTGCCGTCTGTATTAGAGTGCTAGAGTTAGAGTGGGATACACCATGAATGCAGCAACTAGAGTATCACCGATGCACAACATGTTATGAATGGCAGACAGGAGTAACAGAGAGCGATAACTAGGGATTTGTTGTAAAATAATGGAAAAGGAGAATTTTTCTGTAACCTCTTGCCCACATATATCTAATATCAAACGATCCAATTAAATAATTCTCTCATGTGTCCAATTTCATAAAGCTTACATTCAATCCTGGGGGTGATGGAAACATTACTGCAACAATTGTACATGGAATCCAATACAAATATTTAAAATGAAATAAAAAAAAAAATCAAACCGTGAATATGAGTTACATCACATGGGAGGTTTCACGTGAGACTGATAATGGGTTTTATGGGGTATGTTTTTCAAGAAGTTGTGATTCTCAAGTAAATCTTGAGGAAAATAATCAGCTATGGCATTTTGAGCGGCGGATATCACATCTGTTGTTTCTCGACTAATTTCATGAATCGGAAGATCAGATCTTTCAGGGTTTCCAGTGGGGGATTCCCTCCAGTTTTGTACTTTGTACCAATCTTTGTTTGAATCCGCATCTGCTCATTTCCTTTAGAAACTATTGCTACAACAGGGCAATTGTTATAAATTGTTGGTTTTTTTGTTTGAAAAAGCACCGGAAGATACTGTATCCTGGATTGTATTCTTTATATTTACCGCACTGGTGAGGACTGATTTTTTTCATTTACACAAGTGAAACATATATACTAGTTTGGAATGACCAAAAATATAGCTTGCTTCTCATCACTTTGTAAAATAAAATCGGTTTTAAGGCAGCACCTCAGTCTTCAACACATGCAGCTTTTTGTTTTTCCTTGTTTCTATTAAATGAGCACAAGCTCGCCAGAGGGTGGCGTACATTTGACATCTTAGAAGGAGGTGTAGTGTGATATCTGAACTGCAGATTTTTTTTTGGCTTAATGGAAGCGATACAGTGCTGAAGCATTTTCCTTTGTAATGTATCCTGTTGTTTTCTTGTATTGGTTAGAAATGAGCATTGGAAAAAACGAGTAAAGGCTCCTTAGAGGTAGTAGTATATGTTACCCCACAAGCTAAGAGATACAAAGTTTTATATCCACTCTGTTAGCATTAAATATCTGGAGAGAATATTTTATGTTAGTATAAAATGTCCTTTTTGATGCAACTGCTACATGCACACTTCATTGACTTAAAAAAAAAAAAGTTTGCTGAAAATGTTGCCACCCAAGAAGTCAGTGACACATTTTAGCAGAGATGTGCGGAGCGCCATCTGACGTGGGTGACTCAACAAAGAGGAGTGTCTGTAACAAAAAAAAACTGATGTTCCACTGTGAGTCTGTGTGAATCCAGGCCAGAAACAAAGAACCAACAGCTTACCGCCACCTCCAAGAGCCAAGATTAGTTTGTAGTTCCTCCAGGTGAGAGCAGGAGGGTATCCGTCGCGCCGCCGTCGCTAACTCCCTTGGTGACATTGTTCTGTACTACTTCCGGAACCAAAACCTCTTCAGAATCCCACAGTCGTGTTTGGATGAATATTGTGCACCTGTCTATAGCCAGGTGAGCAGGCTGTCTTTGTCCATGTGCGACCCAGACAGAACGGTCTCCATGTCCATCAGGAGGTCTGAGCTGAGGCCCTCTGGGATGCAGGGCATTAACTCCTCGCCCTCGGACATCGGCAGCACGGGCATCGACTCCTGCAAAGTCATCGAGGGGGCCTCGCCACAGTCGCCTATAGAGGGCGCACAAGACATGGAACATTCACTCAATTGCTACAATGCCTTCAGCAAAGAAGTAGTCTAGGGACGTGGAAAACCCAAGTCTTTTTAAAAAAATGCCCATTAAAAGTCAAATGAATACATTAAATGCACCACAGGTGTAGAAATACATTTGAATGTGAGAAAAACAAACAAAATTGGAGCATGTTGAATTATTTGAATTTGACTTGTTTGACATGTTGTAGTTCAAAGCAATGGCAAACCCCCCCCTTTTTTTTTAAAGGAAAAAAAAGGAAAAAAAAAGGTGAATGTTTTTTTCTCTCCTGGGTTTTCAGATCATGTAAAAGTTTAGTCATGGAAGAGTTGTCAGAACTAGTTACTGATGGGGGAGCAAACACCTGCACAAAAATCATGATCATGGCTTTTCAAGTACAACAGCTCTTATTTTGGAAAGAAAACCACATTAGCTACAACTCAACATACTATATGATGGGGAATATAAGTTAAAAAAAAAAACACCATGAAACATTTTATAGAAAAAAAAACTTAAATATTTATATTAATAGATGTCACATCAAGTCACAGTCGGCCCTTGTTTTGGTTTAGCTAAAAACAAACTCAAAATGAAGTTTGGTGGCTTGACTTTATTAGCAGCTGGTTTTCCACTGGCCTATATTTACTACTTGTGTGTGTGTGTGTGTGTGTGTGTGCGTGCGTGTGTGTGCATGGGTTCGTAGGAGAGTATTACCCGTATCCATGTGATCCACAGGGCTCAACATGTGGTCCGACGTGCGGGGCAAGCTGCTGACACTCAGGCCGCTGTCTGTGCTCTCGTTGCGAGAGTGAGCGCTGCATAAAAAAAGAGCAGACAAGAGTTTCTCTCTCTCTCTATACCTGATCGCCATCTGTTAAACAGCAGGAGTAACCACCAGTGGAAAATCTGAATAACCGGTGAACAGACTAAACACTTGGATTACACAGTAATTCATCGCGGAACGGCTCCGTTTCCACCGAAACATCCTCTCTCAGCACCGTTTCACATGAAAACTGCAGCCGGTGGGTTGATAAACAGAAAAAGTGGGACGTTTGTTTCCTGGACAGACGCACTTTAATGCTTTCAAGCCGGACATATGACATTCTATTTGTTTCCACTTTGTGATGGGGGCAGCAGGAGCAAGAAAACATGATGTGGGCAGCGTTCAGAAAAGGGGGCCGTCCTCAGTGCTTCACTAAGATGATTGACACCGCCTGCCTGCCCCTCTGCACTTCCATCCAAGAAGGAGCAGAACTAACGAAGCACATGATGTCAGCGGGGAAGGACAGCTCACCCATTAAGCGTAGGTTCTTGGTTTGAGCCTCTGATCCGGAGCTCCAGCGAAGGGACGAGCTTGGGAGCGTTCCTGTCGTGGTCCATCCCGCCGGGCATCTGGTTCCGTCCTGCTGCCTCCTACAGCCAACACCACAATCCTGCTTCTATAACATGACGGTCTGACAAACCTACAACGCCAGAGGCCACCGTGGGCTTCCGCTGCCGACTCCACTTTTTATGAAAGTGTTTGTTAAATCACACAGTTCTGGGATTCGCCCCTTTGTGATGTCACATGGGGCACCAGTACCTCTCTCGGAACAAAAAACTCAGCAAGTTTTAGGTTATGCCTTATGAGACAACTTTGTGGCAGATTTATTTTTTGCCTCTTTCCAAACTTTCAGAAGGTCCAATAAATAAGTATTTTTGCAGGAGCATGTAAACGCAACACTTCACATCCTGTGTTTTCTGAGTACAGATGTAACATATATCTGATCTATGAGTATAAACCAGATAGATCTGATATAAAAGAAACCAAAACAAATGATTCCAATAGGAACTGAAGAAGACAGTTCAACACGGAGCCAAAGTGAGAGCTGTGGGTTGGTGGTCCGACCTGCGGTGTGTTCTGCTGAGGAAGGCCCTGTTGTTTACATCTGAGCTTCTCCTTTTCTTGCCTCTGCTGCAGAGCCATGCCAAGAACGCCAGGGATCATCTTCTGGCCTGTAACGTAAGAGTCAAAGAGAAAAAAAAAACAAACTCCTTTTTGGCCATCGGCTAAATATTTGAACACGGGTCAAACATTTTCAGCAATTACACATAAGAGGGAATGCTTGGCAAAACTTTGCGATCTTTCTTATTTTCATTGCCAGACAGCAACTTGTGAGGGTGGACATTGGAAAAAAAAAAGAAATATGAATATATATATATCTATGTATATATATATATGTATATATAAAGTTTCTCACTGACAAACAAAATCTGTCAATTTCAGGAGACACAAATTTGATAGAGCGCTACCTAGACGCGGGTCGACCCATGTGGTGCTCTTATTTATGTGATCGATGTAGTACACCTCTCCATCTGCAGCCGCAGCCTGCTCCCAGCCTTCAGGCAGTGGACCTGAATAGCAGCGAAAGTACACAGTGAGAAGGCAAGTGGTGGATGGGGTGCATGGAGAGTAAGCTGCAGAAACCCGGCCCACGTCCTCTAATTGTCTGCGCAGATCCAACTTTGTGGAGATGCTCTGGATTAGAAGTGCAGGTTAGCGAGGTTGTAGCGAGTGCAGTGGGTGGGAGACAGTCAACTACAGCAGATAAATGAGGAAAATACACAGCGGTGTCCTAATGCGGGGATTCAACAGGTTTCATTCCTAAAGGGTGCCGTGGGGAAAAAATGACTTTACAAGCCAAAGTTAACACTGGGAACCTTTACGGTGGAGTTCTCAGGTGGCTTTTCCTGGAAAAAGTAATTTGCTAAATGCAGTAAAGTGGCATTTATGTACAATTTAGTCACTTGACAGCAGTAAATAAAGCGCTGTCACACACTTGTTAGAAAACAGGCGCCTATTGGCACATTTTAGGTAACATAAAGCTGCATTTATGCCTGTATGGTGTCATTTTAACGGCCACCTGGTGAGTATCAGGGCCAACGCTTGTTGGATAGCCCTGATTTAAATCCCAAATAAAACCTGACAGAGCAAAATTAAAAAAACATTTCCTGACTCCTAAAGAAACACTCAGGAACAAGTTGCAGTTTGTTACTGTCACTCGCGTTGGATGTTGAACATTGGACACCATGGCTGACACATGCATTTTTCTTTAATACTCTTGATTTAAAACCACACTTTGTAGGATCAAAACAAGAGACATCCACTTTACATTTACTCTGACTGAATTAGGTACAGTTTGTTTTTAAAAGTGCTAAGTCTGGATTTAACACCCATTTTAATTCCCTTTGACGTAAGAAAAGGTTTGGCAACCACGCGGCAACTTTCAAACTGACTTGGAAGCTTCATGTGTAACATATTGTGATCTCTCGACACCAATATTTTTTCAGTGAAGTGACCTTTAAAGAAACAAATTGAAGCTTTCTACACACACAAAAGCTTTGTCCATGCATGGAGGAAAGAAAACAGTCAATAACAACAACGACAACAAATCCTTCTCACAGCTTTGCAAACTATTTTCAACTCTACATGCAATGTGAGTCGTCTATCAAATGTACCGAGAGTCATTTTCATCACAGGGCTTTGCAAGTATGCAAGTATGATAACACCCAACAAAGCTGTTGAGGTGCAGTAAAAGAGACATCCTAGGTAAACACAGCGACTGCGATTGTAGTGAATGTGGCTGAACTCTGTCAAGCAGCTCTGTGCTTTCAAGAGAGGCTGGTCTCTGAGACCGGGGGCTCTGGGTTGGTGGATGAATAGTGGGTGAACTGAGAATGATACCTGGCTCAGGGTTGATGCTGTTTTGTGCTTGCGTGGTGGCAGCTGGGTTGCTGAGGGAGTGCGCGTGGACCGGAGTGTTGCCGATGGGATGCTGGGACGCAGCCGACTGGAGCTGCGGCACTCGGGGGTCGTGCCAAGTGGTTGTCTTATCCAGGTGACTGCGAACACACAACAAGTCTGAACACATCCGCCTCTCTCACGCCGCCGCAGCCTGATACAGAAGAAATGAAAGACCTGCTTTACCTGTCGTACCAGATGTGCGCCTTACATCTGCAGTGGCCGAGCGCGAGCGCGGGAGGCCTCTGACAGCGACGCAGGCTGTCGCGCCATGTGCTCTCATGAATGAAACTAGCCGAAACTGCACCGAGGTTGCAAAACGGGTTGGAAAGCAACAGTTTGCAGGGCAAAAGTTGCCGGCGTTATCAGCACAGCCAGCTGCTTTTCTTTAGCTATTTACTTTCCTTTTCCTTGCAGGGTTCAGGCAGGGCGCACTGTCTAGGAGTGCGCAGGAGCAGGAACTGCTCCCTCTGCATTAAAAGCACAAACCATTTTTGCTTTTTGCTAGCTATTTTTTTTTTTTATTCATGAGCCATAACCTTGAGCTTTGCTATGTTGTGATTGGCGCTTTTAGTTTTTTTGAGCAGTTTGTGGACACCAGAAAAATAAAAATATTTAAATTTTGAATAAGTTAAGTGCAGATGTTTTTTTTTCTGAAGATATTTTATCAAGGTGGGTCTTTCTCAAGAGGATCAAGCGCATTGATTAGCAGATGCGGGAAACTTACTTGAGGAAGTAACGCTGACCAGTCGGCGTTTTGGCCATTTCCCAACCGTGGGGGAGGGGCACATCGTCGGGTATAATGGGCGTCACGCCGACGTCTGCGCTTTGACTGGATAGAGAGTTGACTGGCAGGGAGGCCGGGGAGGAATGGGCGCGGATGTGATGGGGAGTGAGGGAGCTGCACACACCTCCATCCGAACTGGCCTGGCGAGAAACGAGCAGCGTTGAGAACCGCCGGAACCAGTAGGCAGGCAGCAACCAGAAACGTAAATCAGCAGTGGAGGACAGTTGGGGTGTAAATCACAGATCAAACAAACAAACTGGTGAAACTGGTGGATTTGCCGATGCAAGGCGATAGTTAAAAGCGGGGATTTTTTTTTGTTCTTTTAGATGAAGCAAAGTACTGTCGCGGTGGCAAGAAAAACACCCCAAATTATTAAATGCACAAAAAAGTTTGACAAAATGTATTAAATAAAAACGATTTTGTGCACTTTGCATTGTTGATGTCACACCAAGCACTGACAAAACGACTTTAAGATGTTTTTCATTTCATGCCAAGTGCAGAGATTTAACGGAGAACGTCAGGATTCTAAAACAATATGCAGCATATCTTAGAATCAGAAAATGGAACCGGTTCAACCAAACGTTTCGTTATGCAATGAAGTCGCCGTGCAAAACTTTTATTTTCCAGGGGAAATCCAAAATATGGTCTGTAATTATAGATTATTGGTAATCCTTGAAGGGTTTTCAATGTGAAGTAAACAATAATCACGGTACGTTGGCTGAATTTCACGTGTTTTGGCTCGCAGGGGCAAAGCGCGAGCTGCCTCCTCATGATACCAAACGACCGATGAAGACAACTGGGTGCTCATGGGTGCTCAACTGAAAATCCAAATGACAAACTGGACACTCTGTCCGCCTGTCCGTCTGTCTGTCTGTCTGTCTGTCTGTCCTGCACATGTGTGAAACGTTGTTGACCAAAGGTGATGACAACCATCTTCTCTGCTGCAATATGGTGGGTGACAGGTGAACCCTGCTATTGTGTTGTGTTGCGGGGGCCACACACACACACACACACACACACACACACACACACACACACACACACACACACACACACACACACACACACACACACACACACACACAGTGGGCCTACTTGTCTGGAGTGGCCTCCGTAATCGGGCTGCCTGAAGAAGGAGTCGGGCAGCTTCCTCATCCTCATGGGCAGGCTGCCCGGCTGCCGGGGCGCCTTGCTGGGGTTCATCACGGCGCTGAACAGGGCCTCCAGCTCCGTCTGCGAGTCCCCGCGGACGTGCACGATCTGCTGGCCGGCCGGAGGCGCGCCGCGGTGCGCGTCCATGTCGCCCCAAAGTTTTGCTGTAGCTTTAAAACAGAAAAAAAAAAAAAACCAAAAAAAACAAAACAAAAAACAAAAAAAAACCCTGTAGGTTACAAAAAAAAAGAGTCGATTAGTTCCAAGCAGACAAAGAGGAAGGCGGCGGGTTCGGATCGGCTACGATGCGACGCGTTGCGATCGAATTTGTTTACACTTGCACCCCCTCCCCCCACCTCCTCTACTCCACCCCCCCACACTCCCCTTCTGAACTTTTTGTGTGTGTGTGTGTGTGTGTGTGTGTGTGTGTGTGTGTGTGTGTGTGTGTGTGTGAGTGAGTGAGTGTGTCCTTGCGCGTCCGCGTTTCCAGTCGGGACATCCCGGGAGTCGCTCGAGCCCGGACAGCGAGGTCGCGAGCGGGCCGACCAGCCGGGCGGTACCGAGTCTTTACTGCGCCTCGCGCAACGCGAATCGCGGGCGCTAAATCAGCGCAAGCGGCGCACAGCACGTTACATGCCTCCCACATACCTTCAAGCAGCCAGACCGCCCCCCCTTCACACACACACACACACACACACACACACACACACACACACACACACACACAAATAGAGTCACACTCACACACACTCGCTCCCTCTTTCTCCGTATTCCTCCTGCAGGGTGTGGGGAAAAAAAAAAAAAAAAAAAAACAAAACCAAAAAAACCAAAAGCACTCCAGGAATCACAGCCGCGGCGGGACAAAGCAAACCCGCAGGGAGAGTTTGACTTCCGATGCAAACTTTCCTGGAGAAAAAGCCGTCAGATCGAGGCAGGAACTCGGGGCAGAGCGGGGGAAAGAAAGTGCCGTAGCGGAGACCTCCAGAACTTTTTTCTTTTTTTTCTTTTTTTCTTTTTTTCACGTCCACTGCTCCGTCCAGATTCATGTGATAGTGCTGCCTGCTGGAGGGGCGGGGTTGCAGGCTTTAAAGCCGCCGCAGTTGCAGCAAGGGGCAAATATTTCACTCCGCAGCGCGCGCACACACACACACACACACACACACACACACACACACACACACACACACACAAGCAGCCTGGAAAAACACAACAATCTCAACTCTGATATGAAAGTGGCGTTTTTTGATCCAAACGCGTGTACATTGAGTCCCGGCGAGGGCATTTAAATCACTGCGCTCGCAACTTTTGGCCCTTCGGGCGCGTCCGCGCGCGGCTCAAATGTCAAAAGTCTTGGCACGAGATGACAGAAACACAACTCTCGAGGCAACTGAGTTTGTGGGTCTTTAAAAAGAAAGAAGTAAGAGTCCTCTGCTGGCTGTTCTAAGTGTGGCGTGGGGGTTGGGGAGTCGGGGAGGGGACTTTGGGAAGTTGCTCTGAGAAAACATCCGCCCCTGATGAGGCCAACCCCAGCCGGAGCCTGTTTGTCCGTGCGCACGCTGCCGCGGCATGCTGCCCTCTAGTGGAAAACATGCGCGCTGCGGCGCCGACCGGATCCCAGCTGACTGTGTGCACATTGTGGACGGGGCTCAAAATGTAGACAGGAGGGAAATAATCAGTGCGCACAGGTGACTCACTCCCATCCACCGTAAATTCATTCAATTATAAAACTTTCAAAGTTGTTAATAACTATCGTGAATATTGGGCACTTCTGGTTTGTCGGAGGTCAAAGGTCAGAGCAAATTCTCTACAACCTTCCTAGTGGCCAATTGGGCCATTTCAGTTTTGTAGTGTCGCGATTTTGAGTGTATTCTGACTGTTAAGGGCCATAAAATGAAAACTGTAAGGGTCTTGCAACTTTTTAAATTAGTTTTAATCACCAAGGTCTTGTCTGTGTAATACTACATTTTCATTTCCACCAACGTCTACGCTTTAAAAGAAAAGAAAACAAATGTCAATAGTGCACTTCTGGTTTGTCGAGGTCGGAGCAAATGAAATATAGGCCTTGATGAGACAAACACGTGTTTTGTTTTTGTCCCATTTAAGTTTTTTGGGGGGTGCCTTTAGGGGGCGTTATAGAGCAGAATGTTACAATTTTCTCTCACATTTGATGAAATTTTTGGAGCATTTGCAGGGGGGTCAAATTTTGGCCGAAACAGGCGACGGAACTCTAATAAGAAGAAAGAAACTTTACAATTTCAATTGAGGTCTTCAATGGAGTGATGGCTTCCTCTGTTCCAGGGCTGGTCTATCGCTGCGGCTCTGTCTATAAATAACCAAACACAAAAATAAATGACCTCTCTGAAATTTATTTGTGCAGCGATGGCTATAACTTAAAAAAAATAAATCCTAAAGCAAATCAGAACGTTTCTTTAAAACTCCAATGCCAAAACCCTCTTTTGTCGGAAAATAAAGCATTGCTGTGAAACATACACTTGTGTTTTCCTCCAACATGTTCTGACTTTAGGGTTATTTGTGATGCACATTTAATAATACATTCCCCTCCATGACACTTCCTGTTTTTGAGGACATACAAAGATACATACAGTACATGAATGTGACCAACAAAAAACACATTGGTGTACTGTAGTACAGATGAAGACACTGTAGATGGCACTGTCAGACCTCAACACCTGGAACATCTTACTGATTTTTTTTTTTTTCTCCGTTGTTTCTCAGTCAGCACACAGTCCAAACCACTTTGTGGTTAACCAGGGCCAGCAGCTGGAGCCAGCTCAAAGTCAGATCAGCTGGTGAACCCGAGGCCTCCAGTTAGAGAAGCTGTTAGGCCACAGAGGAGGCAGCACAGGTGACCCAACAGGAGTCTGTTGAAACACATTGTCCTATGCTGGTTAGTTAAGAATCCCGGATACTATTTTTTAGAGACAGAAACATTATGTAAAATATATAGTATGCAGCTGAACTAAAGCCAAACATGCGTTTTAATCACAACATAATCTGATGCATTCACTTCATTTAAAAGTGAGAATCTATAAAGTGATGGTTTCCAAGTTAAAAGTTCTGATAAACATCCTGCACAGGGTGAGAAGGTGAGCTTATTCAACAGTTTTAGATTCATATAGTAATCACTGCTAACTGCTTTGTGCCCCCCCCCCCACACACACACCTTCAACATAATGGCTCCTGCCCAAATGCAGCCACGTGAAGCCTCTTTATTAAACTATTGCTGTCTTTTACACATCATAGCTTGACATTAAACAGGGGAAACATTTCCTCGGTGCCCCGGTCTGTAGTTCCCATACGTTAGACTTTTGAACGTGTGTAACATAGGACAGATGTGAGGGGGCCTCGGGGCTGCGGAACAGGCTTTGCACATTCCTCCTGCTGACCGTGGCTGTAAAGGCAACAGAGACAAAACCTTCCATTGGCCTTCCCAGCAGACTTTTTCCAGGGGAAGAAACAGGGCGGCTTTCTGCAGCTGGACCCCACCTGGAATGCGCCGTTGCCCTTTATCACTTTTCACTTTTCCTTACTGCTCTGTGCTGCCCAGTTAACGGGGGTAATTGGTCTGAGGCGGCAGGAAGCTGCTTTGTAGGTGTGTGAGTCAATGGACCGAGATAGAGAGAGAGGCTGGGACGCCGACACTGGTGCAGTGGCCGCACTCAGCCGCTCAGCTGGAGCTCCCTGCGAGGACGTGAGCAGCATGGAAGAAGGTTGTTTCTGCTGCACGTTTCCATCGTAGCATCTGTTTTTAATTCTGGCCGACAGGATGTAACCCGTAAAATAGAGGGATGCATGTTTGTGTGTGTGTGTGTGTGTGTGCTCACGTGTGTGTGTGAGGCACTAATTGTCAGAAACATATTCCGTCGTTTATCAGCGAAACCTTTAGAGGATGCTGTCATGGGAGTTTACAGGGTGCATTAGGGAGCACTGGAGGCGGGTCAGAGGGAGCAAAGGTAGACGAGAGGCGGAAAGATGGACGTGCGAGGGGCAAAAGCGCAGACGCTGTGGAAAAGCGGAGCGTTAAATGAAGGGGTGGACGCTGGCGACGGAGCCTCCTCCTCTCACTCGGCGCAGGAGGAAGCAGTCAGTGAGAGTGAGACACGATGTGGACAACAGCTGTCCTCCTGCTGCTCCTGCCTCGCCTGCTGCCCTCCACAGTATGTATGATGCCGTGGCATGACTGTTCTCATCTTGTCCAGCCTTGGCTGGACGTCCACTGTTAGACAGGGGGAAGAGATAAGAGAGTGTGTGTTGGGTGGTGATCATAAAGCTGTATAATGTGGAGTGAAAAAGAAAAAAAGTGATTTAAATTTTTTATTTTTTTTTGCATATGCCTTTTAAATTACTACCAAAATTAACAAAAAACTTTTTTGTTTCCATGGAATTAAATTGCATTATTTATTTATTTTTTCCTTGGACTAGAATGTAAAATATTTTATATTGTGGGGGAAGAATTCAATAAAATGTACTGGTAAAATACATGAGGATAGGAGTGTTTGCTGGCTTTAGAGGCAGGATATTGCACTGTGTGTGAGCAGCCAGCTGCTGAGACTCCAGGATGTCCGACTCAAAACTCTGTTGATCCCAGGCGAGATTGAATTTCTGATAGTGGAAGAGGCTTCAGACTTGGATTTGGAGGCTGCTCAACTATTTTGTGTTTGCGCTACTAGAAAAAAATAAATAAAATCTGGTCACACTTAGGACACGGGAGAGGGCACCGATTTCAATCGCTCTGACACAGAAGGTGAGGACTCCTCCCCAGCCAAAGAGCAGAAAGCAGCAGCAGGGCTTAAGAACTGGGGCACTTGCTCCATCCCGTGTGATGTCACCATCAAGCTGCTGCGAGATGAGAAGCACTCCATCTGCGGTAAAAAAAAAAAAAATAATTTTGGCTTGCGGTGACGACGCCAACGCAGGTTGCTGACGACGCCTTGCGTGTTTGCCCGCAGCTCAGTTGCAGCAGACTCTGCTGTCGTTCGGACGCAGCACCCGCAAACTGATCAGGGATGTGATGGAGGAGCAGCAGCGAGCCCTGGACATCCTGAGCGACCAGGTGAAGTGGGACGCGCACTAACCTGCAACTAACTTCTGAAACATGTGTACAAACTCTCCCTGGTGTGATGACGCTGGTTTTCCATCTTCAGGTCACGGAGTTGATGAGCAAAGTGCAGACGCTGAGCTCCGAGGTGCAGAGGAGCCACTCTGAGTTGTACTCTGGCAAGCCGGTGCAATCCCACGGTAACTCTGACACACAACTCTCACACTAATGAAGCACTTACGCGTATAGCTGTCATGTGTACATTCTTTTGTGCTCCCGTGGCGCTTTCTGACAATATAAACCACATGATGTCATCAGGCTCGCCTCTGATTGGTCTCTATTTGGGGCTTTTAAATTTACAAGAAAAGCCTGCACTTCAAGTTAGAAAGAGCGAGACTGTTCTGAGGCTGGGAGGGTTGGAAGCTGTGACAATCCTACAAAACAGAGTGTACAAACTGGAAATCCACTGAGATTTTTTTCAGCTTGAGCAACTTTGTGACTTGAGGTTTGTTCATCTAGTGTGCACTAGTGTACAGTTAAACATTTATTGCATAGACTATGCAGAAAAATTGGATAGTGTGTCAAAAAACAGCAGTTTATTTGAGTAAAGTACCTCTTTTAGCTTTAATGCATATATATGTTTGTATGTATATACAGTATATATGTATGTGTGTATATATATATCTATACATATATATATATGTATAGATATATATATCTACCGTGATATGTATTTACAGATTGACTGATATTGCAGACTTGTGCATGATAGTTTATTTGTCCTCAGCAAAAACTAAGTGAGCTGCCTCAGTAAAACTTCTTTCCCTCCTTGACTCTTAAGAAAAGTGATGTGTGTCTCCTCAGGTCGGGACTGCAGCGACATCAGGGACAACCTCCTGTCCGTCGTGCCCAAGATCCCCAGTGGCATCTATATCATCCACCCGGACAACACAGACTCTTCATTCGAGGTTGATAGTCGTCTGCAGTTTGTCACCGCACCTGCAGTCACCGTTTAAAGCACGAGCAACATGCACTGCAGGTCTTCTGCGAGATGGACTACATGGACGGTGGTTGGACGGTGATCCAGCGGAGGAGCGACGGATTGACCGACTTCAAACGACCCTGGGCTGATTATGCTGATGGCTTTGGACACCTGGCAGGTTGTGTGACGGCCAGACTGGTAGAATTTCCAAAAATGTTGAGGGGGAAATTTATGTGATAAAAAGATATGTTGCAGCAAGCTTTGCAGTGGCAACATAATTAACCCTTTGTTTGCTGCGGGGTGGGGTTGGCGAGACAAGGCTGCTCTGAAGAAGCTGTGATTAAACACCAGGCTGTGGTTGGTTGGCACTTGCCTGAGAGGGTTTGTGATCATAAATGTCTGACACCCAGAATTGTCTCTCTGCACTGAAACTGAACCTCCACCACTCCCTGGTGGTCTAGTGGTTAGGATTCGGCGCTCTCACCGCCGTGGCCCGGGTTCGATTCCCGGTCAGGGAACACAGCTTTTTGTAAATTTCCCCACCGTGGGATCAATAAAGGTCTTCTTCTTCGTCTTCTTCTTCTTTTTCTTCTTCTTCTTCTTCACAAGACAATATTGTGACGTCACTTCGTCTACTGTAGATGTCATGATGCCACTCGCTCCTCACATAGCGAACTTGTTCTTTTCCTAAAGTCTAATAAGCTAAACAGATCCTGTACTATCCTATATTTAGGCAATTTTGTACCCAGAACTAATCACAACACTGGTTTTGTGGTTAGTGGGATCATCATCTTGGAAATTTTGGTCAGAAATCTGTGTGTCCCCTCTGCTCGTCCCTGTGCAGGAGAACACTGGCTGGGTCTGAAGAAGGTATTTCACATCGTAAACCAGAAGGACACTCGCTTCCAGCTTCACCTGGCTCTGGTCTCGACCGACGACGTCACCTCGTACGCATCCTACGATGATTTCCACCTGGACAGTGAGACGGAGTTCTTCGGCATCCACCTGGGCAGATATGCAGGCAGTGCTGGTAACGAGTGTTGTAGTTCTAGAGATTGGTCTCGGTCTCCAGACCACCTTTTGAGGGTTTCCGTCTCGTTTCGGACTTGGAGGCATTTTACTGGGTCTTGTTTCGGTCTGGGTCTGTAATAACACTGTAATAACACGATAATAACTGAAAAGGGTGTTTTTTTTTGTGTAGGCGACGCGTTCCGCGGCTACGAGCAGGAGGAGAACCAGGACACGGCTCCGTTCAGTACCTCTGACGTGGACAACGACGGCTGCAATCCTGCCTGCTCCATGGAGAACCGCACGGTGGAGAGCTGCAGCAGCCAGCACAACCACACGGGCTGGTGGTTCAACCAGTGCGGCCTGGCAAACCTCAACGGCTCTCCCGAAGACGCCGAGCACAGCCGGGGCCCGAGGACGCGTATCATCTGGAACACCTGGAGACAGAACGGAGTCCCGCACGTCATCAAATCAGTGACGATGAAGATCAGGAGGATCGCGACGAATAGCTGAGGAAGAGGAGAGGGTGGCCGTGGAGGAATGGAGGAAGAAAAGAAAAGGAAGTGCATTGCGGCTTCTTTGGTAAAACAGTAGGGAACGGAAGGCAGGATGAATGATTTTAGACACTCACTGCCTTTCTGATCATTTTCTCTACAATAAAATCAGGATGAGTTGACCTGCTTCTATTCTTTATTGATTTGACCGGCGACCTTTGCAGGACTGTGGAGGAGATTGGAGCAGTTGGGAAAAAGAGACAATTTGACCTGAATTAAACTGGGATGCTACATTTTAGAATACGACCACCAAAAAAATTATTCTGCTCACAGTATTGTATTTCCTTTAAATTTAACACACACACACACACACACACACATATATATAAACAGTATACATATATATATAGTATCTATCTATATATATATATACATATATATAGATACTGTATATATATGTACATACATACATACATACAGTACATTCATATATATTTCCACTTACACAGAAATATATGTAAATATAAATATAGATGTACACATACATATACAGTATATTATCAAATCACCTCACGATGGGCTAAATGCGGATGCGCTGAAATTGTTTGCTCTTAATGTCAGACTTTATTTATACTGTTCTATGACAACACTGAAGTGTGTGTGTGTGTGTGTGTGTGTGCGTGGGTGCGTGTGTGTGCACGCCCAGGCTTTCATGTGTTCTTTCAGTGCAGCTGATTTGGATGATAGCACCAGAGGAGCTGCGGCTCTCTGTGTGGTCTGCGCCGCTCGCTCAGGGTGGAATCCAGCCACGCGCGGACAGGAAAGGTCTGCGGAGGTGCTGCCCTCTCGCACTTATCTCCAGCAGGAGAGTGCATGTCCGGGTTCACTCTGTTTACATCCAGCTCATCCTGTGCCTGTCCTGTTCCCGGGAGGAATCCTCTGCTCGGCTCACGCCCCTCCACACTGCCATCCTCCCCATGAAATGTGCCGCTGTTGCGTCACCGGCGTTCAAAGTGGCTCTATAATCTTCAGCAAACACAACCTTAAAAGGCAATTCTCACCGCCGCCACCGGCCGCGCTAACTCGGATTTTCATAAGTTTGGAATATGAATTTCACTTGATATAACTGTTAGCACTCAGTAGCAACACAACGTGCCACTGGAAACATTGATACAAGTGTGTGTGTGTGTGTGTGTGTGTGTGTGCTGTTAATCATTTTTACTGTTGATTTTTAAAATTACACTTTCCTGCGCGTCAAAAATGAATCTCCCACTGTGTACATCACGCGTGAACGTGTGTGTGTGTGTGTGTGTGTGTGTGTGTGTGTGTGTGCGTGCGTGGAAAGTGGGAAGTGGTTTTCCCACACTGGTGGAGGATGACTGAAGAGTGGGAGCTCACAGGAAGCAAAGTCTGCTGGGAATTTAAACCCTGAGGAATCTCATCTGCTGTTCATCAGCCATCAGTTACTCCTGCACACACGCACTCTGGGGTCCCTGTCGCCCCACACACACACACACACACACACACGCACGCACACGCACACGCACACCCGGGGGATCAACGCCAGTTGATTGTCGGCGGCGGCGGAGCTTCTGCGTTTTATTGTTTCTCAGCTTTATGATAAACTCAGCGCTCACTCCACAGGCTATTTATGGACGAGTCTATATTCAGCCGAGAGACCTTTTGTCAGAAATAGACGTTTATCACCAGCAACCATCCGTGTGTCCAGTCATAACACTGGAGCTGCCCTCCACATCTGTAGAGTTCAACGTGTCCAGTAAATATACGCATTGTGGGACCCAGGGTGCATTCTTTCTCAAGCAGGGAGGGAGAGAGAGAGAGAGAGAGAGAGGAAGAGAGCGAGCGAGAGAGAGAGCGAGGGAGGGAGATAGAGAGAGAGCCAGAGAGAGAGAGTCCTGGCACACGCATGATTACTGGCTCATAAGGACCTGGAGCAGCTGTGCATCACCTCCACCATGAACCAGCGACTGGCGGCGGCTCCCGCCGACAGCCGGCGTGCGGTTGGGGGCGCCGGCGACAGCCCCAAGGCCCGCAGCCGCGACAACCTGCTGCTGTCTGACGACTTTGGCGAGGAGAACTGCTGCTCCGGACGATGCCTCGGGTACGTCACTCACTCACTCACTCTCGGCGCCCGCACGGCCGGCTGTGAGGTCAGGTTTAAAGAGAAGATTGGCAGATCAGAAGTTAGTCGTGTGGAACTCTAGAGAACTCCTTTTGTCTCTCTATGAATCACATGTCAACGCAAAGTTGCGACTGAGGAGTGGATTCTTCTCTTCCACAGGCAACAGCTGAGGAAGGTTTCACGCTTTGTTTCCATTCATTCGGTCGAGCTTCAAAGAATCAAATCTGAATTTAGAATTTGTCTTGCATGTGTTTAGCCGTTTCTATTTGTTGGGTGCTCCTGTTTGGACACAGACCTCTGATTTAATGGTCTTTCTTTCATTTTCATGACTGTTGACATTGTAGATTGTCACTCAAGGCGTCAAAACTATGAATGAACACAAACGGAATTTGTATTTAACAAAAAAGTGTGATTTTAGATGATATAGCATAGCCAGCCTTCATATCAAATATATATAACAAAACATATTTAGGTATTCAACACTTTTTCTTTCTTTTGCCACATTAATCCACATATCTTGCTCATATATTTGATGTCTTCAGTGTGTATCTACAGTGTAGAAGAATAAAAATGTTTGTCCAAACTCTTGACCGCTAGTGTATGAATTTGGGGCAAAGTTTCAGCAACTGGTCCATTAATGGTGCAACTCCAGCTTGACTTTGACACTGATGAGGCATTTTGCTGCATGGCCCAGCGACGAGTTATTTTATTTTACATTATTTATTTGATTATTTTACATTATTTATTTAAATGAATCCCACTATTGTAGCTGACCACAGACAGTGGCAGACGAGGGGCGCTGAGGCGCTGAAGCTCCTACTAATGATTAACCCCCATCACCCAATCCTGAGCCAAGATAAAACACATTTCCGTGCCGCGGACGTCGGCCGGATGAAAGAAGACGCAGGGCGCCTTCTTCCACCAGCGTCCGTGCGCTGTGTTTGAGTTAGCGAGCGGCCGGAGTGTATACAACGCAGTGTTTATGTTTCCTCTCTGTCTGGCAGCCACAGCAGCTCGGAGCGCCACCTCTTGGCCCGCGTCTGCGCTCTCAAGCGACGGCAGGCGCCGCGAGGCCCCGCCTACATGTTCTCCGCTCCCTCGGTCAACCTGTCGGAGGTGGAGCAGCGCTTCCTGGAGGCCGCCGAGTACGGCAACATACCGGAGGTGAGGCGCATGCTGCTGCACGTGCCCAACCTCAACATCAACGCCGTGGACTACATGGGCCAGAATGCCTTGCAGCTGGCCGTGGCCAACGAGCACCTGGAGGTGACCGAGCTGCTGCTGGGCCGCGCCGACCTGTCGCGAGTGGGTGACGCCCTGCTCTTATCCATCAGTAAGACCTGTGCATCTGTCAGCGTGCTACCTCAGGGCCAAGCCCACGTCTCTGCAGGGGCCAAAGGTCAAATGACGTATTAATAATCAGACCGGTTTTGAGTGATAGATATCAGACAGATTCAAGAGATCCAAGAATTGTATTTGTCACATGCTCATAGGATGTGCAGTGAAATGTAAAAGTGCTTCGGTCTGTGGGCCACATGCAATTTTACTACAAAGGTGCAATACCCTGTTGGACTATTAAGCCAAATTTAGTGCAACTATTTAGATTTTTTTGACTATTTAGTGCAACCAACGTTTCCCTGCTGTGTGACAGAGAGCATTCTGGACATTTTCCCTGGACTCATGGGCAAATAATGCACCAATGGTTCAGGAAAGCTTGCTGATCGCTGCCCCTGCACAATTTGTCTTTTGCACATCTGCTTTGGTTTTTGTACATAGATTGATTTTGAGTGTTTTTGTCACTACAGTATAGTTTGTTTTTGTACTGCTTTTAAGTGCTGCAATAGTGTAGTTTCCCAATTTGGGATCAATAAAGTCCATCCATCCATCCATCCATCCATCCATCCATCCATCCATCCATCCATCCATCTTGCACAGGTCTGATTGGTGCATTAATGTAGGTAACCAAGGTGAAACTAATTGTTTGCCCCTCTGCTTTGTTGGAACAGGCATAGTTTGCACCAGACTCTGGACTAAAGAACACATGATTTAAAAAAAATATATATGCAAAGCCCATTATATCATGGAAACAACGCTGTCCTTCACTAAGACAGGGATGAAGCAACTAAACACAGTGAAATCTTCAAGATGACCAAAAAAAAACCCAAAAAGTATACTTAGCGTTGAGGTTTCTTTCATGTTTCTTGGTGTTGGTTGCAGGTAAAGGCTACATTCGCATCACGGAGGCCCTGCTGTCCCACCCAGAGTTCAGGGACGCCCGTCGCCTCACTGCCAGTCCCGCCCAGGCAGACATGTTGGACGACTTCTACGCATACGACGAGGACGGGACGAGGTAAGACGCTGGGCGGGGTGTCCTCTCAGATCAGAATGATCGCAGCACTGACGTGGCAAATGGCACAAGTAGCTCTTTCCAACTGTTGGGACTGTCAGTCGAACCAAAGCGAGTCTTCAACGGCGAGAGTCCCATTTGCGCAGGTTCTCTCACGACGTCACCCCTCTGATCCTGGCGGCGCACTGCCAGGAGTACGAGATCGTTCACACCCTGCTGAGCAAGGGAGCCCGCATCCACCCGCCCCACGACTACTTCTGCGGCTGCGACTCCTGCAACTACCAGCAGCAGTTTGACTCGTTCAGCCACTCCAGATCCCGGATCAACGCCTACAGGGGTCTGGCCAGTCCGGCCTACCTCTCCCTGTCCAACGAGGACCCCGTGCTGGCAGCCCTGGAGCTCAGCAACGAGCTGGCCATGCTGGCCGACATTGAGAAAGAATTCAAGGTGCCGTCCCGCGTATCGTACGTCCCAGAGAGGACGCTTACAAAGTCACTTTAAGCCCTGCTGACAAAAAGGTGTCGACTCGCTGCGTTGACAGAACGAGTACTGCTGTCTGTCCAGCCAGTGCAAGGACTACGTGGTGGGCCTCCTGGACCTGTGTCGCAGCACTCAGGAGGTGGAGGCCATCATGAACGGAGACACCGACTCCGAGGACAGCTACGACCCACCGGGTCGGCCCTCCCTGACCAGGCTCAAACTGGCCATCAAGTATGAACTCAAAAAGGTTAGACTGAGACAAAAGAAGGGATAAGAACCAGAAAAAACAGCGGGGCCAACAGCGGTGATAAGGAACAGGTGTGGAGAAGAAGCTAAACCACACGTCGTCATTGTGGTAGCGAGAGAACTCAAAAGATAAAAATTGCCAAATCAAACTTGTCATCAATACATAAAACGCAAGAGTAAATGATAAAGATGAGAATAAAGAGATGAAGGGATTCATTGCTGTATGAGTGTTTGATAAAAAGACTGTCCAATTCAACAACGTGACGTCATGTTGCTGGAAGGAAGTCTGACTTCGCCGCTGTGTTTCTCCAGACAGACCACACAGTCTTGTCACCTTCTTTCTCTCCACTTTGTCCTTCGTTCAGTTCGTGGCTCATCCCAACTGCCAGCAGCAGCTCCTGAGCATCTGGTACGAGAACCTGCCGGGCCTGAGGCAGCAGACCACTGCCATCAAGCTGCTGGTGGTGCTGGCTGTGGCCATGGGGCTGCCGGTCCTGGCTCTGGCCTACTTGGTCGCGCCCTGCAGCAGGGTGGGCATCTATTGTGTCTTCAGTAAATCCCAGCGAGAGCTTCACTGGCTTTTCATCCTACAGTCTTTTCTCTTTATCTCCTCCTCACCCAGGTGGGGAAAGTGATCCGCAGCCCCTTCATGAAGTTTGTGGCCCACGCCTCGTCTTTCACGATCTTCTTGGGGCTTCTGATTCTCAACGCCGCCGACCGATTCGCCGGCACCACCCTGCTGGCCAACATGACCCACCACCATCACCAGCAGCTCCACGGGGGGCCGCCACCGGAGCCCCTGCTGCTCCACCGCACCACCACAACACCTTTCACGTGGATGGAGATCCTCATCATTTCCTGGGTCATGGGTGAGCGTTCTGGATGTGGGTGGAGCCTCGTAAATCATCTACTTTTGCATTTTAAACGTTGAGCGACGCAGCGGCGCAGTGGTCAGCGCTGCCGCCTCACAGCAAGAAGGTTGTGGGTTTGATTCTCGGCCTGGGACCTTTCTGTGTGGTGTCTGCTGGGTTCTCTTCGGGTTCTCCAGCTTCCACTCCAAAACCATGCATGTGAGGTCAATTGGAAACTCTTAATTGACCCCCAGGGCCCTGAACTCAGGAAGAATCGAGTGTGGAAAATGGATTTTATACATTGATGACAAGATTGTTTTAAAAGCAACTGCAATTTTGTCACTGCTACCTACCTTAGCTGGTGTGTGTGCGCCGCTGCAGGTATGATCTGGGCTGAGGTGAAGGAGATTTGGAGCCAGGGTCCAGGAGAGTACCTGCTGGAACCCTGGAACTTCCTGGACTTTGGGATGCTGGCGATCTTCCTGGCCTCCTTCAGCTGCCGCTTCTCGGCGCTGAGACACGCCGCCTCGGCGCAGACTTACGTCCGCACGCGCTACGCCACACTGAGCAACATCACTCTTCCGCCGGAGATTCACTACTTCACGCTGGGTGAGGCTGCTCCTCCTCGCTGCCCCTCCTGCCGTTGAGGCTGCTGCGGACTCAGTGATCTGACCTGGGTTGTATTCCGGTAGCACGTGTGTCCTGGCTGCCGTCGGACCCCCAGCTGGTGTCGGAGGGCCTGTACGCTGTGGCCGTGGTGCTCAGCTTCTCTCGCATCGCTTACATCCTCCCAGCCAATGAGAGCTTCGGCCCGCTGCAGATCTCCTTGGGCAGAACCGTCAAAGACATCTTCAAGTTCATGGTCATCTTCATCTTGGTGTTCCTGGCCTTCATGATCGGCATGTTCAACTTGTACTCCTACTACCTGGGAGCGAAGCAGAACGACGCCTTTACCACGTGAGACACGTCCATCTTTTTTATGTATTTGCAAGATACATTTTTGAGACTGAGAGGCTGTTTAGATCAGGTTTGGCCTTTGCTACGTCTGTGCAACTTGTTGTTCATGTTTGCATAAAATGAAAGACCTCACTTTCTGCCAAGAGCTATCTATAGAACGCAGGCGACGGTGCCGCGACGTAAACAGTGGCTCCAACAGAAGCCTTTCAACTATTTTTGTCGTCCGCCCACTGTTCTCTGGGAACGGCTTAACATCTCTTTATGAAGATTAATGACTTGTTTGAATATTTAAAATAACTTTCTCCCGCACGCCCTCCCGCTCCAGACTGGAGGAGAGCTTCAAGACATTGTTCTGGGCTATATTCGGACTGTCCGAGGTCCGGTCCGTGGTCATCAACAATGGGCACAAATTCATCGAGAACATTGGTTACGTGCTGTACGGCGTCTACAACGTCACCATGGTGATCGTGCTGCTCAACATGCTCATCGCCATGATAAACAGCTCCTTCCAGGAGATTGAGGTTGGTCATCAGACCACGCAGACGCGACGGCTCCCAAGACGTCAGACATCCAAGTCACGTGTTGGTCTTCCGCGGTCGTCCTTTCATGTGCTCTCGTCTCGTTCCTTTTCTCATGTGCGCCCCGACGACCCTCAGGATGACGCCGACGTTGAGTGGAAGTTTGCCCGCGCCAAACTCTGGTTCTCATATTTTGAAGAGGGAAGGACACTTCCTGTCCCCTTTAACCTGATCCCCAGCCCCAAGTCCATGCAGGGCCTGGCGACAGCCGTCAAGTCGCTGCTGCTGCACTACACCACGGGACGCAGGGAGGAAAAAAATGGGACGCAGCTCAACAAGGTATTAAACAGCACATCGGTAGACAGTCTGGGTAAATATTTAAACTGCGTGACTCATTAGTAACATGTAGAGTCGGCCAACACATAAACACACACAGGAAAAAGAATAAACAAAAGTATAAACAGTTTGATAGTAAATTTATTCAGCAAACACGATATTAATGCTAGTTATTACTTTTGGCCTCAGCGACTGCAGGAAGAGTTTCAGTTCTGTAATGTGTCATTTATAGCACCTTCTAGTGGTTTTGCTGCAGAACTACAGTCTCCACTTTTTTTTTGCTTGACCTAAACGTGTCTTGTTAAAGGCATCAATGGAGATCATTTGTATTTTCAATTTAGTTTGATTTTGATTTTATTTTATTTATTTATTTCGAACATGTAAAGAAGGAACAAGAATAAAAGGAAACAAAACCAAAACACACAAATAAAAAAAAAAAAAACAAACAGCAAGGTAAGAATAAAATAAGCAAACACCAGTGAAATACACAAGAGAATAATATTGCTCATGTTCGAAAAGGGGTAGGAAGAAGTATAAATGTATATATACCTACCCCGAGACTCAAATAAAAATACAAACTTATGAGCTAAATTAAATACAAGGTCAAAGAAAAGAGCAGGCAGCAGGAAGAGAGGAAAAAAAGAAAGACACAGATAACAGAAAACAACTCTAGAAGGTCTCAATAATTATAATATAGTGCTTCCGTATCAACACTGGAACAATAATATAAGTATATATACATATACATGTATAGTAATAATAATAATAATAATAATAATAATAATAATAATAATAATAAGTTTCATCTTCACCTTGCAGCTTGGCGTGGACAAAAGTCTGTGTTCATATGGCACCTCCAACAGTCCAACCAGATACCAGGTATGTAACTGTCTGCTGTATGTATATATTTTTTCTTAGTTGTTGCTCATTTTATGAGAATTTCAGCCTTTTTGTTTTCAACTGCCGCTTGCAGAAGATCATGAAGCGACTCATAAAGCGCTACATAATCAAAGCCCAAACAGACAGAGAGAGCGACGAGATAACCGAAGGTGAGGAGGACACGCCGACACCAGAAGTGAATTTTTGCCTCAGCTGGCACTGAGATAAGACGCGTGTCTTTTCCGTCTCTCGGCCCCTGTACCTGTTTTTCCTCAGGCGAGCTGAAGGAGATCAAGCAGGACATCTCCAGCCTCCGCTACGAGCTGCTGGAGGAGAAGGCGCAGAACATGGAGACGCTGGACGGGCTGCTGAGGAGACTGGGAGAGATCAGCACGTCCTCATAGCATCGCGACTTCAGGCTGTGACACTGAAACGGTTCAGAGGGGCCAGTTCTTCACTGTGCAGACTGAATACGGCAACAAAGGGAAACAAAATATTAATGTAGGAGAAACAAAAATGTGTGTGTAAATACAGGATTAGACTGCAAGACACAGACGCTCATGAAATGAAGTTTTGGGATTTATAAAATATATTTGTAAGTTTTTTTTTTCTCCATATAATCTAAACACCATTTGAATACAAAGGTTTAAGAGTTTTTTTTTTTTTTATCAAAACTACTGGCAATATAACACACTACAAGTCAAAACTTTGAAATTATAATGTAATTAATACATATATATATATATGTGCAGAACAAGTGCGCAGAACAGTGACTAATTGAACACAAACCCGTTGGCAGTTTTAAGGAGGGGATTTATTTTTCCAGCATGACAGACGTGTTATTATTGGATTTGATCCGTTGCTTCATACTGCTCCAAATACCTCCAGAGATACAGGTAGCTACATCGTTAAAAAGACTATTTAAAAACACATAAATAATGCACATTTATAAAAATAACAAGACCAGATTTTTTTTTTTTTTTACCGTACAGAAGCATTTCATTAGAGACGTTAAAATGGAGTAAAACTAGTTGATTAAGGAAAACAGTGAATGACCAGATCTACTGAATGATCAGCTGTGGACAGCTTGCTTCAGACACATAGACATACAGCACACAGATCCATCCACCCTTAGCCACAGTAGTTCAGTGAGAGTCACAGTTGCACAATAAATAGAAGTGGCCGGCAGCAGAGCTGCGCCGCTGACCCCCGCCGTCTTAAGATACAGCTCGGTGTTGTGCAGTGACGGCATGATGGCATCATCGTGTCGCTCACACGTAAGCGATGTAGTTCTCGGGAATGAGGCCCGTTCTGCCCTTGTAGGTGGCCTGGAGCCAACCCGGCTCCACAGAGGGGTAGACTGCAGACACAGAGGGCGCAGTGAGCAAAAAAGGGGCGTTCCAAGTTCAAACACATGAGTTTCACTATAAAATATATATATATTTTTTTTTAACAAATAGTTCATGCAAATTTATGCAAATAGGTTGTTAAGATAAAAAGTGGCAACTCATAAGAAATGTTCTTACCGTTTGTGAACAGCGCCCCCTGTGGAAAACTCAGCTCATGGCTGTGCTCTGCCTCGCAGGAGTAAAGAGCTTTGGCATCCCTGAGCAAAAGGAGAAATGGTCAGTAAAAAAAAAAAAAAAACAGGAATAGAATCTTTCTGCTTGACGGGCCGGGCTCTATAAATGAAGACTGACTTTCCAGAGGAGCAGATGTCCAACGCTGAAGAGAACAGCGAGCTCTCACGCTGCGGGTGCCTCACTGCCAATCTTTAACACAGACACACAGAATTGCTCAAGTTAGTTTCTTTTTTTTTGGAGACGACCAGCGTGATTAAAATGAGCATCAGCACTGAGCCGCTGGCCAGCAGGAAGGCGAAGCCGTCTCCGGAGTTCAGCTTCCCTCCAATCCTCAGCTAAACTCTGCGTGATGCGTATTTTCTTTTAACAACAAGAGCTGAAGTTTCGCTTGAAGTGAAACTTCAGGGAGTTGACAGCAGCACAAACAGATTCTTTTCTTTCCGGTAAGACACTCACACTGATGCAGGCCTCTGGTATCCGTTGCTGGCCGCGGCGGCCGAGTGCGAGTGCTTGGGCGTCAGGTCGGAGCCGCAGCGCGTGTGTGTTTTGTGTGTGTGCGCCGCCTTTCGAGGGTTCACTGACATCAGGCTCTGCACCGAGCCGTGGCAGCTCTTGTAATCTGCAACGGACGGACGGACGGACGGAAATCAGAGGCTGGAACACGATCACGCAAAAAGGCCAAACTTTCTATCCGTCTTCAGTCTCTGCCTGTTTTTCTTTCTGTTTTCTTGTTTGTTTTTCATTAATAATATACCAATTTCATTTAACTTTATTCAATTTTGTTATTCCTGTTATTTTTGTATGTATCTTTTGTAGTCCTCTTGTGTTGTGTGGTTGGCCAACACGACATTAGACGATCAAACTTGTAACAACTGGAACTTATAGGGATTAATGGTGTGATGGGCTGGGTGGGAGGGAAGGAGGACGGGATCCATTTTATTTGATGTTGATCCTTTTTTCTATTTTGTTATTGTTATTTTGTATCTCTTATGATTGTAACAATTTGAATACTGCAACTATTTCTTGTACACAATAGCTGCGTTTCCATGACAGGTTTTTCGCAAATTAAAATGCCATATTTCAAAAATTTCGACAAAGTACAATTGCGATTTGCAGGTGTTTCCATTGAATGGTGTGAAGCACATAAGCTGCAATTCTGGTCAAATGCTTTTGTTAGTTTCCATTTGTTTGCTGTCAAGAATGGTTGTTATATTTTTCTCATTGATTACTTCTACTACAAAAAAGTGTTTCCATGACACTTTTGTGAGATTCCTCTGTATGGACGTGTGAAAAACCACCTGATGAGAGCCTCAAAACCTTTGAACCATGTTGGAGAGGTTTTTCCAAGTTTCCATCACCAGTTTTTATTGCCATATTTAGGAATTGTGCAATTCTAGGGGTCATGGAAACGCAGCTACTGATTGTTCAAATCAGCTGTAACAAATATAAATTTATAATGAAAATCAATTAAAAAAAAATGTCAAGGACAAAAACATTGACGCACCCTCGGAGATGTGCAGGGAGGTGAGGGAGGAGGAGGTGGAGACCGGGTAGGTGAAGAGCGAGGAGGAGGAGGAAGAGGAGGAGGAAGCCGTCCTGTCCGACTTTCTGGGCTGCTGAGGGGACGTGGAGTCCGTGGTTCCGGTCTCGGCGGCCCGGCTCGGGCTGCTCTTGCCGTGGTCCACCGACTGGCCGCTCTTCAGGGAGGAGGCGGACGACGCCCGCTGAGCGGGCCGAGCCTCCCTGAGCGAGGAGGTGCCCTCGAGCGAAGGGCGGCGCCCCGAGGCCGTCGACGTGGGAGTTCCAGACTCCCTCACGGACGACAGCGAGGCGGAGGAGTTCCCTTTGACGGACAGCGTCCTCTCGGTGGAGAGCACGGAGGAGGCCGAGGACGACGCCGAGGAAGCCGGGCGGGCGGGAGGCGGCTGGGGAGGCGGCGCGTCCGCCGGCCGTCTCTGGTCGGCGCGCCGTCGGAGGAGCGGCGGGGACGGCGAGCGCGAGGAAGCGGGCGGCGGGGACGAGGGCGAGGCGGAGGACGAGTGGGCCTCGGCGGAGGGAGAAGACGAAGGAGAGTTGTGAGACAGGCCGTTCTTCTCCGAGGAGTGCGAGGACAGAGACCCCTGGCTGCCCGTCGGCGTCGTGCCCGGGCTGCTGCTGAACGTGTCGCCTTGGAGGGAGACACCAGTCAGAGTCAGAGAGCGGAGAGACTCCAGAGTCAGCAACCTGTCAGAACCTGAGAGCTGCTTCAGTGGTACTGGGTCAAATGAAGGGCAACCAGTTGGCTGCACCCTCCTGGAGTAGCACAGTCTACCAGTTAGCCTTTATACATCATCATCATCATCATCATCATCATCATTATCATTATCATTATTATTATTATTATTAGTAGTAATGCAACCATACCACTTTTTTTATGAACAAGTACCAGTACTTGAATTTCAGTAATCACTGATACCAATACTGAGTACTTGATAAGGCCATTACACATTATATACAGTGGCAGTCAACAGTTTGGACACAACCTGTGAATTGAATGTCTTTTCTTTCATTCTCATGACGATTGACGATTGAAGGCATCAAAACTACGTATGAACACACATGGAATTAGGTAGGAAACAATAAAGCATCTAAATAAAAGAACTTTTATATTTAAATTCCTTAAATTTAAGAATTTAAATTCTTAAATTCAAATTCAACAGCAGGTTCTTCCAGAACAGGGCGACTGTCACACGTTTCACTGCAGCACAAACACAAATTGAACAAAATCATCACAAACCTACATATACAGTACACCTGGTATCAGCGTCGTGGTATCGGCACATATTTTCTGAGTACGAGTAGAGTTACTCAACCCCTGTATTGCTACCGATACCTGGTATTGGTATCGGTACCTCCGTAATTATTATTAATGATACTGATCTATTTAAAGACACTGATGATGTTAACGAGTTCTCCATAATGATCAAGAATGACGAAACAAGGTTGGATACAATTTGAATTTTAGACACAGCTCAACGAGTTTTTGGGACAGACTCACTATCGTTGTCTGCCAGGCACAGAGCGGGGGGGTAAAGCCGGGCCTTCCTCTTCCCAGACGACATACAGATGGCCTTGTTCCTGCGAGGGGTCGACCGCGAGGGAGGAGCCGGAGGCAGCGGCGAGGAAAGGTCGGGAGCTTCACCGAAAATCTGACAGGAGACAGAAATGAAATCGGTTAAAATCGGTCAAATGAACTCAGACAGAGGGACTTTTCACTCCAGCCTCCCTGTGTGTGTGTGTGTGTGCATGTGTTTTCCTGCGAGCACCTTGTGGTGGTGTTCGATGATGATCTCGACCACGATGCTCTGGAACTTGATGTTCATCATGGCGGCCACCGTCTCTTCCTGCGACCTCATCAGTGTGGGACCGAAGATCATGCCCAGGTTGGAGACGGTCATCAGGTTCTGGCCGCTGTGCGAGGAAACCCTGACACAGTGAAGCCGATGAACCAAAGCGTATTGTTCAAAAATAACTATTTATATATAGCCAATATTTGTTGCCGCTATTTGTGTCAAACTGTTAGAAACAAACGTTTTACCCAACTAGATTTTGGGAACCTTTGTGGGGAAAAGCGTTTTGTTACGATGGATTTGGCTAAAAGTGAAGGATAAATTCTGCCTTGAAGAGCAGGTGGGGTGAGTGGGTCTGGGGCTACTGCACGCACTTGTGGAGGTGGTTGGCCAAGAGGTCCAGCAGAGTTCTGTTTTTTTCCGGCAGCTTGTGCACGAGAGCGTGAATCGCCCTCACTCGGTATTTCTGCTCGTCGTACTCTGCAAAACGAGAAGCGGAGAAGAGAGGCAGGTTTAGGGAAGACGATCAATCACACACCAATGAAACAGCCACACAGTGACTCTGTGCAGTCTCACTTGCAGCCCTGATGAACTCCTTATGCAGCCTGTAGGTCAGCAGAGGTTCTGCCAGGCACCTGCACAAACATCCCAAATGAAATCATGATGAGAAATGTTATTCAGCATTAAAGAAAAAAAGCCACGCCTGGAATAATGACCTGAAATAATCTTTCAGGCCGCTGGTGATGGTCTTGTTGTCCCAGGCGTCGGCATCCAGCTGGACGTTGGCCGACGCTGTGGACGCTGAGAGAAAGCAGAGAGACGCGGCTGAGCTGCAGCGACTGAGTCCCGACGTTCCCGCGACATTCTGAAACTCCACCGCACGCAGAATAACGCAGGCTGAGACTTTTTACCAAACACAGTCGTCATCAGCCGCTGCACTTTGGAGTTGACTCCTCCGGTCCGGTACAGTCCCGGTGTGGTCAGACCTTCACACGTGCAGAGCGAAAAATTCAAATAAATCACAGCAGTACTTCGGGAGCACCTGCGGGAGACGCGAGTACCTCTGGTTTCAATCAGGTCGATGCACTTCGTCACAAAGCTGAGGCCCGTCTCGTTGAGAAATGCTGCAAATATGAGGAAAACAAAAGTCAGAAGGAGGGACGGTCGTATGAACGGAGAGAAAGCCCGATGCAGGATAAAGCAGGATACTCACTCTCCTCTTTTTTGCTGAGCAATGACGGCAGAGTATAAATCTGGTACAAAGACAGAAAAGCTTTTGTTTGAGTGTGCAAACTTTATTTTTTTTACATGATAAACAAAGCATGTCCTAAAAGTTTGGCTACACTTGGTATCCGCCCACTATTTGCAGTTCCTCTCATTGAGTTTGGAATCAAACTAGTGTCCTAGTGAAGACGACACCAACCCAGATCAAGACATTATCAAGACTAGAGAGCATCGAGATGGAGACCAAACCAAGGCTTTATATATCAAAGAAAAATAACAACAAAACAGAACAAAATTTTAAATTCCAGTTTGCTTCTAAATGGAACAGAAACATACTTTTTGTAATAAAGGAACAACAGGGCAGAGTGTCACTCTGGGTGTCACCAACAGAGTGTAAAACGGCAGCAGCTGGATTGTTTTCTGTTATTATCGCGTTATTACAATGTCTGTTGAGTCTTGGCTGGTCTGGATCAAAAATCCCCAGTGAGTCCAGTCCCAGACAGAGAGACCAGACCCGGTAAAAACACCTCAGAGACCGAGACCTTGAAAAAGTGGTCTGGAGACCAAAAGCAATCTCCAGCACTAAAACACTACATCAAACCGTACTGGTTCTCTCCCGTCCATGGCCTCCATCCACAGCCGCCTGTTGGCCTCGGACAGAGCCTGCAGGGTGATGACACCGTGTCTGCACACAAGCAGAGGTCAACTTCACGTTATCTCAATGCAGCCGCGTCACACGTCCATCAGCCTGCAACGCCGCCACCTCCTCACCTCTCCACCACCTCGATGTCGAGGCAGAAGCGCTTGTCGATGGAATCCCTCTTCCTTCGGACGCAGGAGCGCAGCCGGAACATCTCGGCCGCTCCGTTCACCACGCCGTTCTGAGGGGCGGAGCCACTCTGCTTGGTTGGGAACTGACGGGCGATTTGGCAAGAACGTGTTTGTCTGGTTGGATGTGGGGCTCACCTGTCGGTTGGCTGGTCTGGACTCGGTGCTGCTCATGGTGAACATCTTGCTGCTCTTTTGATACGTGCAGTAATATCTGGTCCACACGCTGCCCAGTGGGCCTGAGGGACGGGAAACAGGCGCACGGCGCCTCGCTTAGGTGTAGTCACAGGTTGCAACAGGTGAGAAGCAAACAGCGATTTTCTTCTTCTTCTTACGTTTCTCCTGTATGTAGAGATATCCCTCCACGGTGAAGCAGCTGGGGGGGTTGAAGTCTTCCTCTGCAGAGCGGATCCTCTTCATCAGCCTCTCCACCTCAGCTCGAGTGCTTTCAAAGTTGTTGCGAGCCTTAACGGCAAGCGTGCACACAGTGAAATACACACGTAAATCAGACAATGATGAAAGTTCTGACCAGGGATGCAAATTAACGATGAATTCATTAATCGTTAGTTGATTGACCTTATCGATCGATTAACGATTAATTGTTAAGCGCCGATTTGTCCTGAGAAGCTAAATTTCACAATGAAAAATGTGTAAGGAACACATTATTTAATGTTGAGGGTCCAATGTGACCCATTTTTACATTAGAGAACAGTAAAAACACACTCAACATTTATCCTCTGACTTTAAGTTAACTTCTAATGGCTCACATTTCAACTTTTTATTTTTTATTTTTTTAAAGTTGTTTAAAAGTAACTTGTTCTTGGAATAATATGACCATCACAGTATCTACAGGTGAATTGCTCTTTCCTGCCACTACACTGTTGTGATATTAACTACCTGTGTAAAAAATGTTGCAAATAATTTAATTTAATTGATTAAATTCTTAATCGACAATTAAGCAATTCATTTTTTAACATCCCTCGTTCTGAAGGACAATTAATCGACAATTAATCGATAATCGATTAATTGTTAACATCCCTCGTTCTGACCAACAGTTTGGTTGAGGCACCGTTTATGCAAAAGTCCTGGAAAGACCCAAGCAGTAAAATACACTAAAGGAGCATTTAGTATTTAACATCCATTGATATATTAGACTTACATTCTGCAGATTGAACTGAAGCTGCTGCTTGTATGGTTCAAACTCGCTGGCGAGCTCGTAGCCCTCGTGGTAGAAGGTGAACAGGCCCTGCAGGAAGGCCAGCAGCTAGAGAGCAGCGTGAAGGAGAGGAAGGAAAGGAGCATGGTGAGCCAGGAGAGAGGAAGAGAGAGAGGGATGCATCATCCCTCATCTGTCCAGTCACTTGGAATGTGTTGCAATGAAAACAAAAACCTCTTGACTGTTATTTTGTATCGCTTTACTTGCTTACTGTACAACAAAGAGCTTCCCTTTGTGTTTGAGCAGAGAGCGATATGCAAGCAGGAAGTGCTACTTTAGCAACAGGAAGAGGGCTTTCCCCGATACGCATCATGGGATGGTGTCGGCCCCGGGCTAAAGAGTGTGTGAAGTGTGGAGTTCAGCCTGCGCACAGTCAGCCAGCGCTGGTTTGATGTGACATCTACCACACTGTTTCAGCCGGGCTTCACTCTGCTGAAAGACGTCCACTGGTTTTCAGTTCTCATGTTATGACGTTTTTCAAAAGTTCTTTTCAATGTGGGAAAACAGGTGTGACACGAGAAATGCTTGCATGATCACTGTACAAAAAGCCGTTAAAGGTATTAAAAGAAGATGTGTGTCTGTTACAGGGGTCAAATTATGGAACTACATCAATAAACATTTAAAGATGTGTAACTCACTAATGGTTTTCAAAACATTGGTCTGTAAAGGTATCTTTGAGGGATACACGCAGGAACAAAGTTTTTTTTTTCTTTTTAATATTGTTATTATTTGAATTTATATTTTGCTTGTTTTAATGTGTTTGTTGGTAGAAAAAAAGCTGTGTATTGTTATTATTATTATTATTATTATTATTATTATTATTATTATTACCATCAATATTTGTGTGTAAGTGAGGCGTCTATCAGCATTTAGCTTCTGCCTCGGCCTGTTCAGTCAAAGAAAGACATCCGGTTGGTCGGCAGATTTAAAACTTTCCTTAATTGTTTGCACTTCAGTGCTTTGAAACGACTGAATAAATTCAATCAATCAATCAATCAATCAATCAATCAATCAAATGACTGGAGCCGTTATCCACAAACTCACCGGCTCCACAAACTCAAACTTCTTTCTCTCCTGCACCTCCTGGATCTTGAAGACGTACTGCAGGGAGGCGTCATAAAAAACCTGCCGGTCTTTGCTCATCTGGGAATCTGCCTGCATCACAGACAGCAAAAACCTCAATTATCCAACACACACTGAAAAAAACGGACAGATTTTTTCCAAATATTTAGAGATGTGAGATTCCAGTACCTCATGCAGGGAGGATTCCTTCTTTTTGGACGACAGGCTGAGATGTTTCTCCAGCACAGAGTAATACCTCTCTGTCTCCTTGTCAAACTGCTTCTTCCCCTCCTATGAAGGGCAGGAGAGGAGAGGAGATGAGATCACAGTCAAAGTCAAAGTCTTTGCATTTCTGCATTCAGCCAATGGTCGTTTTTCATCAACATTCAAGTGAGGGGGCATTAAAGTAGGAGTGCTGGTGGGACCTCATGGCCACCTTGTTCTGTCACACTTCTTCACACGATGGAGGTACGAAAATTAGCCATCAAAGCAGTGAAACTGGGGAATATGCAGGAGGCTGCAAACAGAGGGCTAAATACGCTGTTGTTTGTTGGTATTTAAAGATCTGGACGGTTTCAATAATGTATTGCACTGGAGTCCAGGATACAAGGTCTATCTGAAAAAGCTAAGAATGTAGAAAATTTCACGCGAGAGAGAGAGAGAGAGCAACCTACTGCATCGCCTTGACAACTTCAAGCCGGATATAAACAGCAGGCGGCTCAACCGTTGACCATTTTTTTTGTCGTTGCTTCAACAGTCATAATTTTACAGCCGTCATTTCCTGGCTTATGGTCTGGTAAATCACCAAAACACAGCCACCAACGTGTCAACAGAAGCTGCTGCTCGAAGATTTGCTGCAAAATTTTCCACATATTAATCCGCAACAGCTGTATGTTGACGTAAATCCAACAATAAACCCCCTCCATTCCTCCCTCCACACACACTTCCCCCATTAATAAGGTCTGTGTGTGTGTGTGTGTGTGTGTGATCAGTCGTGAACTGAGGGGCGATAACAAAGCACGCACTGTTCTCCCGACCAAACTCTCACTGACAAATGAAACTGAGAGTTGAGAAGTTTCACATGTTCTTAAATTACTGACCAGTTAGTATGAAGAGTTTTACTTTATTTTAGCCAGTTTGTATCGCAAATGGCTGCCATGGGCTTTGGAACTTCACCAACTGAACGAGCCAATGATTCCTCCAGCAGTGTTGTGTAAATGATGCTGCGAGGAGCAAGTATTTCCTTATCTACGCCACCTGTCAATAGTTTGGATACCCGATGAATTTAATGTCTTTTCTTTCATTCTCATGATTATTGACATTGCCGTTTCTCACTGAAGGCATCAAAACTACGTATGAACAGACACGGAATTATGTAGGAAATACTAAAAGTGTCAAATAACTTAAACGTAAACAGCCATGTCTCATGAAAAGCATATTCAGAGTTAATTAACGTGTTTTTCTTTGCTGCATAATTCCATATATCTTGCTCATATATTTGATGTCTTCAGTGTCTATCTGCAGTGGAGAAAGGTGGAAAGATAAAAAAAAAAAAATTGCATGAGAAGGTGCTTCCAAACATTTGACTGGTAGTGTAGGCAAATAATGGAAAGCATTATGTGTGCAGGTCCTCCTTCATAAGTTCGTTTGGATACTCTGACTAACCTGAAACAACACCTGTGCTGGAGGATTACTGAAGTCAGAACATTTGATCCCCTGCAGTTTGTTAATGCCAGGAGGAAATTTGAGTCTCTGCAGAAGTTAGAAGGAATTTTATTTTGGATACTTCCCAGGACGATATTTTTGATGTTCGTTAGAAGGAGATAAGCAGCAGCCTTTGGGGGATGAAGACTTGTGACCCAGCAATGGGAACATTAAAAATCCCAGTGACCAAAACGCATTAAAAAAAACAAAAAAAAAACATTTAGGACACCAACTTTTTTTCTCTCTTTGCAGAGCAGCTGTGGCTCCAAACTCTGCCTGTCCGACTGTTTCTCGTTGCTCAGCAGCAGCAGTGGTGTGAGGAGGCGCCGCTCACACACTTGTGCGACATTCTACACGGCAGGAGCGAGAGGTGATTTCACTCTCACCGTGGGCCGCGAGCAGGGTCGGAACTGTTGGGCTTTCTGCCTCCTGCGTCGACCAGCGGCTCTCTCTTCTCGTTCTGAGGCGCGATGAGAAGAACGGAAGGGAAAGAAGCAGCACGATCTGGCGGCGCAGACTCGAGACAGCTGCTGAAACCAGACACCAGGCCGGCTTTGTGTTTACGCTGCCTCGCTAAAGTTCAGCTCTCCGTACATCTCTGTGACGCGCCTTCCCCGTCTTCCCTCCCTGCGTCCGTTCCCATGACCCTGTCACTGACACGGGGGGGGGGGTCGCCAGCCATCGTTTATCCCAGCGAGTCACATTCTGCGAGGCGGGACGGAGAGGCCGACGCCAACGAGAGCAGAGCAGGAGAATCACTCGCACGCACTGCAGGTGTCAGGTGATTAATAAACCCAACCTGACTGGGCTGGTGAAGCCTCGTCCGCCTGCTGTCCTCAGCCTCGCTCCTGTTCGCCAGTGTGTGAACAGGTCAGCGGAGGCCAACAGGTGGCAGCGACGTGCGTGTCAACCGTCACGTCAGGCCGCAGACGTACCTTCACGGCCCCGATCTGCTCCTTGCGAAACTTTTCCAGCGGTGAGATCAGCACGTCGTCAGCGTTCTGGATCTGAACCAGGAGAAAACATTAAAAAAAAGCAGCTCAGTTCAGTGTGTCATAACCCTGAATACCACAAACAGCAAAAAAAAAAAAAAAAGAAGGAGCAGAAAAAACAGCAGTCTGGCGAAGGCGCTGCGAGGGCGGCCGCCCGCTTGGTCAAGAGCAGCATGTGTCAGGTTTTTTGATTCTTTTTAAAAAAAAATCTCACGCTGAGATCTCAGTTCTTCTCTGTTTGGGATCCGTCTCACCTATTTGTTTAACTTAACAGCCAAACTGTTTATTGGGGAGAAGGTGTTGCTGTGGATAAATGTTTATGCGAGAGAAGAGAGCTCGTCTCCAGGATTACACATTTTTAGTGCCGTCAGGTCACTGTTGACTCTCAGTGGATACAGTGGAGGAGGTCACACTTGAAGAGGAATGGACAAACATCAACACTTGCACTTTGGAAGCCGGCATGATATTTTATGAGCCACTTCAGGCAGGCCAATGCTGCAGGCATGTTGTGCAGCGAGCGTGAAGGTCCCCACTTCCTCAGAGTCCACCGTCCCAATGACTGCTAACAATCTCTATCTGGCCTGTCTGTTAACTGGCCAGAGTTGAGAAAAGGTCACGCTTTGCTGAAATAGCTGGTAGCACCTTCCAGAAAGTGTGTAGTGAAACACACACTTCTGCAAATCAGCCCTTTGTGATGATAAAAGGGAACAGACACCTCACTGTAACCAACCACCACAACAACTCCAGCCTGGAGTTCGTTCCTCTCTGGTCACCTTGCAGCAACCTTGATTTTGACCCTTTATACACACATTGGAAGGTCCAAAAAAGCCTCGCTTTGAGCAAGAGGTGAACACCTAAATATGTGTTTTCCCTCAACCAATAATTAGCATGTCTATTGACATTGAAGATTGGGTCAGTTCAGGGGGTTTGTGGTTTACACCTCAGCATCACAGCAGGTATAATGAAGATGTGAGGGCAAGAAAGGGATTCATCTAGTCTGGTAGCAGTACACTTGTTTTGTACTGCCACTAAATCTCACACACTCCACCTATAAGGCATCAGGTGACAGCAGGAGGTGAATTCATGAGGCACTTCCTTGAAACACACCTACCATTACTGGCAGTTTTCATGCTTGATAAAATGCCAATAAAGCATCACTTTTAACAAGAGGCGAACGCCTCCTAATTTTTTTGTCAGGAGACTGTAAACAGAGGGTTAAATATGCTGGGATTGTTTTAAGGAGGCCCTGCGATGAACTGGCGACTTGTCCAGGGTGTCACCCTGCCTTCGCCCTAAGACAGCTGGGATAGGCTCCAGCAGACCCCCGTGACCCTGAAAGAGCGGGCAGCGGTGGGAGTGGTTAGCGCTGGCCTCAGCAAGAAGGTCAGACCCGGCGTGACCTTTCTGGAGTTTGCATGTTCTAGGCTTCCTCCCACACTCCAAAACATGCATGAGGTCAATTGAACATTCTAAATTATCCGTAGGTGTGCATGTGAGTGTGAATGGGTGTTTGTCTCTATGTGGCCCTGCGATGAACTGGCGACTTGTCCAGGGTGTACCCTGCCTTTGCCCTAAGACAGCTGGGATAGGCTCCAGCAGACCCCCGTGACCCTGAATAGGAATAAGTGGGCATTGAAGATGAATGAATGAATGAATGTTTTAAGGAGTTTCTAAGGTAACTAGGGCTTCGCTGGGGTCTGAGATGAAAATGAAAACTAAAGGCCCTGGTAGGATGTGTCACCTTTAATTCAACATGCCAGCAACGCATACAAGTTTTGTCACCAGATGCAGACAAAGCTTTCAGTAGCAGTCGATTCCTTTGTTTGTTCGTCTCCTGCTGTGCTGTGCTGCTAATAATGACTTGTTTGGCTGTGTTTGACTTGGGGTGGATCATGATAATGAAACGAGGCTCTGGGAGGGATGCAGTTTGCCTTATAAGATGTTTGGTATTGGCTTGGGGAACGTCATGTTGTTCACTGCTGCTTGGTTTTAGTTCCTACTTTGGTGTTGAGTCTGATGTCTTTGTTGCCTGTATGTGTTTTTATACGCTGTGCATGTATTTGATGCCAAAAACAAATTTCCCTCGTGGACATTAAAGCGAAACTCAACTCAACTCAAAATCTAAAAAAAAAAAATAATCAGGATGAAAACAATTAAAAAGGATAAAATAATTGGGAGCAGCGATGTAAAGAAGGCAGGTTTGAATTTGAACCATTTCAAGAAGATGAAAGGTGAACGGAGACTAGAATACGCTCTCTGTGCCGTCACACTTTGAGAAAACCGCTGAAAGCCCCAAAAAAACGTGGTGCAATTCTTGGCAGCTGGCCATGTGCAACCACGGATTCCTGCGTCGCTGCTGAGAAATCCACAGCAGCAAGAGCAGCGGAGAGGCCAGCAGCGGCTCATCTGGGCACTGGTGTTGATGTTGGCTCCTGCTCCTCTTTGGTAAACTGGAAGTCCTGGTCAGCTTCTTTGTTCAGCGTGCTTGGATTTGAATGAAGCGCTCTGCCTCTAGAATTTCCTCTCACTAGTTTTTAAGCTCAGCAGATCGCCAGCGTCCAAATCGCAGTACATCTGCACGGTGGGTGGTTGGCGACAATATTGCTTTATGCCAGGGTGGAATTTAATCCCGCCTGACTGAGGGGCATTGTGAGAACCCAACAACAGCCCTTTCAGTTGGGCAGGTAGGCCCACCTCACTGAGATACCTGCCTGGAAGTCAGCAATGTGGCTAGAAATACAAGTTTACAGCAAGAGGGACGAAGAGGAAAGAAAAAAGAAAGGAAGGATGAAAGAAAAAGAACGTGGATACATTGGAAACACATGCGCACACACACACACGCACGCACACACACACACACACACACACACACACACACACACACACACACACACACACACACACACACACACACACACACACACACACACACACACACACACACACACACACACACAGGACCCCTTTTACGGACTTTCCCAGGCAGTCAAGGCTCTGCTCACAGTCTCAGGGGGGAATTGGCAGAATGGCTTCCACATGGTTCCTCTGTAACCAGACCAGGCACACAGCCACAAAAGGCACACACACATGCGTGCACACACACACACACACACACACACACACACATCACACAGGGCATTAAGTCGCATACATGGCTAACAGTCAGACTGTATAGCCAGACTTCCGTCGCTCGCACAGAGGCCTCTGGTTGACGGAGGGTCAGTGACTCAAAGGCATTTTTTCCAGGTCACCACGGAGAAGAACTCTCACTCAAAACTACTGTGTGAATCACCCGCCGGTCTGACTGGAAGCTCTGATAAGAGACTTTTGGGGAAGTTAAAGCGTGAGTCAAGTGATGCTGAGCGACAAAGACTCACTTTTAACCCAAACCCTACAGTCAGCCATCCGTCTGCGAGATTGATGCGACTGTCTGCTTGAGAAATGCAGCAGGGAAAGAGAAGTGGAAATAGGTTTCCGTCGTGACAAGGCAAAAAAAAAAAAAAAAAGAAAAATCTCAGATCCAGGATTAGAAGCAGAGATTGTGGGTGGATTATTTCTTTGTCTTTTGAATTTGAGTCAACTTGTTTCTGTGCCTAAAAGGATAAACAATAAATCTCACGTTGGAAAGCGGCAAAAACTGATGTATATAAATCTTTCCATCTTATATGCATTGAAAGATTTTCAGCTTCAAAAAGAATAGATTAACATGGCATGGCAGATGGAGTGGATCCTAAATTCCTTGAATTTTTCACATGTCCATCTGGTGAAGAACCCAACAGAAAACATTTGAGAAAAATGAGACACAAAACGTTCTGCCCTTTACATTCACGTGGGCCGGCCGGATTTGTTACTACTGGTTTGGGCAGGAGCCCACAGGTCAAGACCTCCTACTGGTCAGTGGGTTGACAGCAGCCATTTGTCACTGCCCAGTGGTTAGCCACCGTGCTAGCCACGGTGCTAGCCACGGTGCTAGCCACGGGCAGTGGTTCACAAAACTCTGGCAAAGGCCAGTGGGATGATTTCTGCTGGAGGTTTAAAGATGCATGGATGAGATCTTTGAAATGCAGATGTCAGCGAGCAGGCTGCTGGGCGAGGTCAGAGGATGGGAAATGAGAATGAGAGACGTTTCAATCAAATCTTGGCTGATTGGCACACACATGGACATGCACACCAGTATTACCAGTCTTTTTCGCTCCTCTTCCATGGTGCTCAGCAGCTGAGAGAACTCCTTCAAGGACTGAGCTGTAAAAAAAGAGTTACAGTATAAACTTCAAAAACTGTGGTTGTTTTGTTTTTGAGTCTTCTAGCCCCCCCCCCAGGACTTCAGCCGTGGATGTATGTTAAGAACTGGATACAGCACCGGCAATATGGTGGCACTGATTTTTTCCAGTGGCCACTCAAGGTACTGCAGCAAAAAAAATCCCATGGGCCCAAAAAGCAGTTTTCCCTTAGACCACAATACAAAAATAAAGGCCCTTTAAAACAGCTGACAGGATGAGATTCATAGCAAATCTTTCTATTGTAGATTTTCCACTTATGGTCTTTTAGTCATTTTAAAAAATGATAAAGGCCAGAAAATCAGCAGGAAGAGTTTATTCCCAGCGTGACGTCACCACGCCGTACGTGCTGCTGTGTCTCAGCTCGTTCTGATTGGCTGCGTCCTGACGTGTCTGGAAGTGACCTTCTCCAGGATCGTTCCGATTGGCCAAATAGATCACGTGAGTTACAGAGGCATGATGGGAAGTGACACTACCACGCATGCTCTATGGGCCCATTAATGCGGAAGTCAAAAACTTTTTCGGCGTCTGCGCTGCTGGGTGAGCGACTCCATTGAAATGAATGGGAGCCATCTTGGAGTCTGGGTTGGCTGACTTCAGCTTCTCACCTATGCTGATCTCGTCATCCGTCTCGGCATCTCCGATACACTCGAACTGGAACTCCTGCAGCGACTGGGAGAACCGCTGAACAGCCAGAGAAAGACCTGAGAAGCAAGCAGAGAGAAGGTCTGCTTCAAACCGGCCCAAGAGCTTCTGTTTACCGAGACAAAAATTGACAAAACACAATGAAATTACGGCGCAAGAACTTTGTAACGCATGGTCTGCAAACAATGTGTTGTGTGGACAGTCCGACCTGCCCTGCAACAAGCTCTGCTTTGCGGCGTTAGCGCCAGACAGCTGTGTTTCGACACCCCAACCGTGCTTTGATAACAGAGCTCAGGGCACATTTTTAATTTTATGGGCTGAAGGGACACTTGGCAACCCACGCAACTATTTCACTGGGTTGATGCAAGTGGCAAAGGGTGCATGAGCCACAAATAGTCAAACTCCAGCTAAAAGGAGATTGTCATGAACAAGAGAATTGTGATAATGGAAAACATGGACATAATTTATCTCATCTTCAGCTGGATGACAGGACTGGAACATCTTATCATCACACTGGAAGTCATAATGCCACACTGGTAGTGGGCCATTCACTCTCTCCTTCTTAAATACCAACAGCAGTCAACATAATTTAATCCACGTGTTTCTATTTAGTGCTCACAGTTTGTGGTCAGACGCCTTCCAGGCTTTAATGAGATACTTATTTTCACGCTGGTATCTGCATTTAAAAGCCGACGCGTCGCCCTGTAAGACTGGAGGAGATATGCATGGCTGACACAACCATCCAACCACTGGAATATTTTCTAAGGAATGTGGGGATCATTTGGCATTGGATATTTGCGGACGAGGCTCTGACAGATGCGCTGGGAAACAGCATGCGTTCGGAGTGTGACCTGAACCTGCGGGCGAGCAGGAGACAGAGGCAGAGGCCTGTTGGGGATTTTATTTGTGGTAAAAGAAAACTGTCCTCAAATTTGTGACAGCCACCAGCTGGTACTACAGTGTAAACAAGCCCCAGCATTTAATGACGACTCTTCTGTCAGTCAAATGCACGTTTATTGTCCCATGTAACTGAGTAAACTTCACCTTCATGGCTGCTGATTGTATGTCATACTAGGTATTTATCACTGCACCCTGCTTCATTTCTATAAACTTGGATTGTTTTCTTTCCAATTTCTCTTGGGTCTGTAGCCTGTGTGTGTGTGTGTGTGTGTATCTGTTGGTGTTTTCTCTCGCCAATAATTAGCATGCCTATTCAGGAGGGTTTTGTGGTTTATGTCTCAGCATCACAGCAGTAATAGTGAAGGTGTGAGGGCAAGAAAGGGATTCATCTAGGCTGGTAGTAATACACTCTTTTTAAGATGTCACTAAATCTCACACACTCCACCTATAAGGCATTAGCTGACAGCAGGAGGTGAATTCATGAGGCACTTCCTTGAAATGCACTTGCCACTACTTAGTTTTCATGCTTGATCAAATGCCAATGGTAATCTTCACCTTAATTGCTTGTGTTAGTTTCACACAGGTGTCGAGGTAACCTGGTGGTTTTTGTTCAGTTTTAAAACTACTTTTATTTTTATTTTTTCATTGCCCTAGTCGTGAATTCTTAGTCATGGACAACATTAGATCAACTTGACTGGAAAAGTGTGTTACATACTAGTTGGGGACGAAGGTTAGGTGGTTTTCACTGAAGAAGGCAAACAAAAACAAACAAAAGGCTGATCACACCCAAAGCAGGGACGCAAGCACAGCTGGACAAAGACGTCAGCTTGACTCTGCCTACAACACAGCAGCACTCATCAGTGAAGCCCGGCCAAACTGACCAGCGGCTCGCGAACCTCCAGGCTCGGTGTGAGCAGCAAGCAGAGCGTCGCTGTGAACCGATGGTGGCCTTGGGCTGCCATCGGGCTTCACGCCGGGGCCGACGGTTGACTAAACCTGTCCAAACACGCACTTCCACACACAGAGAGAGGGGGAAACAAAAAAAAGCCCGTGAAACCACTCGTACTCACTTCTGAGCGCCGACACCAGCATGTTGCCGTCTTTGATGAGGTCTTTAATGAACCTGTTGGTGCGCTCCAGCTCGATCTCATGGCACTGCAGCCGCTCTCTGAAGTCCGGACTGTCCAGGAAGGAATCGCTGAACTCCAGCGTCGGCAGACCCATCGCTCTGCCGCCTGCCGATGCAAACAACCCGGCTGTGGCGATGATTGAGCTCGGTCGAAGCTAACTAAAGCTAAAAAAAAAAATATATATCCGACTATTGCTGCTGCTACTACTACTATAGAGTAGGCGTCAATGCAGTCGGTGAAACTCGGAAGGGTCCTTCGAGTCCTCCGCTCTCATGCCTTTCTCACTTTTTCTCCCATAGAACTTCCGGACACCGAAACGCAGCAGCGTCTTTGACAGAAAGGCGCGACGCGGTTTTTCCTCGGCCTGCCTCGCTTCTTTCCTGCTAATCCATCCCAATCGTGAGTTTTCTGGACTTTGCGGCAATTTTCAGGACGAACTGAAAAGCAACACGGTTCAGGAGGAGAAGAAATCCGCAGCTCTGACTGAAGGCAGTCGGCGGAGTCTCTGCTCCTGACTGTGTCTCCACAGAATTTTCACGTTGGCAACGGGAGACCCCTCCTGGCGCCTGCTGACATGGTTTGGTTGTTATTGAAGATTTTGTGTACTGGAAGAACAATAATAATAATAATTTAAAAAAAATAAATAAATAATAATTAAAAAAATCACATTTTGAAAATACTTTTTAAAAAATAACAATACTTACCCAATAATTCGGAATTTGACATAAGAAAATATACATACTTGTACATTTTAGAGCTTTAACAAGAACTATTCAGAGAGAGCGGTGTTAACATGTATTTCCGATTTGTAATATTTGTCAAAGAACGTGCACAGCTTTTTAATTAAGTCGGTTTAATTTTTAAAATATATATTTCATAACTCTTCAGATTTATTGAAGAGAATAAGGGCTTAAATAAAATTCTGTTTTGAAAAAATATGTCAATTTAAATTTAAACAATTCTACCAAACTTATACTGGAAGAAAAAACGGGAGTGAAAATGATAATGTTATGCAATCTAACTGGACACCGACTTTGTTTACTTTTTTTTTTTTCGACGAACAGATTAGCCTTATCTTATCTTTCAACTTACTGTAAACTGTCACATTACAATGGACCAAAGTAGCATAGACAAACTCAAACTAAAAATGTGTTGGCACAATAATACTGATAGTGTTTGCGTGTCTTCTTTCCCCCCTTTTGCAAAATGAGGGCTCATGAGCAAAAGTGGCAAAACTGTGATTTGTCTACGGTAAATGGCTGCTCTAAAATTGATTTATGAACCTGTGTGCAAGTATGCGTATAAGGGCCCTGGGTGGAAAGAGTGACATGCCAAAGCAGGCCCTAAGTGTGAGAGAAACACAGCTGTAATTAATGCCATCAGGACACCGGGAGGCACGTTGCATTGCTGCATGTTGCCTCAATGCTCCAGGGCAACCATTCAGAGGCACTGTTGTTTTATTTTATTTTTTATCTTATTTGACAGCAGGGCATGTGTGACTCAACACGATAGCACTAAAGTAGCACAACACAATATAACCTCAGTTAGTGTTTCTTGGACAGATTCATACTCTCTTGTTCCCAGTCCCCTGCTAAGTCCATGTTTCCTTGAAACTTGTCAAACTGGAACATGTTCCCAGTCGGTCAGAGCGCACTGTTGGTGGTCCAGTAGCTTTATTGTCTCGGTTGGTTACTACTGTATCTGTCACTCACAGGAGGAGAATGGAACACCATGGCTACTACGCTAAACAAGGTTTAAGTAGTTCAGGGTATAGCTGTTACACACACACACACACACACACACACACACACACAGAAATCTGCCACCATCACATCTTGTCTTTTCATGTACATAAGGTAAGAAATGCAAGTAACCTGTTGTGTCCATGTCTGTTTTTAAACTTCTTATTGAGTCTAATCTTATTAAGGCAACAATTTCATTTATTTTTATTTTGAAATATACTTTTGTCACATTGACTGTTGCATGTCTGGTACCACCAAAGGTTCAAGATTTACAGCATAAACAGATCTAATGTTCTTGAGAAACCAACACCAGCATCGCCGTCACCATGAACTGTTTTTGCCGAGTCGACCGTACAGAGGGGAACCACCAACTGTGGCAGGTAATGATTCCACTCTTACTGGAGGCTCTGACACGCCGTCTTCACTGTTTGAAAGGTTGTTGTTTTTTTTGAAAAAAAATTCCCCATGCATTTTCTAACATTTTCACATATTATCTTTTGCTTTGATCTAAATAAAGACTGGGCGTAAATAGAGTAGCTTCACTGACATTTAATTGATTTTGACTGCATTAAAAAAAAAAAAACCAACATTGTTTACCACAATTTATTATCTAAAATGTTGGCCTTCACACTAAAGTAAGTTATTCTGATATTTTTTGATATGTTGTGTTTAGAATATTAAATAGTACACGAATGACAAGCGAAAGGCCCTCCTCCTATAAGCCAATGTTTCACCTGTGACTTCCCAAGGATTTCTCCTCTACCCCGACACACCAGCTAAGATGGAGACCACATCTCAGGAGGCTTTCTCTTTCAGACCCCACCCACAGCAGCCAGGAGGCAAAGGTCAGTGGTCTTATCAGTACTTGCAGAATAAAAATTAACAAAAACAACAACAATGATAAAATATGTTTGTGCAGACTTTGGAGTGGAAACACAAATAATAATCATATTTTGCTGTTGACAGCACTTTAGGGGACAAAGGGGTGAACAGTTATTCTCTGGGGTCCTGCAGCTATCGAAGGGCAACAAAGTTCAGCAATAACTGTTCAGCTAAATATAAGTAATGACAACTAAATGGTTATTTGAAGCAAAATAAACCTGCCGTTAGTCATCAAAACCTGAAAATTTGACTCATTTTTGCATAAAAAGGATGCAAAGTAGCAGGCTACATGTTCTGCATATATGAAGACAGATATTACTGTTGTGTCTTGATATGAATTTAGCCAATTCAATGAACCTTTTCAGGGCCCCAGCTATTAAGTTAAAGCAATTATGCTGTAATAAAATTACATTATTGCAACAGAAATTGAAACCATTCAGCAAATATTGTTTTAAATCATTCAACTGTGCAGAGAAAAGGCCCATATAGGTTGAGGTTTAGAGACAAAGTAAAATTGAGTAAAATGACTCATTCTTGTTGTTCAGGAGTAGATGTCACCCGGGCCTCTCAGCAGGAGCCAAACCAGTCCCATTCCACATTCTCAGAGCGAGGAGGAGTTGAAAATGGCGATCGAGGCAAGGAAGAAGAAAACCATAAACAGATGCAGTCGACGGCAGTGAAAGTGGACCAGGAGACACTGCAGATGCAGTCCCAGTATCAAAAGGACTTCCCTCCTCCATCCTTCTGCCGCGGGAGGCGCACACCTGCCCTTCCACAGCCGGACAACATCGGCATCAACCCTGCTTTCAGGTGACAGAAGCAAGTTGTTGTTTTTTTGTTTTTTTTTACAAAAGCATAGGAAATGTGCGGTCAGATTATGTCACTGTTTGTTTGTGTTTCCAGGTTCGAGTTCAGAACAGTCCACAAACAGGATTTCCCTCGCTGGTCCAGCTTAAATCCCGGAAAAGTGCTTCTGGGCTTTAATGTTTTTGGCTCATGTATTTGAATATACATAATTAATAAAGTTGAGGAAATTCCTGTTGAACTTTAAAATCAACTGTGCAACATGGCAAAAAGTGTACATTCGGTCCACCACTTTATTTGAACACTTTTGGGTATGTTGAAATGATATCATCATGCGGAAGGTTTTCCTTGAATCACATTATATTGGTGCTGTGAGCCGGGCCATTCCAGCATTAGTCAGGTGTGGCTTCCACTCTTGCTTCCATTTCCCGGCAGCAGTTCAATATGATGAGCTTAATGCTTTAGTGGAGTTCCAGACTAAATGGACTTGAGCTAATGCCAGGAAGGCTTTGTACGTGCTCACAGTCATTATAACAAGAAAGCAATCTAGTGAGTGACTCACAGTGAAACAAGAAACACTGTATGGAGGGCATTGTTTCAGCAGAACACTCTGAGGTGGTCGACTTAGAAAACAACACTTCACACAAACTATTCATTTCAACTGGTTGTATTTTGTCAAGATTTTCATTGAAAATGCAGCATGGTAGGAGTTTGAGCAGACACAACACACAATCACAATTAAAAAAAAAAAAATCAAATTGCGACTGAACAGTGGAAACAACTGTCTTCACACGACTCTTCTAAAATAAAAAATAAAAAATTAAAGGGTGGAGCCATTGCAAAACAATTTTTGTTGAAATGTTTCAGGTCTTGTAGCAAAAAATACAAATAAAAATGAAACATTGTGGCTTTGGTCTGCAGTTTGCAATGCAATTTCCAAACACTCCTTTGTATTTAAGGTTAGTCTGTGACTGGAGAAAGTTCTCGGCACATTATCAGAATATTATTCATCTCCTGTCCCGGTGCCGGCTCCTGTCTCCGTGTCTGCGGTCGTCTCTCTCTCTCTCTCGGTCTCTGTCTCTGTCCCGGTCATCCCTCCTTCCCCGGCTGTTGTACTCATCGTCTCTGTATCGGTCCATCCTGTCTCTTGTCCCTTGTCTGTCCCACTTGCCACCACCACCTCCTCCTCTTCCTCCTCCTCCTCCTCCTCCCCTGTCCGGCACCAGTCCCACCCCAAGGTTGATGGGTTTCCGGAAAGGCCTGTCCCTCCCTCCGAATCGCAACTGTCCGGATTCTTTCTTCCCTCCCTGGCCGCCCCCGAGCCGTCGGGGCACCCAACCTTTGAGGGTCCTCTCTTGTTCAAAATCCACAAACACCTCCTGCTGGTCCACCACCAGTTTGTTGGCGTCCCGACGTGCTCGGACAACAGAGCGCTCCTCCTTGTACTCGACGAAGGCGTATCGTTTCGAGAAGCCGGTGACGATGTCCCGGACCAGTCGGAGCCTCTGGATGTCTCCGTACTTGGAAAATACCTGATGCAGCTTCTCTTCCGTGGTTAGAGGATTCAGGCTAGACACAAACAGCGTGAGGAGCGGGTCTCCAACGACGCCCTTGTTGGGCTTGTATTGGGCACTCATGGCTCTCCATACCGCCCGGTCGTGGGGTTCCACGTCCGTCCCGTCAATGCTGCCCGCTTTCAGCGGGTCGTACACCTTCGCTATTGGACTCCAGTCTGACATTTTTACACAATGTGACAGAATACGGATTTTGGCCGCCGAAAAACTGTCTTCACCGCTTGCGCTTCGGTCGCCAAGTGTGCATCAACGAAAACATTCCGTAGGGAAAATGGTCCGCGTTACAGAAAAGTTCCCACTCGCGCGGTTTTTTTTTTTTTTTTTTTCAAACTTTGTATCTTTCTCTCTCTCTCTCTCTTTCAGGTTTTTATATTGTACACGTTTCTTTGTAGTGTGTAGTTTAGATAACATACATTATTTAATTAATAATATTACTAAACTATCCACATATATTATACTTTAAATTTGCTAGAATAAATCCTCAAATCATTGCCTAGTTATTCAGTCTTACTGGAATGCATATTTAAATATGAAGAAAATCACAATTTTACTATCTATTCCATTATCCAGATCATATTTAACCTCTGCATGTAGCAATTGTGAATTTAGCACTCTAATCATGGATAGTTTTATTGCTGGACACAGAGACTAGTGAGACAACACCTTACAAAAAATTGTATAATAAAACTATGAAAACCATGTTCACTCATTACAAAAATATACAGTTGGAGTCACAACAAGAGTATGTACATTTTTGTTTTTCAAAGAATATCTGTTGTCAACATGAAGTCTACAAATCATTCTGAATCAAATCAGTGATATCAGTTCTGTAGATGAGACATGTGATCTAGATTCTTTCCCCACCGATATGTGGAAAATAACTCCATCTAGAATTGAGTCTGGAGAAGATCAGCAGGTTCTTTTTATACTCCACTGGCGATTCATTGTTTTCAGAAAAGCATTACATGTCCTCCACGCTCCATTTATAGGCTGCCATCTGAACTGCTTTCTTATCTGCGATTCTTGCGTACCGCTTCTGTTCGAAACCATTTGACCTGTGGGACAAACACACAAATAAACAAGTGTTTTTATGATCCCTATGAACTCTTTCAGAAACAAATGATCTCATGACGCAACAGCAGTCAGGAACATGTATCCAGGATTTTGGTAATTAGTCATCACAATGATCACTACCAAAGAAATATCCGGTCTACTAAAATTCTAACAACCACTTGAAAAGAAAAAAATTAAGTCCATGGAGTTCATATAATATAGAAGCTCATTTAACAGAGCAACATGGAGGAACACTGTCCAAGCCCAGATGTATGTGGGTTAAAAGAATAACTTAAGGTTTTTATTCATCACAATGTAAATGTAAAATAAGTGTACCTGTTGACTCCATCCCAGCGATAGCCTGGTGGGATATTGAAGCGGTTGGGAGGAGGTGCTGGGCCTTTATACCGCGGCCTCTCTGTAAACCAAAAGCAAGAATGTAATTCATGAGTGACGAGTGTTACACAGGGGACAGAAACTAATTCAACAGGGTAACTCGGGGGACAAGATCCAAAACAACAGAAACCTTTGGTCTTTGGATTTTTTTCTTTTTTCCGTCTGAGCATGGCAGCCATCGGATCTCCGTCCCGTTCCTGCTCTCTCAACATGCGGTCAAGATCCTCATCATCACGGTGACGTGCAAGTGGCTTCTGAGCTTCAGTCACTGCATCCTCAAGCCTCTGCTGATACATGTCCTTCTGGGCCAACCTATACATATATTTAAAAAAACAACAACAACAACAACTAATTTCAATGACTGAAACGTGCTGGCATGACACACTTTGAAATTGTTGCGAGATTAAAATCACATTTGGCAAAATGTGAAATTGTCATTCAGACGTACCCTTTTCCCCACTGAGCATATTTCTCATCTTTGGCTGCTTTTTCTTCATCTTTCTTTCTCTGTTCCTCTCTTTCTGCATCCAAGTTCCTTTTTTTACCGCTCTTGTCTCGGAATACCGTTTGGGCATGGCGGGATTCTTCTACGTATAGGAGGGGGAAAAAGTCACTTGAATAAAGACCCGCTGGCAAACTTTGCTGAAGGCAAATTTGTATAATATGAGACCCTCGAAAGAGAAAAACTGAACAAACCTTCCACCGGTTGTTTTTTTTCCATGCGGCGATTCTCCTCCTGTTCTTTTCTTAAATCCACCAAAGAAACCAGACCTGCCTTCCCACCAGAAAGCATCTTTGGGTCCTGATAAGAACACAATGAAATCACATGAGTGAAATTGTTTGGAAACTACCTTTTCATTTGTTTTTAGGAATCATCTTCTCACTTGGGAGTGACCGGGCCTGCGAGGTGGTGACAAATCGTCATCCGAGTTCTTCCTAGCGTGTGTTCGCCTCCTGGGTGGTGACTGATCAGAGTCGGACCCACGGCTCGCTTTGGGACGTCTCCTTGGAGGTGATTGGTCCGAGTCTGAAGCATTTCCTTTCTGTGCCTTTTTCCGTGGAGGTGACTGGTCAGAGTCAGAATTCTTGGCCCTCTTCTTGACTTTCTGAGACAAATCTAACAATGAAAAATGAATTCACTTAAGACCAATACTGACGCCAGAGGCTGACTGGATTGATGTGGGTTAGTCAACGATTTTATATTACAATCAGCACTTGCTCAGGACTAAATGTTCCATGTGCCCATTAATCAGGACTTTATTTGGCCACAATATGCACTCATTTACCTTTACTTGGCACCTTTCCTGATTTGCCTGAGCGTTGCCTTGGGGGTGACAAGTCTGGGGAGTCATGGCGAGCTCTTCTAGGAGGAGACGCATCCGGAGAGTCATGGCGAGCTCTTCTTGGAGGAGACGCATCCGGAGAGTCATGGCGAGCTCTTCTTGGAGGAGACGCATCCGGAGAGTCATGGCGAGCTCTTCTTGGAGGAGACGCATCCGGAGAGTCATGGCGAGCTCTTCGTGGAGGAGACGCATCCGGAGAGTCATGACGGGTCTTTCTAACGGGAGAACTCTCATTTTCACTCTTTTTATAAGACAATTCGGGTGAATCAGAGGGATTTCTGTCTGATGAAGGTGTTCCCACATCTGAATCAGCTACAGGAGAAAGCAAAACAAGAGTAAGGTAACACGGTTAGTTTGGGCATAGCTTATTTCTTCTTAGTTTACAATTTCCTCAGTTACCTCCGATCACTTTCCATCTGTTACTGTTTCTGAAGGCTTCCAGCTGTTTAACTTCAACTGGTCTCTCATCAATTACCTCTGCAATCTAAAAAGACATATGAAACAGTATAAGTTTCACTGGGCGGCATTGAGACATAACTTGACCGTCAATGCTGATTCTCAGCATTATTACATACATATAAGACATGAATTCATACACAGTAAATGAACATTTTTTAACGAATATGATTGTGTGGAAAGAGCTTTGCTTTTCCGAGACAGGCACGTCTGAATAGAAGTAAAATTACTGGATAAAAACAAATATAGAATAAAATCAATCCATACACCATTCAAATTTAAATGTTTACACAGGACAACATTTTCGATATTATTATTTTCAACATCTCCATCTTTTTGCGTTTAGTAAAGCATTGACAAAACAACTTTGTCTTAAGAGTAGGAATGTGAAATGCAAACGCCAAAAGCTGACATATATGAACGTGCACAGAACATGGTCTGCAAAAGCCTCACCACTGGAGCTTCATCTTCGTCCTCTTCAACCACTTCCTCCTCTTTCACCATCTGATGCCAGTCTACATCATCGTCCACTATTTTAAGTCTGAAATTAAGGGAAGAAAAAAAAAAGTAAAACAACGTCGCAAGCACATTTCATAAACAACAAAAACGCCAGTTTGTGCTCCGCAACGAAGCCATCTCAGCTAGCTTGACGGCTAACACGTACAACATGGCCTAGGAAATCTCGATTGAAATATGACAAAAGACTCACCCTTTTCCCGGAACCTTGCGTCTTTTCTTTTTTAACTTATCTTTTGTTTTTTTAACACCATCATCACCCGATAAATAACGTTTTAAGTATTCTGCTTTGGACAGCTCAGGTCCCTTTCCCCCGCTTGTGGAAGCGGCCATGATGTTGTTCTACAAAACTACGGAAAACAGGAAGGCTCAAAAAAGGTAGTGCTAATTTTTTTTTTTTTTTTTTTTTTTGCGCTGATAGTACAACATTGTAGATAGTCAAATGACTTGAGACTGACTCAGATTATTGGGAAAAATACGCACATTTGCGACTATATATTACCAAATTTATTTCCTATTGGGTTGCTTATAACCCAACAGGAAACAGGACAATGACTCTGCATTCTTGTGGCTGTATAACTATTTTTGCATAATTCATGAGTATTCCCATTTTGCATGACATATTAGTTTGATTAATTATTAACATTATATCACGTTTGAAAAAAAAAGATTATGGATATAAATCAAATTGTAAGGATGTCATACACTGCTGGCCAAATGTTTCAAGCTGTCTCATTCGTAGACTCGGTATTAGCTGCGTGACCGCAGTATTATTGTAGGTGTGTTAGGTAGATTGTGTGTGTCTGTGTTTGCACTGGGGAGGAAGCGTGTAGCCTTTGTATGCAATAACTTCCTACCTAAAGAAGATACAATGCTTTTATGACATTTAATCAAACTAATGCAACCCTGTTTTGTTTTTTCTAAGACCTATCTACTTTAGATGGGAATGGGTTTTATCGACAGACGCTGATGGTGCTGATGATGTTCCATCTGAAAGTTTCTCCCTTTACCGCGGACTGCAACCGACTGAGTGTATTCATATGACATCACCGCTCACAGACGATGATGATATAAGCATTACTGCACAAAGAAAACTCTTCAATTTAAAGAAAGGTTTTAGATTGTATTTTCAATGGCTACAGCCAGTGGGTTAAAGACATTCACAATATCCTCAGAAACATTGATAAATTAATTTATGTAAATTAAGTATGTTTTCTGAAGCTGCCCTTATAAACTGGCAGCAGCCTGCCGCCCGTTTCTGTCTTCCTCTGCAGTACTGCTGTGTCATACTGATTCAGTTTCTCAATTATGAAACAAAATGTATTTCACTCGTTGATGAAGGCCTATAATGTAACTGGCCTTCTCCCACATGCTGAAGCAACTCACAAGTGAGTTGTTTCATGTATCTTTATTCTCATGGTTTTTATACCACATCACTGACTCACAGATGTCGGTGTCCCTATACTTCACAATTGTTTATTGTCACTTACATAATACTGGATATTCTAAAAACTAAAGATATCATTGAGTTAGCTTAGGGTGTGGTCATTGAAAAGACCCCTCCTCTATTTATATCTGTTCCATGTCCCAAGAAACACAAACTGTCAGCATACACAAGTCAACCCTTTTTATTTGAAATAAATGTTACAGCCTGCACAGTTACAGTTTTTGCAAAAAAAAGGTGCACAGTTCCTTATTATTCTTTATGAGAATCTGAATTATTTCTTGTCTAAAAAGTATTACCTCAAACATTTCAGTTGACTTTAACGAACAACAAGCTATTGACAGTTTGATCTATGCGTTGGTGTTATGGCGGGATGTAGAGATAAGGATATTGAAGGTGGGGTTGGATGGGAATCAGTGCCAGCCCAAGACTGCATGCTTTCGCTCGTCCTCTCTTTAACCCAGCAGTTGAGAGAAGAGCATCAGGTAGATAATCCAGGAGCAGCAGCTCTGCAGAAACACGCTTACAGCTGAACATGGGAGGATTTGTTCTGCAGGGAAAAAAAAGCAGGATGGGAATAATTGACAAAAACCTTTTGCAAATCTTTCCCGCAAATTTTCATGTTCCCTCTGGTAAATCCACCTACCTTTTCCCAAAGAAATTCGGGCAGAAATTTCAGATACTTGGCAGAAGAAGGTGGTGTTTTGTGAAAGATTCTCTGTGAAGCCTTTCAGAGTCATTCTGTAGCCAGGATTCTCATACGTTACCTCACTTTTGCCTTTGAACTGATTGTCTGCAGACGATCCAGAAACATTTGTGTTAATAACCAGTTGTTTCTTTCCGGGAGACCAAGAAAACTGATAGCTATCAATCCCGCTTCTCTGAGAGTTGATCTGACAGTCCACTCGCAGGTCTCCATCATCTTCGACGCACACAGTGATGTTTTCGCATTTTGCTGGAGCCAGCAACACTGGGTCAAATCAAACAAGAGCATGTGTAAAAATCAAAAGTTATAGTGTAAAAAGAACTGATTTTTTTTTTTTTTTGCTTACCTCCTAGTACTCCACACACAAACAGAGACTTAATCATGATGGAAGGCATCCATCCAACTGTGGAAAACAAAGGAAAAACAGAGAAGAAACACACAAAAAAAATCAATTTCCAAATTGTGAGAAATATTATACTTTGTGGGATTGATGATGAAAGGCAAATTTGGATTTAGAGCCATCGCCTTCACCTCCCAGCAGTAACAGGCTCTTGAGGAAATTTGGGGTGAGGCCAAACAGTTTGCCATTGCAACAGCCAAGACAAAAATGGCTAGGAAGTGGAAACCCACAACAACACAACAGACCAAATTACATCATCCCTCTGCTCTTATCAAAAGCCTCCTCTTCTGGAAGTTGGGTCCCACTTGAGCTCACATATCAAATTGCAATCCAACTGTACCTTGACAAGCATATTCCCTTCAGTCTGTTTAATTTCACGTTTTCTACTCCACCCCTCACATTTTCCCACTGCGATACACGCATCTTTGTATTTATCACCAACCGAAATTACAATAATTCATAACGGTGATTTTTTTTTTTTAAATCTTTTTTAATTTTTTGTTGTTGCTATTTTGTCCTGTGCACCTTGACGGTCCTTGCACATCCACATGTCCCTGATGTAACCTTTACTCTCACATCACTGCAGACGTGCCTCTGTCTTGGAGTCTTACCTCTCGCCGGGGCTGGATGATGGTGCAGCTTTCGCCTGCGTGCTCTTGTCTGGCTGGGGAATAAACTGCTGGAGGTGGTCGCCTCGGTGAGCAGTCCTGCAGAGCGTGGAACTTCCTTTTGGGGTGAGGCTGCGGAGACACAGAGAGGTGGAGAGTGTGGGGAGGGACGAGGATGAACCGCATCGCCCTGATTCGTTCGTCTCCTCTACGGTCCCGTGACGGAGGACACGGGGCGGACAGTGCGGACAGTGAAGCAAAACACCATCGCAGTCCTCTGCTGGCTATGATGATGACACCGTCTCTCTGTGCACGAGCTGCTCTCATGCATTGATCTTGGAGAGATTTATATTGCTTTGTCTCGGGTCACATACAAGTGGGAGCTTGATAGTAATAATAATAATAATAATAATAATAATAATAATAATAATAATAATAATAATAATAATCTGCGATGAATAACTTGTAATAAGACAAGGCTCCAGCAGATGACCCTATTGGAATAACGGGTATAGAAGATGAATGAATGAATGAATGAATGAATAATAATAATAATAATAATAATAATAATAATAATAATAATAATACATTATTAAACTTAAACCTAGATTTAAATCAGCATGGTGTACAACACTGACTGTAGAGTGGTTTTGTTACTGTAAGAATTTTCTAGCAATCCGCCTGAAAATAAATCCGGTTTAATGGTTCAATGTCGCCATCATGTGGTCAGTAGAGGAAAATCATCATCATCATCATCATCATCATCATCATCATCATCATCATCATCATCATCATCATCATCATCATCATCATCACCATCACCATCATCATCATCATCATCATCATCATCATAATGTGTTAACTTAGAATGATAGAGATAAAATAAAGAAACATCTCTGAATAACATTTTACGATCAATTACACTATGATTGTTCCAGGAATGACTAAATGGTGAGTGAAAAATAAATAATAAATCATTTAAAAAAGATTATTATATTAAGATATATTCACACTTAGATTCAACCTGCTTATGTTTTTAAAGTGATTGTACTTGCATTATCCTGATATATTTGAATGTATTTTCACTGTGCCTCCTCCTCTCTCTCTTTTTTTCTTTTTCCTCTTATTTACTCTGTTGTGTATCAGCTGATGGTGTCGTGGTCTTTGGGGTGGGTGGGAGAGGGTGAGCTATGTGTGCATGTATATATAATGTCAATATGTGTGTATCTATGCATGTAGCTGTATATTTAAGTATCTATATAGCTATGCTTATGTGTTCATGTATTCTGTTGTTTGTTTGTTTGTTTGTTTGTTTTATTTTGGGACCCCCTTGAAAATGAGATGGTGCATCGCAAGGGGCAATCCCCTCAATAAATAAATAAATAAATAAATGAATAAAATAAACTGTGACAAGCACAGAAGACCAACAACAAAAAATTGCTTGGGTTGAAGTCGGGGAGGCCGTTTCTCCCAAGAGCATCCTTCCAGGTCCCATGTGGGTGTGAAGTCCCCCAGCAGGACAATGGAACCCGAAAATAAGTTAGCCCACACCATCCCGCTGCTGCTCACAGTGGGCAACACCAGATTAATGCAGAGTCCAGGCCCTCTGGAGAAGCTGGGTTTCAGAGCTCAAACTGAACGTGGAGGTGAGCCTGACTACGTACAGGTACCTCTCAACTTCCTGCACAAGCTCAAGCTCTTTTCTTCCCCTGGCCTGGTGACATTCCATGTCCCTCGTCAAGGCCCTCGACCTCAACTGCCACGATGCACCTGTCCACTACGGCTCCCTCTGCAGGTGATGAGTCCAGCAGGTTGGACCTATACGTCGCTTGTTCGGGCTGACCCTGGCCGGGCCCCAGGAAAGCGTAACAAAGTGGTGAGCACGAAGCGCAAAGTGTAGCGTACTACTACCACAGAGACACCGACCGATTTTTGTGCAGCCAGGTGTTCATCCCGCACCCTGTGAGACCTGAAGGCTGCTTCACTGATGCAAAATACTGATCTAATAATGAGTGTTTTAAGGGACTTAAAAAAAAAAAATAGGGCGCAAGTGATGTCATAACACTCGTACACCTGTTAGTTGCCAGCACCGGACAAAACATTATCCAGATTGTGCTTTCTGTGTATAAGCACAAATGAGGAGTAATTCTCTGAGTGACGCACCTGCTCTATCTGAAGGCAAGGATGATAATGTCCAAAGCCAGTGCATCATCCTCTCTTTAATATGACTCATCAAGTAACTTTCTCTTTAATAACCAGCCCAGGAACCAACTAAGGTGCCTGGCGGGCAGAATCCGAGGTCTTTCCCTTTGCGTCACGATTTCCGTTGTTGCGCCGTCTGCGCGCCCCCGCCGCCGCCGCCGCCGCCCCCCAAATGCAGGACGCAGCGCAGGAGCGCCGACTCTCTCGGCTCTCAGTCCTGGCGTCGACAGTTGTCTGTCGGGACTGAGGGCAGGCTATCACGGAAATAATCTGCCCACGCGTTAATCTGCTTTATCCCGGCCAAGCCCGAGCCTCCAGCCGGCCACAGACCGCCGCGCCTCGCACAGCACTCAGCCAGGGGTCCGGCAGGGAAGGAGGTGGGGAAAGTGACACAGGGTTCGGGGACAACTTTGATACATCCATCATGCGTTCTGCCGAGGGGTCAGCACTGCGCGCGCACTCTGGGGTTTAGATGGCCACCTGAACGGTGCCAGATTAACAGACCTGACGCTGAACCCCGCCGCCGTTTAATCAGGAGGCAGCGAAGCGAGTCCTGAGCGGGAAATTTCACCACGACGAGAAGCTGGCAACGGCGCTTCGGGCATGGACTCCACTGGATTTTGGATGTTCCTGATGACGACTTGTGTTGTTCAAGGTAAGACGCTCTGCCGTAGTACCCCCCCCCCCAACCCCTCCCGTAGCGCCAATTAAAATTCACTGAATCTCATCATTTCAACAGAAGGGAAATGTGATTGATTTATCTTCTCAAACAATGGACGCGTTTTTTGTTTTTTTTTATTAATCTCAAGGGAATGTAAAGGGAAAAACATCAGCTCGTCAGAAGGTTCATACAATTTTCATGCAGTTCGCCTCAAAACAGTGCGTATCAGCATGTCTGATAATGAGGGTGAGATGGAGAGATTTGTAAAGCGGGCTGTGTGACTGTGTTTCTTATGTTACTGTGCGTACGAATTGGATGTGTTTGCTGTCGATGTGTGAGGTACCGTTGTTATTATACCAACAACCCCCTCTTTATGAATGAGCTGCACCTGTCAGGAGTTAACATCCCTTAACTAGTAAACTATTTAAAGGGGAATCCCCTTTTAATTAAAGGTGCGCGATAAGCAGATCAGAAACAGCATTTGAAAGCAAGTTACGCAACATAGGAAAAAAAAAATCCTTTTGGTATCATATCTGCAGGTGCTGTGGCTGGTGTGTGTGTGTGTGTGTGTGTGTGTGTGTGTGTGTGTGTGTGTGTGTGTGTTTCCCCCCACAGCCTGGAAAACCCAAAAGATTTCTCCAGTCAGGCGTCTGATCTGCTCCACATCACTGGAGCTCGCAGTGTTCATGTCTTATTCACATTTCATATAGTGATGGTACAGAGACGTCTAAGTATTTGTTTGGTTTTGAATCCATTATGTAAAATGTATGAGAACATAATTTACTTGAAAAGAAATCTTAAAGAAAATTTTTTTTTTAACTTATGCTTTTTTTTTTTTTTTTTTTTTAACTTATTTGACGAAATATAAAAACACAAATGCACAAGCATATGCTGTCTGCTGAAAAAAAGGGAACTCTGCCTTGTGTGATGTCACTAGGGGATGGATGCCTCTACCAGGTTATGGACAAGCACCCTCAGATGTTGTGCCAGGTGTTTGTTCCACCCTGAAGAGCACTTTGTGTCTGCCCTGCGTTTGCTTCCTAGCAGCATCAGTTTTTAACACAAAGCTAAAGCCTGGCATTTTCTTTGCCAGAGGCTCTAAACAGAGGACTAAAATAACCATTTCCTGGAGATCCGTAGAGGTTTTATGAATAATTGATCATGCAAAGCTTGTGCAGGGATTGAAGCGAATAACTTAGAATGGCTCTAATAGTGCATGTTTAGACACAAACACCAACAACTATCAACAAAATGCAAAAACGGAAATTATTTACAGATTGTTTAGCAGACTGCTGATACTAAATAGCAAATATGCATATACTGTGTATATATATATATTTAGATTTGCTGTCTGGAGAAGAATACCTGCGTCATCTCTTTCACATTGTACGAATCAGCCAGTCAGTGGCTGTGCGCATCGCTCTCCGGCCAATCAAAGCGCACTTGCTTGTCTTCAGCCAGGCGCCCTGATCTAATCACACTGACATGTGGCTCCCACTGCTACAGGTGGCATCCCCACATCTCACGCCAGCGTTTGAACGGAACCTCTCCTTGCTGGAACAGTCGCGGCCGTGTGACCACTGAGCCAAACGTACGGCGGTCACCAGAGTGGTCGGCGGTGCGAGGAAGTGAGGCGGCGGTGGCGGTGGCGGTGGCGGTGGCGGAGGCCACGCACACTTTGCCCTAAGACAAAAGCGATTGCGGCGGCATACGGAAGTGTTAAGCTCCCCGCGGCATCTGCTGTGATTGCTTTTTTCCTCCCGGTCAGCGATAAACCCGTCCTGTCTGTGGTGTGGGCAGTAATTTACTGGTATACATACATGTGTGTATGTGTCCGCTACTGGGGCTGTGACATGTGTGCCGGATTGTGTTGGCGAAGGGCAGAGCAGTGGATTAGAGCTGTGCTGGGCCCAGGAAGGGTGCAACTGCTTGACGGCTGCCAAGTCACAGCCTTCCCGCTGCTGCTGCTGCTGCTGCTGCTGCTGCCGCTGCCGCTGCCGCTGCCGCAGAGTCGTCTCCGCCGCAGGCCTGTCAGCCTCTGTTGGGGCTGTGGGGGAATTTGCAGGTTGTCACCGTCATTGTTTTGCAGCCCGCTCAAAAGTTTTGGAATCCTCCCCCGCAGACAGGCGGGACGGGCTGGCTGAGACTGGCAGACAGGCTCATGAGTTTTTTGGTATAATCCACCATCCACAGCTGGAACACACAGACGCTAGCCACCCAAATAATCCAGAGTAAACAAACAGGCCGTCTGTCCCCTGTCTGTGTTGTGTGCCTCCTCTTTTTTCTGTACCTCCGTCTCCAGTTTTGGCCCATCCCGGCCGTTTTGTTTTGTTTCTCCTCTCTCTCTCTCTCTCTCTCTCTCTCTCTCTCTCAATCCCTTGTTCTTTCACCATTCATTTGCTTCATCCCGCTCTGCCTTTTCCTCCTTCGCTCGGCTCTCTATTCTGCTCCCGTGTCCCCAGATGCGACGGCGACAGTCATCATAATCCCGTGAGCTGCCCGCTGAACACCAGCCAAGTGCACACTCCATGCTCCGGCAGTGGCACGGAGATTACACACCCACACAGACACGCTCTCATGTAGCAGTGCGTGCACATGGATCTCAATCAAAAATAATGAGAGATTATAATCAGTTCGAGGTAATATGAGGAGAAAACAAATGTTTCCCATCTTTGACCCGGTTTTTCAATCAGGCAAAGTGGGAATGAGCGCACGGGATTTGGAAAAGTGGATGCACACTGTGCAAGCGTTTTGCTCTGAGGTTGCAGCCTCGCCACGGCGACTGCAAAGAGCCGCTATTGTTTTAGTCCGTTTCGTCGGCTGCGTGTTCATTTCTCACCCGCTGGGAGTTCGTGCTGGTGTGTCAGATGGTTTTCACCCAGGTCCTCCTCGCATTCTAAGTCCCGGGGCCTAAGACACAGACATTGTGTGTAATCTCCAATCAATCACAGATTTGATGGCCCAAAGATTAAAGAGTTAAGCCATCCTTCCTTTTTTTCCTCGCCTCGCTGTGCCTTTCATTCCCTCATCTGTCGTACGAGGTCAGCCCCCCCCAACCCCCCGCCCCCCTCCGCCCCCGTGTGTGCGGCTGCGCTTGTGTAAGCCAAGTGCTCGAGGATGCCGATAGCGTCTGCAGCCTTTCATCGTCACAGTTAATGTGATTATCGTAATTAATAGCACCACGACAGGTAATGATCAGCCTTATATTTTTAGTTACAGACACACACTTGGTAAAATCCCTCCTTAAAATAAGACACTTGTGTGTGACAGAATAGCCGAATGCTCTCTTTATAGCGGTGCATCTCATTATAGTGTTCATTTAGGCCAGTCGTCAGGCCATGAAGCCAGATAGGGGTTATTTTTCTGTGCCTATGTGAAACTAATATAGTTGCCTGAAAAGAAAACTCTTTAACACGCCTGCAAAACTGCTTCTTGGTGGATAGCTGTAACATATTAGACCTGCTGTACTGTGTAATGATCCTTAATTTTAGCCACAGTCTCTTTGCTGCTGAATGAATTTCAAAAAACAAAAAAAACAAAAGCAAAATCGGCACACTGGACACAATTAGGAGTTACACAAGGCAAAGTGTTAGTTTCAACTCTGAAATGAAGTCATTCTAATCTGTTTAATTTAACTGGAGGTAATGTTGCATTAAAAGCGTCTCCCATGGCTGAGACTGAGCCAGTCAGCCAGAGTAAGTAGCTGAGTGTAATTAAAGCGCAGCACACGTGCAAAACCTGAGCTGCGGACACTTCTGCCTGAGTCGTGCCAGGGAGATTGTTGTCGACGCAGGTGGCTGTTAAACAATGACTTGTTGTCTGCCAAAGTACGCATAAAGTCGGCCATAGCATCATTTGCATAAGGAAGTGGAGTGAAAGGAAGCTCGATGGAACCTTTTCTCATCGGTGCCCTGCCTGAAAACAAAAGCAGCCTTCCTTTGTTTCTTCCACACTGCGACGTGTGTTTGAGAAAAAGGCCAAAAAAGGCTTTGCCCCATGGTGAGCGCGAGGGAAGAGATGGAGGATAACCACTCCACAGGATACAAACAGAAAAGCCTGACAGCTCACTGCCATGCAGTTTCTGCTCCGGCGTGCTGTGCATTCAACTGTGGGACAATATTGCCATTGTTTTTGCGCCGTTCCCATGGACGTCACTTGCCCGTGTGCCGCTGCTGCTGTTTTTGGATGATGGCCGTTGGGACTGGTGAGGTCATTTCCCATCGTTTGCACAATGGGAGAATGTGAATGGGCACCGGGTAGGAGAGACGTGGGCCCGGCAAGATATGATAGTCGGTGGTTTTCACCCTTAGCTCACCAGAGCCTCCACAACAGAGCACAGAATGGGGACTCTGTGTGTGTGTGTGTGTGTGTGTGTGTGTGTGTGTGTGTGTGTTGTCATGGATAAGGGCATGAGATAGCAATAGAAGGTAAAAGCAGCAGGACATAATAGTAAACACTGGCAGGTCAATCGGACAATTAGTGGATGACGGGCCGCTCATGCTCGTCAGCCTGGGCTCAGTAGTTCTGCTTTCACCCAGTCGTCCATCTGGTTGCAAACTGCCCTCTTTTCTTGAATGCAGCATCTTTTCCTGAGAATAATACTCAATTACAGTCGTAGACGGCGAGTAGAGTGTAGACTGTGAGTTATGAACACGGATTACCCAGCGTTTTGCACAGATTGGTGAAATCAATACGCACAATTGTGGACACTTGACAATCTATGTGAAAGTCGTGGAAGAAAAATCTCGAATAAACTAAATCTGCATTCATTGAACTTTGGACATGATGGTCCATTGCACAAAGGACAAGCATTAAAAGACAACCAGATACAAAACAAAATGAAAAACAAAAACAAAAAAACAGAAACAAAAACTAAAAATGTTATCACATAATTACATAAAGGCTGAGACGCCAATGATTCCACATCTTTGACAAGAAGCTGCCTGAGCTCTGAGCAGGGTTGGTCAGTATGGAGATGATGCTGTTCAGAGTCCGACAACCTGCACACACATCAGATTGCGCAGTCCGGCAGTGCAGGTGGGCACACCGACATGACAAACATCTGGCTCCATCCTGGCACTTTGAGCAGCAGCCTCACCCCATCATTACATGCAACCGTAAGTTTCTGCATACTGCTCGTTCAATAGCGACGCCACAAGTGGGCAGTACACATGGGGGTGCAATAAGCTTTCTAAAGTGTCGTCTTCACTTGTACAGAGCACATACCAAACTTTCAAATGAGTGTGTTCGCTTGTGCATACATAGCGCAACACTGTCTGTAAATGTCCCGATCGTCGGACAGGTCATTGATAATATAGTGCCCTAAATATTTAGCCTCGTTGGACACTTTGAGGACGGCGCCAGACTGAAAGAAGTCAGGAAATGACAGTTTGCTATCCTCTGCGTTATTCCAACAAAAGCATGTTGGAGCCGTGTGCTACTGTATATGTACTCACAGCAACAAATGGGGCATCAATTACTTGATGCTGCGACTTTTTAATATTCTAAATGCTGTAATCTACTCCCACTGCTGCCTGTCTTTCCGCCCACTGACCCACACCATGGCAAGCAACGGCTTAGTCGTGGAGGGATGTTTGACACAGTGAACTCCTGCTTGCATGCACAACTATTAAACTAATCAGAAAATCTAGCATGGCTTATGTGGTTCAGCAGGGGTTTGGGTTACACGAGGAAGTCTCACAGAGACGTATATATGATGTATATATGCAGGCGCTTATGTGCGTGTTTTGACAGAATAAACAACAGACAGTCGTCTCTTATACATTGAGGACATTGATGCATGACCACACTAAAAAGAATGTCTTTTTATAATCGCAATTTTATTGATGAAAGCATTTTAGAGATTTGGATTTTAAATATAAAAAAAGGAATTAGATGATGATTCCATTTCATAAACTCTAGTAGACGCCCACATTTCTGTATTTTACAGTAAAAAAAAAAAAAAATGCTACAAAGTAACTACAAAGTAACTACAAATTTAAAAAAAATAAGACGGTGAATTCAGCTTTTGAACAGAAAAGCTTCTCACTGAGGTTTGACTGTGACATCATCAGATACATCAAATTTGATATGTGGACATTTCTATTTCCATAAGTACTACTGAATAAATACATTAAACAGCTTCTTTTTTTAAAAAAAAAGATGTGGCCCAGAACAAGCAGGTACACAGAGAATAGGATTGGAACCAGAAGTGACCCTCGGGTCGTTCTGCAAATTAAGCCTTGTCTAAACCAATCAGCGGAGCCACTGGGGAACCTACAGTGCACATGGACGGGACGATGCTGTTGTAAAGTGAACAAAACAAAGTCCGACAGTCGTCATTGTCTCAACAGCGGCGTCTAAACTAATTAAAGAGAGATAATGTTAATGCCATAAGAGGCGTTACTAGTTATGCGGTATTGTTTTGTGTTGTAATGTATTTTTTGTGACTTTTAAACGTCTAACTGTTGTTTTTAAATCGTAATTAAAACAACAGAAGTTTCATTGCTTTGGCGGTGGACAGAGTGCTCCTGTAAAACAAACTTTGTCACTTACTGTGTTTGTTAGTAGGTATTGCAAAAATTAAAATGCATATCTTGCCAGTACATGTTCATAATGTGGGTCAAAGTGTTATGTTCTGGTGACGAGTGGAGCACGTATGGCTTGGCTTAGCCTCAGGGGCTGCTTGTTTGATGGGGAATATGTCCATAAAACTGATGGATCAATCAATACGGCTCCATTAATGACCTGAAAATATTGGTTTGCAAAATGAGCCATGGGCTGTCGGAGCTCTTCATGTTTTTCTAAGCCCTATACGAACAAAGATGTAAATCTCCATTGGAACGACCTATTGTCACATGGAAATTGTCCTTACATGGGAATAATGTGAGTGTTTGCTTCTCTGTCTCTCTATACCAGCCATGTGGTGCACTCATGACCTGCCTCGAGTGTCACGTCAGCTACAATAATGGATGGATAAGTGACTGTAGACCTGAATAATGTGTACGTTTACCACGACAGTCTTAACAGTTTATTTTGCAATGCTATTTGTAGCCGACATCAGATCGTATTATGATCTCTGCCTTATGCAGTATGCAGACTGAATACATTGTACAGTAATACTTGTCTCAGAAAAGGATATTCCCACAATGACATTGGTTTTTTGGTAACTCATATATAAGATCTTTATATTAAACAACCTCTAGCATCCCAAAAAAAAAAAAAAAAAAAAAAATCAACATTATAATGATATCTTATATCCACCAATGTAAACGGCTGAAACATATCTTTAAACTTTTCAAAGACAAAGTGCAGACGGTTGCCTCAAGTTAACCTTGTGGACTAAGATGACCTGGACCACGAAGGAGCTTCATAGACATTTCAAAGACTCTGGGTTTTTTTTTTTTTTTTCTTTCATAATCACCCCAAATCCAAAGTATCACCCTTGCAAAATGTCTTTCACCTCTGGGTATTTCACTGCAGTGCAAGTAAATTCTGTGCTGGGGGAAACTTGCTCCACTAGTGTATTTACTGACGGTTCATCTGACCAACACAAGTAAACACACGTGACTCACGTGTGCCAAGGAGGGGGGTGTGGCCGTGCTGTGGATTTGTTGAAGGGGATCAGTAAGTCAGTGGGAACAGTCACAAAGCAAATCGCGCTTATTTATATCTCACTCTAATCCGAAAGCTTTGAACCCAGCTCGCCTCTCACGCCGCTCAAATCTATCACCTTTGACAGCTCAGCGCACTTTATCAGCTCAACCACAGTCTTGTGCCACTGTGCATTCCCCCCCCCCTGCGTCTTTGTTAAGCGTTGCTTAAACTCGCTTGTGTCTCCGGCCCAGGGATAAATGGGCAGACTGTGCAGGTGGACGACGGGCAGGCCGGGTTTGCCGGCTCAAAGGTGGATCTCCGCTGCCGCTTCATCAACAGCAACCCACCTGTTAAAATCTCACAGGTGAGTAGTGGACACGTAGAAACAACTGGAAGCTTCCTTCAGTTTAGGAACCAGCTTTTTGATTGACAATTAAAAAAAAAATAGCTTGATAGCTACAAACCTTACAAACATTTCCCCATGCAGTCGACATCTTCACTTCTGAAAGCTGAAGGTTTTTCCTCTGTTACGTGGAAAACTATGTCTTAATATTTACAGCACTGGGCAGTGCGGTGCCACAGTGGAAAGTTTTATCACTGTCCAATCAAAGCCAGAGGGTTGCCCAGTCAGGGAGTCAGTGTGGGGGGGAAACAATGAGCTAAAAAACCACAATAATTGCAGGAAACTCAATCAACACGCAAGCAGATATTCTGGCCATCAGGTTCTAAAGCTCATCTTGACTTGCCGTCCATCCTTCTCCATCAAGGTGACCTGGCAGAAGCTGGTGAACGGCACCAAGCAGAACGTGGCCATCGCCAATCCCGCGCTGGGCGTGTCCGTGGCGCCGCCATACAGGGACCGCGTTGCCTTCAAGAGCGGCGCCGTGAGGCGGCGGACGCCGACTCTGGAGGACACCACCATCACCTTCTCCTCGCTGCGCCTGGCTGACGAGGCCACCTACATCTGCGAGTACACCACGTTCCCCGCGGGGAACCGGGAGAACGCCGTCAACCTCACAGTCTACGGTGAGACGGATGCAGGGGCGTAAAACGTCAAATGTGGGGGAGGTTAGAAATACGATAATGTGTTATTGATGAACCGAGGAATGAATGTGCTCATAGCAAACAGTGTGTTGTCCAACATTTCACTCTCAAAGCCTGTTCAACATTACATTTGTTCATTTTGATCTACTCTTTGGAATAAATAAGGCTATGTGTCTTTTTCAATTCTAGTTTTGGAATTTTTCTTATTTAAAAAATGAAAACAGTAATTTTTCTCGAAGCTCAAGACACACAGTGACAGTGTATTTCCCAGTGTGTACAGCAGCAGTTCTAATTGAAGAGGAAAATCAAGCACGCTAGGAAATGCACACAGTTTGCTCTTGATTTTGCTGCTGGTGAGAAATGTTAAATTTTAGATTTTAAATCCTAATCATCGCCTCATTTTAATTTAATTAGACTTTTATTTATTCATGCGTGCTGCTGAACAGAACAATTCAAGCTGGTCTAAAGTTTCCTGTGCGCCGTCTCCTCAGTCCGCCCAACAACTCAGATGAGCTTGTCCACGCCGACGCTGGTGGCGCGTTCCGCCAATCTGAAAACACCTGTGGCCACCTGCATTTCAGCCAATGGGAAGCCCCCTGGTTCCATTAGGTAAGTTTTTTTTTTTTTTTTTTAATCAGAGCATGTTGTAGTCGTCAACCCCAACCGACCCCTGGTTGACTTGAGCAGGTGGGAGACGAGCGTGCCGGGAGAAGTCAGCACCCGCGAGTACAGGAACTCTGACGGGACCTTTACCGTTCAGAGCGACTACATTCTGGTGCCCAGCAGAGAGACGCACAAGGAGACGCTCACCTGTGTCACCAGCTACAACGAGGAGGTCTTCACCGACAGCGTCACCCTTGACATTCAGTGTAAGTCTGCCAAAACAAAATGCCAGAAAAATAGAATTAAAAAAACAAAGCCACACAAGCTTTTATCTGATTTTCCTTTCTGTCTTTTCTTCTTGGTGCTCATGTTTTCCCACCAGACGAACCAGAAGTCACAGTGGAGGGGTTTGATGGAAACTGGTACATCAACCGAGAGAACGTCCAGCTGAGCTGCCAAGCTGACGCCAACCCGAGCGTCTCTCTGTATCAGTGGAGACTGTGAGCGCCACGGCATCACACTAACGCAAGCTAATGTTAATATGCGGCTCGACAGCCTTCAGGCCTGATTCTTCCTGAATCCTGCGCTCTCTCACACGCTCCGCAGGGTAAACGGCTCCCTGCCGAGCAACGTCGAGATCCGGGACAGCGTCCTTATCTTCAAAGGGCCGCTGACGTACGATGTGCAGGGCACCTACATGTGCGACGCAACCAACAGCATCGGGACGCGGTCGGCCTCGGTGGAGGTCAGCATATTAGGTAGGTCTGCCTGGAGAAGGAGGGTATAGTCGATTCAGCAACCTTGCTGCCTGACAGACTACGGAAGAGGATTAGGGCCACCAGAGAAAAAAATTATTTGGAAGGGTTTTTTTTTTTTTCAAGTTTCCATTTCGAGAATGAAGTTGAAATTTCGAGATTTAAGTTGAAATTTCATGATTAAAGTGGAAATTTTGAGAATAAAATCAAAATTTCTAAAGTTGAAATTCCAAGAATAAAGTCTAAATTTTTGAGATTAAGTCGAAATTTCGTGATTAAAGTCAAAATTCCGAGAATAAAGTTGAAATTTTAAGAATAAAGTTCAATTTTCAAGAAAGTCAAAATTTGAGAATAAAGTCAAAATTTCACAATTAAAGGCAAAATTTTGAGATTAAAGTCGAAAGGCTGTGTGCACAAGCCGAGTTTCCCCGTTTACTGAACCTCTGCAGACTTCTCTTCCCGCAGAGCAGCAGGAGCCTGTGAGTTCTTACTGATGCGTGTTTGCGTCCTCTAGACAAGCCGCAGCCGCAGATCGCAACGCGTGACGTCATCAGCGTGATCGCTCTGTTGCTGGCTGCCGGGGTGCTCATGGGCATTACCATCACAGTGCTGGTGCTCAAGATACGAAGCCGGAAGGACAACACCTCGTACGTGCACGCTCCACCGCACTCCCAATTTTCCCAGCACACTCCGTGTCCTGCATTAACAATTTCAGTGCTGTTTTTTTTTCTCCCCTTCAGGGGCGACTCACCTACCAGAAAACTGGCACAGCCCATAAGGAAAAGACCGGGAGATGACATCCAGGCAAGCAATGTCCAAGCAAACCCTCATGCAGACATGTGGATAACAGAAAAAGTAAAACAGAAGAACTTTAGTAATCGCTTCAAAATGACTTCATTTTATTTAGAAAGATTAAAGTTTGTCATTTTCAATCCTGAATTACCTCATGATTTGTAAAATAGTCTGTTGAAGGTGACTGTCAGGCAGGGACTGAAGGCAGGACTTTATTGGATTCACCACTGACCTCTAAACAGAGTGACAAATCCAAAGGCTGTGAAATTCCCAAGATATCCCATCCTCAGAAGAGAGAATTCAAAACTGAATAGTCTCAAGGGAAAAAGGGGGAGGAATAAAGGCTCAGAAACTGAAGCAAACACAAATCGTTCCGACAGGAGGAAAAAAACATAATAATATATAATACACAATAAAACCTAAGATAAACTACGAAACCTTCAGAACGAAATCAAAATCACTCTTAAAGAGGAAAACAAACAGCTATGAACAGAAACTATAACTAGGATTCTAAACTAAGCTATAGAAGTGACAAACAAAAACCACTCGTCTCCTAGGAACAGACACAGGCTTATGTGAAGCATCTCTGTGACTGTGGACACGGGCTGAGAACAGGCTTGAGTGAACTGACCTACAGACAGCCTGGCACCAGACAAGAGAGACACAGACTATTTAAGCACGCGGAGGGTAATGGGGAACAGGTGAAGACAATCCGTAGTCAGGGCGGACACACAGGTGACACACGAGGGAGGGCAAGTGCTCTCAAACGAGAGGAGAGTCAGTGTCCTTTCAAAATAAAACAGGAAATGACGCATTTGTCCCATCATCCCCTGAGGGAGCAGTGGGCAGCAGCGGTGCTGGCTAATCTAACCCCCCAACTCCAACCCTGAATACTGAGGGCCAAGCAGGGAGGCAGCGGGGACCGTTTTTACAGCCTTTGGCATGACCCATCTGGGGATCGAACCCACAACCTACCAGTCTGAGGGCAGACACTCTACCACTAGACCACTGAGCTGGACAGGACGAAAAAACCCAAGACAAGACAAACCTCACCACAGTGTGACAGCTACTACCAAGTGAAGGTGTTAATTGAACAAGTATGAAATAATAGTAAATATCTAAAGGCCTAAATCTGACTTTGGAGTGAAAGAGTGTCCAGCGTTTTCTCCAGAGATGCACTTTAGGTCAAGAGGTCAAGAGGTCACATACTGTATATCTAAAGGCCCAAATCTGACTTCAAAGTGAGATGTGTAAGCTGAGTCTAGTGTGCTGTGTGTCTTGTGCAGAGCTGCACTTCAGTTCTGACTTTAGTTCTGACTTGCAGCACTCCGGCCGCTTTTACGAGGAGCTCCCAAACACGGCAGACTACGTGAGCTACCGACTGGCCTGCAACAAGGAGGACTACCCGGAGCCCTACTCCCCTCCCATCAACCCTCCTCTCTCCTTCCTGCCTCAGCAGCCCTACCAATCGCAAACCAGCACGGCCACCAGCAGCAGCACCAGCGCCGCCACCTCCAAAAACACCTTCTCTCCTCCCTCGCACACCACGGCCGTCTTTAAATACCCCTCGGTGCAGGGGCTGTCGTCCCCGCCCCCGGGAGTGGCGGCGTACACCTTCCCCAAGGAGCAGTACGTCTGAGGCCAAAAAAAAAAAAAAAAAAAAATCCAAAACAAAACAAGAAAACCTCCTCCGCGTGGCTCAGATGTGAACGCTTCCTCTGAGGAGGCTGCCGTTTCACCCGGACAGAAACTCTCTGCACTGCCTGCACCGCTGTGGTCGGCTCTGGAAGTCAAACGACAATGCAGCTTGTGTTTTTGTTTGTTTGTTTGTTTTTTTCATTCTGACCGTCACTGGTTGAGTTATGTTTAACCTGAAAATATTTCCAACTGAATGATTAGAGTTATATCTTGATGTCTGACTGTCGATGACCTTGTCCTTTTACTTTTTGTAAAAAAAAAACTGAAAAAAGAAAAGCAAAAACAGCAGATTGTATTTCACCAGTTTATCTTTATCCCGTCATACACAATCCTTTGATAATCCTCCTTTACTGAACGAAGCAGACCTCTCCTTTTGACTGAATTTCCTGTTCTGATGTCATGCATTTATTTGTGCTTGTATTTTGTATCATGCATGCTTTTCTTTGACGAGCAAAAAAAAGAACATTTTTATTGACAGAAGACGTTTTGTTTATTTATAAAAATTGATGTTTTTCTTTGTGGTCTTCCGTGGTTTATAGTATTCATTGACACTGGTTGTTGGATGAGCCTTGAATTTTTAGCATTTAAATAAAAACCGTTCAAAGTGACCGTGGTTGAACTTTAACTCAAGCCAAATGAATCTTGGAAATCTTTTATCTCTGCACGCGATTCATTTCCCTCCATTTTTCCCTCTTTGGACAGCCACACACTAGTTAAATGGGGCAGTAATATCAGTATTTAGTCATTTACTGTCAAAAAGAGCAACAGAACAAATAAGGCTGAGACCCAATTTCAAAGTAGTGCATGCAAATGAATACAAATGTGTAACACTGCTTTAAATCAAATGAAATCAAATGTTTTTGTATAGCACCTTTCATACATAAAATGCAACCCAAGGTGCTTGACAATAATTAAAAGTAAAATTAAATAAAGATTAAAGCGCTGCAAAAATAAAAATAAAATGGCAGGGCACTGAGGGACCGTAAGAGGAAACAGCCACCCGGGGGAGTCATCACCACTGAGAGGGTCCCCAGAATGATGACACCCCACTCAGCACCCCCATGAGGAAGCACTGGATCTAAAAACAATATAGTAAAGGAAGAGAAAATAACAATAATAATAAATAAGTAAGATAAATGAATAAAAAATCTCAAAGCTATAAGACAGTGGAGTAAAAACAAGAAATAGGACAATCAATAAGGTAAAATATTAAATAACCTAAAAGCCCAAGGACAATGGGCTTTCAAGCTAAAGACAAGACAAGTAAAAGAAAATCAAACAAATCCAAGGGTGGCAATCACAGGCGAAGGCAACAGACCAGAGGAAGATTGTGTTTTTCTTCTTTGTGGCACAATTGATCACAATGAGCAAGGTTTTTTTTTATTATCCTCACCTTGGATGAGGATGAGCATGATTATTGCACTTTATAACATGGCCTCCAAAAAGTCTCCCTCTTTTCCAAATGTTCCTTCCTGCTCAGCTCTTCGTGGCTGCTTTTCCTGAGATATTTAGTTTCAGCCAACTTTCAGTCTGAATGTCATGACACTCTGCTGTGCGACGTCTGTTTACTCTGAGCTCCGTCGCCCCTCTGCTGCTGCGTTTACTTTCAAACGCTGAGAGCATCGCCACTTACTTTAAATCATTTGAGATTCTGCAAAAAACAAAAAAAAAGAAAGAAATCGTTTTTCGCTTGCTTGCCGGATGCGCTCTAAAAGCACTGCGGAACATTGAGATTTCAACAGTCCTTTTCACCGACCTGCTCAGTCTTTCATCCCAGACTTTCTCTCGTGTCCAAAGCAGCCTCTGTGTTCGGACGAAGTCCCAAACATTGAACTCACACTTAAACTGATGGCAAAGGATCCACATCCAGCTCTCGTGGGACCTTCACAGACTTCACGGCCTTGATGTTCAATTTCAAGCGCCAATGGCCACTGCAGCAGGCCCACGCTCGGATATTTCACATTCCCCCGCCCCAGTTGCATTATTCTATCTTGTTTTAATCTTCTCTTGAGCCTGCAAAGGCGGCAGAAAGAACCCAGGGGCATAAGAAACCGAGAGAAAAACAAACAGGACTGAAAAAAAATACATGCAGTTGCAACATTTTTGTGGTCTTGTTGAAATAAAGCCACAAATTTAAGTCACTTTGACCCAGTCTGGATTCTGACAATATCCTGGGCCCTTTGTCCACCAATTATTAAATTGTCTTTCTGGACGGCGTCTCTCCGTCCTCTCATTCACAGCAGGGAATTTGATCTCTGCCCTGCATTCATTCATGACACACTTCTCACATTACACACTCACGGCTCCACTTATCATCTCTCCCCCTTCTCAAAAACTCACATCAACTCACATCAACACATTAACTATGTCTCTTTTTTTGTTGCTGCTTTTTGCAACAGGGTCCCTTTAGAAGACATGGAAAGTGTAGCAGGATGCCAGATTTATAAATCAGCATTTTTCAGGCATAATCCCATCAGTGGAGTTTGCCCCGATCCTCCCATGACCTCTTCTACTGCAAACACAAATAATTCATTTTTACAAAACAACAAAAAGACAAGGAGCACAATGTGCCTCCATCATCAGGGAAATATCTGTTTACCTTGGCTCAACAGAAAAACTACAACTAAAAAGGAATGTGCATGCACACACACACACACACACACACACACACACACACACACACACACACACACACACACACACACACACACATATTATCTAAATGGATAGGACATAAAGAACGATTTAAAAGATTAAATATCTTAATTAGGAGAAGATTACACGGTGTGTGTCCGCGTGTGCGTGCATGCTGTGTGTGTGTGTGTGTGTGTGTGGGCTATCCTAGCCATCATGGCCTCTCCTCTGTATAATGGATGAACTCAGTATCGCAGTGTTATTCTAACCCTTCAGCAGCAAGAAGGAGGGATAGAGGGACAGGGAGAAAGGAAAACACATGAATAATTCAACCCAAATCAGTTTAGTGACCCTCCGTCCCTTCCTACTCTCAGTCCGATCAAGTCAGTGCACAGGTAGGAACTCTTCGGGGAGCTCCTGGCACCAGAGGTGGGGGAACGACTGCGTGGTGGCTGATCCAAAAAAGTCACAAAAGTCAGTCTTTGTGGTCGTAAACCTTCATTTTTCTTTCATTTTGACTTCTATTACTGTTGGGGAAAAGAGAGGTTGGGCCTTTGGATCATCATGATACCATGGTAACCCAACTGCGAGGGCTTGCCTTTCTGTTTCTGGTCCACTTTACCGCACACGGTAAGTCAAGCGTCTTTTGTTTTGTTTATTGTTGCACTGACCCACAATTAGGATTTACAGAGGAGCAAAACACAATCTTGGCTTTTGATTCATTTTTTATGGGTAATAATTATTTCTTTGCCATCAGCTCATACTGAGTCTGAGGCAAAGCGCTATCCGTGACCGACGGTTGCATGACTGACAGACTTGCATGTAGAAAGTATTGTAAAAGCTTTTTCTTTAAAACATTGACTGAGTTTGTTTACTCAGTCAATGTTTGTTTCTGTGTGATTATTTACATGTTTTGAATGACACGGAATAACAAGGTACCAACCACTGCAACATTTATTTTGACCAAACGATGCAATAAATTAGGTAATATAATGGGAAATGCAGTGGGAGCAAAAGAATTTGTTTTATACACTAGCAGTCAACAGTTTGGTCAGCCTATGAACTGAATGTCTTTTCTTTCATTCTCATGACTATTGACATTGCAGTTTCTCACTGAAGGCATCAAAACTACGTATGAACACACATGGAATTATGGAGGAAACAATAAAAGTGTCAAATAACTCAAATACGTTTTATATTTAGATTCTTTGAAATAGCCACCTTTCATAAGACGCATATTTAGAGTTTCTTAACCTGTTTTTCTTGGCTGCATAACGTATATTTTGCTCATATAGTTGATGTCTCCAGTATCTATCTGCAGTGTAGAAAGTCATAAAGATAAAAAAGAAAAATGCATGAGAAGGTTTGTCCAAACTTTTGACTGGTTGTGTACTTAAATTGGAGATTAGATTTTATACTTTGGAATCATTTATACCACAGTGCTTCTAAAACTTACAGTGTAATCCATCCTGTAACTGAACACTGATGGCTGTGTATGTGACACGCCATCTCCTTTCCATCACTCATCGTGTGTGTGTGTGTGTGTGTGTGTGTGTGTGTGTTCTCCCTCCTGCAGCAGTGCAGATAAAGCACAACTGGGAGGTGGAGTACAGGGACACCAGTGTGTATGGGGTGGTGGGCAAAGCGGTCATCCTGGAGTGCGGCCCCTCCTTACCTGACATGTACATATGGAGCTTCACCAAGCCCGGCACTGACGCCATCAAAGCCGTAGTGTACAATCTGGGGAAGGGGACCAGGGTCCAGAAGCTGGCCGAGGTCCTCGGGAAGCTGACGATCATCTCCAACAGTGCAGCTGTGAGCATCGAGAAGCTGCCGCTGGCTGCACACGGCCTCTTCACCTGCCAGGCCTTCTACGACATAGAGAACGACCCCAAAGTCTTCTATTACTATGTGCACCTGACAGTCAGAGGTAACACTTTGCACTTTGGCATGAGAAGTTGATTTTTTTCAATGCAAGATGATGTGACTGCTACAGCTGGCAAAGAAGCCACTGTCCTATGAGAAGTCCCATGTGGTGCAAAAAAAAAAGAATTCTCTTTACCAGTGTGTCCACGTCTCCTGCCAATGGAAGGAAAAAAGCCATTCCTTTGCTCATTTTTCTTGCCCCACTTTGCAGAAGCTAAAACAAACAGTTCTGGAAATAAGCCCTTTGTCGGCCATCAGCATTCAGTCTTTACGTTTGGCCAGTCTGCATCCATCATTCTAATGCCTCAGTCACTGTTCACTGAACAACACGAGAGGCACATTAGAGCTCAGGGTGAAGAGCCAGCGGCCTCCCCCACATGTCGAGAGTCTCTTGTTGGGCTTTATCAAGGGTTTGCAGGTGAGCACTGATTAAAAGGGGCTGAGACTGTGGCAGATGGACTTCCCTCCAGTCAGACTTCAAACAGCCTCTGGTGTCCCACCAGTCAAATGTCAGCCAATAGGAACGAAGGCAGGGTTGTTGAGCCTAGCAACACTGCTGGGCCTGCATGAGACAAGCAAACCAATCAAAACAGACTTGCAGGGTTATTTCCAGACACGATACAAGAGGAGTGGCAGTAATGGGAAGTCTGGGGTTAGGAAAGAAAAGATTAATTGCATTATAAGAAAAAAAGATTCAAAAATACATCGTCATAATATGGGACTTTTAAATGTGGCTGTATAAAGAAACTAGATGACAGTGGGATTGCTGTATGTAAGCTTAAGAAACCACTAGCCTGATGGTTTGTATCTATGCATCTTTATGCAACAATTACAAAAAAATGGTTAATGAACAATAGAAATGTTTGAACTAAATAGGCGAAAGTATAAAATTGCTGTTTAAAATATTAGGTTATGCTCACAAGCAGAGAAAACCTTGTGTTTCATGCAGCATTCAGTGCGTTTGCTTCATTCTAAAATGGTGTGACAAAAAAATCAAATTGTAAAACTGTCTTGTTGTAGTTCCTGTCAGCAAGCCTTTCCTCCTTATGAGTGATGCGTCCCCGGTGGAGGGATCCACCATGTGGATGCGCTGCAGCCTGGAAAATGGAACTGGGCCCATCCACTACTCTTGGAAACATGAAACCCGGAACGGCAACATCTCAGTCTTTGCGGAGGGAAACTCCAGCGTCGTCAACGTGACCGATGTCAACCGCAACCACAGCGGCTGGTACCGGTGCGTCGCCAGCAACCCTGTCAACAGTGAGAGCTCCAACCGTTTGTGGCTGGACACCATCTGTAAGTCCTGCTGGAGGTTTGACAAAGACCTTTACTATATTAATACCAGCAGTCAAAAATGAATTTCCTTCTGGGACTGATCAAGTATTCTGAATCTGACTTTTCTCCATTTTTTAGAAGCTTAAGGAGTTTTTTTTTTTTGCAAAGCGACGTTATTTATTATTTGTCAGAATAATTATAATAAAAACAATGAAGATTTGCAGCTTTGATTTAAAGTGTCCCAAATTGACTAGTTTATATGCAACAGATTAATTATAGGAATGTGAAAAAATTCAGAGATAACAAGAAAAAAAACAAACCTTAGTAAGAAGGTTTAGAAGTCACACACAAATACTAACCATTGATAAACATCTTGTACCAATCTCAAAAACAAATAGGATCAATATATAAATCAATTGATAATCTGTTGTGCCTGCTGCATCTCTCAGATGTGCTTTGTTCCCTTTTTTCCTCAGTCGGCCCCGACATTCCACAGATAGATGTGACTCCGTACACTATGACCGAGCGAGGCTATTCAGCCTTGGAGAGAGAGACTGTTTCTCTGCTGTGTCAAGCCCAGTCCAACCCGGCCAGCCAGTACGTCTGGTTCTACAACAACTCCCAGGTCTACACGGGGCCTCAGTTCACCATCACCAAGATCCTTCGCATGCACACCGGCGACTACGCCTGCCTGGCGCAGAACACGTACCTTAACACCCGCTCCAAAAAAACCATCAGCCTGACCGTCTACTGTAAGTGTGAAAACCGCTCGACTCGGAACCAACTCACGTCACACCTCAGTCAGAACCTGAGCGCCCCTGCACCACTGCAGCTGCTGCAGATGGGATCTGTTGAAAAATGAATGTCCCACTCAACACAAAACTTCCTGATCATTCCCTTCCAACTCAGCCTCTCCCCTTCTTGTTCCTAACTCCCCATCTGTGGCTGCATCCAAACACCCTTCATGCTTCACACTCCCTCACTGGCATCCTTCTGTCATGCACACACACACACACACACACACACACACACAGCAGAAAGTGGGATGTGCTGCAGAGCCTTTCTCTTGTCCGGGCCATGTGGAAAAGCTGCTGTGGAAGGTACCTCGCTGTGACGTCACAGCCATGGCAAGTGCTGGCCAGCCGAGGGCGGCACTTGCCATTTTTGCCATCTGTTTGGTGCACCACACGTCTGAGTTTGTTTTGTTTTTGTTTTTTGTTTTTTTTTGCAGTTCCTTGAGGTAGCTGAGGCCATGTCTCTGGCTGTGTTTGAAATGCCCCCCCCCCTACTCACTCTATAGGGTCTACGTCATTTGGGAGTACTGTCCGAATTCTGAGTGAACATATGTATTCACTATAAAGCCAACTCAACGTATCCCATAGTGCATTGCTAAAAGTAGCGTACAACCAACGGTCACTGACCCGGCAATACACCGAATCATACACTGTTCTCACGCTGACACAAAAGTTGAAAAGGCAAGGAGAGCCGAGCATTATTATTATTTCTTTAATGTGGGAAGATTCTTATTATAGTATAGTATAGTACAAATGTATGAATGAATGTATGTAGTGGACGAGTGTGTGTGTGAATGAGTGAATGAGTGCTTTGGGGTACTGAGAAGGTGCTGAAGAGTGCTATATGAGTGCAGTCCATTTACCATTTACTATATTACCACCTGCTGACAGGACGTTTTCATAATGCGACTGTGGTGACATCAATAATACTGCCTGAAAATTTGCTGTTTTTTTTATTTACTAGGCTAATGAGTGCACTATGGAAGCCCTTTTTTCACTTCTGGAAATTGACTTCATAGTATACCACATACAGTAGTTGGCTACACAGACCTCTCTTTATAGAGAGGAGGAAGTGGGGAGTGGGTGATATCGGACACAGAAGTGGTAGAATAGAGGTGCAGCTGTCAGATCAAGCAAACTGTGAATTTCATCATTCATTCACGTTCGTCCAGGCCTGGGCAAACTTTCTGACTGCTGGGTCACAATGCGTTCTAAGTTTTGACAGAGGGGGCAGAGCAGCAGCAGGTGGATGGAGTGTTTTGGTGACCCACCACATGGGAGAAAACCAATTAAAAATGATTAAGAGCAAAGTTACAACAAAAAATATGTGTCTTTGCAGCCGCACGTGTTTAGCTCTTTATTGAAATGACTCCTAAAACACTGTAAGGAAAAAAAAAGAAGGATGAAATTCAGCTATTTTATTAATTACTTAATATTAATATAATGTCTTCAAGTTTGCATGCTGTGGCCCCTTTGGACAGGAAGTTTCTAGGGCCTGCTGACGACGACTTCCTGTCGGGCCTCGATGTGCCTGTATCCTTCCTGTCCCCTCAGACCCACCTGACGGCTCCCCCTCGTGCTCGGTGGAACCGGCTCTGAACCACACTTCCCTCCGGCTGCTCTGCGCCTGGCCGGGCGGCTTCCCCTCCGCTTCCCTCCGCTGGAGCGGCGGAGGCCTGGACAAAGCAGGGCAGCGCGGCGCGGTGGACGCGGACTCGCCGGGCAACGGCGCCCTCTTGCTGCCGAGCGAGGGCTGCCGCCCAACAGCACCCTGTTCACCTGCGCCGGCTCGCACCAGGCCCTCAGACACGCGGCGGCGTGCAGCGCACGAGCGTGTGAGAAAGACAGATGAGATAATAATAATAATAATAATAATAATAATAATAATAATAATAATAATAATAATAATAATAATAATAATAATAATAATAATTGTTATTAGTAGTAGTATTAGTATTGGTATTATATTATTAGTATAATATCCACTCTCCTCCCCCGAGTTTCCTGCATCTGACCATCACTCTCCTCCTCTTCCTCCTCCTCCTCCTACGCCTTCCTCCCCCTCTCCTTCTCTTCCTCATTCCCCTCCTCATCTTCTTTTTCCCTTTCCTCCCCCTCCTCTTCCTCCTCCTCCTCCTCCTCTTCTTCCTCCCCCTTCTCTACTTCCTCCTCTTCCTCTTTTTCCTCCTCCTCCTCCTTCTCTTCTTCCCCACCCCCTCTCTCTCCTCCTCCTCCTCCTCTTCTTCCTCCTCCTTCTTCTCTACTTCCTCCTCCACCTCCTCCACCGCCTCCCTCTCTCCTCCTCCTCCCCTTCTTCCTCCTCCTCCCCCATCTCCTCCTCCTCCTCCTCTCTCTCCTCCTCCTCCCTCCTCCTCCTCCTCCTCCTCCACCCCCTCTCCTCCACCTCCTCCTTATCTTCTTCCTCCTCCTCCCCTTTTCCTCCTCCTCCTCCTCCCCTCCTCCTTCTATCTCCTCCTCCCCCCTCTCTCCTTTCCTCCTCCCCCTCTCCACCTCCTCCTTCTTCACCTCCTCCTTCTCCTCTTCCTCCTCCTCCTCCTCCTCCAGACACGCCCCCTGCGGAGCCGGTGTGTTTTGCCTACGTCACGAGCAACAGGAAGTACTTGGTGCTGTCCTGTGCGTGGGACGGCGGGGCGCCCAGGGCCACGGTGTGGTGGGAAGGCCCGGGCACCGGTCGCAATAGAAGGGGAGAAGAAAACTCCAACATCTTGATCCTGGCCTATGGCACAGCCCAGGGCGGGAAACCCTACACCTGCCATGCCAAGCACCCCCTGCTGGTCAGAACTAAGACATGCAGACTCACGCTGGGTGAGAGAGCATCGATCTCGCAGCCAGGATTAAAAACGTCTCTGGCTGTGTAGGCTAATGGCTCGTGTCCAAACAGAGGCTCCAGTGTTGCTGACACAGCGCCGCCTGGTGTCTGTTTACGAGGGGGCGGATGTCCAGCTGACCTGCAACCTGAAGGACAACTACCTTCCCGTCAGCGAAATCACCTGGTTTAACAACCGAGGCGTGGACGTGCGGGAGGCCTCCAAGTACTCGCTGCTGCGCACATCAGCGTGGGCCAATCTGACAGTGAGGGACACGCACGAGACTCTGGACAGCGGCCAATACAGATGCTCCGGCTCCAACGCCGTGGGGGGAACTGAGATTAATGTCACTTTACTGGTCAAGAGTAAGACTCTTTTTCACACTGTGTGTCTCATTTGATTTTCTGAGTTACAATACAGCACGTGGGGAAACCGTGATCTTACTAGGAGTGACTTTCAGGGGCATTTTCACAATGACGGTGGAAATATTTAGCAACAGCAAGATGACGTCAAGCATACAGCTGAGTGTCTTGTTGCAAGTTGAACATATCTGTGAATCTGCTGATTCAGCGTCCCAGGCACCAATCTAAGAAATAGAAACTAACGTGAAATTTCCGAGGTGTAAACTCTAGCTGAAGGTAACACAAAGCTGAAAATGAATCATTTTGACTTCCTTTTTTATTATTACACAAGAGTTCCACTGATATCAGCATGAAACCTTTAAGAAGAAGCCTACATTTTTTGACTCTATTTTGGAAAGTTTAACTTCACAAACACTGTTGAGTGCTATAGAATTACTACATGTTTCTCTGAAACCACTGTTGCCGCGACATGGTGATGGGTGTGTGTGTGTGTGTGTGTGTGTGTGTGTGTGTGAATTCTCTTGTTATCAGGACACCCCATGCCGCCCAATGCCACTTTGGTCACAGTCATGTACAACAGTCGCACGCGCAACGAGGTGGAGCTGGAGTGGCAGGTGGAGAACGAGGAGGAACGAGGATTCACCGGCTTTTTCCTGGAGCACATGTGGGTGTCACAGAGACCGGGGAGAAGGGCCAAGAGCAACGACTCAAAGGAGGAAACAGCGGGGAGGATCGGTCAACCAGTCTGGTACCGCAACATCATCCAGGACCCCGAGGCCAGGAGTCACACCGTAGGGAGGCTGACACCAACGGAAAACTACCAGTTTCGCATCATCCCTGTCAACCACCGCACGGTCGGATACCCCTCTTCTGCAAAGACTCCAGGTACGAGAAGCCCAGAGAGTAAGTCTGGACAGTGAGGTATCTCAATGAGATACATGAATCATAGAATACCGGGGAAAAAAAAAAAAAAGATGGGTGCATTTGTAAAAATACTGTATGCATGCAATTTTAGTTGAAGTTAAAAGTTTAAAGGTCCCATATTATGCACCATTATGTGTCTCTTGCCCCTAGAAATCAGTGAAGTCCATCCTTGACTTGTTCTGATGCTGAAAACATGCAGTGTTCTGGATGTCAGCCCTTCGTGATGCCACAAAGGCCACCACTGATAACTCAGTAACACCACTATAACATTAGGGACAATGCTGTTAGCACTGTGTTTGTTATGCCCTTCCAAACATGAGGAAGATCATGTTATGCATGAGTAACCGTGTTAGTTTCAGCAAGACTGAAGGCTGTAAACAGAGGGCTAAGTAGGTCGAGGTTTTTTTTTTTAAGCAAACATTGGGTTTTGTTTCTGTTTTTTGCAGAATTAATGTTGCCCGACTTCACTGGTGTCTGAAGTTGAACATTAAAGATCTGAAAATGTGTATGCATGGGACCTTTAAAGTGAAAAGAAGATGTTCTGTTCTGTCTGTGTATTGTGTTGCAAAGTCTTTAGCAAACTGATTTTTTCAAGTCAGTGCCTTGACATTTCAGTGTCAGCCTAATGTGTCTTTTTTCTTGTTTCTTCCTCTCAGGTGAAAGACTCAAAACACAAAAACAAAACTCACACTCAGACATTTTACACACGGCCAAACACCATCTTCTCTCCTTCTTTCCTGTCCTGCTTCTCACTCTTGTGCCACCTGGTCCTGCATGCCGCTTGTGAATCATTTTTATCTGCTGAGACTTTGTTTGTGTGTGAAGGTCAGAGAGGATCAGAAGACAGGCGTCATAGTGGGATAGTTACCGCCTGCAAGACATCATTTAGTTGCATGTATAAGCAGTTTTGTTGCACAGTTGCCCCATGGTTCTGATTGATATCTGATGATGGAAGGTGCTACTTTCTGCAGCACTGGCACTTGCATCTGAAACCCTGAGTTAATGTTGCAGTAAATCAGTATCAATGAAAAATAACTCAAATGAGCTTGAACTAAGACGCTACTGGCCACGTCAGACCAAAAAGGACAACAACAAAAACTCAAACTGTGTTAAACTGATCACAGTCAGTTATTGTTCACTTGAAATGCCCTCAATTAAATATTTCACTGGCCTCTACTTTTCTTGATTAACGCCATGGGCAAGTTCAACCGCGCTCATTCAAGGAGCCTAAAATGCAGATGTGAGTGGAGAACCACTAGGGGGAGACCAAACACAATTCTTTATTTATTCACTGATTGAAGCTATGGACGCAATGAGAAGCCTGCTGTTTACGAACTGGACAGTCTTGCAACGTGTGACTGTGATGTGTTGCAGCGGAACCCCGCCACAATGTGTACCCAGCTGTGATTGGAGCAGCCATTGGCGGGATGCTCTTTGCAGCCATCGTCACGGTGCTGCTGCTCGTGTTCATAATACGCAATCGTCGCACTAATCCCCGTGAGTTGCGCACACAAGACCCATCCAACACGCTGTTATTTTGCTGCAGTTTCTCCTCCTAAATGTGCTTTGTTTCTCCTCCCCAGGGCTACACGACATGCTGTTTGGTTTGTGAGTACTGGGCTTGTGAGAGTCATTAAAAGTGTGCCGTTTTCGTCAGAGACGTATGGCAGTTAAAGTTTCTTCTGCGTTGCTTTGTTTCGGGCAGACAGCACAGCCAGTCACGGGAAAACATCAACTTTCCGGAGGATGAAGTGGCGGGCGGGTCAGAGGAAGGAGGCCAGGGCCCTGCTGGATTAATCAGCCCAGGCAAGAGTCGCCAGTCATCATCAGCATCAGTCTTACCTTGTTTGTCCGCGGTGCTGAACAACACTGCTGGTCTCACTGCAGGTCCAGCCATCGCCATACCCAGAGCATCTTCACCCCTCACCGTCTCACCTCAGAGTGCCACTAGCACCGGCGGCCAAGCGCAGCCGACGCCTGAAGATGAGAATGAGCCTGTCAGCGTCACCATCACCGTCAAGGCTTCAGGGTCTTAGTCAAAAAAGAAAAAAGAAGCCTGAGTGGAGATCTTGTTTTGATTTCGCTATGTTTTCCTAAAATACAAATACATACAGTATATGCACATGAATAATGTATTATCCTTACATAATACTCTTATCTGTTGGTCTGATCTGATTGAAATCTAAAGTCAGAAACAATGATAGAAGAAGAACAAAAGAAAACTCTCCTTTTGCTCTTGATTCAGGCTCAGCCAGGCCAGCGGCATCTTGATGCCGGCCGACTGAGAACATAGAACTGCGTGCTTAATGAAGCCGTTATTAAGGGGTCAGAGCACATAGCCAAGAGTTACTGTGGTCCGCTTGCGAATAAAGACCGCTGAGTGCTGGATTACGTGCAACTTGTTTGTACCAGTCCCCGTGTGCACACAAGACAAACAAATATTCTTGTTTCGATTTATCAATGATATCAATCAATCGATGAAAATGCATCCTTATAGTGCTTTAACAACAAAACTGCTAAAAATTGTATACAATGTTTAAAAAAAAAGCCATCAGGACATACTATTAACGGGACTTAGAACATGCAAAAAAATAAATAAAGGCATATAAATCATTAATAAAACATCCTACCAGGCATTAAAGACCATTTTCAATAATTAAAAAAAATGTATTAAGTTCGGCGACACGGTGGTGCAGTGGTTAGCGCTGCCGCCTCACAGCAAGAAAGTCGTGGGTTCGATTCCGGGGCCCGGGCCTGGGACCTTTCTGTGTGGAGTTTGCATGTTCTCCCTGTGTCTGCGTGGGTTCTCTCCGGGTTCTCCTGCTTCCTCCCACACTCCAAAAAACATGCATGTGAGGTCAGTTGAACACTTAAATTGTCCGTAGGTGTGCATGTGAGTGTGAATGGTTGTTTGTCTCTATGTGGCCCTGCGATGAACTGGCGACTTGTCCAGGGTGTCACCCTGCCTTCGCCCTAAGACAGCTGGGAGAGGCTCCAGCAGACCCCCGTGACCCTGAATAGGAATAAGCGGGTATAGAAGATGAATGAATGAATGTATTAAGTTTCGATTTAAGTGCTGGCTGAGCAATACACCACAGAGTTCAGTGGCAAAGCACAGTGACTGTGCTACTGTGAGCATAAATTGGTCAGATGCCCGCAGGGTATGTTCGTAATTGTGGAGCGGGCAATGCTCTGATAGATTAAACAGGGCAAGGCCATCATTATCTCTGAAGACAAACACGGACCATCAAAATCTACCTCCAGAGCAAGCAGAAGCCAGAGGAGCAACCAGGACTGGAGTTGTTTGTTCCAGGTGGGCAGCAGAACTTTGAACAGCGGCGCCTGAGGAGGACTGACTCACAGCAGCGAGTGAGTGTTTTACTATATCTACTATACTATAATCTAGCACCGAGAGAATGAAAGCATGTTAGCATACGGCTTAACTCTTTAGGAAGAAGTACATTCAAAGAGCAAAGCTGTATAAAGATGTTTCATGTTTTAAGAACTGAAGCAGCTGTCAAACATCTTTCCTTGTTGAACGGACTGCGTGGATCTGTTGACCCTCAGTCTTATTTTTTGGAATTAAGTCACTGAGTAACAGGATTGTTTTGTTAACTGCGTGCCTCAGTCTCAACATCAACGTCCTTTTTGAAGCAAGTGTGTGTATGTGTATATTTGTGTATATATAAGATTAGGAAAATCCTCCACATTTTGCACAGTTTTTCAGTTTGAAAATGGAATTTCCTGTCCAGTGGCTTCCTGCACTTCTGCATCTCCTCATAATGGGTGAGCTAAAAAACAGTTATCTGCATGAATGAGGCACCATCATATATGCAAAGAAGATATAGAAAAGTACTTTAAAACTTAACTTACATTGACCATCATGCATTTTCTTTTCTGCATACAATGTGACATCACCTCCAAACCCTCCGAGGCCGACTGAATGTGTTGCAATCACTGCAGCCACCGCGGGTGTGTTTAAGAACTTTTTTGTGAACTTTAGGGGCCGAAGTTTTGTGTGACTGCACAGTGGAAAATATGCAAATTGAAGGAGGAACGTACAAACTGACCAGGCAGCTGCAGGAAGGCAGCAGGCTGATGTACAGTTGTCCCAAGGGTTACTACCCGGACCCGGTGCGGACGTACCTCTGCCAGGCTAACGGCTCCTGGACACCAGCACCCAAAACATTTCCCCGGCAGAGATGCAAGGGTGCGCTAAGATAAACTCCAGATGAAGATCTTCACAGTGATAAGCCTCCGTTACATGACAAAGAAAATCATTTTGCTTTGCATTGCAGTGGTGGAATGCCCAGACCCCAGTGTGCTGCTCTATGGAAGTGTGTCCCCTCCACAGCAGAGGTACTTTGTGGGCAATGAGACCACGACTGAGTGCTACTCTGGATACACAATGCGAGGCTCAGTAAGACGGGTCTGTTTATCCAACGGGAAGTGGAGCGGCCGAACTCCCATCTGCAGCCGTGACAGTGAGAATGAAAGCCTCCCACTCCCTCCTCTCTCTCTCATCAAGAACACGTCGGTGTTTGACTGCAGTTGTTTTGCTCGTCACTTCAGCGGGAGATCACTGTGCTGACCCTGGCATCCCAGCCGGCGCCTCAAGAACAGGCAACTCATTCGGGATCGGTGACAGAGTGAGATACCAATGCAACAGCGAACTGTCTTTGATGGGCTCTGATGAAAGGGTTTGTCAGGAGAGCGGCCAGTGGACTGGGATCGAGCCATCGTGCTACTGTAAGACACCATATGGCAAAATGGCTCAACTGTTCCTCTGTCTCTGGGCTTGTACGCTAGCAGACAACACTTTGGACTCACCCTATGAATTGACTGTGGTTTCTGTCATTCTCATGACTATTGACATTGCAGTTTCTCACTGAAGGCATCAAAACTACATATGAACACACATGGAATTATGGAGGAAACAATAAAAGTGTCAAATAACTCAAACATGTTTTATATTTAAATCTTTTAAAATAGCCAGCAGGCATAAAAATGATTGAACGTGTTTTTCTTTCATAATTCCATGTATCTTGCTCACATATTTGATGTCTTCAGTATCTATCTGCAGTGTAGGAAGATACACTTGCATGAGAAGGTGTGTCCAAACTTTTGACTGCTAGTCAACTGAATCAACTGACTGGGAAGCTCTTCTTCTCCTGCCTCCGTCGAACCCTTTGCAGCCTCGTCTCTCAAAGATCGCGTCTGCTTTACCTGCAGACTTCCAATCTCAGCATTTTTACCCAAATGTTCACTGTCCCTTCCCCAGACATGTCCAAACTATCTCAGCCTGGCCTCCATGACTTTAGCGCCAACACACCCAACACGCTATTCTCACCATGTTTTCCACACCTTTCCTTTCATTTGTGGTGACACTCTGATTAAACATCACACCTAACGCTTTTCTCCACACCTCAGAATCTGCTTGCAGATATGTCTTTGTCTTCTTTTAATGACGTGTATTTTGTTTCTTGAAGACAAATATACCTATGACACCCCAGAAGAGGCTGGACAAACATTTGGTCGAAAAATCCTGGAACGTCTCAATGAGATGGAGATGATAGATGGTAAGTCATGGACACTTTGTCTTGTTTTTTTGTTGTTGTTTTTTGTTCATATCATGAAAACCTCAAGGATTTGACAGTTGGAACTGGTGGCAGTCATTATTTTAACTTGGAGAAATTCAAATTCCAAGAAATATTGGGAAGTTATCTTTTCCATGGAAGCCTTTGTTAGCACTGTTTCGTCTCACTGAATGTTGTGTTTTCATGATGAAGATGAAGAGGAAGTTAGAGGTCTGTGTGGCCTTCACCAGTCATATGAAACACTCTTCAGAAACAGCAACAGGAACATGTATCCATGGGCGGCGTCTGTTATTGTCACGGTAAATGTCATCCGATTTTTTTTCAGCTTAGTCAACTGAAGAATCCTTGCAATAATAACCACAATCATGTGTTTGGTTGTTAACATTTTTTCCCTCTTCAGAAAGACTTGGTGCTAAGAACTTGCGCCGGCTCTCTGGTGACTCCTCAGTTTGTGCTGACTGCTGCCCACTGCTTCATGCTTGATGATCAACCTGAGGATGTTGGGGTTCACATTGATGGCAGACGGCACATAGGTGGAGAGAAGCTAGGAATGGATTTAAAGTTCACAAGCATATCCTAATTTTGCTATCTGCTCTGAATCTACAGTATATTTGAATTCGGGTTTTTAGTATTGCTATTTCAAAATGATTATTCCGATTCAAAGTCTTGATTGCGCTGCTGATTTTTCCCTTGTAGTGAAACGTATGTGGATACACCCGTTGTATAATGTGGCTGCACGCAAAGCGCAGGGTGTCAGTGAGTTCTACGATTACGACGTGGCTCTCGTCCGACTGACAGAAGATGTTGTCATCTCCACTGCCGTTAGGTGAGAACTCCTTCCCATGCTGTTGTGCTTGCTGTCACCCAAAGTGTACAAGGTGCAGCCAAGACATTTCACGGAGGCTGACTGCTTTAGGGATCCTGTCAGCCTCCTCCCAAACTAACTGAAACTGCTCCCTATTGGAGATTGGCAACATGGAGCAACATCTCAGAATGAGGGAATATTATGAACCGTCCTCAGATGCCATTGGAAATATGATTAAACTCTGGATCAATGTAATAGTGAAAAGCAATACTTGCTGAAGGGGATCAAATTTCTTGTACTATTCTCCTCAGACCTATTTGCATACCTTGCACTCAGCAGACCAGTGATGCCCTGAGGCTGAATTTAACCTGCACAGAACAAGGTTCGGCAACTCTACCAACATGCTGTAAATTCAACGTGTCATTGTTGTTGTTTTTGGTTCCTTTGGAAGGATGAAGGTATTTTGTCTCATGCCATCCAACAGAACAGATCCTGTTGAATGGGCACTTTGAGAGGCTCCAGTTCCTGACCAAAACACGCCAGGGCATGAGGCCAAAAGAAGTTTTGGCAAAGCTTCACGATAACGTGAGACTTGAGACAGCGACGCTGGGCCTGCATCTGACGAAGACACTCAGCTTATGTTTTGTTTCACAAACTTGTCGCTGCAGAGAGCCGAGTGCATCAGTCATGTGTTGAAGGCAGGTGGAATCACAGCAACGGATCCCAACGTTGCTGTCACTGATAACTTCCTGTGCACTGGAGGACGCATCCCTTTCAGAGATCATATAGCTTGCCCTGGTAGGTGACGCATGTAGTTCCATATTGTTTGGTTTAGAAAGAAATATGAATGAATTATTATTATTATTATTATTAGGCTAAATACTACTCCATTTATGTTTAAGGACACGCAAACATGAATTGCAGTGGGTATTTCTCAAGGCCTGCTGGCAAAAAAGTCATTTGGTCCAAGGTACAACGTTAGCAGTAGAGTGAAAAGTGTGTTTGTGTTTTCTCCAGGTGATGGTGGAGGCGCCGTTTTCAAGAACTATGAGCGCCGCACAATACAGGTTAACAACTGCCTTGTTAGACAGCACCGTGAAGATGCAGTACGTGCCTCTCTAAAATAATTCCTGTCACGCTTCACAGGTGGCGCTCGTCAGCTGGGGAACCAAAAATCTGTGCATTGGAGGCAGTGGAGGCGGCCTCATCGAATCAGACGATGACTCAAGAGACTTCCACCTTAATCTTTTCAGAGTTGTGCCTTTTTTGAAATCCATCCTAGGAAACGACACGCAAGACGAGTACGCACCACTGAAGTTTTTGGACGACTAAGCAATAATAAATGCCTTGATTTGTAAAAAAAAAAAAAAAAAAAAAAGTCTTCAACCAGAGTCGACAAAAACTGCAATGAGTGAATAGATCAAAAACAATGTTTATATTGATCTAGTAATGTTTTGTTAATGGATGCAGATGATTATGCTTGAGGGGGAACAGCATGTTTAAATCCCCTGTCGGGTTAGATTCATGTTACTTTCATAGCTCGACACTCAGAAATAGTACACTCTGCTTGCATCACGGCTTCTTTAATAATTTATTCATAATTTTGGTCTGAATCGTTTCAAACGTAAACGGCAAACGTAGAAATCCAAGTGCCAGAACAATGGATGATGCAACCACACACACAACACACACAACACACACACACACACACACAACACACACACAACACACACACACACACACACAACACACACACACACACACACACACACACACACACACACACACACACACACACACACACACACACACACACACACACACACACACACACACACACACACACACACACACACACACACACACACACACACACACACACACACACTTAAAAACATCAGCACAACAGCACAACATCTTTGCTTCCTCTCACTGAGGGCCACAGCCGTGTGGGCTCGCTTGAGGCGCTTCAAGGGAACTTCTGAGGACTGATGATGTCATGCAGCTTCAGTTTTATTTTCACAAAGTAGCGTTTAAACTCCAAACCGTCACCCTGGAAACACAGAGAGTTATTGTTTTCCTTTCAGAGATAAAGAAACCTTTTCTTCTCCCTGAGTTTCACCAACACCGACAAAAGCTTTTGTTTCCTTTAGACAAGGGGAACTTTTGTCCGAGATCTCATTGGTGTGCAGGAAATCAGTGGCATCTAATGTCATGTCAGTAAATGTCACTACCTTGTACAGAATATAAGCATTAATAAGATGTTGGAATTTTATATTCACATCATATCGTGCCAATAATGCTTTTGCTTTAAAACAGGATGCTGCTTCAACATAATTGAAGTCGTTTTCATTTGAACATTTTATTGGCTTCAGTTTTTTTCTTTTTTTTTTCTTGGTTAAACAGTGTAGAGAACTAGAGTGATTTAGAAAGATTTGTTTTTCCAGGAAACACTAAAATGTGTGCACTCCTGTTAGAAAACGCTGAAACTCACCTTGGACAACCTAAAGTCCAGCAGCACTTTTTGATCCATCTCCAGCAAATGAACCTTGAAGATGAGTTTGTTATTGCGTCTGTCCAGAGTGCTCACTGTCACCTGAGGGAGGGAGGCGAGGTGTTCTTCAGCATTCTACAACCTCAAGCTGCCACACCACAGTTAAGCTGAAGGCACAGAGGTACCTGTTTGTTGCAGGCGAGCTTGTATCCCAGCGTCAGGCACTCGCAGGCGTCTTTCAGTGCCGTCAATGACGCGTCCGCACTCACGGTGGTGAAGAAACGGGTCATTCTTCGCACCAGCCGCTGCCACGTTGACTGAAGGCAGAAGTTTGGATTCGTGAAGCAATGAGGAGAAACCCTAGAGACGCTTTTGCATGCAAACGACAGTCGCTTCTTTAATATCACCTGCCTTTCAAACCCGACGCTCGGTTTAAACTTCGGCATATCATATTTTTGGGCTTTGCTCTTTGTTTAAAATGCTCTGAGATTATTTAATTCTGCTACAAGTCAAACTAAATATTTCAAATTTTCTGTGTTCAGCTCTTTGTTTTGACGAGCGCAGCATCTATTTTCAAACAGCCTTTTCCTTTGGCTTTTAACAATGAAACAGACTGCAGTGGCTGTGCTTTTTACCTGGCTGGCCCCCGGTGTGCACAACAGCTGAGTGGTCAGCAGCATGTGCTCTGGCTTGATGGGTTGAGAAAAGCTGACCTGCTCCTTGCAGCAGGTCAGCTGCGACACCGCTTCAGAACCTCCAGCAGCCAAGTCGGGCTGAGACGTGGAAAACTGCATCCCGTCATCACTACACAGGACAGAGGATGGCATGAAGACTGCAGGGCCTGTGAAACATTTTGGTTTTCGACAAGACAAAGAACGCAAACACAAAACTCAGACCTGGACCTGGACCGGGATATTGGTGCCTCGTTTGGCTTAAGAAACTTGTTTCCGGATTCAAGAAGCGTTCGCTTTGCACCTGCGAGTTTGAACAGACACATGTATAAGTATAACAACATTAAAAGCAGAGCAGCTCCCGTTGCTCAAGAGTTGGGGCTTGCCTTGAGTAAACCAGCGGTCTGCCTTTATCTCTGCGATGGTGATGCGTGAATCTGGATCAGCCAGCAAGAACTTGGACAACAAACCTGAGCAGAAGACCACAGTTTGGATGAATGAGCGATCCATGATTTGAAGTATTTGTTATTATTGAGCAGATTATATTCAATTCAAAATCCACACACATCACAAGGACGTCAAAGGCTATCGCTGCTATTCTCATTGATTCGTTCCCGTGTTTCACTCTTACTCAGAGGCAGTGGCTGTATTTTCTTCCAGGGTGGCAAGTAGGTTTTTTTCTGAAGCCAGTCGGCGTACTCCTGACAGCTCTCGGTTGGCTTGTCCCACGGCAACTCTGTAGGAGATGAGAAAATACACACTTGTATCAGGTACTAAAAAATGCCAAATTAACCCGAGGAAAAAATTATTCTGTGTGCATTATGAATGAATGAATAATTTTTATTTTCGAATAGCTTCTGTGCACATCAACAAAACAATTTATGCAAAATATCAAAAACAACAACGAAAAGAAGAAATAGTGTCAAACACCCAAGAAATAATAATCATAGTAAATAATTTTGACACATATAGCATATCCGAAAAGGAGTGAGAAGAAGCAAAACTTATTAAATCTCATCCCCTTTCCCTAAGTTAAAAAAAAAGTAAATCAGTGCAAAGTTGTGTAACAATAAGGACAAAGTAAATTAATCATTCATACTGAGAAGAAAAAGAAAAACAACCAATCTGATTGAATTAATAACATTGACTATCGTGTAATGATGAAAATAATAATAATTAATAACAACACAACAATAATAGTCATAATAATAACAAATACTCCACAGCAAGTTTGACAGCCTGGATTCTAAGCAAATTTATCTCTATACTCCGAAAAAAATCATATCCCTGTAAAACCTTTGAGATTATGCAGGCATTGGCCAAATTGCCCGCTTCGCCGATGACTTATTGGCTAATTATGTATCTGCCTTTACTAATTACAATAACATTCATTTGTTAAACATTGTGGTACTGACATAACGCTGGAAATATGCTGTGACGGCGGCCTCATCTCCTGCAAACACTAAACCTTGCGAGATTACCTCCTGCCAACATGGCTGTGAGGACGATGCCACACGCCCAGACATCTGCAGGCTGAGCTTTGTACTCGGCTTGACTGAGCAGCTCTGGAGCAACGTAAGGAAGAGTCCCACACAAGCGATTCAGAAGTCGCTCATGTCCCTTGTAACGAAACATGGTGGCCAGGCCAAAATCTGTTAGCTTCAAGTTATCTAAGAGGGAAAAAAATATTATCAGAATGGAAAAAAAAAAAGAAAAGGAGACAATGAATTAACAATAAAAGGCACAACAAGATTGTTCAATCAAGTGGCTGATAAAACAAACTTGTTTACCTTTGTCGTCCAGTAAGATGTTCTCTGGCTTTATGTCCCTGTGGGTGATGCCGATGCCGTGCAGATATTCCTGCCAAAGTAGAGTTGAGTTTAACTTTAATGTCCACGAGGGAAATTTGTTGAAGGCATCAAATACATGCATAGCGTATAAAAACACATACAGACAAGAAAGACATCAGACACAGTGAACAACATTGCACATTCACTAAGCCAACACCAAACATCTTATAAGGCAAATGACATCAATCCCCGAGCCTCAGTTCATTGTGATTAAAGTGCAACTGGTAATTTAGCAAGAGCAGAATCACATGGTGCATGGCCGATAGCCACACAAGATCTATTTTCACTCACCACAGCAGATATAAGCTGCTTGAAAAATTTATGGGCATCTTTCTCTGGCATCCCGACATCAGGCTCTTGAGGAGGAGGAGGAGGAGGAGGAGGAGGAGGAGGAGGAGGAGGAGGAGGAGGTGGAAGAGGAAGAGGAGCACAACAATGTAATGACAATGTAAAGTTTCGTAGGGGAAATACAATCTTTATTATTCAAAGTAAAAGTGGCCACATCCTTCAACAAAGATGTGTTCATTTGTAATTTGTTGTTGAAAAATGTGATTGACGGATGGATTCAAAAGCGAAACTCTTTCAATCAAATGTTCTGCATTGCCTCACCAATTTGGTCGAACAGCTCTCCTCCAGAGCAGTATTCTAGAAAAAGATAGACGGTCCGTCCCTCCTTCCGTTGGCCATAGAAGCGCACAATGTTTGCATGGTTGAGCATCTGAAAAAGCAACACACGGCGTCTTTTCGGGTGAAAATCCACCAATTTATGACAGTGCTCCTTGTTTGCCGTCATGAATTTTTACATGGCAGTAATTTCACATGCATTTGACATATGTAAAACCTTTCAACCACATCATGTACACGTTCCTTGTGATTTGACTGCAAGTGTCGCATCATGTGTGCTACACATGCAGAACATCAGTCATGTTTCAACCGCTGCAGGTGCCAGCCAATGTGATTTATAGTGTTTGTGGCGTTTCTTCTTCTTTGCCTTTATGAATTTATTCCAAGTCATTTTTACCACGTGGGATATGCGTCGCGTGGTGCAGGTGGTCGGTTAGTTGTTGATGTGATAGACTTCACCTGTGTTCACGTGTCACTGCCTTTGCTGATAGCCAATCAAAATTTGGTCCAGCTTTTGTGGGGGATTGAGAGTTAGCGCTGCCCGGGCAGATGGTGCATAGACAACAAGGCCAAAAACGCAAAGGTGGTTCTGAAAACCTCAGGGATTAAAAAAAAAGAAATCCCTCCAGGAACTTGCAGCAACCAGTAAAAAACAAACAACAGGCCTATTCAGTGGCGGTTCAGGACCGAGATTAGCCACACAGCCAGTTCTAGTAGCAGCAGCATTAGCAGTGGTGAGAATCAACAGCCAGATGTTAGCCAACATGCACCTGAGTCCAGCAGAAAGAACCATGAGTCCGACCTGAGTCCACATTTCTTTTTTTTTTTTCAGTTTTCAAATGTGACTTTGCTATTTTCAGTTTAGTTCTCATTTTCATACATGTTCTGTGTTTTTTTTATTATCTATTTTTTAAATAGCATTTTTTTTTATTGCAATGGGCTTATTGTTGTAATTATGTTGCACTCTATTTATTTACACATGATATAGTTATTTAGTTCTAACAGCCTGGCACATTGGTCGGCCAAATGTTATTGTATCAACGACCTGTTTGCATTAACATCACTACACTGCTGTAATTATTTTACTGTAGGCTACTGAAGGGTTCAGGTTAATGTTTACTATCTGATTATTGTCCAAAACACCATCAAACCGCGCATGAAGTGGGCCGGTCTATCAATGATTGTTTTTATTATTATTTTTTTTTAATCCTTTGGATAGTAGCTCAACAACCACCAAACTACAACTGACATACCTTGTGCACGCAGACCTCTTTCCTGACACTGTCGGCACATTCTTTGGCCTGAGAGGTGTCGATGACTTTCACTGCCACCGCCTCCCCTGACTGCCTGTTGACGAGCAGCCTCACCCTGCAAACGCAACAAGAAAAAAACAAAACAAAAAAAAAACAACAACAACAGTAATAAGTGAGTCTGCTAAGTTGCAGAAGACCTGAGCATAACGTGTTTTTAAGCGCAACGTGTAATGTGCAGCAGAAATAGACGATTCATACTCTCCATAAGCTCCCTCTCCAAGTATCTGAACCACGTCCCAGTCCTCCACGAAGGGCACAGCCATGCTGAAAATAATAATCAATGAGGAAGAATCAAGGTTCGATTCAAGAGACGAAGTTTGAGGTCAAAACGCACGAAGAGATCCACGCTAATACATCCGACGTGTGTAGCTCACATATGCAAGTCTGTTGATTAGCCCGAACCCGAGAACCGTCAGGGTGACGCCTAAACTGCGCCGTTCAAAGTCGATTTAAGCCAAACGGTACAAGCGTTTCAATGCGACGGTAAACAACGTCGCGACCTGTACAAAAGCAGTCAGCCGGCAGCGTAACCCACACTTACTTTTTCAGAGTTTGACAAATGTTGCGCGCATCTCCAGCAGCCAGACAAGTGATGTTGCACAAATTTGGCGCGGTGTTGTTTTTCTGTGGACTACTTCCGTCCTACGTCCTTCCGGTTCACTTCTTCTTCGCGTACTTGCAAGAGTGCTTTCCTGTGCACATCCCCGCCCCCTGGTAAAGACGAATTGTTAACTGAGCAAACTGCAGCTCTACATATCATCATCGCGCTTCATAATTGAGAACGAGACAACACTTCCGCGTCTTTTAACTCCGTGTGGAATATAATATTTCAGAGACTTAAACATTGTAACAGATTGTTCTGTGTTATCTGCAAAAAAAGGAGGTGTGTCCCTACAGCAACTCTGGTGGAATCTCTTACAATATCATCATATAACACATTCTAAATGTTTCATATTTCAAAAACCATGTTGCAAAATCTGTGGAAAAAACATGAGCAAGGACAGTTTTATTCCCTCTAAATTATTTGAATTATGAAGTAACATGCAAAGACGATTGAATGCCAAGGGTCAGGCCAGCACACAACATCAGCAAAACAACTGCGACTGTGAAAATGTGACAGTTTCTTTCTTTCTTTCTTTCTTTTTTCAAAAATAATTAAAATTAGGCATATCATATTTCCTCAACAATGAATTTAGCCAGTCAAAGGATGGTGTGGTCAGCGAAAGGAATAACCTCAGTAACTTTCTGGCAGTTGTTGTCAATCAATAAACTGAAGCAGTGTGTCAACATGTATTGCTCAAAAGTGGCTCTGGGTTTTTGGGAAATGATAAAATAAATGTTTGTACTCTGTCGTGGTTTCACAATTGTGATGTTTTTCTCTTGTGTAATATCCCTGTGTGTGTGTGTGTGTGTGTGTGTGTGTGTGTGTGTGTGTGTTTACATCTAACTCAAAAGTTGGAAATTGTGTGGATGTTTCTCGTAACAAGGATTATTGATCTCCCCTTATTTAGACTCTGGTTAATAATTACACAGACATCTTTACTCCTAGCCCCCTTTTCCGGACATCACAGTCCATTTTAATAAATTTAGAACTCCTGTTAAATCTAGTCATTTTTCAGTTTTGGAGTTTGATTTCCAACATGGGATTTTCAGTCTACTGGCACTTTCTTGCTGCCCTTATTGGCCTCCTCTACTCAGGTGAGAAACAAACATTATTAGAAACCTACAGCATATTTATGTTCTGATTTCCAGTTGATCAAAAACAACATTTGACAAATTTTTTTCTCCCAAAGTTAAAGTTAATTCGCCTACCAATTAGATATTACTGGTGGTTAAACAGTGAAACTAAACATAATATTCTATCTTTATGAGTTTTGTTTAACCTTGTTTTTTTTTCTTATTTTTTCAGTGGTTATTGTGCCAACCTAAAAATAAATGTATTTATTTTTTCATGTGTACTATTGACAGTTGAGTATTAATGCTATGTTCTTACTGTGTGCATTGTAATAATTGAGCCACAGTGTTTACTAACTTGAACAAAAACACAGTAAACAACATCTATTAACGTAACTAAAACCCCTCAACATACGTTTTAGGAGGTGAAGTTCTGGGTAATTGCACAGAGAAAAATGTGCAAATTGAAGGAGGTGTATACCATCTGACCAAGCAGCTGCAGAGAGGTAGCGTGCTGGTCTATGAGTGTCCCGAGAATTACTACCCATATCCGGATGCGACCCGCACCTGCCAGGCTAACGGCATCTGGAAGCCAAAAACATTCAAACGTCCAAGATGCAAGAGTAAGTTGAGAGATTTATTTCAGACAAAGATATTGTCAGGGATGAAACGATGCATCTTGCTCTGCCTCAGCCTCCGTTACATGACAAAGAAAGATCATTTTGCTTTGCATTGCAGTGGTGGAATGCCCAGACCCCAGTGTGCTGCCCTATGGAAGTGTGTCCCCTCCACAGCAGAGGTACTTTGTGGGCAATGAGACCACGACTGAGTGCTACTCTGGATACACAATGCGAGGCTCAGTAAGACGGGTCTGTTTATCCAACGGGAAGTGGAGCGGCCGAACTCCCATCTGCAGCCGTGACAGTGAGAATGAAAGCCTCCCACTCCCTCCTCTCTCTCTCACATCAAGAACACGTCGGTGTTTGACTGCAGTTATTTTGCTCGTCACTTCAGCGGGAGATCACTGTGCTGACCCTGGCATCCCAGCCGGCGCCTCAAGAACAGGCAACTCATTCGGGATCGGTGACAGAGTGAGATACCAATGCAGCCGCAAACTGTCTTTGATCGGCTCTGATGAAAGGGTTTGTCAGGAGAGCGGCCAGTGGACTGGGATTGAGCCATCGTGCTTCTGTAAGACATTGTAAACACACAAAATTTGCTTTTAATTTAATATGATCAAAAATATGTCATTCCAAGATTTGCTTCCGGTCGAACAGAGACAAAGTATGTTTTTTCTTTCTTTCTTTTTTTTTTTTTTTTTTCCAGCATTTTGTGGAATTAGCCGCTAACCCAAACCCGATGCACAATGTTGCTTTTTGTCGCAAAACATTGAAGAGAGGCCATTCTTTTTTTTCCTATGCAGAATCAACACACATGCTGTTTATCTTCAGCAAAGAGTCAATTGCAGGTAGTTAGGCCTGCTGATAGGGACCCAACTAACCTACTTTTTCACTGCAGCCTAAGCTGCCATTGGAAAGTGATATAGCTTGAGGAACTCCCCTCTTTGCTACTCTTGAACTATCAGAGTGGAAAAGTGATTTTTATGTATTTGCTCAAACTGGAAATTATTCTCCTCTTGCATCTTGGCTTTCACCTTTTTTTATTAGTATTTTCAGTGGAGTTCCAGCAAGGGTGGAACTTGCTTGGCTTCTCTTCTTTCCCCATGAGTTCAATAAAATGGGAGAAACAAACGTAGAAACATGGGCCAAATTATCAAAGCCAGGATTGAGCATCCAGATGTTTTTTTAACAGGTGAAAGAGTGATAAAAGACTCTTTTGCAAAATGTTGAAGTTGTTTTTCTATTTTGTTGTGTTTATTTGTTGTTGTTGTTGTTGTTTGTTTGTTTTTTGCTTCTTTTAGTCAGTTATACCTATGACACTGCACTGGAGGTATCCCAGGTATTTGGCAGAGAAATCATAAACAGCCTCACCAATTTAGAGTCAGTTGGTAAGTATTGCATTTTTAATGCGATGTAACTGGGCCATTTTAAAATCTCTGGCTTTACTTCAAATAAGAAATAGCTTCTCATCTGAATAACTTTAAAATAAATTCTTGTAATGGTTTAATATATAAGTTCTGTAAATCCACTGTCTATGTCTGTTCTAACAACCTCAACACAACTGATAGGATATCAGCAAACAAAAACAAACTTCAAAACTAAAATCACTTGACACAATGTCGAGATCAGTTAAGTTTTGAAGAAATTACAATTTAATTAACACGAAAACGGCATCTTGTTGCCGCTTTATGCTGAGTAAAACTAAGCAGCTGCTTTTGTGCATTTCATCGGGAGATTCCTTAATTCAAGGCTGAGAGTCACGAGTCGATGTCTGATTTAAACAAAAGCAGATTTACAGACACAAGCGTTTTCTTCTTTCTGTTCAGACGACATAATGGGGACCAGAACAATTAGAATTCCCAAAAACGGGACACTTCTAAACATCTACATCGCAGTAGACGTTTCCGAGAGTATAGAAGCAGATTATGTCAAGAATGCAACTAGAGCTGTCAAACAACTTATTACCAAGGTAAGATGAAGGATCATTTTATCTCTATCAACTTTAAAGTGTGCATGGTGGTTGAAAGGGGTGGGGTTTGAAAACAATCTTTCGAAACCCTTTGTGTTCAGCTCTGAGTCAGTTCAAAGGCCTAAGGTGACGTTCAGGGTTGCATGAAGACTTTCATGGTTTCTGACCACGTTGTAGAAGTACATGAGAGGCATGTGTCTGGTTCCCATTTCGTCCATGTCTGTGTGTCAGTACACACTGCAGGAGCCTCTTTTCTCTCGACCGAGAAGCAATCACAAGCAGATTGTTACACAGTGTTGTGTTGCATTAATAGAACAGAATAGAATGCCCTTTATTGTCATGATACACATGTACAATGAGATTAAAAGCAGCTACTTCAGAGCAAACCTACAGTGTACATAGAATACAGCAACAGAAGATGAAGAAAAATAGATTTCAATGATAAATAAATGTATGTATCAATAAATAAAATAAGATAAAATAAAGTTATATGTGTGTATGTATGTATGTATGTATGTATGTATGTATATACTATATATATATATATATATATGTATATCTATATAGTATAATTCTTAACCATTCTACATGCAACGGTTCACAACAAATTATCCATCACTTCACGTTTGTCTTCTGCAGATTTCATCATTTGCTGTGACGCCAAACTATGAAATTGTCTTTTTCTCCTCTGAAATTTTGCAAGCTGTCAACATTCTAGATTTTTATGATGGTCTTAGTGTTGATTTGCTTGAAATCCTGGACAATTTTGATACAGGAGGTAAGTAACATGTCGCAGTTTTAAATATATATATATATATATATATATATATATATATATATATATATATATATATATATATATATATATATATATATATATAATTTGGATATGTGGATAAAGTTTTTTTGTGAGTTTTTATTTCTTTGTCTGTTTTTTTCCTCAAAGATCGAGATGGTGGAACAGACCTGAACCTTGTCTTTCGTCACTTTTTGGATCGCATGGCTTTTATAAAAGAGAGAGTTAAAGTGCCAGTGTTTAAGCAGCAGTATCATGTCATTATTGTTTTCACAGATGGTAATTTCAGCCTTTCGATGTATCAAATACATATATGATATCTTGCATCATTAATATTAATTCAAATAAACTTAAAAGAATTGAAAGGAGCAGCTAATAATTTGCTGGAAAGATGGTTTCCTATGCCAGTTATTATTCATCTTTTAATTTGTGACTGTAGGCACTTCACATCCTTCAATAATTCAACTAAAAACTCACCTGTTTCAACTTTCAATTGTTTGTTTTACTTTTTCCTTATTTATTTTTAATTGAATGGATTTTTCTCACCACAGGTATATACAATATGGGAGGCTCCCCTCTAGAGACTGTGGCGAGAATAAAGAACGCGGTTTACTTGAACCAAACCAGTGAAATGGGGAATGACAACAGAGCGGAACATCTGGGTGAGAATACATTAGGCCACACCCACAAACCTGGCTTTGCGAAAACCCCAAAACACAAACAAAAACACAACAAAAACAAAACGCAGAAGGTGTCGAAAGCAGGGGGGGAACCAGGTTCCTGCTGTTCCTGCTGTTCCTGCCTCACAGACAACCATATGTGTGTTCATATCCAACCATCTAGAGCGCAAATTACGGCTAGGTTACCTGACCATATTTTGCGCTGCTGACTCAGGTGCTGTATTTCTGTGTGTTTTGTACCTGCATATCATTAGGGTAAAAATCAACACTAAAGTGCCATGCTGCTGTCGCATTTTGTCATCTTCATGCAATCTAACTTGTACTTTGCCAACCAATTATGACGTTTGCTCATATCTTTCATTCCTTTCTGATGTAGATATTTATACGTTTGGCATCGGAGCAGAGATTTTCTCTGACGACCTGAAACGCCTCACAGTCGGAACCGGGGGAAGGCACTTCTTCAAACTGAAGGACTATTCTAATTTGCAAGAGATCTTTGATCAAATAATTGGTGAGAAAGATTTTTCTCTCCTGTTCCACCCTTCAGGGACTGACAAGACCAGTGTGGAGCTGGTGTATGTATACTGGGGTTGATTGCAGTGGATGAGCTGTAGGTGTACGGATTAGCTGAGTGAGAGAAGAAGTGGTCTGAGTAGTGGGAAGGCACTGACAGTGGGTTGGATTCCGGGGCCCGGGCCTGGGACCTTTCTGTGTGGAGTTTGCATGTTCTCCCTGTGTCTGCGTGGGTTCTCTCCGGGTTCTCCGGCTTCCTCACACACTCCAAACACATGCATGTCAGGTCAATTGAACACTTAAATTGTCCGTAGGTGTGCATGTGGTGTGAATGGTTGTTTGTTTCTATGTGGCCCTGTGATGAACTGGCCACTTGTCCAGGGTGTCACCCTGCCTTCGCCCTAAGACAGCTGGGAGAGGCTCCAGCAGACCCCCGTCACCCTGAACAGGAATAAGCGGGTATAGAAGATGAATGAATGGTATAAATGTGTGTGTGTGTACATGATTCTACAAAGATGTTCGATTGACTCAATTAACATCAATTAACATCTGATTATGTCAAAGTCAATAGAACTCTCCCTGTGTTATTATTATTATTATTATTATTATTATTATTATTATTATTCATTCATTCATCTTCTATGCCCGCTTATTCCAATTCAGGGTCACGGGGGTCTGCTGGAGCCTATCCCAGCTGTCTTAGGGCGAAGGCAGGGTGACACCCTGGACAAGTCGCCAGTTCATCGCAGGGCCACATAGAGACAAACAACCATTCACACTCACATGCACACCTACGGACAATTTTAGAATATTCAATTAACCTCACATGCATGTTTTTGGACTGTGGGAGGAAGCCGGAGAACCCGGAGAGAACCCACGCAGACACGGGGAGAACATGCAAACTCCACACAGAAAGGTCACAGGCCCGGGCCCCGAAATCGAACCCACGACCTTCTTGCTGTGAGGCGGCAGCGCTAACCACTGCGCCACCGTGTCGCCCATTATTATTATTAATATTGTTATTATTGTTAGAAATATCATTTCATGTTTGTGTGGTTTTATGTGCAGATGAGGCTCAAGTCAGGGGTATGTGTGGTCTGCACTTTGGGTATGACCATATAAATGGAACATTAAATGAACGGAACAGGAGGTTGTACCCATGGGCGGCTTCCATTTCCATCACAGTGAGTGATGATACTTTTCATTTTGTGCAAGTTGTGACTCAACAGAATGGAGTGAACATCAAAGACATTTTTTTCTGCATTTCTTCCTTTTTACTAAACTTCTAACAAGCCCATTTTCTTTTTAAACTAGCTCGATGGAAACAGAAGGAATTGTCTGGGCGCTCTGATTACGCCTCAGTTTGTGATAACTGCTGCTCACTGCTTTGTTTTTGATGATTTACCTGAGAATATCGACGTTGAAATCAGCGATCAAGAACCCATGAGTAATAATAAATGTTTATTTAGTGTATTAGTAACTGTCCAGCATTCTCTTTAATAGTTTTCTGTTATCAGTTCTGCAAATAATCAACCAAAATTGTTGCTCTCACCCCCATTTCCAGAAAAAGTGGTTAAACGTCTCTTTTTACACCCAAAGTACAATGTCAGTGCTAGAGTAAAAGAGGGTGTGAAAGAGTTCTACGACTACGATGTGGCTCTTATCCAGTTGGCGGAACCTGTTCAGATATCCATTTTCGCAAGGTGAGAACTCAAGATTAGTAGACTTCATATTCAGCTGACATGGGCACTTATTGTTTGTTTGTTTTGTCATTGCGTAAAGAACCTAATCTGCATCTGTCATAAACACTGGTGCTTGTAATTTGCTTAAAAAAAAAAAAAGGACCATTCGTCTAATTGTTTTTAAAATCTTATTTCTCAGGCCGATTTGCATACCTTGCACCCTGGAGACAAACACTGCTCTGAAACTACCTGCAGATTCCACCTGCTTACAACAAAGTAATGCTGCTCTCATTGTTTAACCTGAAAGAACAGAGGCGCTTATTTTGATCAAACTGAAAGCTTCGAAGTTACACAAAACTACAGAAAAGCTCAATTTTTGCGGTTTACTGTATGTCTGTGTTCTCTTAATATAGAGAAATTTTTGTTAAAGAATCAAATGGAGACACTCAACTTCCTGACAAAATCACACGGCCTACAGAAAAAAACCGTCCGTGCAAAGCTCGGGGATAGTGTGAGTTTTCTGAGTTGACTACTGCATGCACCTTGTACTCCATTCTTTACATTTTGGCAGATTTGACTGAGGTCACATTTCATTCTGAGACTCATTACTTACAGAGAACGGGGTGCATTAGCCACGCATTACAGGCAGAGGGCATAACAACCAAAAAAGCTGAGGTGGCTGTTACCGATCACTTCCTGTGCACCGGTGGGCTTCAACCTGAGAGAGATCATATAGCGTGCACAGGTACAGAATGGTCTCACCTGCACAGGCGTAAGATTGATCCACGATTGCTTTTGATCCCAGAAACATCAACTTTAGTTTTTATCTGTCAGGTGACTCTGGAGGTGCAGTGTTCAAGACCTTTGAACATCGTACAGTGCAGGTAAACAGGCCTTTCCTCTCCACCAGGGCCTCCACAAGTGCTTGAGAGTGGCAGTAACTGTCTGTGTTCTCTTCAAGGTTGGAGTGGTCAGCTGGGGAACCAAGAACAAGTGCAAAGGGGGCGGCCTCGTCGAGTCAGACGCGGACTCCAGAGACTTCCATATCAATCTTTTTGATGTTGTGGATTTTCTGAAATCCATCCTGGCAAACAAGGAACAAGATGACTTTGAACCTCTTGTGTTTTTGGAGAACTAGTAAATTTGTGACATAAGCTTACCTCATGAAAATCTTCAAATGGCCACCATGATGACATACGACAACACATGCAATCAAGGATAATTTGAGAGGTAAAGAACATAAACTGAGAAGATTTAACATGACAACTAGAATGCATTACCGTTCAGCACTTTCACAAGGTGAGCTGTGACTGGTTTGTAAACTAATCTACAGCCCTGACATGTGAGCACATTGTAGTTTTAGCTGTTTACCTGTATCGCTATTTGATTTTTGCATAAAAAAGCTATGTTTTCTGTCAGACTGACAGTTTGTTTTGAAAGTTGATTTTTATTTGCATCCAAGATGATAATAAAATAATAGAAAGGAAAGGCAAAGCTCTAGATAGGAAAAGCTGGTTTTGCCTTCACAAACCGGTTGTTGCATCCACCTCTTTGAACTAATACGGCTTTAAAAAGATATTTAAAAGAGAAATAAAATATAGCTACGGCACTTGAAAGGTTTCATCAAAATGCCCTCCATGCATCAGGTCTGCTGATTAAGCTGTCCGGCCTCCCTGCAGGTCAGTGACTCAGGCTGGACTCCAGCGTTCTGGCAGGCATACGCAATGCAGACTCTGAGTCTGGCTGGATGCCAACTCACATCATTTAAATTGAATTTAGCGAAGAGATTCAAAGGTTTTTTTTGTGAGTAAGTGAGTTCCTTTCTTTCTCTCTCTGGCTTTGACATGGAAATGATCTGGGATTGTCATTCATTGCTGTGTCTTTATGGCCCACCAACAAATAAGGCCAGTGCAATATAACTGATTTGTTGCGGTCAGAGCAAGTTTATGGCTTAATCAAGTATTTTACCTATTCCTTTTTTAAACAGAGCAAACTGATTGCTTATCTATTAAGTTCTGTGGAAAAGCAGGGGAAAACTGAGAATTTCTGGGTAACTTGTCAAAACATATGAGAATAGGAGCTTTTTTTTTTTAAAAAATAGTGACATTCCACTGATATTGTAAAAAAAGAGAGAGAGAGAGAGAGAGAGAGAGAGAGAGAGAGAGGGGGGGGAGAGAGAGAGAGAGAGAGAGAGGGAGGTCCATGATGTACCGGCCTCCCGTGGGGTAAATTCATCCAGTTTCTCTTTCACTAATTAAGGGAGGAGGGAGGAGATCAGTGGTAGGAGGGGCCAGAGATGGACAGACCGACTGTGTGTGAGAGGAGAGGCAAATGAGAGACACCTAATTGAATGAAAGCCTCTCTGAGGCTGTAAACATAGGATGAAATTTAAGTTCCCCATTCAATCCCCGCGGACGACTCAGTTACCGCACCGTCTTCCAGACCATCACCTGCTAATGCTGACATCCCGTAGCCCGCTTTCAATTTGAACAAAAAGCCCATTTGGCTGAAATCAATCCGTCACACCATTAGAAGGCTTGAGATGGAGCAACACGCCTGCAGAATGGACGTTCTGGGCAGACCACCCCTTCAACTGCCGCACTCGTTACCAATTCAACGCCAGCAGCACACGCAGCATCTTCCTGATGAAGCGTCCCACTGCTTAAACCCCGGCTGATCTGTCTCTCGGTGAGCCCTAAATCAACCTTACAGGGCCATTTTAGAAATTACTACCATTAAGAATTGCCGACATACACTTTTCCCCCATTTGTGCAGAGAAAAGCAGGTCATGCTCACACGCCTCCGCATCTTCTGCTGACGTTTGGATATAAAAGCACCCTTGTATGAGTGGAGGGCTTGGATGTCATATTCATCTTGGAGTAGTTTGTATGTTCCCTGTAGGAATAACAATTAAACAACACTCAAAAGGTTAACATGATTACAGATACGTAGAAAAAGACATGTTGGAGCTTCTCACTGTTTGTTTTGTTTGGTTTATATACCGGCCACATAAAAAATTGCAATGTAACAACCCGTTATTAGCAACCACAATGACACGAAGGGTGGACATAGTTTTTTCAAAACCCAGAAACCTCTTTATTGACTATAAAGTGGGTCATCCCTTCTGACATATGGCTTTGTGTGTGCTCTTTTCATGGGTTTTCAGTGGGCGGGACTCCTACCGGGTAAACAGATGAGGTCATGCGGTGGTTTGTTTGTTTTGCCAGACCTCTGTCAATCAAATAAACCACACCCACACAGTTCAGAGGAAGATTTCTTATGGTCTCTTGAGTCACATGGATCTGAATATTCTAAACTTTATTATTTTTCTTTGTTAAAATGTAAATCACATGTGGATTATCTTTTTATCTGGATGGAGGTATATTTATTTAAAGCCAATTAGGAAATAAACGCCCTCTTCAAAATAAAATGAAACACTCGTGTCCTTCTGGGTAAATCCTCTGTTTCCTCTGTAATAGCAGCACACAAACGGATGGACATTTTGTCTTTATTACGGACCAGGGAGCCATATTTCAAAAAAGAAAATTCCTTATTGAGTTAGAAGAGATCATTTTCATGTAACACTTTTGTGATGGTAATCGAAGGCTTAAGTAATAAAGGAAGGAGTGAAATCTGCCTCCTGTCAGCGTTTACGATGAGAAGCACTTGCATGATTAGATGTCTGGCAATCGATGCAGCATCTTCTCCCAATCATTAAGACTGCTCTTAACAGATTACAGCCCCCTCTCAAACACGCAGCCTATTCTCCTCCGTCTCCTCCTCCTCCTTCCCTCCTCCTCCTCCTCCTCCTCCTCCTCTTGCTCCTCCTTCACTCTCAAACATTCTTGCCTTGCGCAGACAGAGATTACATATAGGGGATTTGCCTCTGAGGCTGCTTCCCCTTTGAACTTCCTTTCAAGCATTTCTGATGCCAAACTTCGGTTAATCTGGATTACTTGCCGGCCAATTAGACCGTGGTATATCAAACTAGTCGGTGAAGTGACGACCGTCAGAGATGGACCTGATCGTGATCTTCTGCTGCCTCCTGCTTTTCTCGTTCGATCCAGCTGTAGCCACGAGCCTCATTACAGGTAAGCTGCGCGCAAAGCAACTCAATACAAAGACGCACATTTCTCAATTAAACATGCATCCATCTTTGGTTCCCTCATGGCCTGACCTCTTGACACTTTTTTGGGGTGCGCGTTGGGTGACCTCTCAGCGGATCTGTTCGAAGCCAGAGGTAGGCAACACACTCTTCTCCCACAAAGCCTCCACAACTGTGTCTGCAACTGAGAAGCTAGTATCAAACGGATATGGAAGCGGTTGGCGCTTCGTAACGAGTTCTCCGAATATGATTGCAGGCCAACGAGTGTGCAAGGCAGGAAAAGGTAAACCGTGCTACAAGCTGGCCTACTTCTCCGAGCTCAGACGGAGGCTGAACTTCATGGAGGCAGATCTGGCCTGCAGGCGGGACGGGGGGCAGCTGCTCAGCATCGAGTCCGAATCTGAGCAGAAGGTGGTGGAGCAGCTCATCACAGAGCTGCGTCCAGCCGATGGAGACTTCTGGATCGGTCTCCGCCGGAACCACGGAAACGAGGACAGCAGCTCAGACTGCTCCCCACAGTACTACTGGGCTGATGGGAGCAAATCTACCTTCAGGTAGGTGGAGGTGGAGGTGGGAGGGGTTCTAATACCGTCAAGAGGTCCATTAACTTTTGAAACAGTGATATATTTCTTTCAGTTTCCAGAAAATACATTTTGGGTGAAGGCATAACTGTCTTTATTACTAATCCTGTTTTCCTTCATCAAGGATTTTTATCTAAAGAGTTCCAGATCTTCAGGCTGCTTCAGTTTCTTATGTGTGATGTGATTGACATGAAATTGTTTTGTTTTCCTGAGAAAGTATTGACTTGTACCGGCCCTGGACTCAACAACATGTGTTGGTTCAGAGGTGGACAACCTTTTGCAAATTACTCAAAATAATGAAACACAATTTTGTATCATTCTAAAAAAAAAAAGACATGCTGTGTGTGTGTGTGTGTGTGTGTGTGTGTGCACGCGTGTGTGTGTGTGTTCTAGGAACTGGCACTGGGATGAGCCTTCATGCGGCTACGAGGTGTGTGTGGTGATGTACCACCAGCCCTCTGCTCCCCCCGGCATGGGCGGGCTGTACATGTTCCAGTGGAATGATGACAACTGTGAAACAAAGAACAACTTCATCTGCAAATACACTGCAGGTATTGCTGGAACACAGTGCTGCCACATTATTCTGATTGAGAAAAAAAGTCCAAACTTTTCTAACCACGGCGTGTTTTCTGCACAGGGGAACCTGAGGACCCCTCCCCTTCCCCCAACTCCAATCAAACAAGTAAATCACACTCGATATGACTGTTAAATAAACAACTTTATTTGATGTAGCAAAGACGTTATGCCATCTTTTTTTTGTTTTCTGTGTTTTTTTTAAATGACAGATGTCTTCTCTCCATCCGTGTTGCCGTGGAATCCAGGAAACAGCAACGGGAAGCGACCTCCAGGTAAACAGACCGGAAACCCGCTCAGCCCCCCGACTGAAACAGAAGCACGAAAGTCTCTCAAGTGGAAACGCTGACATTGCTTCTGTCTGTTTTCCAGCTCTGAATCTGTTTTACATTATCATCCCCATCATTCCTCTGATCGTGCTCTTGCTGACCGTCGCTGGAGTTTGCTGCTTTAAATTACTGGCCAGACGGTGAGGAACCCATATATGACACGATAGAACATTATACGTTATAATTGGATGTAACAATCATAAAGCACACATCAATGATTATTGCGTCTGTGTTGTCACACTTCCTGAGATACAAAGCGGGTTCGTGACCATTTTTGATTTTTGATTTTTTTTTAAATGATTTTGAATACAAAGAACCTGAATAATTACTTGTGGGCATTTCAAAGACACAAAGTCCAGTGTAATAGCTGTTTAGATCATTAATGTACAGTGTCATCGCTGAACATGAACTGGCATTTACTCCAATCTAATCAATGACTGACTTTAATTTACACTGTCGAGCTCATTAGCTGTAAACCAGTAGCCATTTTTAAAAACATCACAAACAAAAGTATGCATAAATTTCGGGCAACACTGTTGCATCCGCATCCCTTGCAAAAGCCAAACAGCTTCTGGTTTTACTTGGAAACACTGATCTCAGTTTGTGTCTGCCTGCGTGCGATGCAGGCGGAAGAAAGAGCAAAAGTCGGAGGTTTGCCAGACGGAGCCGGGCCCCAGTCCCACGCCCACCGACGTCTACAACGTCATCCGCTCCCAGAAGGACGACGACCTGGTGTCGGCACGCCCAAACACCAAGAACACCTCCTTCCTGTGCTCGTCGCCCGACACTCCGACAGGTGACTACGACAACCTGGGCGGCCGGGACACAGAGAGTGGATTTGTCACGCTTGCCAGCACGGAAAGCGGCTTCCTGAACTTTGACCTGAACGACCTGAGCCTCGGCCGTCGCGGCACCTTCTACGACACCAGCTTGGGCCGCACGGGGAAGAGGGACTTGACCGCCGGCACTCTGGGTGGCTCGGGGCCGAGGGAGTTTTGCGACAGGAGTCTTGGCCGCCGCACGACGAAGAGCGAGCACTACGGCACCGGCAGCTACGTGGACCACGGACTGTACGACGGCAGCGTGAGGCGAGGCAGCGACATCTATGACTCCAAAACTAGGTCAGGAAGTCACACGATGAGGCCGGATCTGTATCACACGTATGTCACCAGTGGCAAGGAGGAGACTTTCCAGACCAGCCTGAGTAACCACGGAAACCAGAAATCCTACCAGGCCAATCTGGATTGCTACATCAGCGGCCTCACGCTCGGTGGCAAAGGGAGGTACTTCAATGAACAGGACTGGATGAGCAGGCATAACTACTGATTCTCCACAGAAGTCTTTGTGTTTGTGCATCGTGAGGAGAAGACAAGTGGAGTTGAAGAAAAGGTTCTGCTGCATATATATTCAAGCGGCTTTTGGGACACAAGTTGGACATTGAGAAAAAGTGCCACTAATGGCATCAGTCGCATTAAGTCTGACATCCTCCATCTGTGCTCAAGACTACAAAAAAAAACAAGATCACAATCCAAAATGTCAACACCAGTTCAGAGAAGTGATTTTTGTTACAACTGCAAGATGTTAAAAAAGCCAAACATAATCCAAAATTTGATTTGTCCTTTAGACTTAGATGTATAATAAAGCAGTGTGCTTTAGAAATGCCAAGAAGCTCTACTGAATTATTGGGCACTCTGTTTTGATTGGTTGTACTGTGAGTAATGTGGGCATCACACAGTGACAAACACAATAGAATGTTGATTTTGACCAGTCAGTCAGTGACGATGACTCACAACTCTGTCATCTTCTCCAGCTGTTGCTCTGACCATTCATCATCTGGCTTGATACTTCAAATGTAATTATTTTCACACCTTTTTTGAATTTAAATTCAAAAATTCATTTCAATTCATTCATTCATTAAATTCAAATTCATTCGGTCAAAATTCATTCAAATTCTTTTCTGATTGGCAAACTACCGCTGAAATGTTGACAGGCGTTCTTGGGAAACCGCAGTGAGTAACAGAAAACAGCTCGCAACAATGACCCACACTGACTGACTGCAATGACCCAAAACACTGACTGACTGCAAGGAAAAGGACCGTTTCATGGTTTCAAATCACGGTGCCCCTTGCTTTCTAAAATGCCTGAAAATAATTTTGCATCCGACTTTTCTGATATAAATAGGCCACCTCAACAGGCCATAAACCACTGCAGCTGGTAGAGTATTTATGTGTTTTATTTATGTATTGCAAGTGTTTTGACAAGACCTTAAATTGTGAAATGTGTGAGATGCTGAATTGATTTTCCACGGCTGATTGTTTCTTAATTTATTAATGGCACTGGGCCACCTATTGATCACTGTGTGCAATGCCAAATGCAATGCTAGCAAGTGGAAAGGTAGCACATGCAGCAAGTTCAGCTTGAGTGCCTGCACAGCACAGCAAAAGCATGCTGATGACGAGCATAATGATCTATTGCCTTGTTATTACTGTTAATTCTGTCTGATTAATGCCTTGATTCCTCTCCTGTAAGTGAGACCGGTTTGTATGTTTGATATACTCTCAGATCTTCAAGTAAAATAAAAGTAGGAAGCCATGTGTGTGTTTGACTGTCTAATAATGCAAATAAAAGAACAGGATGTAGTCACAGTTATGTTTTAATTAACATTTCAAGTTAAATTAGTCACACTCCATTGTTTTCATTCACCTCCATAGTCACACTTGACCAAACACACAACAAGATGCTGCTCAAATGAAAACAGGTAAACACTTTATGTGTCTTGGACAGTTAAAAAAAAAAATCCTTCCAGTGGGGCCACATTATTGAGAAAGACATGATAAGAAAAATTCAACTTGTTTTCACTGGCCAGCACTGGGTGACATACACTTGAAATCTTGTGTCAGCGCTCTACTGCAACATAGCTGAAAAAACGCAAATACGAACTGACAGAAGTGCGGACGCACAGGTCCTGCTGACACCAGCCAATCCCATTTGCACATCCAACTCTCCAAGTTTCTGTGTGGACAGACACACCGACAGCCGACGAGACGAGACGTCAGTAAGAGGGTCCGAGCTTTACGCACTTCATGAGGGAACTGCTTCGAATCTCATACGCACAACACATTTATTAAACGATCACCCACACATAAATACCAGCTGAACTGAAGTGATTGATCTCTGTTGATTTTGTACCGAGTACCAGGCTGCGGTCAAAGGTCAGCCGTGGGTCCGCTTGCGAGGCTGCTTTTGCCGTCGGGGTTTTAAGATGACGTACCGTCTGTAGGTGGTGTGATGGTCTGATAAAAAGGGGATGTAGAAAGCTCTGAAGAGAGGATGTGACCTGGCAGAGAAAACGGTGAATTCAAAACAGAATCAAGCTCTGTGCAAAAGCAGCTTTCCATTGTAAAATTTAAATGTTGAAGCACTGAAATGCAGCGTCAATGTCTTCCTACCTTGATGCGTGAAGGAAAGGCTTATAGGCGATGACGTTCCACTCTTCCTTGCTGGCTGAGTAGCGAGGCTCCAGTGGCGTCTCTTCTTCTGTGTCCAAGTCCACCAAATAGTGGCACTGACGTAAATCCACCTGGACGAGGACAATATTGAAACATTTTCATCAAGAAAACAAATACAGAAAGAATTTAAAAACACAAAAACGTGCAAATCCAATAAGATGAGAGTTCAAGGCTGCCACCAACAGTGCCATGTGTCTGTGACTCACATATCTGGTTGGCTCCTCCAGATTCTGGTCATTCATATGAGCCGGGATGATCTGCGTGGGCAGAGGTCCCGAAGCAAAAGGCTGAGGAAGCTGCCCTTTAAACTCGGACTGAATGAAGTGCAGCTGCCAGCTGGAAAATGGTCAAGTGAATTTGTGAATCAGCACGAAGGAAATGCACCGCAGTTAAATCGCTGCCACTGCAGGACACTGACTTGTGTGGTAGAAGGAAGCTGCTTGGGAAGCGGTACCACTCCTTGCCCACGCACACACTGACAGGCCGGCCTTCAGGGACCGAGTGAAGGGTGGGATCCTTTGCAATGCGATGGAATTCTGGGTAGAGGTCCAAAGGGGCGTGGTAGCCTGCAGATAGAAAAAAAAAATAACAACAACAATAATGAAAACCAATGAAATCTTACATTGTCATCATAAAACAGTAGGTACAGCAGACCACTACAGGAGAAATATAAAAATATGTGGAACAGGTTCGGCGTGGACGTAAAGGAAAGTCAAAACGTGGGGCAATTTAAGAATAAATATAAAAATATCTTATTAACAAGGGACGATAATGTTGAAGAACCTTGCTAAAGTAGAGGCTGTGATATATATATATATACATATATATATATACATATATATATAATATACATATATATATATATATATATATATATATATATATATATATATATATATATATATATATATATATATATATATATATATATATACATATATATACATTGATCACACTACCCTAAGATGAGTAAACTTGTATTCATTATATCCATCCATCTATCCATCTATTATCGCATTTTTATTTCTGGTATCATATATTTAATCTAGCCTTAAAATGATAAATATATTTGAGTCCATGTGCAGGTCTTGATAAGTCTGTACTTCTTTCTACCCCCTTTCAAACATCAGAAACACTATTTACCTTATACTGTTCTGCTGTCTGTTTCTTTCGCTCTTTGCTTGTCTTTGTTTTTTAATTTTATCGTTTTATTGTCGTTAACATGTTCGAAATAAAGAAAATTAAAGATAAAAAGCCCCACTAAAAATGATTTTATTGAATTGAGTCCAAAACTTGAAAACCATGTTGCCTACCTCTGAAGAGGGCCACAGAGCGAGACAGTGACAGCACCGTGAAAGCCATGACTGCGCTCAGAGCCAACCAGTTGGATGAGACTGTGTAGTGCTCCAGTCTATACCTCTGGAACAGGAAGTGGTAACATTTCTGCAAGTGAACAGAAAGTTTTAAACACAAACATTCAGGATCAGCGGGAAAACAAACTTCTGCCACTACTTTTCGAGGGCACACCTGCAGAGAAGAGAGGGCAACTGCTCCGCTCAGGCAGACCAGCGGATAGATGGGGAAAAGGAAACGCTCTTCTTTGTGCGGTCGGGTGAAGAAAACCAACATCCACAGATACATGGGAGACAGCGTCAGCCAGTATGGACGACCCAGGTTCTGCACTGCAGGAAACACATGTGCACACTTGTTATGACCCGAGGTGCTGGGGCGCAAGCGGCACGAAAATAACTGAATTACAGAAGCCAACTTTTCATGAAAGAAAAAAAATCATTAGAAAAATGTAAATGTGGACAAGAACTTTAATTAAAAAATCAGCATCCATGTGTAAAGGATTTTTGCAGGCCAGTTGAAATGAGTCTAACAGTTCTGCACAATCCTCGATTTAAAAAGATTTCTGCTGATGTCAAACACAACGACTTAGTCCAGGCTAACACAGTTCTAAGATCACATTCGTGTCCTGCTGCAACTGTTCTGAACAATGTGAACAGTAGGGGAAGATGAGTAAAAGAAAGAGAATGTGTGTCAAGAGCCATTAGCCAATAAACATGCTGGTCAGAGTTTTGTTGATCTAAATGACGAAAACCTGTTACATCCCCCACAAACAGGACAGGCAATGATAACACACACACACACACACACACACACACACACACACAAACAAAATGCTCACCATTGAACCTGTGCAACAGTGTCTCCATGAGAGCAGTGAGTGGCAGAGAAAATAGTGCCAATGCAAACACGAGGTTAAAGTTCAGGATGCCATTTACAAAGTAGAAATGCCACGGCTCCGTGCCTGAAAACACACCAAGAAGAAACATTTGTCAACCGCAAACATTTTTTGAAACATTTTTATCTGATTAAAATATATTAAAAAAAAAAACCTGCAGCCGTGAGCGCTGCAAGAGAAAATGGAAGGAAATATAAAGGTTACTCTTAATGCTGGTGTAGCGTCCAATGATCGAGTCTTCTTCTACCACCTAACAACAACAGCTTACATCCTTTTAGAACAGGGGTGGGCAATTATTTTTTGCAAGGGGCCACATGACAAACCTGAATGGTGTCAGGGGGCCATGGAAGTTTTGTCCATGGGGGGGTGGGGTGCTGGTGGGAAATTGCGTTAAAGTCATGTGAAAGTGTCGTCGGAGAGGGGAGGGGGCGTGGGGGTAGGGGTGGGAAATAGGGCTGAAGTCCCACGGACCTGCAGAAGAATCTTCATGACTCTCTCTCTCTCTCTCTCTCTCTCTCTCTCTCTCTGGTCTGATGGCTCCTCTAGAGGCCATTATTAAAAGTGCAGCTCTTTATATTTTTACTTGCTCCATCAGACTCACAGTTGATACTAAAAATAAAAATAACTATATTTTAATACCAGCTTCTGATGTTAAAACATAAACGTGGGTTTCCTTGCTTATTACCATAAAGATCAGGTCCATGTGATGTGAATACATTATACAGCAGAATATTGAGCGGTGCAACAACCGCTTTGCCATAGAAGTAAGAGTCCACAGCCACCAAGGGGACCTAAGACAGCACACAGGATAAAGCAAAGTTAAAAAAGTAAAGTAAACATCTGTTAATATCTCTCTCTCTCTTGTTTTTTTTAGTAAACTCTTCAATAACGTGTTTTTGCACTCAGAGCAAATGACTGATGTGTATCTATCCTTTGTAGTACAATTTGGAAATGAGAGCTGTGTGTTTTGCATTTAAAAAAAAAAAATGTTCGCACCAGTAGAAGAAGAAGTGCAACAACCGACCAGGTGATGAAACTTTTCCACTGCCTCTTCAACACCAACAGGTCAAAGGCAATCGGAATCCTGCAGAGGAGGTGAGTAAGGAGCTGTGTTATGAAAAGTTTCAGAGGACCTTTATTAATCTGGGAAAAACACAAACTCTCGTACGTGCGCTTTAGTTTATTCGCCTTACCCAGTTAGAGCAGAGAATGGCCATCCAACAATAGCACCGGCAGCAACACCCAAAACAGCTAATGGCGTTGAGTCCTGAAACCATCCCGTCATGGCAATCAGCGTGGTGTACATGCAGAAGGAAGAAGGCAGGAACGCTGAGGAAAGATAAAGGAGGAGTCGGGGCAGGTGAAACAGTGTGAAAAAAAGAGCTACCAGTCCAGACAAAGGTCATCGTCTCGGCCTCCATCCCTGCTCTCATTCAGTTAACTTGTTTGGTTAGGAATGACGACAGAGGTGAGTGTGGATCAGCCTAGTGTGAGAATGTGACCAACCAGCAGATGAGCAGAACATTCCAGTGCTCAGGACGAGGAATGCCAACATCAGACGGCCGACATGCAAACCAAACTTCTTACACACTGCCCTGTGTCAGACACACAAACCAACCAGTTAGCTTGATCGGTGCTGTCGGCCACGAGCGTGTTAACCAAAGTGTGGCGGTTTTTAACACTCACTTGTAGAAATAGAGCTCACAGACACAGCAGGAGAACGCTAAGACACATCGCACAAAGTAGAACACCAACACCTGCAACACAGCGATGACCAAAAAAAACTCTGAAGCCTCTGCAAAGTGTGAGCAAATATGCACCTGCTGCACATGAACACAAAGCTGGTAATAAATATAGAAGCAGGAAACCCTCAGTCATTAAAAACACAAACAACAACGCACAAACAGGACCGCCTCGAAACGAGATGGTGCATCTCAAGGCGTTTGTCCAATCTCAAAAAACTTCTACAATAACAGCACACCCAATAACGACAGCCGGTTCAAATAGTTACCTTGTTTGTCTGCAGGACGTGCGCGTGCAAACAAGCAGGAAGAGCGTGTAGCCACAGGTAAGCATATGATCTGATGGCGTACAGCGGAGAGTACTCCCACGTCTGCATCCCCGTACCATACAGCAGGAAGTGCATCTGTCAAAATAGCAATCATTTCGATATATAGCTGTCATACGGCGGACATTCAGAAAGAATGAACAAAAACAGAAAGGTTGTCAGATGGGGCCCCTTTCAGGACTCACAGGTTCCCAGTAGTTAAAGGTCTCATCACAGTCGGAGATGTTGCTGAGCAAAGCTGCACAGAATCGGGCAGAGAGCAGACATTTGAATGCCGTGGAACCTTCCGGAGCCCAAACCTGCCCTCCACGACTGACTGAGCTGTAAAAAAAAAAAAAAAACACACACACACAATATCAAAACAAGATGCACAATTAGAAATTACCCCCAACAACTACGCTTATGTTCACCAAGAACTAAAAAAAAAAAGTGCAGTAGCAAAGACAGTAATCATCATCATTCATTACTGATTTAAAAAAAACCTCATTCCTCATACTTTTGTTAACAGACAAGTGTAAGTATATTTATGCCGCAACGTCTAATCTTTAAGCCATGTATTTTGTAGTTACGTTAAGTTGGTAAGGTGTTTTTTCTTGTGTGTGTGAGTGTGTGATTAACAAACTGTATAATGTGTCTGAAGACGAATGAATGGACTGAGACGACAACACCTGCGTTGAATCCCCCGGTCCACGCCCACCACTCAGATTAATCACGGTTAGTTTCCGGAACGGCGGCTTAGCGTCTGATCCTCGCACATGTTGCGTTACGACACGTCATCTCAAGACCTAAGCATTATGTCCAACTACTTGTGCCCCGCGCACCAAGCAGGACTCTGTGGTGAGCTCTTGCTGACCCACTCGCCGCTGTCAGTGATCGCTGAACTGGCGGACTCACTGACGGCAGCGGGGGAATGAATGAACCGGAGCAGGAGGCAACCCCGCTACTGCTGCTGCTCCGCTGCTCTGTCAAAACAAAAACAATGGAACGACATGCCCGCCGGCGTGGCAGAAGCACGGCTAAAAACCCCATTATACGACAAAACGCTTCAAACCGATGGACGTCTGAGTTTTAAAGCGGGAGTTGTCAACTGCCGTTTACTTATTAGGATCTATACTTGTGAGCACGTAGCGAGCTAGCTAGCTGGACCTGCGTCGGGCTGTCATTCAGAGAGATGGCTCTCACTGCCCCGCCGTGGGACCAGTTGTCTCTTCCCTAGGTTCATACTTACTCTTGCCGAGTCTCTGTGCTTTTGCCGTCATCGGCGGCTTTCTCCTCTTTCTGTGGCCGGGCCTCAGCAGGGACGTTCACGTTGTTTGCATCCTGCCTGCTGCCTCGCCTGGTTCGCTGCCGGAGCGCCTTGGCCGCCATGTTTGCCGAAGCTGCCCCCGAGTGACACTTCGGGTATTTCCGTCACTCTCCGGTTATTGACGATTCTACTACTAAAGAGAGCTGCCTGCCTACTTCTCAACCAGGATTAATAAACAACGAATTGTATCTAATATCCCCCGACCCCCTTGAAAAAAAAAAACAAAAAAACAAAACAAAACAAAAAACATCATGGCCAATGACCGGATCTAATTGAAATCATTTATTTTGAAAGCCGGGACTCAGGGATACTCATTTTAATCCAGTTTTATTGCAATCCATTCATGTTTAACATAATGCACACAATGATTATTAATACGTTACACAGTGAATAACACAAACATTTATTTCAAGTTAATATAAGAGCAGGCGACACGGTGGCGCAGTGGTTAGCGCTGCCGCCTCACAGCAAGAAGGTCGTGGGTTCGATTCCGGGGCCCGGGCCTGTGACCTTTCTGTGTGGAGTTTGCATGTTCTCCCTGTGTCTGCGTGGGTTCTCTCCGGGTTCTCCGGCTTCCTCCCACACTCCAAAAACATGCATGTCAGGTCAATTGAACATTCTAAATTGTCCGTAGGTGTGCATGTGAGTGTGAATGGTTGTCTGTCTCTATGTGGCCCTGCGATGAACTGGCGACTTGTCCAGGGTGTCACCCTGCCTTCGCCCTAAGACAGCTGGGATAGGCTCCAGCAGACCCCTGTGAATAAGCGGGTATAGAAGATGAATGAATGAATGAATGAATATAAGAGCAACTACAGCCACAGCCACATTTTAAATACAAGCTAACAAAGCCTCAACCACTGTAAACACTGTTAACTTAATGACATATGCACACTTAGACATTCTAATTGGTCTCAACTTTATTAACTCCGGCTTGGAAGCAGGTTAAATGGCCATTCTTCCAATAGATTCCGATGTAAGCTACCTAATAGTAACCTGCAATCGGGAGGAGAGAAAGACTTCCAGCTGTTTGTGAAACTGAAGGGCTTGTGTGTGTGACAGGGCGTGTGTGTGCGAGTGGTAGGTGAGCCTGTAGCAGTAGCTGGTCTGGCTCAGGTCAGGATGCGAGAAGCGGTCGATAAGTTTCACTTGTTGCGCAGTCCCGTGGCTGGCCTCTCGGACCAAGGCATGGAACCTCTTCTCCTCCCAGGAGGATCCTGTCCAGAAGCTGATGTCGAAGCGGATATGCTCCGGGAACAGGGAGAACGGCTGGAAAGCCTTCCCTGGCGATGGGCAGAGTGCAAATTGTTTAAGGAAGTGTGGGTCATGTGACCACAGCAGCCGCCAGTCTGGGATGGAGAACATTAGCACGGCGAGGAGGTCCAAATTAAGGGAGACATTGACGGTGACTTGTTTGGCCTTTTCGCTGGCGTTACTCGCAAACACCCTTCCGACTACGCCCATTGGCTGTGCCGTCAGACACACATCCTCCTTTGCTGCAACGGTGACCCCATGGGGGGCGAGCAAACGTTCAGATGTTGTCCAAGCAACATGACTGGCTTAGAGTCTGAGGGGAACACACCTCTGAACAGCAGCTCATGAAAGCAAGGCAGAGCCCAGAGGTTGATGGACACGTTCCGAAACACCAAACCACTCATGCCAAATAATTGTAATAAGCTTGAATCTCCGTTGCGAACCCCGCAGACGCCCTCATTTCTGTGTCCCTCATCTTTATCGCTCTCATTGTTCTCCTCGCCATCCTCTTGGCCTCTGTTATTAAAGGGCAACTCTTCTTTTTTGTTTAAAAGATCCTCCATCTGAGGTAGCAGAGATGGACGCAGCACATACACACTGCTTTCCCCTTCAGGATCGACCTCAGGAGAGCGTGACAATTTTGAGTTGCTTGTTTCTTTACTTTTCACCGCTTCCTCTTTACCTGAGCTGGCACACGTGGCTGTACGAGCGTCTTTGCATTCCTGACTATTCAAACACAATGAATCTCTTTCACTCTCCTTGGAGGTCTCAGGGTCATGTTTGAGGTCTTTCTGAAGCAGCTGGATGGAGTAGCACTGCAAAGTGTTGATATGGTGGCAGTGTCCCTGCAGCTCTTTGGCTGTGAGCAGGAGAGGAGTTGTCTCCGTCATCATGGAGACCAACCAGTTGTCTGTCAGTCCTTTGAAAAGCAAATCTTGCACCAGCCTGACAGGGTGAGTGGAACCAGAGCAGAGAAAGTCCCTGATGAAAAGAGAAGAGACAGTGAGTTTAGGGTTATGTAACTTTTTAAGAGTTGTCACTGAGAGGCATGAGACTTTTAAAGCTACTGTACCTAAATACGTAATCACTGAGCTCAGTGGGTACATTGTACTTGACTTTCTCCTCCACCACGGTCTCTTCCACCGTAAGTACCTGAGGAGTGGTGTAGGGGAGGCTGCGAGTGAACACGTGGAGCAGAGCGTTCTCCACATGAAAGCCCTTATCCTGGCTCCTGCACAAGAGCGGCAAACACTTTTTATGCAAATACAGGCACACGCAGGCTGCGTCTATTAATACACACCAACACTCACCTTTCCTTCTTACCTGTATCCGGTGCACTTATAGCTGTGGAACTTCTCACTTTCAAAGGGTTGGACATCAGTGAGGATCAGGTGCGCCTCCGCTGCCATGGCAGCCACCTGCCAGCTGTTGTGCCACTCTCGCCTGGGGTGGTCTGCCGGTGTACCACCTTGTCCATTGCACAAGGAGACATGAACCTCGCCATCGTCAGCCAACACTTGAACACAGCTGGAAGTAAAAATGAGGAAAAAGTGGTTTGTAATAAACAATTTCCTGACTATTTTCAAGCTCAATGTCACTTTTATAAATTATCCACAATTCTTTGTTTTATATAAATCCAAAGTCTTCCAATCAGATAACAATAAAGGTCGCTGTAATTATTTAAGGTTAGTTTCATATCATGTACTTGCTAAACATAAATTACTTTTAACTAAAGTTTACTCTTATATATATATATATATTTTTTTTTTTAATGAAAATATCAAAGGTTCGTACCTGTGGAAAAAGTCTTTCAAAAGTTCCCTATTCTTTTTAACGCCACTCTTCCTGCCGCAGTGAGGAAAGTTGAACACCACACGGTCGAAAAGGCGACCCCGTAGAGTGGAACAACCTCCCAGCTGTCTGCAGTCCACCTCATACAGCACAGATCCGCCTGAACCAAATAACGCAAGAAAAGCTGATTACTCCTGACTCACGACAGGAGGACGACGACGAGGGTGTCAACAAACCAACAACTCAACAAATTCTTACCCGATTTATTGATGATCTCAATGTTATCGGCCGCACCTTGATGCCGCAGTGCCTCATCCTCACTCTGCAGGCAAGTGGCCGTGATGCTGGTGGCCGCCGATGAGAGCTGCTGGCACAGAGAGGCTGAAAACGAGAAGTTTCCCTCTCCTACCAGCAAAACGGTACGCGGAGGAGACATGTGCAATGCGAATGGCCCGAAGAAAAACCGGTGAAGTTCAATGGGGGGGAGAAAAACACTCACTTTCCAGAGTGAGCGTCACGAAATCTGCCTCTTTACAGCCTGAAGTGCCAAGAGAGGAGGCGAGCGTGGGAGCAACAGTGATCACCATCAGTCCTCTGGAGATCTGACACGACTGCCGAAATGACTGTCATACTTTCAGATTACCTCCTACTGCTGGATCGTTGAGATGTGTGAATGAAATCTCGTCTGTAGTCTCCCCCCAACCCGCCGACACACTGCAGAGCAGATCCGTTGACCTTCTCCTGTTCTCCAGCGGCGTTACTGCGAACACAATCCGTACGGCTTCACCTGTGGGCAACTGTGTGTCACAACTACAGTAGTCCGACCAGAAACATCAATTGACGCTCAGCAGTTTCCACGCCGATTCAAATACCCCCTAATGAAAATTGCCCAAAATACACGTGGGTTGTCTGTATTATTTTTTGCAATTACATTTAAGTTTTACGCTTTTGTTAAAAGTAAAAACGGAGGGGTTTTTTTTCAGGTCGCGGTGTTATCGTTGGAGTTTCAGGGGGAACCATGTGTAATGTGGCGCATCACATCTGGAGTAGGGAGCCCCTTGCAGCATCATTTCGTCCCTGCGCCAATTATTTTTTATACATTAGACGTTTAATGTCCCAATACCCACATGACAGTTTATCTCACGCTCGATTCTTTCCGCCGTCCGGGATTTTGAGGTCTCTTGGCGAAAACGGAAGTAGGTAGAAAAAGACAAAAGCCCCGATTTTTCCCTGTTTTGAGGATGCTAAGGTCATGCTAGCTAACGGAATGCACCTGCACCTGACGCGGAAACAACACTGCAGAATGCAAATGACCCAATAGTAATGGAGAATTTAATTACCATTACTTTTATTTTTATTATGACATTTGAGTCTGCCGTGGGACTCAGGAGTGAAGTAGAACGATGGAAAAATAAACTGTTAATTTTTCATCGCGCAGTATCAGATTATTGTGCTGTTCCCACTTGTATTTTCGGGCTGTTTTCGTATGTTTTACTTCCAGTAGGAGTCACTTTGGTTAAAAAAATTTTTTTGCCTAAATTAAGTTGGATTGCCTTTGTCTTTTTTTGCATCTTGTAGGACGTGATTTGCCCACATGGGCAGTGTTTTGGCTCTGTCTTCCGGTCCAGGCCATCAGAACTGGCCTTTCTCTACCGAGCCCACTCCTTCTCGTTGGGACAAACACCCTGCACACTGGGACAGTCCACCACGGTGGGAAAAGAGAGATGGCCGCTTACCCAATCCAGGCAGCTTTCACTCTCTCCACAGGAGCTGCAAAGGTAAGACTGGTTTAAAATGTTGTGCAGGGGAACAAAAAACGCATCACAGAAATAAGATTGCAAGCAATGTCTAACTCCACCAAAAGCACCATTAAAGAGGATTCAGTTGAAGTGACAAATGCAGCTCCTTCAGCTCGTGGCTGCTGCACCCTCCGTGCAAGAAGGAGCGCTACCGCAGGTCATTCCTGCCTGCAGCCATCAGGCTGTACAATTGCACTCTGTAAAATCCCATCCACTGGGATACAACAAAAAATCTCCAATAACTGTAAATTTCTCTTTTAGATGCAATAGAAACTTATTTATAGCAGAGCATATAGCACATGTAAATTCAAATGTTTAATATGTAAATGTCTTGCTTTTTATCTAGCTTCTTATTTTTCTGTATATACTTACTTATTACTTACTTAGATATTTTATTTTTGTCTATATCTTTAGTTAATATAATTCTTGACCTTTTGCACTGTAGCCTTTTTTTGTTGTTGCTGTAATTATGCAAATTTCCCCATGGTGGGATCAATAAAGGTCTTCTTCTTCTTAATAAAACTCCTACGTGCATTTCAGTTATGAAATGTTTTTAATTTGTCTCTCCTACGTGCTGTCCAAAGATGTGTTTCCACAGCAGATCGAGGGGGTCAAGATGATCCTTAATAAAACTCTAAGCAGTTTCTTCAAGGTATGTCTCCGACACAACAATGGTTGATGTGAAAAATGCAAAAATGATGCAAGTCTACTTGAAACCTTAACATTAATATGTGTTGGCTTCCAGGTCAGTCATGCTCTGCACCTGAGTGCTGTCAGTCCTTCCTACTATAGATTTCACGTGGAGCATCTGCAGTCGGATGATTACAGCAAGGACAAGGTCAAACATGAGTGTTTCCAATCCATCAGCTTTAGGTTTTAACGCTGTTATGGAGTTGTTTTGCCTGAAAAAGTTCATTTTTTTTGTTTTCTGTTTTTCTATTTCAGGATGCCCCAGCACTGATTGGGGAGATGGATTCCTCAGGTAGTCTGAATGCTCATGCCCTCCTGCATCTCACCGAGCGCGTCCGAGCCAGAACAGTATTTCAGGTCATTTAAATTTGTCTTTCTCTGTCCTTGAATAAATTCTTACAATCCCTGTCCAATCGCTGTTCCTATCTAAATCACAAAAAATGAGTGCTGTTGTCTTCGAAGGACAGAAGGTGTTACATTTTCAATGTCTTTTTAGACGCAGCAGTCGCAGTTCGTCACATGGCAATTTGAGACAGAGTACAGAGGCAATGACTTCACAGCTGCTGTGACTGTGGCTAACCCAGATATCCTCAGAGAGTCAGGTGAGAAATGAAGTGATAAAAGCCATGTGTGAGCACATCTCTTATATTTATAGCCATCAGTAATTCCTAAAATAAAAGTTGGTATGTAAAAACTGTTGAAAAATATGTTATATTTATGTTTTATCATTTTCCGTATTTAATTTCTCTATAATCATAAATCATTTTTTTATGATTTAACATTTTAATATTCTGTCAAATATTACTGCATTCAGCATTCTTTTGTTTAGCACTATCTTAGCTTTTGTGATGATATCATTTTAATCTAATTTAGTCTGTTTCTGTTTCCTTATGCAGTCATTCTTGTTGCACACTTCCTGCAGAGTGTGTCTTCTGGACTGGTACTGGGAGGTGAGTTGGTCTACCATCGGGGGAGAGCAGAGGAAGGAGGAATTCTCACCCTCGCCGGCCAGTACTCAAGTGAGAGATTGTGAATTTCTGCCTATAATCTAATTTGATGAACAAATTGTGTCCTTGTTTGTTTGGCTTTAAAAGCAGCAGCGTTTCAACCTTTTTCTGTCCGTCTCTCAATTGTCAGGACCAAACTGGGTGGCAACGTTGAATGCTGGGAAAGGAGGGGCCCACGCGAGCTACTATCATAGAGCCAACAAACAGGTAGAGCAAATACCATCACACTCCATAAACAGACAGTTTACTGTGGGTTTATTCTTTTAAAACCCATTTGTGTGTGTCTGCATTCACCAGATCCAAGTTGGTGTTGAGTTTGAAGCCAGTACCCGAACACAAGAAACCACAACCTCATTTGGCTACCAGATGGAACTCCCAGAGGCCAATATGGTCTTTCGAGGTAAAACTTCCTCTGCACTGTGTCTGTGAGAAAGAATCAGGCAAAGTAGCTCTGACACACAGGCAACCAGCTGTGGCACAATCTCATCTTCAAGTGTAATCTGCCTCTAATGAAGCACATGGTTATAACACTTTTATTGTGTTTGTTTGCAGGTATGATAAACAGTCGGTGCATCATAGGAGGCGTGTTGGAGAAGCGCCTGGCGCCGCTCCCTGCCACCCTGATCATGGGTGCCTTTGTAAATCACAGAGGTGACAAGTTACAGGTGGGACTGGGGATCAACGTGGGATAACCTCCTTGTACCCTCGGTGGTGCAACGATATCAAGACCTCCAACCAGAGACCTGTTGTAGAGGTGTGCTTCTATCTTCAAGTGGTCAAACGGCCATAAGACTACCCATCCGATGAGCAGCTTCAGAACTCTGGATTGCTTGAATAAAACCTACCTCTTGAATTGGAGGTGATTTTTTTTTTCTCCTCTGAAAATTTTATGACCAAGGAGAATCGGACGCAGATTCTTTGAAGCTCTACAACTAAGACTGGAGGATGCACCGTCCTCTGTGGGTGGAGAAACAGTGAATGAGAAGCTTCCTGCACTAAAACTGGAGAAAATCGTACTTTGTGTAGGTCATCGTTCATAGATCTTGTTGTATTAATGTATTGAGAGAGAAAAAAAGCGTTTTCCTGAACCTTTTTGTCAACTCAAATATGAAATATCAAATATGTTTTCAAAAAGTCAGCTCAAAATATATTTGTCTCCTTAATCTAATTGAGTTTTGACAGGTTTCCCATTTCAAAACTGTTTTGTTGTCAGCTGACGTGTCAGAGGATCAACTTTCCAGAAGGTGGTTGGCAAAAGGTGTGTGTGTGTGTGTGTGTGTAAGACCAGTTGATTCGCAATGTGCATGTGTTTTTCCCCCCCTGACATTAAGAAGTTTGTGATAATCCCTGAATAAAACAACAAGCATTTTGACTGGAAGCAAACTGGTGCTGCCCCATTAAAAGTGAACTCAAGTTGAGCGCTGTATGAGCTGCTTTGGTTGAACTCCACCGAGCCCGGACTGTTTGTCTTTGCTTTACATATGGAAACACTCACCGGTGTGTGCAGCCATCTACCCGGCGACTGGACATTTATCTTGCACAAGACGTTTTAAATATGTATTTATATAAATTATCTTTTGTGAGCAGAGAAATAAGTGGAAACATGAAGATATTGTTTAACCTAATCTATTTGTTGGAATGATGATTTGCCTTCAAAAATAGAGTATAAAGAAACCATTTCAACCAGTAGCATGTTGTTGTTTTTTCTCCACTGTGGCTAAATTATTGGCTAAAACTTTTCTCTAAAATTATGAACTGTGCAGCTATATTGATGAATACCATCACTGTCTAAGACTTGAGAGCTGGATTGGTTATAAGCTTCCATGAGTTATTAACAGGCATCCTAGTGTTTTCCAGCAGTTCATTTTCCCTCCTAAATTTTGAAATTAAAATCAGAATTTTTTTTTTTTAACTATTGTTAACTTTGCCGTAAAGCAAGAGGAGCAAGGCAGGTGACTGATTGATAGGTCTCAACAAGTCCATACAGCTGTGGTGTCAAAATGACAAATGTAACCAGATACATTAACTCTTTAACTTCTAACATACTGGAATGTATTGGCCAAAGAATACAAATTGAAAAAAACATGAAAAGCAATTCTGAAAGACCAAAAGGTGTGTCGACTGTAATGGTTTAATAACAATCCCTACAAAATAAAATTGCTGGTATTTTTTTGTACACGTATATACAAATATATATGGAAATATGAGGTCTGTGAACAGTTCCATGGCGGGTACAGTAAACAACTTGCAGTTTGAGTTCATGGTGGGTTCGAGTGAGGCAGATATTTGGTCATTTGTCTTTGAAAAGAGAGGAGAAAAATCCTTTCCCGCCTTCTCCCTTCACTCTGAGAGACTTGCTTCGTTGAAGTCCCACTGTGTTTTCTCTCTCCCGCTGTCTCTCCTTCTGCCTCTCTTCCTCTCTTTGCTGCACCTGCTGGACGATCACCAGCCTCATGTCCTCCTGAAACAGCAGAGGGACAGTCAGCTCTCTCGATTGGAGTCCTGCCTGCTGTAAACCTGCTAAAAAAGCCCTTGAATTTTCCGCTTTCTGCTCATGGCCTCACCTGCCAAGCGTCCAGTTCCTGAGAGAGCGCCACCTTGTGTTTGATGGTGTTCAGAAGCTGCTGAGTCAGCAATTCTTTCTCCTGGCGCACTGTCGCTAGTTCACTCTCCAAAGTGCTGAATGTCACAGGTAGAAAAATTGGTTTTAGCTGAATAGTTGAAGTTTTATCATGACCCCATTAAAAAATAACCAAAACACTGAGATGTTACCTGTAGCTTGGCGCTCCAGGGCTGCCATGAAATGGCTTGATTCCCTCCTTCACAGACTCCAGCTCTGCTTTCATAGATTGCATCTGAAGTGTGTGACAGTGAAAAACACCCAGATTAACAATACGGAAATAGAATTCAGTTTTTGTGTAAAAGTGTAAATATCAAGACTATGGAGAGGTGAGGCTGGACTCATTTCAGTGAGTTTAATATAAATGTCTCACTTGTGCACACACCTGTTAGCACATAACTCCAAAACCTTTTGTGGGAAAATGCGAGTACATTTAGGAGTCTCCAAGCAAACTCGGAAAGTGAGGGAGATGAGAATTGGATGGGAAACTCTATTGCAATGCAACATTACACTGCAATAAATGGCATGGACAGAAGGCTGCACTTTTGCATATTTGGTCTGTGCATGCTTTGACTCACCTCCTCTGTGAGCTTTTGTATCTCCTCGTCCTTTGCCTGCAAGACTGTGGAGTGAGCTAGGAGAGCTTCTTTAGCCTGGACAGCAACACAGCACGCAGAGAAGAAACTGCTCACTTCAACAACTTTGCTTTTTTTTTTTTGTAGCTGTTGTTGTTGTTGCAAATATCACATTATGGAAAGCGGTTAGCATGTGCACGTGTAGCCTGTGCGTCGGTGTGTCTACCTGTGACTGCTGGATTTCACTCAGCAGAGAAAGAGGTTGTGCATGTGCCATGTCCAGAGAGGCGTCCTCTCCCAGGTTGTGGGCTCTCTGCTGGAGCGAGCGGTTCATGGTCCGCAGCTCAAACACCAGTCCCTGCTCCTGCTCTACCTGCACACAGCCACACACAAAGGTCAAAGGATTCATGTCTCACGGCAACAATTCATCTCGACAGGCCGGCTGGAGACAGTCGCTTACCTCCGCTTGCTTCTCTTTCAGTGTGGTTTGCAGCTCCGACGCTCTCTCTCTCAGTCTGTCTCTGTCCATGCGGAGTCTGAAGCCGTCCTCCTCCGAAACTTTGAGCTGCGCCTCCATGTGTGACAGCCGCTCCAACAAAACCCTGTTCTGTGCAGAAGAGGAAATGAAGCAAAATGAAAAGGAGCAGTCAATGGAATTATTAAAAGAAGCTGAGATTGATGACTGAGCTGTCATGCAATCCACCCCACAGAGTGTCTGTACCAACTACGGATGGTGCTTGCTTTGAAAGGAGTCAAGGATTTGGATTGTGTGTGTGTGTGTGTGTGTGTGTGTGTGTGTGTGTGTGTGTGTGTGTGTGTGTGTGCCAACTACGTATAGTTTGTTCAAAATACAATTTAATTGGTCCCTGACTTGTGCTGTTGCATTAAGCAGAATGATTTGTGTAATTTATGTGGCAGAATCAGAATACTTGATTAATTAACCTATTTAAAAAAAATGTGGTAAATGGTGAGGCAGCATTTTCAAATAAACTTGTACATTTTTAAATAAACTTGTCAATATAACCTATAATATAAACAAGACAAACATGTCAAGATTTTCTTCTTTGCCTTTCAATTCACGACTTGACATTCACACTTTTTGTTCGTCCCCTTCCTCGCACTTTTCATCTTTGTTGTTGTGCGTTTTCAAAAGGGGAAGCCTTGACTTGGAAGCCTACCTCTGCTTGTACACTATCCAACTGCGAGAAGTTAATGTTCCGGCTGAAGGACGACTCTTCCATCTCCTCCCTGAGGGAACGCAGCTCAGTCCTCAAGGAGTGCTCCAGCGTCACAGCCTGGGAGGGTCCAAGAGTGAAGTTATTTTAAATGACAAGGCTTCAGCTCTTCAACCTGCTCAGCTGCATTCTTTTAATTTATTGCACTGCAGACACAAACACACGCCCTCAGCTGCTTTGTGCCTGTCGTGTTATGACGCAATATCCATGCCTTTACAAAAAAAAAAACCTTTCCAGCTCATTATGGCAGAGTTCACGCTCATGCTCACCTCTGCCAGCTGTTCCACTAATCGCTGGTTGTGATTGGCTAACTGGGTCAGCTGTTCACTCTCGTCCCTTCGCCGGTCGCGCCCCTGATTGTGACGCCGCTCCAGGTCGGCCCTCAAGGTGGCCAGATCAGCGGCGAGCTCGGCCTCCCTCTGCCCGGACGCCAGTTCATTCATCTCCAGCTTCCTCTGAAGGACATGTTTCTCCTGCTGCAAAGCCTGAGGCAGTGAACACAACGCTGAGCGGCTGCAAGGCAGCGCGGGTGGATGAACACAGGGAAAGTCTCTGAATGTTTGCGGCACTGTGCTTGGAAATGTTTCTGTTGTCAAGCAGCAAGTGCATTCGGGGTGAGATGGCATCTATGTTTTATGGGTAAAACTGAAATGTAAATAAAGCCACCTGTTTTCAATTTGACCGGAAGAAAAGTGCCGTCAGGAAGTCTTCTGAACCAGCTCTTCTCAACAGATTTTGTTTAAGTTAGAGCAGGTTTATTGAGCACTAACTATTTAATTTGATCCCTTATCTAACTGTTAGTATGCCAAACAATGCATGGATGCACATTCCTTGCACTTCATTTCAAAGGTTTCATTGTTAATTGCAGATAATCCCCACATCTATTATTACAAATAATAATGAATTTTCCCCGTACCTCCACCTGCCTCTGGCTCTCTTCCAGTGAGGCTGCCAGCTCCTCATTCTTCTCCAGCAAAGCCCTCCCGAGCTCGGCGGCCAGAATGAGGTCCGTCTCTATCACACCTGCACCGTCGCTGCTGCCGGGACAAGAGGCGGCCGGGGGGAGAGTGAAGGAGAGCGATACGGAGGAGGACGAGGAGAGAGGAAAGAAGGAGTCCTCCAGGCTGGGAGAAGGGAGATTGGTCTTCCTGGAGGTGAACATTTCTTTCCAGCTGGTAGGAGTCACTTCCAAAACATCATCCCAGGATCAGGAAACGTAATCCACAGTCACTCAGGAGGCAAGAAGAAGAAGAAAAAAAGAATCCCTTCCTGTTTCCTGTTTCCCAGTTGGTCTCGTCCAGATTAACTTGATAAATTTGCTCCTCTGCCCGACTTCATTCCGCTGCTAATTGGTTCTGTGGGCAGAAAAAGACTTTCAGTAACACAGTGAATGGCTGTAATTGTATCTATTGACTGTAAATTTCCACTTGAGAATGTTTTTTTGGTGACAAAAGTATCAGACTAGTTGTTTACCAGAAACCTAATATCACCCAGCCTGCAAAGAGGTCTTTTGTCTGACTGGTCCTTTTGTTACTTTGACCGAAATACCAGCTCATCTATTGTCTTTGCTGTGCCTCCCCCCCAGTCCAACGCCATCGTGACCTGCTCAGTATTTGCTAAAAAAAACAAAACAATAAACTTTACAAACATACAAGCGCAGACTGTCACTTAATCCTTATCAAAACATGGAGGATCGACTGACACCAAACTTAAGAAACGCTTCAAAGGCCTTGGCAAGACCCTGCTACTAAACAACATTGTCTCCGGTCACTGCAGCGGTCATGTGCACTTTGTTGTGGTTGAGAACGACTCTCAGTCTGTCTTCAATAATCTGCCATCACCGCGACACCTGTCGTCGTGCGTAGCGCCTCACCCTCTGCCTCGATGTTAGATCTCACTTGAGTGAAGCTGAGCTGCCGTCTCAATCATGATGTTTTAAAGTCATCAGCAAGACCCTGCTGCTTATTCAAAATAAACTTATTCACGAGGCAAGCCTGAACAAAAGTGGATATTAACTCTGGTTTGGCTGAATGAAAAGCAAGAAAAATTCAGTCTGTCTTACCTGACTGTTCCCAGCTGACTCATGCTAAACAGCTAGTCTTCCTGTTCGGTGAGTGACTGACTGACTGTGTGTGTGTGTGTGTGTGTGTGTGTGTGTGTGTGTGTGTGTGTGTGTGTGTGTGTGCGTGTGTGTTTGCACAAGAGAGGTTGAGCCTGTTTCCTTGGCAGTGGAAACATACAGTATGTAAATAAGAGGCGGTGGCTCCTCCTCCAGGGCTGAAAGATAGAGAGAGGCGACAGTGGAAGGACGAGATGCAGAGGGTAAAAACTCTCTGCTTTTCTCTGGCTGTCAGGTGCCCTCTGCTCTGCCCTCTTCTCTGTAACATCTGAGCCAGGCAGACCAAACACTGATTAACTCAGAGGAATGTGTTGTTGACAGTCGGACACTGCAGTCTGAGCTGGGGTCGCCACACAAACGGGGGTCTGTCCAAAGTAACCCTCCTACTTTTCTCCGGCCCCATCCTGTTTACCTGCTTGAACACTCTAAATGGAGCTCTGTGTGTGCCCATGCATGAGAGGTGGGGAGGGGGTAGGGGGGCTACGATCATTAAACCTTCTTCTCTGGGAGGACAGACACACAACAAGGCCCAGAAGTTTCCGCTGCTCTTTTCTCTGCTGCGTCCACACAGAGCAAACATGTCCGGCAAACTCTGGCTTCTTCTCTCTGCGTGGCTTTTGCTGCCATTTTCTGACGCAGGGAGGCAGATGCCCAAACTCTCCGACAAGAAGTTGTGCGCCGACTCTGAATGCAGCCGTGAGTACAGCCTGCGCAGTGCTGCTTTCTTTTTTCCCTGCAAGGATTGCGGCGCTTAATCCTGCGGACGTTTGTTAGCTGCGGGCATATGTTCTATTTTTTCTTTCTGCATGTCTTACTCAAAAACCGCATGTGTTTCTAACTCATATACCTGCGCAGATCCCATCCTGATAGCTCGAGCACTGCAGGACTACTACCCTGGAGACTGCAGGTTCATCCCCATCAGGCAGGGACAACTTATCTACGTCTACGCTATGCTTAAAGACAGAGGGAACCTCTTCTGGGCTGGCAGTGTAAGTTAGGGGAAAAAAATGCAGATCTGTCAATGATTCTTTTTTATGATTGCAAGAAGTGATGCAGTTCTAAACTGTGTGCAGGTACAAGACTCCTATTATGGACAACAGGAGGCTAAGATTGGCCACTTCCCCAGCAGTGTCGTGGAGGAGACTCATCCCCTCATGCCGGCCAACACTGAAGTCAAAACCACCGTAAGTAAACACACACACATTGATGCAATATGTAATTATGTCTCATGATTCTGAAACTGTCTTGTCTTCTCCAGAAATGGGACTTCTACTGTAACTGATTGAAGAGGGAAACCTGAGGCTGTCGCTGCAGGATAAATTGTCTTTATGACATCATCAAAACATACAAACATTTTTCAGAAAAGTATGAGCTTGTGTATGCACATTGTTTATCTTAGGACCTTGACATTTGATTTTAATGTGCGCAAATTGCCATTAGTTACCTTTCTTCCACTTGTGTACTGCATTGTCTTATATCATTATTGTTATTATTACTTCTTCTCTGGTTCAAAAACAATGAATAGTCTATATAGGTTGTGCATGCTTTTGTTTGTTTTTCAATTCAGACAAATTGTACAGCAACTTTGCAGGGGGCTGGGCTGGTATCAAAATAAACAAAATGTGAAAACAATCACTCTTATTAAACACATTCATTATTTTCTGTATGAAGCTCTCACAACTCACATCTGTTTTTAAAACATAGTGATATGAGATTGCTTTTGCTGAGGCCTATATTAGTATAGAGTTCATACAAACAGCAATGAACAATCCATATTTGGCTTCAATTGTGCGGAGAAAATGTAAAAGCACCTATTTATAGATCTATTTTTATATGATATTCTATTGGAAACTGAAAAAGGAGAAAAAGCACAAAAGACTTTTGACGTTGATTTCTATCATTTATTCTGTTTGCCAATTTTTGAGATACATGTCAGATGTCTTGTGCCACTCTAGAGTCATGAGTAGGCCGTAGACAACTGCTGTGTAAAGGAGCTCACTGCGAAAAGCCCACTATCTCCTTCGTCACTTGCTACGCTGCTCCATGATCCGCCTTCTGTTCCCAACACCTGGTCCCGGTTCCTCTTGTGTTATTTTTACAGGTGGAAACAAACGCAGTCACATTTACAGGGACTAAAGAGTCTCTGATGAAACCAGCTTATGGAGGCAAAACCCTGGTCCTTTCTGCTCAGACGCGACAATGTTAAAAATTTGTGGCGAAAAAATGAAAACAGGGTTTGAAAAGGCCTTTCTGACTGACTCTTCTTTGGTCATGTTATGGGGAAATGAACAAACTGACTTTGGTACATGTGCTAAAATATGTTTTCTTTGGTTTTCAACCACTACTGTCAGGCAAAGACTAGCAGCGAGTTAGGGATTAGATAGTGGTTCATTAGAAGTTGCTCGTACTTGTAGACACTTGAGCTCCACCTATTTTGTATGAGTACTGGAATGCCAACCAAACTGTAACAGGTTAATAAAAGAAAACATGCAGCAACTGGCGTTAGTAGTCGGACAGCATCGGCAGCATCAGAAGCTGCTCTACATCTTCTGTTTTCCGTCCTCGCTGGAAATTGGAATGTTGCGGTCCGTGCCGGAAGATGACCGCGGAGCGGTGATTGTGAGCACGCCGTCGATTGACAGACTGGAGGTGATATCGGCGCCTGTCACACCCGCGGGAAGCCTGTACTTCCTCAGAAACTCCCTTGACACAAAGCCGTGGTCGTCCTGTCAGCAGAATAATGATGTTAATACAGAGTGAGCAGGAGAGTCTGTCTGGGTGTTTTTGCACGTCCCTACCTCGACGACTGACTGACCTGTCTGGCTTCGTGCCTGGCGTGTATTGTGATGAACTCTTCATCGACACTAACAGACAGCTCCTCGGGTGAGAAATGCTTCACGTCCAGGTAGATGACGTAGCGGTCCTTCTCCGTGCGCATCTGGACAAATAACACACCTGCTAGAAACAATACTTATGCAGCCGACCAGAACAACAAACAGTTGGTCTGTCACAAAGACAGTTTAGAATGTTTCCCTGCAGGGTGATTTCCCCCTGTCATACTAGGACTGGATCAATTTGGAGCAGTTTTAAAATGGCACTTTTTAAATATTTATTTTTAGCGAGTAAACAAATGCCTCACCTCCCCCTCCATGTTTTTGTCCCATTCCAAACATGTGCACAAGGGCAAAAATGAGCAATTTCACAGAGCACTGCAGGCAGAGGACTAAATATGCCGTTTTCATGAGAGCCATCATTCTTTTGCAGATCATTATTTGTGCAAGGCTGCCTCACTGGAGTCTGGGATGAAAATAAAGATCTGACAGAAGACAAATTACAATCTAGGATATTTATGTTGATGTAAGAGTCACGGTGACTTTATCTTTACCTCACTGTGGCCATTTTCAGCCCAGTTGAACCAGCGCATGTAGGAAGGACGCATCCAGGGAGAGGACCAGGAGAACGGCCAGATGAGTGGCCAGTCGATGAGTGGCTCTGCCAGCGAGAGGTCGGGCAGTCGATGAGGGAAGGCCCGACGGTACCAGGGGAACTGGATGGGGATGTCCATGCTAAGATTCCAGAGCAGAGGTAAAGCCACTGGCTGTCGCAGGGGTGTTTGTCTCTGAGATGGGCAATGCTGTGCTCCCCTGCACAGTATTTATAGGTCTCTCTGTCCCGTCCCATCCAGACTGTGTCTTTGTTCTCCACACAGCGACCCTGCCAACATGCTGATCTTTCTGGAACAATGATGTCAACTGTTGGGTCCTCCACTGCCCTGGCTGTTTTGTTTAATCAGTTCTGTTTCTCTTTCTCACTGCCTCCAAACTCTGCCTGTCCCTTCTCCCTGGCTCGGTGCACTGCTGATGCCCCCATCTTCGCACCACAGGAAATACCCCTGTCTGGATCCGTGTGTGTGTGTCTGTGTGCGACAGCGTATGTGTTTGTTTGAGGAATATCTGCCAGAGCATTAGCCCGCCGTGCACTGACTGCCAGAAGCTTTGGGTTTGTGAGTAGAATGGATGTGTGAGCCTGAATGGGAATTGATGAGTTTGTATGGGGCAGAATTAGCCAACCATCTCAGCGCACATCATAATACTGTGAGCTCAGACGTAAGATATGGCAGGATTTTTTTTTTGTTTTGTTATTTTAGATTGTATTAACATTTTAAAGCCATTTCAGAATGCAAATAGTGAAATTGTTTTTGACAAGCTGAAAATATTATCCAGTACTGGCCACCCTGGCCTTTATAAGCTGGGATACACTTTTCAGACGTAATCTGTCTGGGGGATAACAATTTATTATGGCTCAGAAACCCCATCAAGTCATCAAAATCTATTTCCAGGGAATGTTTGGAGTGCTCAAGACAGATTCTCAATAAGTTAGATGAATGAAAGATTCACCAGTTCCGTTTCTTGGTCACCATTGCCTCTGCGATGAAAAGTCAGCCAATTTCAGTTTGAATAAAATATAAGAAAATAAGATAAGATAACAGTTCTGGATTGTTACTACCTTTTTATTTTCCTAACAGTTGTTGTACATGTGCTTTGACCATGACAGACTACCCCCTTCATGTTCACCTTGTCAGTAATATAGTGTGGTATGTAAAAATGATGGAGTTATTTGACAGAGAATGACCACACTGCTTTTAAAAAACAATTCCTTCACGCTGCTGCCATCAGGCAAACAGAAAAACATCTACAAAAAAATCATCCATCCCCTCTGCAATAACTGTTCTGAACAGCAAAAAATAATCTGTATTCTTTAGTATGAATGTGTTTGAGTGTATTTTTAATTTGTTACTTTTTAAAGCCTTGTCGAAGACAAATATTTTTTTTTTTTTACTGAAAAACATACATAAAGTTTCTATCTATCTATCTATCTATCTATCTATCTATCTATCTATCCATCTATCTATCTATCGACAAATTAATTAGGGAAGCTCATACTATATATTCCGGAAGTATTAGCCAGATGACGATTTATTTTGAAACCCCAAACAGGAAGTACACTAGGACAATCTTGCTGAGTGAACACCTTTTGCTCAGCCTAACGGACTGTCTCCTCCGGTCTCCCTCCCCACCAATTGTCCCGTTTGTTGACGTTGTGTGCTCGGCGGTAGCTGGAGACGGTTGTCCCGGTGTCTGCTTCGTGCTTTGTGGGCAGCACTGCCGCCGGCTGGCCTGCGGACCTCCATGGGGCGCAGGGTGAAAAGATGATCGCCTCACTTTCTAGAGGAAGTTTGCTGGACGAGGTTCTTCACGGGGGCTCGAACGAGGTAAACGTTTGTCACGAGCGGCAGTGATGCTAAAACTCAGTGTCGTCCCGAAGTTGGTCGTGTGTGCAAGTTAGGTTCGGTCAAACAACTCGGTCCCACAACTTTGCATGCGCTGGTTCGTGCCGGTGTGCCTGCATCTAATACAACGTGCGTTGACACAATATGTCAGTGTGTTTCGGGGAACCTGAAGGTTTTGGGCGTCAGAGTAGATGTTAAAAAGCAACGAGAGACACAAAAGCGCCTTGTTTGAATACAAAGCGACGCTGGGGGTGATGGAGAGGCTGCGGTGAGACTCGAAGCTTTTCTAACCACTGAACACGGGAAACGTTTAGCTGAATTTCCTCTGTTGTGTTAGAAAAAAAAAAAAAAGAAAAAAAAATGGGGCGAGCTCTTTGTAACCCGGACGACGGGCTGCTGTCACGTGACCCGGCACCGGCAAGGTGGAGACGCGTGCGACGCGATATGCGGAGGAAGTGATGAGACCGACGCGCAGCTCGCGGTGATGAAAAAAACTAACGTTATTTATTTTATTTTATTTTTTTTAAAGATTTTTTTTTTTTTTTAAAGTGCGTTTTTAAGCGAAACTGTGACAGTAAACCAACCGCGACCTTCTCTGCTGCGGTGCAGAACAAAGGAGTCTGTGTGTGTGTGTGTGTGTGTGTGTGTGTGTGTGTGTGTGTGTGTGTGTGTGTGTGTGTGTGTGTGTGAGAGAGAGAGAGAGAGAGAGAGTAAGTTACATTTTATTTTTATGGCGCCTTTCATACAGAGCAGCAAGCAGGCACTAATAAGGCATAAATGTATAAGACATTTCAGAACAAAACAAGTAAAAAGTGCACACAGTAAAAAAAAAAAAAAAAGAATGGGCAGCAGCATTTCAGCACAGTAATCAGTAAAAGTGCACGAGTTAAAAGTTAGTAGGAAAATATGTAAAACATTGAATAATTAATTATTATTTATTATTAATTATTATTTAGCTTTCTTTTAAAGATATTTAGTGAGCCGGCTTTGCTAATGTGTGTGTGTGTGTGTGTGCAGCAGCAGCAGCTGGCGGCCTATGTCTCCTGGGTCAACGCTCAGCTGAGGAAGAAACCGGGCCTGAAGCCCATCACGGACCTGAGGCTCGACCTGCAGGACGGAGTTGTGCTGGTCCATCTCATTGAGATCGTCGGTAAACTGACACGTCCATCTCATGGCTTCATGTACACTGGTTTTTTTGGGTTTTTTGTCACCGCCTTGCCCTGATCAATAACGAATTGGCTCGATATTGATAATGGCATCCAATTCACACTTAGTGTTGCCAACTTTCATTCAGAAAAATAAAGGAGGCTGTCCCGTATCCGTTCATCCGGATGCACCATTTCATTGTCAAATACGGGACAATTCTGTACTTTAAGGGACGTTGGCAACTCTATCCAGACTTGAGGTTAACAGTCCTCATCGTCATCATCCTCACCAACTGAAGGTCTTTGAGGAAGGGCACAAATAGCGGCTCGAATGTGTTCAGACCGACACTTGATTCGTTTTTCGGCCAATCTTTGTTTGATTTTTTTGCATTTTGAATAAAGAATTAGACACAGAGCAACAAGACTTTCCATTTTTCCCTGGTACCAACGGGCCTTCCAGTACTGAGGAGGGTGACAGATGAAAGATATGTCCCATGGGCCCCAGGCCCACTACACAACACTTTTAAGCTGTGAAACTTTGTAATCAACTGTGAACGAATTTTAAAGAGATAATCATTTCCACTCTTGGTGTAAAGAATGCTTGTCGAGGGGTTAATCATTATGTTGTGAACTAACTTTCTCAATTCCTCGTCCTCCTCTTCTCATCTCATGTCTCTCATGAACCTCTTTCAAATCTGCAGCAGGTGAAGTTCTGGAAGGGGTGCATGTTGATCCACTAGACCGAGAGGAAAGCCGGAAAAATGTGGAAAAGGTCTTACAGTTCATTGCCTCCCGTCACATACGCATGCCTCACATATCCGCACGAGGTAAATCTTCCAGGTTTTTGCTTTCCCACTGCCGCGTTGAACACAGGTGTTGCCTGGGTGCTGATGCTGGTGGTCTGTCGCTAGAGTTTAACCATCCAAGAGCTGCTCGACTGGCCTGCTCTTCCCTCTGTGCCTGCAGACATCGTCGACGGCAACCTGAAGACGGTGATGAGGATCATTCTGGCGCTGGCTGCCCACTTCAAGCCCTCAGCCAGTCACAGGGCTGCCGCTGGGAGGGGGAAGGGCTCGACCAGAGGCTCTGCCAATCACAACCCTCTGTCGCCTGTTGCGCTCGCCCAGGGCGCTGCGGCCGCGTTGGCGTCAGCACGACTTGACGCGTCACAGCCAGTGCGCAACGCACGAATTTACAGGTACGTCGCATGGATGTATTATAAGAACTGAATACTGGACCGGCAATATGGTGGCGCGCCGATTTTCCCAGTGGCCACTCGAGGTACTGCAGCAAAAAAAATCCCATGGGCCCAAAAAGCATTTTTCCCATAGACCCCAATACAAAAATAAAGGCCTTTAAAACGGCTGACAGGGTGACTGTGACCTGAAACACGATTCATAGCAAATCTTTCTATTGTAGATTTTTCAGTTTTGGTCTTTTAGCCGTTTAATAAAAAAGATAAAGGCCAGAAAATCAGCAGAAGAGTTTATTCCCAGCGTGACGTCACCACGCCGTACCTGCTGCTGTGTCTCAGCTCGCTGACCTTCTCCAGGATTGTTCTGATTGGCCAAATGGATCATGTGAGTTACAGAGGCATGATGGGAAGTGACACTACTGCACACGCTCTATGGGCCCATGAATGCGGAAGACTGTTTTGTGTGTGTGCTGCTGGGTGAGCGACTCCATTGAAATGAATGGGAGCCATCTTGGAGTCTGAGGGCCTGGCTCAGCATCATTAACTTCCAGGCTGTAATATTCAGATTTGTCCTCTTTGATGCCCTCTGCTGGACAAACGCATCACCACAGTACAGGCCCAAAAGCAGTTTGATTCTTGCTGACTGTCTCCTTCCAGTGGCTGGGCCTCAGACGTGGAGAAGAGTGTTTCTGTTCGCACACTGGTTGAGCAGTACGAGAAACGACCGCCTGATGAGCTTGTCGGCCTTCACACTGGCAGGTAAATTGCACATCAACAGGCTATTTTTTTCCCCAAAAAGTAAAAGTGTTACTCAATAAGACACGATTCACTGAGTCACCATCAGGATTCCACTGTGGGACAAACTCAGAATAATATGATGACTGACTGTAAACACGCTAAAAGTGAAACCCCAAAGAGAATAAATCTTTGTGAAGGGGCTGATATGAGAGTTATGCCATTAGTCCCATTATGTTGTGTATTTTGGTTAAAAAAAAAAAAACAATCAGTTTAAATTTTTTTTTTTTACATGATTTTATAACATCTTGTTCCGATGCTATTAATACACCATCTCTTAAAACAGAGGATCACATTCTGCGGTTAGTGTGTGTGTGTGTGTGTGTGTGTGTGTGTGTGTGTTCCTCACACTGCCTGACTAAGCATATGACTTTATAAAACAAATCCACCACAGATAACTGATCTCAACACAGGCAGGCAGTGGAGAAAAACCTTCACTCTCTGTCGTCACGAATCTCAAGCGCAGTTTTAAGCTTCGGCGTCGGCGTTTCTGTGCATCCGCTGCCGCATGGGTCGAGACCTGAACGCTTCGATGGCCCACAGAACGATGACTTGATGTTGTGCGCAGATGAATCCCTGCCTGTCTGGTGTGACCTTATGAAGCGAGGGATGCTGGCTGGAGGGCGGGGGGAAGAGAGGGAGGGAGGGAGGAGGAGGAGGAGAAGTACCACACACTGTCATGAGTTGGCCAAGATGCTGGAGCCAGAGGACCGCACGCTGAAGTTAGACTCTTTGGAAGTACTATGCCGACTTTGAACCGCCATTAGCCCACAATGGGGGCGACGCAGGTGAAATGGTAAGGATTGAGGGTTCAGCCTGGGGTTCCTTCTGCTACGGCTGCTCTGTTGTGCCACAGTTAGCTGTGAAAAGAAGACTGTAAATTATGTGTTGCAGCTTTATTTATGTCTTATAGGCCAGCAAATTATGGCTGAGAAGATAGAAATTGTTTAGTGGTGCGACTGTTTTCCTTTTTTTTTTCTTTGAATTTGAATTCAGCAAGTTGCGTCAGAGTTTTTAACCAAATGATCTGCAGATGGAAGGAGACACTAAAAAACGGCCAAAAATAATTAAGTTGTATCAAAGTTCTCTACAACTGAAGAGGACGTTTGCTGTTTTCCTCAGAGTGCAGGATAGCAGGACTTAAACTAAAGATGGAAGGACTTTTATCTGGATTACTTTTAATTTTGCTGTACTGTGCCCGTCCGTTCCAAATAAAGTTACAATTTCAAAAAAAACAAAAAAAAACAAATCAAAAACAGCCAGAAAAAGAAAAGAAAAAGAATGAACAGTTAATTTTTCCTTGTTTTTCTCTGGTATAAATCTATAAATCTGTGTTTTGTCTTCCTGGAGCCTCAGCCCTGTCAGCCCGCTGTCGTCTCCTCGAGTGCCCCCAGCAGCGCTGCCAAAAGGCCGCCGGAGGGTCCGCAGCAGCAGCAGTATCAAGAGATCGTGGGTGAGTTGTGGACGGCCGGTTGGGGGAAAACCTCAGCTTCCCTCCTGGACACATGGCTCACTGTGTGTTGTGCCTGTGCTGCAGAGTCATGTGATGCGGCGGAGGACGCGGCCTGGGACAGCTCACTGGGAGATGCTTTGGAGCAGGAGGTTCAGGACACTAGAAAGATGGTGTCTGCTCTCCAGGTACCGCCTGAGTGTGGTGGTCTGCGTTCCACCCACCTGATACTGAAGTGATTTATTGTGTTTTCCTGGATTTAAAATGTATTTCCAAAGCAGCATGAATCCCGCGCTCACTGTGTCTCACGGACGCAGCGACACTGGGACGATCCAAAGTTCAAAGCCAAAGTCACATGACGCAAACTTTGTGTTCCGAAGGCTCTGCTGCTGCACGGCTCGCTGCCTGAGGACGAGCAGGATGCACCGCTGGATTTGGACCAAGGAAGCGCCGAACAGCAAGTGGTATTGATTCCCTTTGTCTCTCTCTCTCTCTCTCTCTCTCTCTCCGTCTCTCCGTCTCTCTTTTCCTTTCTTCAGTCTCTCTCTGTCTCGATGCTCACTCTTACCTTCTCACTTCGCTTTCTCTCCCCCAACACACACACACACACACACACTACAGGCATGGCTCTGCCTCACCAGCTCATTGTTTTCAGCACAGATCACCTTTCTGTTTTCTTGACTCTGGGCGTGTGTGTGTGTGTGTGTGCGTGTGTGCGTGCATGCTAGTAGCGGGTGACACGGGTATTGGTTTCCCATGTTATTCAGCCCATTGTGTCTCTCACACGGCTGCCTGTGTGTCTCCAACCCTCCAGGTCGTCATTCGCAGTCGTCTGGACCAGAGCATGGAGGAGGCTCAGGAGCTGAAGGTAAATATCTTCTCTTGGCCGCCATTCGATGTTTCTCCGGACAAAAGACGTGCATCTGCACGTTGGCTTTTTATTTCGGGGTGCACATTTTTCCTGTTCTTTGCCGCAGAGGGAACTGTTGCGCTGTAAGCAGGAGATGAGGAACCTGCAGGCGGTCAAGGTAAAAAAAAAAGAAGAATATCAGTCAATCATGTTGGATTTTTACTTCCAATGTAATTTGTTTGTTTAAAAACAAACCCTATGGCTGTTTTGTGTGGTCTTGCTGATGTGCAGGATGCCCAGCAGCAGAGGTTGTGCACACAAGAGGCATCAATACTGCAGATGAAGCAAGAGCTCCTGCGAGCCAGCATGGCTCAGGATGAGCACGTCAACAAGAACGTATGGAGGGGAAACAGTCTCGTGTTGGATTGTTATCGTTCGAAACGTATATTCAGCATCTTCACAACTGCACTCGAAAAGGCTTCAGTGTCTTTTGCTTTGAAAATGTGTGACAGGCGGAGCTGCAGTGGAAGCTGGAGGAGTGTAACAGGCTCCGGGGAGAGTGCAAGGTACCACGCAGGCCCGTCTCCCTCACTGCTTCACCAAAGTCAATCAATAGCAGCTGTACTGAGTTTGCAGTGAATTGACGACCTCAACACTTCCTCTACGCTACGGCTTGTTGTGTGCAGAAGGAGATGGAACAGAAGGACAGACTGGTGCAGCAGCTCAAACACAAGCTTGAAGAAACCCAGGTATATTTGTGGTGAAGCTAGTCGGTGTCGGTGAACACCTTGCACATTATCGATCTTAGTTTTTACAGATTCCTAGCAAGCCAAAGCAATTTTAGCAAGAATTTTAGCCACTTCATGCTTAATATTTTGCTCTAGCATTTTCAGTTGCCGTATATATGTCCAATGCTTACCACTTTTTTGGCATATTTGTCCTGCAGGTTTAACACAGTGTGTCTGTCTTGCAGGGAGAATTGCAAAAAGAGCTGGAGCTTAAAATGAGCACGCAGGTATTTGTGGCTCGTTAACACTCCGAGGTTGTCAAGGTCGGCCCTCCTCAGATGAATTATTATTGTGAGTTGTTCCTTTTCCAGATTCCCTCAGGCATGGAAAAAAACAACGGCTACTCTGGAGATTCAGCTCCATCCGTGTCTGATGCAAGTATTTTGTTGTTGATTCAGTTTTATTTTAGCCAAGAGGTTGTTTATAGTGTTTTACCAACAAGTTATCCAGTGGGTTTTGTCACGCATCCTCTTGTATTTGCCTCAGCCTTCAGGCAGTAACACTTATTTCACACACATCCATATATAATTTATGCTGGGGGGTCAAAGGTCGGCACCACTGTGACATCCCACTTTGCTGGAGAAAGTTCAGCAACGCAGCTCTTTTAATGACTCCCCCGTGAGTCACCCATCTCATTAGGCTGTAGCCGCTGGCTTTCACATCACGTGACTGAGTTCTCGATCGGCCCTCCACGCTTATCGGCAAGAACAGTCAGTTCAGTTTCTCTTGAAACTGGACATTTTAAGTGACGTAAAAAACACAGTTAGAGTCAAAAGTAATGTGAGAGGTCAGGACAAACTGTTTCCCTCTGACTTTTGTTGATCTGTGTTGCTGTGACGATGTTGTGTTTGCAGGCGGATGAAGTGCAGCTGCTCAGAGATTCTCTCCGGAGCTTGAGGAACAACTTCAGAGACCACGACCCTCAGCAGCACACGCTGGACACGCTGGAGCAGGGAATAGTGTCGCTCATGGACAGACTGCACGTTCTGCACACGCACAGGGTACTCGCACACACAAACACAAGCAGAGCTGTGGCCAAATTCGATACTGAGCCAACTTTAAAACCAACTTCAACTGGGTAATTGATTCAGCCCGGATGAAAGGCTCCACCCTCACTGTCACTGTTTACGGCTGTGTAACAGTTACTAAGCACAGAATGGGAAGACTGGATCTCATGGAGTGACGATGCATTTCTTCAAATGCTGCAGGAAAGAGGAAAATCCCCGAGGCGCAGAGGTCAAGCAACAGAGTCGGACACCTGGCCGTACACAAGTAGGTTGCTTCAGCACAGACCTGTGACCCAGATAATCACACTGCACACTTGAATATAGCGTTGTAGTACTGGAGGTTGGTCTTGGTCTCCAGACCACTTTTTAAAGGTTTCAGCCTCGTCTCAGACTCTGAGGTATTTTTACTGGGTCTGGTCTCGGTCTCGGACTGGACGGACTGGGGATTTTTGATCCCGACCAGTCAAGACTCAGCCAACACTGTAATAACACGATAATAACAGAAAAGAATCCAGCTGCTGCCGTTTTACACTCTGATGGTGACACCCAGTGTGACACCCTGCTCCCTTATTCTGAATTCATTTATTTTTTAATTTCATGACGCAAAGTTGTTTTTTTGTAAATAGTTAAAAAATAGTTGGCAAAGCAGCAAAATGTTCAAGACAATGATTGAAAGACACTTTGCTGAAAAGAGATGTTGCTGTTCCATTTAGAAGCAAACTACTGGTCATTTTGTTCTGTTTTGTTGTTATTTTTCTTTGACATATAAAGTCTTGGTCTGGTCTTTGTCTCGATGCTCTCTAGTCTCGATCTTGTCTTGGTCTCGGTTGGTGCCGTCTTGACTACAACACTACTTGAACGTTAATGTTGTTACTGAGACGTGTTTTTTGTTTTTCTTCCAGAGGTCTGCCCGTCTCGCAGCAGTTCCTCTGCCTCCACTAAAATCCTCTATTACACTGGGAAGTCACCAACGCCCTCCATGATCAATATACCCAAGAGGTCAGTGTGCTTTCTGTCCGCAACACTTTCCACTCGCTGCTTGTTGGAGTTAGAATCCGAGCACATGTTGCTCATTGAGGTCGGTGGCAGAGCTTCTTCACACGCAAGTGGGTATTTTTTAAAACAGTTTTTCATCCTCTAATTGGAAAATATATATTTTTCAACCTAATAGTATTTTAAAATATTTGGGTCCACAACCAGCATATATGCAGTATGTCTGAAGATGTGAAGTGCAAGGCCAACCAAGAGGGGGCGGGTGCTAAGATGATTTCCTGTTGGCAAACGGATGAAGTAAATGGGATGTTGCCCAAATGACTCAACGACAGCGCAACACAGGGGAAGATCGTGTGTGCACTGAGTGTAAAGTTAGCCCTGACCCCCAACACTCCTTGATGTACTGCTGTTTGTATCAGGTGGTTTTGTTGTCCTTGCTTGTTGTAACCTCTTATGTTATTTTGTAAAGCGACTTTGGGTCATTGAAAAGCGCCATACAAATAAAATGAATTATCATTATTTATTAGTCATTAAGTTGAATGACTTGTGAAAGTTAACAAAAAACCCAGAAGAGTGCCTTTGATCCTGTGAGTGGTTGCATGTCCTCTATACTGGCAAAGCACCTTTCACGGCACCAGAGTAATCTGTGTCTGTTCTGAACTGGCACCTAGCCATTAGCCTTAAAGGTGGTAGAAAGGGCAAGATAGATAGATAGATGGACAGATGGATAGATAGATAGATAGATAGATAGATAGATGGATAGATGGACAGATAGATGGATGGATAGATGGATGGATAGATGGATGGATAGAAACTCTATTGTCTGTTTCAGTAAAAAAGCAGAAATTTGTCTTTAAAACTTAGAAATTAAAAATACACTCACACATTCATACAGATAAAAGAGTGCAGATTATTTTTTGCTGTTCAGAACAGTAATTGCAGAGGGGATGAATGATTTTTTTTTTAGGGGGGTCCTCAGTGATGAGGGTGGCTTTCTTCTGCTGTCAGAGGTAGTCGGGCTGTTCTGGTTCATGTCCTGGCCTGCTTCATTAATGCCGCAGAGTTTAGTTTTGCTTTGGTAGAGGTGGTGAAAACTTTTTGTGGTAAACGCCTAAAGTCACAGATATTGAGCAGTGTGTGTGTGTGTGTGTGTGTGTGTGGTCACTGTGCAGGTTGGGGGAAGTGACCCTCAGGGATGTGAAGGCAGCAGTGGATCGAGAGGGGAACTACAGGTACCACTTCAAGGCCCTGGACCCTGAGTTTGGCACTGTGAAGGAGGAGGTACGACGCACACAACCGTTCCTTCAAAACAAAAAAGAAGAAGAAGAACCATAAAGTCAGACTGTACAGTTGACTAATAGAGTGATTGTTGCAAAATTAGAGGGGGTTTATGGTCTGTGACATCAGAATCAGAAACACGTTGATTACCAAGTAGGTTTTACACTGACAAGGAATTTGCTTTGGTGTAGTTGGCGCTTGAAAAACAACAGCAATATGAAAAAGAACAGCTAAGTATACTAATACTCATACTAAATATATAAAAAAAAAAATATATGTACAGGAGAGATAAAATGAACAAATGACAAAATAGTAGAATTAATAGAAAAATGAAAAAATGAAATATATAATAAAATGATAAAAAATAAATATAATGAAATTCTAAAATAAAAAGCAGTGTGTTGTTGTTTCTGCGTGCAGGTGTTCCAGGATGGAGCCATCATCCCTGGCTGGGAAGGAAAGATCGTGGCCTGGGTGGAGGAGGACTGTGGTGATGAAAGGTAACAACATACTCGCTGGACATTTCACTGTTTCCCTTTGTGTTCCCTCAGCAGTAAAATAAAAGCACCTTTTTTTCTCTGATAGGCCCTTTTAGGTCTAATCAGAGCATCTTCTGTGTCTGCCTGACTCCTGCTGAGCGCGGAGCAGCACCAGGACAGCCGTTCAGAGCAGACGCTCAAAGGGAAACGAGTGAAATACAACGAGATGTCAGCAAGAGATTTGGGTTTTTAAAAAACTGAACAGTATGATGATGTGAGTCTGCAGCTCATGCCCTAAACGGCTTGCACAGTGCCTTAGAGAGGAAGTCTGCTTTCACTGGAACGCTAGTTTATAACTGGACTGTCTTAAACCGCAGCTGTTTTTACCTCTGTGAGATCTTTTTGTTTTCTGTGATGTTATAGGAAAATATTATCAAGCACCACTTCCCTTCTCACAAGTCATAATTATTAGTGAGCATTTTGAACTGTTTTCTGCAGTGGAGGGGACAATGATTAAATCGTTTGTCCCCTGAAAATATTTTTTTGTTATTAGAAAGTAATATTTCTGCTCTTGCTGCTGTCAAAATGTATGTCAATTCTGAACCACTGCAAACAGCAATGCAGCGTGTATTTCTAGGTTCTGTCAAGGATTGCAATAACAGCAGTAATGGGGAGACCGGTGGTCGTCTGATCATGTGCAGAAAGAAAATGTATTAAAACCAATGATCAGCCAAATTAGGTTTTAAAACGTGATACTGTGGAAAAATGGAGAAGTCAAAAGCTGAACTGCTGCCGGTGAAAATGAGACGATGCACGACTTTCGATGAAAAACGGCAGAACAAATGGCACCGTTTTGTAAAATGGTTGTTTTTGTACATGAGTTTTGGTTAATTTAAGTCATAGTTGAATATTTGATGTTTGTGTCTTGTGTGTTTTTGACGGGAGATTGCGGTGAACCGAGCCTCCTGGCGAAGCGACGTCATGGATGTGACAGGAGAGATTTGAAGGAGCCTCAAACAATGGGCTCACTCCACTGTACTGTAGTTGGCTTGTATGTGCAGAACTTGTACCACGACCGTTAGCCTTCACTTCTCTCGGCCCTCCTGCTGGGGCTCAGTGTGTTTGCCTTACTAACAAGCCGACAGAAAGATGCACCACTGTAGTTGAAGACAACTGAAATGCCATAACTGCCTGTGCTGTAGGAGGTCCAATTCACTGCAGTGAGAGGGTTTAGGTTCTCTGTTTACCGAGGCTTTTACACAATATGAAGAATGACTGCTTTAGAAAGTTTGAATGGTCTTTATTAAGTACTAAAATATGTTTGAAATAAAAGTCCTTTTATCAAATATGATATTGCACCGCTTTGCTCTTTCCTTAGTGCAGGTGACGGACGGCGCCGGTACAGGTGAACAACAGTCACAGACAGCTAGAATCTTTGCCACTCTTTTATTATTTCAAACAGCTCTGTGAAAACTCTGCGGGTGGAGGATTCAGCTTGAGTTTCTGTCCTACAAAGGGAGAGTGTGTATTTCCAGCTGGTTGCCCTCCAGGCAAACGCTCTCCTCCACACACTGTATGATGGCGTGGAATTCAGGACTCGGGTTCCCCATAGCTGTCACGTAAACGTGCTCCTGCTTGGATGCTTTGGAGGGCCGGCCGATGATCACTCCGCCCTCTCCGTCCAGGCAGCCTTCACTTCTCAGCACAGCGGTCAGCTGCACTCCGGCTGGCTGGAAGGCCCTCTGCCTCTTGCAGCCTCTGGCCTCGGCTCGGACCGGCTGTCCGAACGAGGAGAGAGCCGCGGCCATCTCGCCGTCCACTCTGATGTTCTCGTAGGCGTCGACGAACGAGGCGATGGATTGGCTGAACTCTGGGTTGTCCAGTTTCTGTGTGATGTCCTGAAAGACACACTTAAGCCTTTCTCTGAGGTCCCCTTCACCTGGAAACAAAGCGGGACATAAAGTCACCAAGAGCACAATTGGAAAAAGAAATGATACACATTCAACTTGAATTTTGTTGCGATTGCGGCCGCTTCATTTGAATTTACCACAGTGTGTTTCTGCTGATGCACTAGCTGGTGTGTGTGTGGGTGACGACTGCGGCGGCTCGCACCAGATGTCACTGGCAGGGTCTCCTAAAAATCGTTCAGATTTGAGACTTGGTTATTTGTTAGAGTTGTTGTTGAGCTGTTACAACTCAACACTACGTCCTTTGTTTTAAATGGTGACTATAACACTCAAACTCCATATTAGAAATACCTGATGGTGGACTGAGTTCAGGACTGCCAAGAATTTCCCTCATGCAAACTTGTGTTGTTGTTGTCGTTGTCGTTGTGTCAGGCTGAGCTGTTTTTTTCCGTGCTGCTGTTGGAAGTCGACCCTTTCCTGGAATTTCCTTCCCTGTTTTAAGAAGTTACGCAAAGGTGATGATGCTGATGGCACAAACCATGTATCATGTATTTCTATATGAATGAAAATCATGTTTTGAATTATTTTAAGTTTCAGGGGAAAAATACTGACCAGTGGCGATTTGATAGCACAGCTTCCTTGTTTCTGGTGACAAACAAAAAGCGACGCCGTCGTTCTGTCGGACCGTCCTGGCGACGGCGCCTTGATGTTTGCAGTGACCGCCCAGCATCCCCGTTGGGCACGTGCAGCAGCCCAGCACCACGTTGACATGGCAGGGCGCCGCTGCAGCATTAGATCGGCTTTCCACAATGTAGCTGTCTTCCTCTTCCTGTTGGTGTTTACGATGCAAGAGGAGATGACGTCACACACACTACGTATGAGTCTATGCACACAACACAAATTGTCTTTAAAGGTGTACAGTTAACAATGGGCAGGTGAGGATGCGTCGTGGGATTACCTGCAGAACCGAGTGTCTCTCCACATCTTTTATTTTCACAACTTTCCTGGGAGAAACCTGCAGCCGACTGTTTGCCGCACCCGTGAGCCGGTTCGTATAATGGGCCTCCATTCTAGTCACCACAAAGTTCACCAGCTGTGTCAAGCTGTAGGACTTCAGCCGATGGAGGACCTTCTCTTTTGCAAACCTCGTGGCACTTTCCACGCACCCGCTGGCTCGGCCGTGTGCGGCTGACAGGTGTGCAAAGAGGCAGGTGGCCCACTCCTCTCGCTGCGTGAACACTTCCTCCAAGCGTTGCAGAAACTTTGAATGCTGGGATGCGACGTGGTCCTCCGCTAATCTGATGTAGCTTTCCTCCAGCGCTGCGGGCGAGGGAGAGCCTAGCAGGCCTCTGAAGGACTTCAGAAGGTGGGTTCTGTGCTGCTGAGGAACCTCGTTTGAGCTGGTCCAGAGCCATCTGAACATGGCTTGGAGGAGATGGTGGACACTATAAAGCAGAGCGGCTTTGGGGAAAACATCACGCAGCACTTGTCTGACAGCAGCGCAGTCGTTTGTCATGAAAACACGTGGACCCTCATGGTGGCAGTGAAACCTTTCCGGTGGAAAGACAGTCAGGAGAAGCTGCATGGCAGCTGAAAGAGCATCCTGGGTTTCCGAGGTGGTGATCAACACGCCCAGGGGCAGGGCGCCGACCGAGGAATGGGCCAGGAGGAGGAACAAGTGCTGCTTGCGACCACCATTCTCTGATGATTCCACAAAAACAGTTTCACTGCTCTCCCTCAGCCTTGCATGGACCCTTTTCATCAGTGGCGTGCATACAGCAATGACCAACTCATTGCCAGGAGTTTTGCAAATGGCGGCGCAAACATCCCCTTGCTCCTTGTTGTAACTGTCAAGGGTTTGTTCAAGCTCTTTGAACGTTTCCTCTCCTGCTGTTGTGTTGTACGCTTTTCTAAACAGTTTGTAGTAAAGCCTGTAAGAACAAAGCAGGAACGTTTGACATCTAAAATCAAAACCTAACAAATTCTAGTCTGGATACAATATGTGTCGGCCCCATTATATCACTTGCTGCACCAAGTTTCTGAAATCCAGAAGTTAAAGGTGTGCAATATCAATTTTGGAAATGACACCTAGAAAGACAGCTTAAGCAACACTAACATGTTTGCAATTACTGCATCATTTTCTTACCTGTAACAAAATTGCAAATCTGGACAGGCAGAGTGAGCGTCGTGCTCGGAAACTTGCAGATTATACTTCAGTAATTTGAGTGCAGATGAAGGAGTGTGGCCACTTTTGAATAAGTTTTTCAGCTTTTCAACGGTCTCCGTTGGAACTGCTCTCCTCAGCGTGGCTTTCAGGCATGAGACATGATGGTGGTTGTGCTCGTTGCGAAGGCTGATGTGCAGGAAGAGTCCCTCCGTCATGTGAGGATCTCCAGATCTGGGGTGGATCGTGGTAAATTTAGTTCACCATAACAAAGCCCCATTAGTAGGACACAGGCAAACAATTAAAGTAGAAAATAAAACTCTTCTGAGTATTGACACACAATCTTAGCATCAAGTGACATTGACTTGATTTAACACTATCAAAAACTGTCATGAAAGCATCTTTTAACCACTGACCTTGATTTTCTTTCTCCGCACTCTGGATGCCTTTTCAAGATAAGGAAGAGAGTAGCAGGGCAGGAAGTATTTATTTTACTGACCTGCACCTGTAGTCTGCCTGACACAGTTGACCAAAGTTATTCAAACATAGGACAAAGACAAACAGAGGATATAATAATCAAAAACAAGAGTAATCATTTCTTCTTCCATCCAATTTCCATTGTTTTTGTTAGGTTGGTTACGAGAGAGGCGGACTGTTAGATTATAACTTTGACCAAACTAAACCCCAGACTGCTGTGTGCTGCTGCTGATGCCATGCTTACTCGATACTTGTTGTATCGTCCAGAATTTGGGTAAGTTTTCGATGTTCGCCATATGATGCCTGATGACACCTGGAAGTCTTCGAGCCACTTTTTTGCCTCCTGCTCACTGGACAGCTTCAGTTTGATGGCTGCTTTGAAATGATCGTCTCCTGCTGTTTCAAAGCTGCACACGGTGTGGTCGTAGTCCTTTGGCAACAGCTTCTGCAAATAAAGAAGACAGGCATTCTATCAGCAGGTTTGTTTAGACTGTCCATTGTTTGTCAATTCGCAAAAAGTGTTCGCTTTATCTCTAACCTCCAGCATCATCATTGGAAGCCCTTGGTCTGTCGCTTTGGTGCAGTTCGTGCAATATGTGAGCCGCATACTAAATATTAAAAGTTTAGACTCTTAAGCAAACAGGGGGGAATCCTTCAGCGTGTTATGTTCTTCTTCCGCGTTTTCTTCCTCGCCAATGCATTGTTGAATTCGGCAAACAATGAATTGTTATCGCCCTCTACTGGCAAATGACAAGCAGCGCTCCAAGCAGAGGTGAAAATCCATTATTTTCCGATTTCCCAACATTACATGTTAGTACTTAAAAAATAAATAAATAAAATAAAATAAAATAAACTTCCCTACAGCAAACAGTAAAAGTTGTTTAATGAATTTTAATTAGTCCATGATTTGGCCCAATATTAGAAAAAAAAAAAAAAAATCTCTCTAAACTCCATTGTACACAGGGAAGACTGGGAACGGTGAAAAAAAAAGTTCAATAACTCATACTAACACCAGTCTAATATAAGTTTTAAATAAAACATTTGGTTTCTTCGTGAATTTGCAAGAGTCCAATACATTATTCGCCCCAAAATAAAAGCTTTTCGGGTTATTAATGGTGGTTTCTTGTCCAAATTACCTTTTTACGCTTTGAGGCTACTTTTTTTTTTTTTTTTAACGAATTATTAGTTACGAATTATTTGGAGATTTTTGTTTGGATCGGCCACTGCAGACACATGGGCGCCGGCATTTGGGTGCCTCTCCTTGTGTTCGCCGAATACAAATTTTAGGGCACCTCCGATTACGACATGTCTTTCTGCTTGACGGCAGCGCTGTCAGGAGAGCCGTAAAGCGAGGTGTTTTGGACAGGGGGAGGTCATTAGAAAGTGAGCAGGAAGAAGGCAACGCTCCAGTCCTCGGGGCGCAGAGACAAGACATCTGGTGCCGGTGTATCACTGATGCCCGAGGGAGACATCATTTAACAGCTCCGTGTCGTGCTTCAACCGTTTGCAAATGCTTCGCCTCATCTTGCGGCTGCGGCCCAGCGCCGGGCTCTCCCGTCCCCGTGTCCTCCCGACCGGGCCTGCTGCTGCTGCTGCTGCTGGGCTACTGGGCTCTCGAACCGGCGGTGGCTTGAGACGACTCCACGGCGGAGCGGCTGCCCGGGCCGTGGCGCTGAGCTCCGGCCTCAGCCACAGAGGGAATATCCTCAGGTGTCCGCCGCTGACGGGATGTTCCCGGGGCACACGCTTCTACAGCCTGCCGCCACACCAGAAGGTAAAGCCGGCCGGGCAGCAGTCGCGGTGTCACCGCTGCTGCCACTGTAGCACCGCCGCTGCTAGCATGACCTCGCTAGTCAGCGTTCTGGAACCGCTTCATTCAACACGGACACTTCACTTTTTGAACTAGTTAATCCAACGCTCGGGTTCAATTCTCTGTATTCTCTTCCATGTGTTGTCATATGACTTGAAGTCATACATTTTTGTAGAATATATACTTTGGACACACCTTCTCATGCTTTTTTTTATTTTCTTTTTTTCTTTTTCTTTTTTAATATTTACAACTTTCTATACTGAAGACATCAAACACATGAGCAAAATATATTAAATTTAGCAGCAAAGCACAAATTATATTTTTATGAAAGGTGGCTATTTTGAAGAATTTCAATATAAAACGTGTTTGAGTTATTTGACACTTTTATTGTTTCCTACATAATTCCATGTGTGTTCATACGTAGTTTTGATGCATTCAGTGAGAAACTGCAATGTCAATAGTCATGACCATGACAGAAAAGACATTCAATTCATAGAGTGAGTCCAAACTTTTGACTGCTAGTGTACATATGTATATATATTCTTCAATCACTGGCCATCAAGGACTCATCGGAGAAGTAGGAGTATCAAATGTGTTTTTTTTCTTCTTCTTCTTCTAAGTCACTGACTAGATTTGTCTAACTTTGATTTTGAATTACATGGCAGGCGTCTGCAATTGCTCAATCAGGCGGTGAACACACAAGTGACAAATTCTTATGGGCGGGATGAGAATGTGCCCGTGTTAATATTCACCGGACTGCGTTTAGTGCTTTATTGAGAATGGAATAATAAAGAATTACAACAAAGTTGCAGCTTAGAGGTGCACTTAACCCCCCTGATGTGCCATGTGAGCTGAAAATATAATGTGAATCCCACCCATCATCTGAAAATTCCTCACCCTTTCTTTCTTTCTTTCTTTCTTTCTTTCTTTCTTTCTTTCTTTCTTTCTTTCCTTCTTTCTTAAATCAATCTCTGACTGTCAGGTGGAGCTGCCTGCGTTGTCACCCACTATGCAGACGGGAACAATTTCTCGTTGGGAGAAGAAGGAGGGGGAAAAAATCAGCGAGGGCGATCTCATAGCTGAGGTAAGAAGCCACCGGAGCCTCCAGTCAGTGTCGGCCTGCACCGCCCTAAAAATATGTCTCACGCAAATCCTTGCAGGTGGAGACGGACAAGGCCACTGTGGGCTTTGAGATGCTGGAGGAATGCTACCTCGCAAAGATCCTGGTTGCTGAAGGCACCAGAGACGTCGCTATTGGCGCCGTGATCTGCATCACTGTTGACAGGTGACTGAGCTTAGTCATCAAATACTGCTTCTCTTTGGAGACTTGATTATAGAGTGAAACTGACGTACAATTCATTTTGTTTGTTCTAAGTGCTTTTGTAAGTTAAAAATCTTTTGGCTCACACTTCCTCTGGACCTTCATTGTACTTTGTCTTCTGGATTTGTGCGAGATGTTCACATGTGAAGGACTTCAATTAATAAATCAATGTCAGATATGAGATGACGCATTTATGGTCATTTCGTAATTATTAACTGAACACGGCGGCTTGAAATTGGACACTGTAGTTTCTAATGGTAAAAACAGCATTTTGATGAGCTTTTTATTTGATGTATGTCTAATAATAATAATAAATAATTTTGTTTCCGTCTTTCACTGCAGCGCCGACCTCATCCCAGCCTTCAAGGATGTGACGCTGGAGTCCCTGAAAGCAGCAAGTGTGGGTCCCTCACCAGCCGCTGCAGCTCCTCCTGCTGCTGCTGCTGCAGCTGCAGCTGCTGCCCCTGCAGCCCCGGGCAGTTCTTACCCAACACACATGAAGGTGGGTGTGTTCTTGTTTACAAAGCAGTCACCTGAGCTGCCCTGTCACATGCAGGCTGTCCAGGCTGTCCATGGCCTCTGACAGGATCTTGATTGAAATTCAACCCCTGCAAGGCCAAAGTTCTTCATGACTTCTGAAATGGAGGCGTTGCTGCTGCTTTATTCAGGCTTGTCCCAAAGTTCTGAAGACCCCTGCTGGACTAATCCTCCCTATCTTGACTTGTGTGTGTGTGTGTGTGTGTTCCAGATCACACTTCCTGCTCTCTCTCCCACCATGACGATGGGAACGGTGCAGCGCTGGGAGAAGAAAGTGGGAGAGAAGCTAGGTGAAGGAGATCTGCTGGCTGAGATCGAGACCGACAAGGCCACTATTGGTAAAAAGCCAGACTCTGTCTCACACCTCCACACACTTCACTCGTGCATTTATTGAAGATCTGGTCGTTTTTTTTCCCTGTTACTTTTCCATTGCGCTTGGTTATTTATATCCAACACAATCATGTTTTATGCTTTTCTATGGAAACCTGTTAGGCGTTGGCAAACTATAGCCCGGGGGCCACATGTGGCCCGTTTAGCGTTTTAATCCGGCCTGCCAAACTTGGAAGAAATTCTATTAATAGTAAGTAAGTAATAAAAAAGTCTGTATTTTATCCATTTTTTTCAGTGTTTTAAGGGAGATTTCAACACTGTGGGGCTTCAAAGACACTGATTTTGCTTTGGTTCATTTTCAATTGACATTAAAGCTACATTGTATGTTTTCTACATATTCCTCATACATATTTATAGGCCCCTCTGTCAAATTTTCAAACCCACTGTGGCCCACCAGTCAAAAAGTTGCCGCCTCTGAGCTCGAACATCCTTATATCGTGATGTACAGCTGGACATCAGGCCATCATGCTCCTGTTCCCTCTGTCTTGGCTTTGCGCGCAGGCTTTGAGGTGCAGGAGGAAGGATTCTTGGCCAAGATCATGGTGTCAGAGGGAACCCGGGACGTTCCTCTTGGAACTCCGCTCTGCATCATTGTGGAGAAAGAAAGTGACATCGCTGCCTTCAAAGATTACGTTGAAACTGGCGTAGCGGAGGTTTCCACACCCACTCCTGCTCCAGCACCAACACCGGCACCGGTGAGACTCCCGTTTACCCCAAATCAGAGATGGCACCGAGGTCAGTAATCACCTTGAAGCGCCAGCCGTGGGCGTGACGCTGTGATTTGAATGTGTCAGGCCGCAGCTCCGGCACCCAGCGCCGCCCCTGCAGCCGCTGCTCCAGCAGGACCCAGGAAGGGCCGTGTGTTTGCCAGCCCGCTGGCCAAGAAACTGGCTGCAGAGAAAGGAATAGACCTGGCACAGGTCAGCGGTAAGTCATGTTGACTCCCACCATCATCAACATCTGACCACACAATTAAAATAGTCACCAAATATATTTGAATTTCTTTTTTTCAATTGCTACTTTTAGACAGTTTACCAACTTTCTTAACAGCAGACTGAAATCCAGCGTCGTCATAATTAACATCATGGTATCTTCTCATTAGGTTCTGGTTCAGATGGGCGTATCACCAGAAAAGATATTGATGGATTTGTTCCTCCGAAGGCTGCACCAGTGAGTGAACTTGGCAGTCGGGTCCGGATGTTTTCTGTTGTTGTTGTTGTTGTTGTTGTTTGTTTGTTTTTGAGGTCTTTTGCTTTCATCATGTTGTGCAGCCGTCAGTCAGAGGCCACGTTCAGACTGCCGGCCAAAATCCGATCTTTAGCCCATCCAGATTGAAACCGGGTGGCTCTTTTGTAGTCTGAACAGCCACAAATAGGAAAAATTGCAAAACGGATTCAATCCGTGCCATTTGAACAGCGTGCACAGCTCCTGACACAGCGATGGCTCTTGACTGTCTGTGACAGCCAATGTCCCAGAGCAGAGAGCGCCACCAGAGGGCGCCATTGGAGTTGCGGAGCTGTAACATCATGGAGCAGACGGAGGAAGTAGAGACCAGCAGTCAGTCAGTCCCTGAACAGAGGTGGAAACTCACCAAGCCAAACTCCAGTCCAGGTGTCGCAATGATGTGACGTCACACACAACACGCTACGCTGGACGACGCCTCCGCTCCCACCTCGTTGCTACAGCAACCCGTCAGATGGCTCAGTAATGTGGCCCAGTCGGATCAGAGCCACCTCCCATTTGGACACTGGCTAAAACCAGTGAGGACAGTCAGCCCTAAAAATCGGATTTGAGAAGGAATCTGATTTGAATCAGATTCGCCTGCAGTCTGAACGCAGCCAGAGTCACGCAGGCTGCAAAATAAAACTCAAAGCACTTTTGAGTACTCGTGCTTAAAGTTATATTTTGTCCGCCTTCGTCTTAAATGCAAACCCATTCATCCCGACAGGCCGTAGCTGCTGCTCCCGCACCTGCTGCAGCTCCAGCTGCTCCCGCACCTGCTGCAGCTGCAGCTGCACCTGCCGGCACTTTCACCGACATCCCCATCAGCAACATCCGCAAGGTGAGAGCAAACTGTTACCTGTCAATTCCTCTGTCCACGTCCCCCCTCCCCCCAGCGGCTGCTCTCCTGCAGAGGGTCGCCCTGAGGGAGTTCCTCCGCACCTCTGCTGTCACTTTGCTGGCAATGATCAAGGAATTAGAGCTGATGTGCAGCTTATGATTCTCCTGCAGGTGATCGCTCAGAGGTTGATGCAGTCCAAACAAACCATCCCACATTATTACCTGTCTGTAGATGTCAGCATGGACCAAGTGCTGGAGCTGCGGAAAGAACTCAATGCTGTAAGCTGTGCACACGGACATAACGACATAATAAAAATCATTGTTATGTTTCTTTTGTGCCTCTGATAACTCAGCCCTTCTTTCCCTGTGCAGGAAGTGAAAGCTCAGAATATCAAGCTCAGCGTTAATGACTTCATCATTAAAGCCAGCGCTCTAGCCTGCCTCAAGGTCCCAGAGTGCAACTCCTCCTGGATGGACACAGTCATTCGCCAGTACGTAAACGCCACACTGAACACGCAGTGTAACGCAACACAATCGGAACCATTCTGGAGAAGGTCACTTACAGACACGTCAGGACGCAGCCAATCAGAACGAGCTGAGACACAGCAGCACGTTCTGATGATTTTCTGGCCTTTATCATTTTTTTAAACAACTAAAAGACCATAAGTGAAAAATCTACAATAGGAAGATTTGCTGTGAATTGCGTTTCAGGTCACAGTCGTCCTGTCAGCCGTTTTAAGGCCTTTATTTTTGTATTGAGGTCTATGGGGAAAAAATGCTTTTTGGGCCCATGGGATTTTTTTGTTGCAGTACCTCTAGTGGCCACTGGGAAAAATTGGCTTGCCGCCATATTGCCAGTCCGGTATCCAGTTCTTATAATACATCCATGGCAGCAAACCAGAAAAATACTGTGTATGCTGTGTATCATCTGATCTCTTTTTTTCCTTCTCTTGAGTTTTAAACTTGCACCCAACTTCCTGTAAAATCTGTAAAACAAACATCAAGTTTTAACTATTGAGACACACTGGAAAATGAAATAGTAAAATAAAAAAGACAGAAAAGCGTAGCTGCTCCTTTTAGCCACTAGAGGGCGGGCTCCTGGAATCATGGTTGACTTCCCTCCCTCAGGAATCATGTGGTGGATGTGAGTGTGGCAGTGAGCACAGCCAACGGCCTGATCACGCCCATCGTGTTCAACGCTCACACCAAAGGACTGGCCGCCATCTGCAGCGACGTGTCGGCGCTCGCCGCCAGAGCCAGAGAAGGCAAACTGCAGCCACACGAGTTCCAGGTGCACACACACACACACACACACACACACACACACCAAAGATACACTTAGATATCATTGATCATTGATTAATTCATATTGTCTTTTTACCAGGGAGGGACCTTCACCATCTCTAATCTGGGGATGTTTGGCGTCAAGAACTTCTCTGCGATCATCAACCCCCCCCAGTCCTGCATCCTCGCTGTCGGAGGCTCAGAGAAGCGGCTAATCCCCGCTGACAATGAGAAAGGGTAACTACCAAACTACCAAAACTGATCACAGGTTTTCATGCATGGTGCACTATGGCCGTACCTACCTTTTTAGTACTATTATTATACCTATTGTAGGCATTTCCATATGTAATACATTCATCTTGATGGCCTGCTTCGGTCACTGGACGACCCGCTCCGCCTCCTGAGCCGCAGTCGCCCCCACCAATCAGATCTGCACATTGCTCATTTTAACGATGCCTCCTTTGAATTTTCTCTCCTTGTGAAGGTTCGACGTGGCCAGCATGATGTCGGTGACGCTGAGCTGCGACCACCGGGTGGTCGATGGCGCCGTGGGGGCGCAGTGGCTGGCAGAGTTCCGCAAGTTCCTGGAGAAACCCGTCACCATGCTGCTCTGATCAGACTGTTAAAGCTGCAGCGACGGGCCGGGCCGGGCCGGACCGGGCCGGACCCCGTCACCGGAGGGATCTGACTGGTTCACAGCCCGTCTGCGTCCCTCCTGTGATTGGCCAGCCTTCCAATCAGGTCACTCCCACTTGTCCCTCATGGAGAAGAGGCAGAAGTCACTCCGCTTCCCCGTCTGTCTCGCCTTGTCTCCTGCCTGCCTGTCTGTCTGTCCGTCTGTCTCCTTCCTCATTCTCACTCATCTTCTATTTATTAAAAGGCCCCACAATGGCGAGAGACCACAATTAGGGTTGATTTCTCCTAGAATAGCGAACAATTTGCAAAGGGAAATGTTACAAGTCAGCGCGAGAAGAACTAACCGGAAGCGTGCGTGTAATTCTGTTTCCTGCACGCGCGCTTCTGCAGTTTTGTCTGGGAGTGTAAATGGAAGCAGGAAGTGCAACAGTTGGTGGATTCTTGTCTGTTTGAAGGCAGGAATATATCGGCACTAGATTAGAACATTCAGACTCGCAGACAAACTGAACCTGGTCCCTTTCAGTGCCCACACTGTTAGAACACTTGGTGTCTTTCATGTGGGTTCCCATGTATATTCTTTACTGTGAGACAAACACAGTGCTGTAAATATACAAGCTGGCCGATGAGGCCCCTGTATTAGTATGTGTACAGTCCTAAATGTTGCGAGCGCTGTCAAAGTAACACTGGACGGTTCCATCTGCTCGGTTTGATTTTCTAGTTTTCCAGTGAAACTCCTCGTCTTCAAAATGTTCAGTTTCACAGCTGCAACGCACAACGCTGGGTCTGCTTCTTCTTGGTTGTTGAAATAAATTGGGAGATGTCAGCAGTGTGCCATGGACTCCTGTTTTTTTGTAAGTCGTGTGTGTGTGTGTGTGTGTGTGTGTGTGTGTGTGTGTGTGTGTGTGTGTGTGTGTGTGTGTGTGTGTGTGTGTGTGTGTGTGTGTGTGTGTGTGTGTGTGTGTGTGTGTGTTTTGATTGATTTATTTGCCAAAATACTAAAGAAATGACACATTTTCCAGGAAGAACTCGCAGTCTCATCATCATGACAGCCTGGGTGCAAGACGCCGTGTCCTTCATTAACTGCTGCATGATGGGATTTTTTTTTTTTTTTCATGCGTAGAAAGAGAACAAGCTTTCTGATGAGCAGCTGCAGTCACTCACGTTACACTGATTAATTAGAACCAGCTGACCTGTCAAGGCTCAAGTTGGATGGAATTAAAAATAGATTTTTATTGTACAGTTGATATGATTCATTATTGTTAATAATACATATAAGTATTATTATATATATTTACATACATATACTATATATACAGTTTGTAGTGTTTTCATTTATGACTTATGTTTCTTTTTTTTCTTTTTTTTATAAATACTATGGACTTATGGATAGATAGATTCAAACAATTATCTATCTATCTATCTCTATCTATCTATCTCATCAGTTTTTGGAGACAGGTTCCTTTGCTACGAGCAGGCAGCTGGAGGTGGGAGTGCAAATAAGGCCGGCTGGGGTCTGGCTCTGTCAGTCAATACATTAATCACGCATGCCTGGTTTTTCTGGCCACCAGCTTGTGCAGAGTGGGCCAGAGAGGGACGCTCTCTCTGCGCTGCCTCTCTCTGCGCTGCCTCTCTCTGCGCTGCCTCTCAGCCATGGGCTCGTTCGGAGGATGGATGCTCTGCACCCTGTGTCTGTGTCTGACCGTCCTGCACAATGGTGAGTGTCCCAAATTCATTGATAAATTTAATGAGAAAAGTTATGAATAAGTTATTTGTTGCTTTGAGGAATTCCCCTTGCGGCTCGATGATCTCCGTGGACCTGAATTTGGCGCAATGTGGACGCAAGACACATCCTGTCTGTGCAGATTAGGACTTGACAGCCGACACACAATGGCACGCTTACAATGATTTAAGATTGTGTCATCTTCATTGAATAGGATTTTCTTACAACCAAGAAAGTGGACGAGTTGGAGTGATGAATCATGTCATCTTTGACGTTATGCAAACTGCAGTGATGAAGCTCTCTGCGATGATGTCATGAACCTACAGAATGTTTTCATCAACGCATTGTGTTGAAGAGGCTGTTGTTCTATTTAGCCTGTGACCAGTTTGGCCCAGCCTCAGAGCTGTCAAGAGTAATTAACAACAGAACTACGTTGGATTCCCACACACACACACTCAGTCAGTCACTAACAGCCTGGGATGAAGGGCAGTGCAGGGGGGTATTGCAGTAATGAGGGAGAAGGAGGTGGAACCGTGTCGTCCAGACACCATCAGCTGCAATTAAAACACGAATTAGAGCCAAATCTTCTGGTGATCCCAGACTGAAGCTTCTCCCCTCTGTGTTGTGTTGTGTGTTCTGATATTGATTGCACTGTTTTCTTTGTATTGTCTTTTAAATGATGGAAACCTGCCTGTAAAGCACTGTAGTTCAACTGCAGTTTTTCGGTTTGCTCGGTGGTGCAGCTGCTCTCCGGGTGACTGTGAGAGAGTCCAGTGTGGAGGCAGTGCAGGGAGAGTCTGTGGTGCTGCCCTGCTCCTTCTTCTCCTCCAGCCCACTGTCCAGGCTGAACATCATCTGGACCCTGGCACCCTCCTCCAGCCCAGAGACTCCAGTACAGGTCTGAACGTGCATATGCAGAATATACACATACACACAAATAACTCGTCTAGTTCTGGAAAAAATATTGACTTCTTCAGCCTCCTAAATCCACTGCACGGGTCATTAAAATTAATGGCAACTTCTTAAAATTGTATTACAGTGTCCTACTGGCTGCATTTAAGTTTTTTTGGGGGTGTCTGTAGGGGGCACTATAGAGCCACATGTGGACATTTTCTCTTCATTTTATGAAATTTTTTGCCAGTTCTGACCTGCTTGTTTTAAATTTTGGAACTTATGCAGCGGTCAAAATTTCGGCGGAAACAGGATGACTTGCTCAAAAAACAAGATCCAAGATTCAAGATTCCTTTATTGTCATTCAGAATAAAATATCAGACTGGTACACAGCAGAGCAAATTTTCATCGTGACTGGCTCAGGATGGTACAAAACAACAGTGCTACATTCAAAGGCAATAAATAAAAGTATAGAAAATAACTTTAAAAATGTGCAAGTAGGCAGATGTGCAAAACAGAGTGCAGTCATTTATGTTGGGGAGAGAGTTCAAGTTCAAAACCGATAAAAAAAAATGTTTTTCTTTAAACAGCCCGAAACTCACCGAAATGATGATGATAGTTTAGCATAAGACAGAGTGGAAGAATGCAAAATGTCAACATGTAAACATACTATAACATTTAAAATTCAATGGAGGTCTTGAATTTGGTGATGAGCAGCTCTGGAACAGAGGCGGTCGATCGCTGGGCCTCAGTTCCTGATAATAATGTGATTCCGAGCTCTATAAAAGAAGTTTGATTGATTGATTCAATAAAAAATATTTGCAATGCATTGACTGTTGCCTGACTTCCAGGTGATTGTGTATGACCACGGACAGGTCATCGAAGACCCCGCCCTCATTGGCAGAGTCAATTTCACCGGTTAGTCGGCTTTTGTTTTTTCTTCTTGAAATGAAAATGGACACAGTACATGATTTAACAGTTTGACAGAAACTGATGTTTTTGTCCCGTTGTCGTGCAGGGATTCCCTGGAGCGCAGACATTGTCCTGAACGACACCCGAGTGTCCGACGCTGGTGTGTACCGCTGCATGGTCAACAATCCGCCTGAGACAGCCGATCCTGGAATTGGAGAGCTGGAGCTCGGTATTCTTGGTATGTCTGCAGAGCACAAATAGGTTAGAGGGTTTGAATGAAGGGAGGATTTCCTCCCCCAATAGGGGTGAGGGCAGAGGTGGGCAAAGTTTTTGACTGGTGGGCCACAATGGGTTGTAGAATTTGACAGAGGAGTCGGAGCAGCAGCAGGCGATATTATTCCTAGCGATATTTTGATCACTTTGAGATCTCTGGGAAGAGTTGAGGACCACATCAAGCTTCAGTTTGGAGTTCTGTGATCCGTGAATAACAGTAAAAAGTAAGTTTATCTTCCTCAGTAACTTCCATGTCATGTAATCCTTTTCCACAGTCCCTCCTTCGCTGCCAGCGTGCCAGTGGGACGGTGGCATCGACATGGGTGGAAGTGTCCTGCTGTCCTGCTCAGTGGCTGAAGGAATCCCAACGCCAGAGATCCGCTGGGACAAACTGAACCCAGAGGAAAGAGGAAATCAACCACGGTTCCACATCACACACACACACACACACACACACACACACACACACACACACACACACACACACACACACACACACACACACACACACACCGAGCTGATGGGTGACATCATTTAAAAACAAGATATTAAAGGTCAAGTGTGGTAAAAGCTCAACATACAGCCCATAAATATATGAATAAGAGTGCATACACGCAGCTCAATAAAAGTCATTTGGGTTTCCTACCTGTAGAACAGTTCTCATATGTAAGAAAATATAAAGTGTGTTGCTCCCAGTTCGCTGCCATCTTGCACCGCCACATTTCTAAGGAAGCCTGGTGTGGACAATCCAGCTCACCTGGCAGCACGTTTCGAACTTAGAGTGAGCGCTCGTGCCCTCAAATAAACCAACGAAGATGAAGGTGAACAATCTAGATTTGTGCTTTCAGGCCACCGTAGTTCACAGGGGGACTTATGCGAACGAGCACTGCAATATAAAATGTAACCACTTGACGTCGCTGTTTCTTCCAAAAAGAATCTCTAAGTATGACGCGCTTCAACTTCAAGGAAAGTCAAGAAAACCAACTGAAAATGCTTTTATTGTGGACATGAATCAAACAGAATATACAGATTAATTGACTGCTCTTCAGCTGATGAAGACACTTGACCAATAAAGACACATCATCAAATATTGTAGTTTTCTTCTTGTTAACCATCACACAACCACATTTAGATCACATTGCATCCAGAATGCTTCCTTAATCAACATGTCCTCCCCTCTGGAGCCTTGAAATAGAATCCCTGCTTCAATGTGTATTTCATCTTTTGAAGAAACCTTTGAACGCCGTGTTTGCATCCTGTTGATCGACTGCCCCTACTTTTTGTTTGAACTCTCAGGGGATCTGTCAGGCTCCATCCAGATTGCAAACGTGTCTTCTCAGACGTCCGGCCTGTACCGCTGTTCCGCAACAAACGTCCTGGGAACCGAGAACTGCTACGTCAACCTGTCCATCTACAGTGGTGAGCATCTTCCACCGGCTCCTCTGCTTCTCTTCTTCTGCTGCTTCTGACTGCTGTCTGTTTCACAGCCCCCGGCAGTTCCTCAGGAGTGCTCCAGGGGACGCTGCTCACCTTATCCATGTGTCTGGTGCTGCTGGCACTGCTGGTGTTGATGCTGTGGCTCCATCGAACTGGGCAGGACGGGAGGGGGAGGAGGAGGAGGCAGGAGGAGGAGGAGGGAGGGCAGAGAGGACGAGGAGGAGGACGAGTGCTACAACGAGATCCAATACACTCCGTCTCTGATGAAGCGCTCTTTTGTTTGACCCCCGCAGGATCTGCACAAGTTGCATAAAGCAGCGACGCAGCGTCTGAGACTCCCAGGATGCCTCATGTCGTGTTTTTTTTTTTTTGTTGGCTTCTGCTGCTCGAGAAGTTTTGCTGTTCCGAAAAGCGTGTTTGTGTATTTGTGCTCTGCATGTACTAGTTGCAAGTTATGGGTTTCCCTCAACTTCCACTCAGAAGTCTCCTCTTTAAACTCCACTTAGGCACCTTCTGTCTTTCCCTTTAGCGTCAGATCAGCACCACAGACCTTCTGTCCCAATTAAGCCACAGTGTTTAAATTTGTTTCAATGGGGCAAAAAAAAAAGGTACATTATCTCTTTTGGGCAGAATTCTATTTTTTTTAAAAAAAGAGTTCTTTGTGTAATTTAACAGGTTGAAGGAGACACATTGACATCTGAAATGTAACTGTTTTGTACCTGCATCTTTCAAATGTTTGCATTGTTAATATGTGCATTGATGAACTACGTGTGAAGGCAAAGGTTCAGCGAGACTAAATAAAAGAGGACAAAGAAATGTGGGAATGCAAGCAGTCGCAGAAGGTGATTTGCAAACAAAGACACAAAAACCTTTAATTTAAATAGGAGAAAAAAATCACATAAAAAACTGTACAGAACATTAAACATTGACCTAAAGTTCTTAAATAAAAGACCCCTCTCCCAAAGTAAGCAAAAAGAAAGAAAATTAAAAAACAACCAATTGAGATGGTGTATGATACATTTTGTGCAACAGAAGTTTTCACTGATTCTTCTCCAACTGCACGGCGTGAAGTCTCTTCACTCCCCGCTGATGGGTAAACAAGAGTCCCTCTCCTCAACCTCCACATAGTGTCTTCAACACAAAATGAACCCAAAATTCAATAATAAAATAGATTTATATTTTAAATATATATTTATATACTAAACATGCTGTACAGAATTTCAGAGATTAGGAAATCCCTTTTTATTGACGCCCAGGTCTGTTCGCCAAGAACTTGTGCTTTCCTGCTTCTCCCAGCAATGAAAATAATATTAATCATTAAAAAAAGAAAGAGCGACGCTTCTCCCCGTTGCTTTGGATACAAGATGAATGCAGAGGGAAAAGAAAAACAGAAAGCAGCCCTGATCAGAAGGACTCTGTTTTTCCTGAGTCGAGGGAGCGGCTGACACGAAGGGCTACTGGGTGGGGGGGTGGGGGGTAAATTTGTGATTAAAAAAAAAAAAAAAAAATCAGCAGTGATGGAACAAAAGTTGAGAGCACGGCGAAGACGTTGTGGGTCAAAGCAGTTTCCAGTTTCCTGCGAGTGAACGCTTGGTTCCTGCTTGGCGCCCTGAGAACGCCGGCCGGCCGGCCGCCTTCCCCGCTGGCCCACAGGGCCGCGTCGCACGGTTGAGGAAACACTGACACACAAAGGCAGTTGATTCAAGTTAAACTCTTACAGGCACGTGGAGGGGACGGAGGGGAGGGCGGCGGGACGGGGGGGGGGCAGAATTTGGTCAAACTGCTTTCAACTTTTCAGAAGAGTTTCACAGTGGTGGAACAAAAAGAGAAGAGAAAGAGGGGGGGCGGGGGGGATAGAGAGAGTGCAAGAATTGGAAGGGAAGCGACCTCGGAGCGATCCCCCCCCCGAGCGGAAAGACAATTCCAGTTACGATACACGCACACTAAATAAAAAGAGAGCCAATAGTGAGATGATATAAATGTGTTGACAACAAAACAAAGTGAGGGAGGGGCGGCCAGAAGGCAAATTTCCATTTCGAATAAAAAAATAATAATAATTAAAAAAAACCCATCAGCACACGATATTGACAAATGAAAGATATCTGTAAGACAATAAATATTCCACCTATGCTTTCAGTATTTATTCAACTCTGCTCCAGCTAAAACGCTGGATGTAAGGGTGGTGGACACAGCAGTAGTAGTGGGTACATTAGTCGTAGCAGGGGGATGCAGAAGCAGTAGTACAGTGGTGGGAGGTGCCGCACTGCAGGCAGAGGAGGGGAAAAAAAAAAACACAAGCCGACGCTCCCGACAGGAAGCAGCGGCTGATCAGAGGGGGGCGCCGTTTATCGCTCGTCCAAATGAAACACACCCTTCAATCTTCAAGGTCGAGTTATTGAAGATTCAAGGACTCTTGAATACCCACGTAAAAAAAAAAAAAGAGAAGGAAAAAAAGGACATTCCTCTCAAAAGGCTTTAAGTTTCAGACACTCCCAGTTTTTCTTTTGTTAGTTTTTTTTTTTCAGGTTTGTGATCAACACAATTTTCTTCACAGATAGACCTTGATCTGTGGGCACCAGCTCCCACCTGTCCACGTGTTGGTCAGATTCTGGCCTCGTGTCCTGAACCGACAGTAAACTAGTGGTTTGAGCACCACCTGTTGGTCGGGATGGACGATGGGATTTTCTTTTGTCCCTGAAACAACTTTTGGTTGTTGATGTCTTCAGGCAAGAGGCTGGGGGAAAAAAAAGAAGAAGAAGAAGAAGAAGAGGAAAAAAAAAGAAGAAGAAGAAGAAGAAGAGGGAAAAAAAAGAAGAAGAAGAAGAAGAAGAAGAAGAAGAAGAAGAAGAAGAAGAAGAAGAAGAAGAAGGAGAAGGAGAAGAAGAAGAAGAAGAAGAGATGCCTGGCAACAAAACAAAAACCAACTCAGTGGAGATGTTCAGATTCTTCTCTTTGATGCGACGGATGTTGCAGGTTCGAAGAGGCCTGGAGGCTCCTGGATCTGCTCCATGTCAGAGTGAGAGCTGCAAGGACCAAAGAAACAAGGCCTCTCGTGGTTTTCCACGTAGTCTTGACCTGCACACACTGCGCCAACATTTCTTCTTTTTCTTCTTCTTCTTCTTGAAGTTGTTTTTGCAAATTAGAGAGAAAAGAAAAAGCTGCAAATGCCTGATGAACGAGCAAGCGAGCGAGCGAGCGAGGCGATCGTCTCTATTGTACAAAAATAATTCATCCTCGAGGAAAATATCCCTTTTAATTGCACTGGCCATCCTGGCCTGTCACTACTGTTCCAACCTGAAGGTCGTCCACAGAGACACCGAGTGCCTTTGTCAGGAAAAAAAAACAGAGGGAAGAAGGGGAGGAGGACGAGGAGGAGGAAGGACTGCGTCGTCAGAAAGTCACGATGAAAAGTAACTTTGGAATTAAGACGATGGCCGAAACCTCGTCGCGATCCGACGAGCATCATCGGTGCCGCATGCAACCAGATGCAAAACCTCTTGAGGCTGAGAGGTGGACGTGGAGGGACAGGGAGGGGCCTGGAGGGACAGGGAGGGGCCTGGAGGGAGGTGGAGGGACAGGGAGGGGCCTGGAGGGACAGGGTGGGACAGGGAGGGACAGGGAGGGACAGGGAGGGACAGGGAGGGGCCTGGAGGGAGGTGGAGGGACAGGGAGGGGCCTGGAGGGAGGTGGAGGGACTGGGAGGGGCCTGAGGACAGGGAGGGGCCTGAGGGGCCTGGAGGGAGGTGGAGGGACCTGGAGGGAGGTGGAGGGACAGGGAGGGGCCTGGAGGGACAGGGAGGGACCTGGAGGGACAGGGAGGGACCTGGAGGGAGGTGGAGGGACAGGGAGGGACAGGGAGGTGGAGGGGCCTGGAGGGAGGTGGAGGGACAGGGAGGGGCCTGGAGGGAGGTGGAGGGACCTGGAGGGAGGTGGAGGGACAGGAGGGAGGTGGAGGGACAGGGAGGGACAGGGAGGTGGAGGGGCCTGCAGGGACAGGGAGGGGCCTGGAGGGAGGTGGAGGGACAGGGAGGGAGGGGCCTGGAGGGAGGTGGAGGGACAGGGAGGGGCCTGGAGGGAGGTGGAGGGGCCTGGAGGGACAGGGAGGGGCCTGGAGGGAGGGGCCTGGAGGGAGGTGGAGGGACAGGGAGGGAGGTGGAGGGACAGGGAGGGGCCTGGAGGGAGGTGGTGGGGCCTGGAGGGAGGTGGAGGGACAGGGAGGGGCCTGGAGGGACCTGGGGGAGCAAGGGCTTTATTGGATAAAAGAATGGGTGGAGTTTGACTGGAAAGAGTTTTCCAAGGCTCGAATGGTTTGGCTGTGGGATGGTCGGAGGTCGGGTGGGTTTGTGGTGGGGTGGGGGAGGTCCAGTTACCCCTCTGTCGGGGGAGGGGTGAGGGTGTCCCAGAGTGCTGACTCAGCGCAGGTGCTCAAGTAAAGGCAGCTCAGTGGATTCTGCTCGAGGGGCCTCCAAAGTCTGAGTGGCTCCCAGAGGATCCTGCGTCACACTGCTGACCTCCTGCAGGAGGGCAGGAGGAGCAGGCTGGGAGAGAGAGAGAGAGGGAGAGAGAGAGAGGGAGGGAGAGAGAGAGAGAGAGAGAGAGAGAGAGAGAGAGAGAGAGAGAGAGAGAGAGAGAGAGGAGAGGAGAGAGAGAGAGAGAGAGAGAGAGAGAGAGAGAGCGAGAGGGAGGGAGAGAGAGAGAGAGAGAGAGAGAGAGAGAGGGAGGGAGAGAGAGAGAGAGAGAAAGAGAGATTTTATTTTGGAACAGCATTTCATTGCCGCTCTCATTCACATTCATCAAACAACATGACACAACATCACACAGCTCAATGCAACCAATCAAAATCAATCAATCAATAAATAGAAAAATAAATGAATAAAACTTTGCCATCAGGACATCATCACTAACAAATAATCCTCCCTCTGTCACCGCACACAGCGCCCTGGTTAAAGTCCACATTTCATTGTCAGAAGAAGTCAAGTCAACCTGCAGTACCGATGACGGAGGGATCGACCTCTGCACCATCACTGACCTCCCTCTGACGGGAGGTTAAACTAGGTTAAACTAAGTTTAAAACCTGGCCTTTCCTCTTGCACTGGCCACTGCAGTTCAAACCGTGTTTGCTAAAAAACCCCTGACAGCAGGTAAAAACTATCTAAAAAAAACTAAACACAGACAACAGACGCTCACACTGATAAAAGCAAGAAAAACTCTCTCTCCCTGTCCACAGAAGGGACAGGGAGGAGAGAGAGAGAGCGAGAGAGACAGAAGCTGTGTTTCCATGACCCCTAGAACTGTGCAAAACCTAAATATGGCATAATAATAAAACACTGCTGATGGAAACAACTCAACTTGGAAAAACCTCTCAAACATGGCTGAAAGGTTTTGACGCTCTCATCAGGTTTTTTTTCCACACGTATCCATATAGAGGAGCATTTACACATCAGTGGACGTGATGCATGGGGGTCACATGACCAGTTCACTTCAAGTGAAAATGGAGCGTTATGATTGGACGGAGGGGGAGACAGAATATTTTTGACAAATAAGAGAAAAATAAAAAGTGTCATGGAAACACAACTGTAGAGTGAGAGAGAGAGAGAGAGAGAGAGAGAGAGAGAGCAAAGGTGTGATGTCGAGTTAAGAGACTCCTCCTTGAGAGTGGGCCGGGCCGGGCCGAGCCGAGCCGAGTCCTCACCTGTGTGCGGATGGTCTGCACTGTTCCCGCTTCTCCCTCCAGCGCCGCCGGTCCGTTGAAGCCCTTCCTGCCCGAGAAGCTCCACTTGCCCAGGTGGCTCTCGTAGTGCAGGCCGCCCGGCCCGGGCCGAGGCCGAGGCCAGCCCGCTGGCCCGTCCTGTGACCCGAGTTCTCCAGGAGGCTCGCCGCGCAGAAGCGCTCGGGCCCCGGCAGAGGGGGCGGGGCCACGGCGCCGCTGAAGGAGAGCTGCGAAGTGGACAGCTGCTGGCCCAGCAGACCCTGGATGGACGAGGTGCGCTGCAGCGACGTCAGCAGGCCCGCCTCCATCCTGCCCTCTGATTGGCTGAGCAGAGCCAGCGGCAGGGGCTGCGGGTGGTGAGGCCAGCTCTGGGTCGGACCTGCGGGGTTGTCCGTGCCTGAAGGAAAAAAAAAAAAAAAAAAAAGAAAAATAGAAGATCAAACTTTAAGAGAACATGAGAAGATTAATATCTCATCATTTTCATCGTTATTACAATGCAACAGAAGAAAGAAAGAAAAACAGAGATAAATACACTTTAAAGTTCCAGTGTGTCGTATCTAGCTTGACTTATGATTTTTATATTTGTAAAAGCTTAACTTACTGCTCATAAATACATTAACAAAGGTGTATAATGGCATTAATTTGGTTTTTCCAACCTTAGAACGGTTCTGTCATGTTTCTAAGGAAGCCTGGTGTGGACACTGCAGCCCACATGACAGCGCGTTTCATAATTAGGGCGACTGCTCACGCCTTCAAATATAGCAAGGAGGAAGGTGGATGATGTATCTAGGTTTGGGTGCGCAGGCCACCGTAGTTCACAGGGAGAAGGGAGGGGAAGTGACAGACGCTGCAACTAAACAAGGTGAAAATACATTTGAAGAAACTAAAGAACCAAATGAAAATGCTTTAAATTTTTTTTTTTTTTTTTTTAAATGAATCACACAGGAGATAAAGATTCACTGACTGCTCTTCAACTGATGGAGGACGTGCGGCATGAAGACACTGGACCAATAAAGCCCTCATGAAATATTGTACTCTTCTTCTTGATAACCGTCACACATCCACATTTATGTTTGTGAAGAGAGTCAAAATAATTCTGATAATTGACAGCTAAGCAGGCCTCTGATTGGCTGAGAAGACTTGGACTCTCTCTTAGTGTTTTTCTCACCCATGGGGGGCTGCAGTGTGGTGATGTGTGGCTGCGGGAGGCTGGAGGCGGGGGTGCTCTGGGTGGTGTGGATGGCCGGGTTGGTGGAGATGGACGTGGAGCCGCCGCCGCAGTCCGAGTCTTCGATGTTCCCGCCGCTGTTGCAGCCGGCGCCGCAGCCCTTCTGCAACCTGCACAGAGAGACAAGGGGGAAATATTCATCATTATCATAGGGATATTAATTCACAATCTAAAGGTTATATGCAATGTTTATCACGGGCAAATAACTGAAGCAGATTTCTTACAACTTACATATTGAATTAATAAGCCCTAAATAACACAGCTGATAAGTGAACGAGTGTTACGATGCAGTATAAAAGCTGGTATTGACAGGGGCTGAGATTCACTCATTACTGCTGTAAAGTAGCATCTACCTCAGTGAGCCATCGCTCGCTAAGCAGCTCGTTCCATGATTTTCCGCCGTGCAAAAAACACGTATGATGTACTTGCATCATAGGCTGATGATTAATGAACATATAAGCACGTCATTTAAAAAATATCTAGGAAATATCAATCCTGGAGTCCTCTCTGCGGTGCGTGACGTTACAGCGACTCCTGGTGGCGTTTAAGGTGTTGGCGTATCGCTGGGTGCGACCCTGGAATGCTGGCTGATTTCTATGAAATATTCCTGAACTTCAGAAACTTTGAGTCGGAGTTTTCGAGCCTTTTCAGAGAAGAAGCAGATCTTCTCTGTCTGTCAGGATGTAAACAAAGAGCGACACTGCCACCCTCAGCGCTCAGTCAGTACTGCACCGCAGGTACAAATGAGCATGCAGCGGCCAGAGTGTGATTTTAGCATTCAGCAATTTATAAATAACAATAACGCGACGCGTCGACTCGAAAATTGAAGCGTCAACGAATTCATGTTGTCGGCTAATGGTTGCAGCCCTCGTTGAGACGTCTGAAGGCAGTGTCCACCAGGGTCGCACTGTCGTGGGACCACCCACCTGTCCCAGCTGCTGATGAGCCAGGTGTAAATGTTGTGGGGGCTGACGGGCCCTCCCCACACGGAGCGCAGCTGGCCGTGGCCCCCGGCGTACGAGGTGGTGAGCGGTGAGACGTAGATGGGGTAACCGATGGGCTGGTCACATGACGAGTTGATCATGTTCCTCAGGGCCTGTTTGGCGTTTTGAATGCTGCCGCGCTCTGGGTTGCGATTGCGCAGGAAAACCAGCTCCTGCTGTTGCCCCGCCCACAGGCCTCGGACACATTCTCTGTTGACCTGCAGGGGGCAGCGCAAAAAGCAGATTGGGCGTGAAGGACACAATGGCCTGAATCGGAGCAAGGAGAGCAGAACGCAGGGTTAAAGTGAAAGAAAGGTTACGTCAGGGCATCTGGACTTGTTCTTGTGAGTTTTCATGAGTTTCAAGTTATCAGCAAAATCAACACATTTTTTTTGTCGGAAACTCAACACCTTTGCTAATAGAAGGTACCATCAGCCTTAGCCCCAACCACACTGCCTAGTGGTTAAATACCTGGTCACTAGTGTTGTAGTACTGGAGATTGGTCTTGGTCTCCAGACCACTGTTTAAAGGTCTCAGTCTTGTCTCGGGGGCATTTTTACTAGGTCTGGTCTTGTTCTCGGTCTGGACGGACTTGGGATTTTTGACCAAGGCCGGTCGAGACTCAGCCAACACTGTAATAACACCATAATGACGGAAAAGAATCCAGCTGCTGCCGTTTTACGCTCTGTTTGTGACACCCTGCCCCCTTATTCCTAGTTCACTTTGTGAAAATGGCTCAAAATAGTTGGCAAAGCAGAGAAAATTATTGAAAGATACCTTGCTGAAAAGAGATGTTGTGGTTTCATTTATGTAGAAGAATTGAAAAAAAAAAAAGATACTGGTCTTTTTTTGTGTTTTGTTGTTATTTTTCTTTGATAGATAAAGTCTTGGTCTGGTCTCCATCTCGATCCTCTAGTCTTGATAAGGTCTTGGTCTGGGGTTGGTGCCGTCTTGACTACAACCTGAGACTACCTACTCTCCAACAGAGATGAAGAAGCCTTTCGGATGAGAGGCGAAACGTCTTCAGGATCACAAGAACAAGTCTAGTTGCCCTAACTTCTACTTTAAGATGACCTGGATGACTTGAGAACCTTCACAGACCAGGGTTACATTTACATTTCAGGGGGAAAAGGAAGTTCAGACCTTGATGACTCTGAAGCTGAGGAACCTCTTGTTCAGCATGATGATCTTATACTCGTCGCTGCCGTCGTCCATGATGTGGCGCAGCGCCAACAGCGAAGGCATGTTTGCCAGGATGGCGCTGCGCCACACGGGGTCGCCCTCATGAGAAATCAGCATCTTCTCCTCGTTGGCAGTGATGGCGTCGTACAAAACCATGGGGTCCTCGTACTCGTCAGGAGAGGTAAAGTGGTCCTGGAAGGAAGTGCAAGTTTAAAGACACAAAAGTACACCTCAACTAAACACGGATAATGTGTACACTCGACGTGGGTTCTTCATCGGAAACGAACGCTACCTGGTGTAATTTGAGGGACATCCGCACTCCTGGAGCCACCACTCGATTGAGCAGGTCCATGTCTGCAAACACCCACTCGTCTCTTGGAGACGTGATGCGGAAGTCTCCCTTGAAGAGTGCATGGAGGCCATAGAGAAATGGCTCCAGGCTGCCAAACACATTGTTGAGAGTTAACCGCTGGTTAAATAACACCATTAACACAGGAGCGTCAAACTCAGACACAGTGGGGCCAAAATTTAAAACATGGACAAAAATCTTCCTCTCGAGAGAACAGTGAGCCTTTGCATATGGAGACTAAGAGGTTTTGCTTCAACACTGAATATGGAACAAGCAAAGCTTAACACGATACAATAAATAACTTCATATTGCACACATGCAAAATTGAATTTCAAATTAAAACAAAACAAAACAAAACAAACAAACAAAAAAAAACACATTGAAAAAAATAAAAAAAAAAAAAAAGGTAAAATAAAATTTGGCCCGCAGGCCAGAATTTGACACTTATGCATTAATGGGTTGTGACTGGCATGAGCCTGTTATTTTTTTTATGAATGGCAGATTTAGCAGCCAGGAGTCACATGGTTTTATGGCCTGGTGGCCTCACCTGGCAGACATGCTGTGGGAGGCTGTGCCCAGAGCTCTTCTTCCAAGGATGCACAGGCCGAAGCAGAGGTTCACCAGGGGAGAATCTCTCTCACACGTCACCGGCTGCAGCCAAACACAAAAGTTCCAATGAGTCATGAAGCATCAAATGAAAATGGGCCGTTTTCCCGTTTACACAATCTTAGAGTGGCTATTCCAAAGGTGTCTGACCGTCTGGCGCCTGCTGTTGCAGTACTGGATCCAGTCCAGGTAGACCATGCAGAAGGACGAGGGGGTGATGCCAGAGGCCCGGTGGTCGTAGTCCTCGTCGATGTTGAGGTTGAAGGTGGGATCGCTGTCCACGTAGTTGGAGCCGAGACAAGGCCTCAGAGCCTCCTGGACGGCCTCATTAGTCAGCCACTCCTCCAGCTTGGCAGATCGACTGACATAGTAAATGATGCTCTGTTTCAAAAAGATAAAAACAACAACAACAACAAAAAAAAAAAACATCAGGCTTTGCAACATCACAGGACATTATTGCTATTATTTGGACTCAAAACTTGTTGATCAAGTTGCAGAAATGAAACAGCAACAACATAAAGTTCTCCTTTACCTTGACATAGTATGTTATGAGGATCTTGCGCAGGTCGAAAACCTGCAACATGGAGGCGGCGTTGTTGTCGCTGATGCTGTAGCCCTCCAGCACGTACTTGGTGGCGGCCACCTCCCAGGCCAGCCAGCGCTGGCCGAAGGCGGCGTTGAAGGATAAGATGTGAGGGAGATGGCCGGGCTCACAGCAGCAGCAGCCCTCGTCCTCCTCCACGCCCTCTGTGATGGCCTCTACCTCCCTCTGCTGGCAGTAGGTACCTGCACACACCAGAGCGGCAGTGAGTGTTGTGGAGAAGTTTCGAAACGCAGGTTGAATTTGATTTATCAAGAGAAATAGATAATATTCTGAAAGTGGATGTCCCATTGGAAGCAGTGTTGTTTTTGTTAGGTGCCATACCTAGAGATCAATATAATTTAGTTGAGCAATATATACTAAGAATTCTTTTATTGACTGCAAAGAAAACAATTTCAGTGAAGTGGAGGAGTGCTAAACCACCAAATGTATCTCAATGGAGGCAGAGACTGAGTGTTGGAAGTGATGGAAAAAACAACTGCGACTCTACAGATGACTGTGGACAATATTTCAATGTTGGATGATGGGTTGGAGGACCAGGGATGATGTGTTTTTGAGGGCTTTTTTTTCTCTTCTTCCTGAGTATGATGAATCTACCGCTCCTATACCTGCACCTGATTGGCCCTCTTTTGTTTTGTTGTTTGTCTTTTGGTTTTATGTACTTATTTATTTATTTCTGTCTTGGGTTTGTTGTTTGTGTAATTTGTCTGTTTTATTTTTCTTTTATATCTGTGAGGCTGTCGTTTATGTTTGTAAACTGTTATGTGAAACTAATAAAATGCTGAAATAAAAAAAATAAAAAATTGATTTATCATAATAGAGCTGCTGATAACACGGTTCACCATGCCCCCACTGCTGACCTCTGAACTCCAGACCCCTCAGCTGGAAGGTGACCAGGCCGTTGCCGATCTCGATGATGTGGACCAGGGCGTTGAGGTAGTCTGAGGCCAGGATGAAGCAGTCCCCCGTGGTGTAGTTGCCCCAGCGGCCCAGCAGCAGGTCTCCACACAGGCTGTGCTGCAGGGAGCGCGTCAGGTGCTCGTAGAAGATGGAGTTCAGATTGTTGTCGTCCGCGCCTGAAGGGAGGAAAAGGCTTCAGAATCACAGCTTGAGAAACACGACGTGTCTAAGAGGAGCGTCAAGACAAACCGGGGTTGCGGTCTAACTGAGTGGCCAGCCTGGTGTTGGAATGATCAACACGCTTGGTGCTGCAGGAGAAACAGAAGAACAGTCTGACTGAACAGGTCATTTTTTAGGTTTTGGTTAAAAGAAACAGAAAATCACAAGTGAAAAGAGCTTTTTTTTTAAAACAAATCCAAAAAATGACGTACTTGTAATCGCGCTCCCAGAACTTCACAGGCCTGGTGTATGAAGTCACGAACACGGCACTGCCTAAAACGGGATTGAGAGGCGTAGAAAAGACGGCAGAGAAAACAGCCTGGACGAAGAGCACAGCAGAGTCTGGAGTCACTGGGTTAAGGATGCACCCAGACGTCTTTGGAACCATTCACAAAACTGCAAAAGAGCACAATTTGCAGTGCAACAACAGTGTCTGCCAGACCTGAGGTCGACAAACATCAAGTGTGAGTCAGTTAAGGATACGGGGAACAGCAAAGGGTTGAGCAAATGCATGAAAGGCTGAGCCCCATGTGATCTGCCAGGGGGCGATGTAGGTCAACACGAAGCGCAGCTTGTACAGCAGGTCCCACATCTGGGGGTCAGAGGGAAAAAAAAATCATAAACAGCAATAACAACACAAAAGCAGAGTTGAAAGATTAATGAGCAAGTTAATACGGAATGCAAGTCTTCAGTCTTTGCTGCCTTCCGGTGGTTGTAATTATTCACTGCACCGCAGTGAAGCGCAGAGGACTCTAAAATCAATATTCTTGCGCGGTTGCAAAAGAACATAGTTTTCCAAACAGCCAAACACATTGATTTGACCACTGGCGAGGTTCTTTTTACTTTATTTTTAAGATGTGCTAAAAAAAGGCAAATGAACCATCTTTTTCAGTCCAAGAAATATCTAATAAAATACTCACTATTCAATTTGTACCCGTTTGGATCAAAAGGCACAAAGGCCATGGTTTGCATCCTCACCTTGCTGAAGAGAATGGACATGAAGTAGTAGTCGATCAGGAACGTCTCTGAGAAGTGCGGGTAGTCGAAGTGGAAGAAGAGCGCGGTGAAGCACAGGGTGACGTAGTGCTGCGACGGGGCGCAGAAGGAGGAACGCAGCAGCTTCATGCCGGCGACTGAGATGAACAGAGCTCGGCTGCTGGACGAAAAAAAAAAAGGAGAAGAGACATTTCACTGGAGGCCAACTGCTGAGCACGAGCTGCAGACATTTAAATAAACTCGGGAGTGGCTGAGCAGAAGCACAAATATTCAGTGGTTTCACTGCACATGGAAAATATCCAGAGACGGAGGGCAGCCGACCATATTTGGAGGTGAGGGTTGTATGAGGTGCAATGGAGTTATGAGAGCCTTACTAGATGTCCAGTTCCTTATGGTTCTGACCCACGGCCCGAGCCTCTGTGGTGAGGGAGTTGAGCACAACAGCCGGGTAGATGAAATATTTCTCCACACACTGGAGCCAAGCGTACAGCTTCTCAAACCACATCAGCTGGGCGGCATCTGGGGCACACGGAAGGAAAACACATCTTAGAAAATACATCAGGCTGTGGAGCTTTTGCAAATCAGGGTTGAATATACTTCCCCGGAACAAACATGTAGAGAGGGAAATATGTAAGAACAGAATGGCTTGACCACCGCCGAGTTCGAACATCTTGCAGTGAAACAAAATAAAGCCACACAAAAGCTGCTTATCCTTGTGATGATTAATAGATGCGACCCTTTTGTACTCGCCAACGCATTTCTGGGCCAATGAAAAGGAGAAAACCAAGCACTCACCTCGGACTTCGAACTGGCTGTACTCTCTGGAGCGAAGGACAGGGTGAGCCAGGCAGAACCATGGCAGCTGTTTGCGGAGCTGAGGCAGGAGATAGTGGGTAATGAAGCCTACGACTCCAGCCAGGATGTACAAGACGAAACTGAGAGCCGGCTGTGGATCAGGGTGGAGATTGGGGAGGAGATGGGGTTTGCAGCATTAGAAATCTGAGCACGTATTTTCTGCTACAATCTCTGGGAAATATATCGCAATAACGCCATCACAAGCGCAGGCGACTTACTTGAAGAGCGATGAAAACCGTGCTGGCACTGATGGCAAACGTGATCACAGCCACAAGGGGGCACATGACAAGGTCTGAATGAAGAATTTCTCTCTACAAAGAGGCAGGGAGAGGGCGCGGGTCTTTATAAATACTGACACGCAGAAAATCAAAGCAGAAAGTGCAGTGCAAGCGAGGAGATTTTCCTCTTTTTTTACCACAGAGTTGTGCAGTTTCTCAGGAAGTGGGTCCTTGATCTCCACAGGAGGCTCCTCGGGTGTTCGGTTCTCCAACTCGGGGAATAACTTAGACCGGACCAGTGACCTGAAGTGAGTGAGGGGGTGAGGGCAACAAAATATTAGAAATCATAACAAAAAGCTGTGGGAAGCACAGCTGTGAACAGCACAGGATTAATCAGCCTGTAACAAGACAAAGTGGATCAAATCCCCAGTACATGATTTTCATCCTCTTAACCACTTTACATTTTCCTCAATGTGCAATAAAGACTTATCTATATTTCAGTATGTAGATAGCTGTAAATCAAACTGTCCATGAGATGTAAATATCTTTTCTTCTTTTATCTGTTTATATCCTACAAATATATTCTACTTCTTCTTAAACCAGGCGCGGACAAACTACGGCCCGGGGGCCATGTGCTGTCCATTAAGCTTCTCAATCCGGCCCGCCGAACTTGAAGAAATTATATTAATAGTAAGTAAGTCATAAAACAGCTGTATTTTGTCAATTTTTTAGTGTTTTAAGAGTCATTTCAATAAAGATGTAAATATTGTGGGGCCTCAAAGACACTGATTTTGTTGTAACACTTTCATTCATTTTCAACTGACATTAAAGCAGCATGTTTTCTACCTATCCCCTGATATATTTTTCCTCCTATGAGGTGGGTCACCAAAACACTCCATCCATCTGCTGCAGCTCCGCTACCCCCTCTGTCACATTTTAGAACCCATTGTGGCCCCACCAGTCAAAAGTTTGCCCAGCCCTGTTCTACAAGATGGATGTCATACAAAATCTAAATAGAAACCCAGACATTTATGAACATTATTAATACAAAACACGAACCACAGGGTGGTGGGGTCACTGCTTTGGCGGCTGAGGTGGTAGGATAAGGCCAGCAGGAGGCCGCAAAACACAGAAAACAGCACAGGAACGTGGGCATCCCCCCACGGTGCCTGATGGGAAAAGAAAAAGAGCTGAATAAGGACGTGTCTGGAATACATCATCTGAATACGACAGTATAACAGGATACAACAGGTTATATTATATTTCATACTACATGTGTGTACATATAATTACATCAGTAATTGTAGTGAGATTGTACACACTACCTCACGGACAATCTCACTACAATTACTGATTCTGTGAATTTATTGTTTGGTGTAGTGCTGATTGTTGTTCTCATCTTGTTTTTATTTTATTGATTATTTAAGATTTTTATTTATTTATTTATTTATTTATTTGTGATACACGGAGAAGCCTCACTAATTTCGTTGTGTTTACCTGACATAATGCCAATAAAACTATTCTATTCTATTCTACATATAGAATAGCAGTGCAAGCCATATGTTTGCTAGTGTTGGGGTACCTGCTTGCCCTGCTGTGTTACGCAACCTGATGCAAAGTTTTATGTGTAGGGTGTCTGAGTCACAAAACAATCTGATGTTCTGGAGAACCCTGTACGCTGGCGTCACTGGCGAACAAGTCTGTATGTTAGGCATTGAACATGGTGAATGATTTTCTTTTCTTTTTTCATTATTTATTTATTTTTTCCCCTCTATGTCTTCCCTTTTTTTTAACTGTGATATGGATCTCTTGGGTCTGAAATAAAGAAATATATATATATGTATATAAAAGGATGTTTATATTCAAGGCATAATGTTAAAGTCTCACTTACATTGATGGCACCAAGGCAAAATCCATACAGCAGAGCAGCCACCAATATGCTGCGTATGAGGCTAAACAGAGATGAGAGGGGACTGGTAGTAGCTAAGGAAAAAAAAACAAGACAGTTATACGATATAAAAGATGCACACGGTGTTATACGGCTGTTTCAAACTGATGTTTCCACTATGTGTTCCTACCGGTTCCACCGAAAATGTGCATGTCAATCTGCTCCAGCAGACACATCACAAAAGTATTGACCTGAGGTAGCAACCCGAAGAGGAAAATAACTGGGAAACACAAGGCAAACACTGCGGGGCCAGAGAAAACAAATCAAGTTAGTCCACACGAATCCAATACAGACATTATTGACGTGATGGGAGTCACTGTGAGCAGACTGACCGATGAGCATATCCCTGACACAGAGCAGGAAGTCTGCAGAGAAGAAGGTGACTCCGTAGAGGGAGAAGGGCTGCAAGCTGCCAGCGCGGCCAGACAGGTCGAAGACCCAGATCATCATGCAGCACAAGCAGAAGTAGACCGGCCGACTGTACACAATAATCCAGTTATGGCCCTGTTAGGAAGAGAAGATCAGAGGGAGACAAATCACGATCGCAAGAAAATCAGAGTACAAACACACAGAGAATGTCTTGGCCTGCTCTAATCCTACCAGAAGATAATTATCGGTACTCACGTGCATCGGAGAGGCTGCATCTGGCTGCACACTCTGAGGCAAAGAGACAGGGGACACAAGTTTTTCACAGGCGACTTTTCATACATCAAATGATGGCGATGCATTTTAGTCAAAACACATTGAAGCTCAATTTTCACCCAGAAATCACAAAGATGGCCAAAGAGATTACGGACCAGGATCTAAACTAAACCAACTGTTTTTTCCAAGTCTGGTTTCATCAAACTCCTCAAATTACCAGTTAAGAAAACATGTTGACACCAGTCATGGTCAGTCATTTGCAACCAGTGTCATCCAGACTGTCCACACTGCTGTCTAATGCGCTTGTGGGAAAACCAGTGTTACTGTTGTCATGTCCAGTCCTGCCTGCCTGCCTGCCTGCTGGGAACCGTGTGCACCTTGATGGGAGCACAATAGGCTGCATATGACGCACTTAGTTCTTTAATCACAATTTTCTTTTAAAAGAAAACATACACTACCAGTCAAAAGTTTGGAACCAACTTCTCATGCAATTTTTTTTTTTAATCTTGACAACTTTCTACACTGCAAATAGAAACTATATGAGCAAGATATATGGAATTATGCAGCAAAGAAAAACATGCTCAATAACTCTGAACATGCTTTTAATGAAAGGTGGCTATTTTGAAGAATTTCAATATAAAACGTGTTTGAGTTATTTGACACTTTTATTGTTTCCTCCATAATTCCACGTGTGTTCATGCGTAGTTTTGATGCCTTCAGTGTGAAACTGCAATGTGAATTTAGGATGTCCAAACTGTTGACTGCTAGTGCATTTGCGTGGAGTTTGTCTGTGATAATCGTCAACAAATGATGTGATTTCACTTTACATGCACTGAAAGCGGCGCAGAGCTTCAGGAATTAAACAAGTGTGTGTGTGGTACTGTTGTGTGACACATGGCTTGTTCAGCTGTTAAAGAATCATTAAATCTGCAGCCAAACCCCAGGTGTGATGTCGATATGACGAAACGGCTCGTTTTGGTTTTGGTGCCGTCGTAAAAACAAACCACAATATCTTGGATGACGTGCGGCTGTTAGCGCCGCTGGTGTAGCGGCAGAGACGTGGTGGGCGGCACACACTCGCTTGCATATTGCCTGTTGTACTGTCGTGCAAATACAGCTTGTGTATTTCTGGGCAGGCAGCCGAAATATTACAATCATCCGTGTAAAAGAATAAAACAGAGAGAACTCTGGGTATCCACATTTGCATTGCTGCACCAGATACGCTCTCATATCCTGGTATTACCGAGTGAAACAGCATTCAGTAAAACACATAGACTGCCTGTAGAGGTATGGGAAAAAAAACGTTTTTTTCTTATTCCAGAATTGCTGAGGTGGTACCTTCAGTAGTGAGTACTGGCAGCCTGCGATGACCAAGCAGAACTGGAAAACCCAGATGTCCCTGAAAAAGCCCTGGAGTAGCAACAAGAATCCCAGGAAGGCCACCAGGCTGGCAAGCACCACAGCAAACACATTCTCTCCCACACGGCGGTTTCTGGTGGAAAAATCCAACAAATAATCAGCCAGTCAACCAATCAACTCAGGTTTGTAAAGCGCTAAATGACAACCACAGGCAACAAGCAACCAAGAAGTTTTCTTTTGATTGCACTACATGCAGTGCGACTCTGGAGAGCAATGCTCTCAACCCACCTGTCTAATAAGGCCAGCAGAGCCAGTCGGTCATATCGAACCCTCAACCATCTCCCGGGCAGCACCCAGAAGCGGTAGTACTGTTTGGGCTTGGCCTTTTCCTCAATCATCAGAGTGTTTTCTTGGGACTCTTGTAGAGACTCGTGATCCAGATCAAACTAGACATCAGGGAAGAGACAAGCGGTTCATTTGGAGGGACTGCGAAAAATTATACAATTCTTTGCATGATTTTTTTGTTTGGCCTGGAGTCATGAGGAATATCACAGGCTGCTCACCTCAGGCATTTCCAGAGGCACCCTGCGCACCCGCATGCCCTGCAGAACCATGGACCTGGGCTGCAGCATGGACAGGACTGGCGCACCCTCCTGGACCTCGGTGGAGGTGAAGCTTGAAGACTGGGACTGTCTCTCTCTTTCGCTGTGTGTTGAAGTTTTCAATTGTGTGTTTAGTCTGAAGTTTTAAACATGACTTTCTAACTCTTGTTTATTTAAACGAGAGAAAGAAAAAAAACAGCTTACTGAACAGGATCCTCATAACCGCCTCCAGCAGGTCCAAATGTGTAGGACCTCTTCACACCTGCCCATAAGATAGAGACAGACAGAGAGAGGCCAAAAAGTTATTACTTCTGAGTTTTTTTTTGTTCATTTCTTCCCTGCATCCTCCAGACAAAACAAACGGCTCAAGTAAAATAAAAATATGTGAAGGCACACAGCCGCCTAAAACATCCCCGCCAAACCAAATGCAACACTGCACTTTGAGTGTTTTTTTTTTGTGCCACCAGACTCACCGCTCTCATCGTAAAAATAATGCACTGCCCCTTCTGATGTGTCGTCAAAGGTGGAGGCCTCGTGGATGCCGCTGCGGGGCAGCAGGAGTGAGGAGGCAAACTGAAACGCTGAGGGAATGGCGCGGGTCCGAGAGTGGGAGGAGGCCCGACCCCGCTGGAGGTCCTGCAGGCTGCAGACACCAAGGACGTGTTAAAAGCCAATATTCCATACCAGGGAGTAGCACCGCGCATGTTTCTGAGCAGAAGCTTCAATGAATTGGTCTTTAATGATAAAATTCCTCCTTGACCTGCTCGCGAATTATGTCTCATGAAAGAAATATTTTGCAAGAAAGTAGAGATTTTCTATACAGTGGTCCCTCACTATAACGCAGTCCACCTTTCGCGGCCTCGCAGTTTTTTTTTTGTGTAATTTTGCATGCTTTTTTTTTTTTTTTTTTTTTTTTTTTACAGCGTACAGTTCAGTATGAACGCGCATTGTGTTCTGCGTCCTGATTGGCTAAAGGACTGTGCTTTACTACACCATTGTCAATCAATCTCCTCCGTGCAGTGTCTCCTGTACAGTACAGAATGCGATCGGCTCGCCAGATTTACATAAATGTTCATGTTTGTCCTGGCGCCGCTCTGCCAGGACAAAGAGGCACCGTCACGGTGAATACGCCTCTGACGGTGTATTCACCGTCAGAGGAACTGTGAAATACGCGCGAGTTACTGGTAATAATTTCTTATGTGTCAAACCTCGTAGATTGATCATTAAAATTAAATTTGTTAAAAATGTTTGGGCTTGAAAACAGGTTTTGATCTTTGGTTCCATTTACTAATATTGTACTTATTTTTTTAAATCGCGAAAGTTTGAACTTTGAGAGCGTTTAAATAAGAGAGAAATGTGAGAAAATGTTAATGCCTGTCTGAGAAAAGTGTATAAAAGTGTGTGGTTAGGGGTTTTATGGCTTAAAACATGTATAACAATTGTAAAAAATGAAGCTTTACTTTGCGGTTTTGGTCTATTGCGGGTTATTTTTAGAACGTATCCCCCGCAATAAACGAGGGACCGCTGTATATAGATAATAGATAACTTTGTTTGAAACAACGCTCTGGCTATGGCTGAAGCAGCCGGTGCAGTCAGCAGACGGACCTGGGAGGGGATCCCATGGTGGACGGCGGAGGTGTCGGGTTGCTCCCAGCATTGTGTCTCCGGCGGATGGCCTGGGTCCTCTTTACACTGCTGACTGAGTCAGGTTTGTCCCCGTCCTCTGGAACCATGGCTGCACAGAAGTTATCAGTTACATCAGTGGGTTGCGTTTCACAGTCGGCGGACAAGATGTGAGCCAAGAACCACAGCAAAAATAGAAATTCTTTTTTTGGGAGCTACGAAGCTGCTTTTAGCTCCTCTGAATTAGCTGAACACTAAGAAAAAAAAAGAAAAAGAGGAAGAATTGGAAAATAGAGATTCTTTCCTCCTCTTTTCCAACTCTATCTGCACCAAAAGCCAGGAGGTTATTTCACAAAAAATAAAGCCATGCAGTGTTGGCAACCATCGCAGAGGTTGGATCCTCTCACCTCCTCCCACGGCTCCCTCTTCCACCAGCTCCTCGGCCCTCCAGCCCATCTGGTTGCCCGTCCAGGAGCCTCCCAGAGAGTCCAAGCGATGATGATGATGATGAGCTCCGGGGAAGCCGTCGCCGTGGACGGTGCGCGCCTCCAGGTCCGACTTGGATATGGTGAGAGTGCGAGGCGCGGGGGTGGAGGTGGAGGGCATGGCGAGCAGGGTGGAGGGGGGCAGGGCGGCCGCGCCGCTCTGCCCGGCGCCCGCTCCGTCCATGCTGAGCACTCGTGCGTGAGTCTTGGCGCTGGCCGTGCTGGAGGAGCGCTGCGCGGCGCGGCAGTGTGACGGGGCCGCGGCTTGCGTGGCGTCCGCCTCCTTTGCGGCGGACAGCTGAGCGGCGGGTAGCGGCGGGGACGTGAGGCCGGCGTTGGCCAGGTCTGGGGAGTAGCAGGAGGTGGAGGAACTCGAGTCGTCGTCGTCGTCGTCGGAGCTGTAGCGGTGCTGCGAGCCGAGGCTGGAGCCGGCGCTCATGTCGCTGCCGTCGTCCTCGTCGCTGGAGTCCTCGAACAAACTCTCGCTGTACGCCTTGGCGCCCAGCCGGTTGTGCACCGGGATGTAATCTCTGTGCTGCCTGTGATTGTGGTGACGCCTGTAAGTGCCGCAGTCGAAGCTGCTGCTCCCGGCTCCGGCTCTCCGCCGCGGGGCTTTCCTCCGGCCCGGCCGTTGGCCCGCGCCGGTCCGCAGCAGCTTCAAGTCTTTGGGGCGAACCACTTGCTGGGCTTGCAGCGCAGCCTGCTCAGGCAACAAGAAGGGGGCGGAGGATATGGGCAGGGCAGGCTCGGAGCACACCAGACCCAGGGCCAGCCCCGAGGGCACCGAGTTGGCCTGCCGCGGCGGGGGCAGCGGAGGCACCGAAGCAGTTCTGTCCAAATCGCAAACCTCCGAGTGGCCGCTGCTCGACGGAGACGAGTTGTGAAGGGGAGGAGGAGGCGGCGCCACGTCGCAGAGGCCGGCGGGCAAGTCATCCCCTTCCACCAGCGTCTTGTCCAGCCCCTGGCTCAGGGAGAACTCTTTGGATGGGGAGCGCAGCAGCACGCTGTCGGACAGGTTGTCGGTGTCGCTGCCGTCCTGTCCCCCCGGCTCGTCGGCCGGTCTGGAGACGGCGCCGCCCACGGACGGTGCCGCCGCGTGAGCCTGAGTGTCGGTGGGCCGCGGCTGGCTGAACGAGGGGCTCTCCAGCTGCGTGGAGTCCGTCTTTTCGCTGCGGTAGCTGCTGACGGTGCTGAGCGTTTCGCGGTCCGTCGTGGCTCCGCCTGCACTGAAGCAGCTGTCGGTGGATCCGGCGGCGAGCGCCACTCCACTGCGGCTTCCCGGGTTCTCAGTCCCCGGCACAAACGCCACGGGGTCGAGGCCCAGACCCAACAGATTTTCACTCAGCTCCTCACTCAGGCTGCTCTTTATGAGAGGACTGAGGGGAGTTTCACCCAGGCTTCCTGATTCAGCGGCGGGGCCGAGGCAGGAGTAAGTACGCAGGCCGTTGCCCTCAGGACTCTGTCGAGACATTCGCTCCGCCACCTCCTCCTCCTGCAGCTGCTCTTTGTCACCTCCGTCTTCTTGACTTGAGGGTGAAGGGGGGATGGACAAGAAATTACCCGGTTCACCAGATCCAGCCAACCTGCCAGATATTCCCAAAAGACCTGGGAAGTCTCCCTCCAGAGCAGCAGCAATGCAGGACTGGACCACATTAGGACCCCCTAAAAAAAGGCAAAACAAAGCAGGTTTGTAGCTTTTAACTCAGCCTTTTTTTTTTTTTTTCTTTCTTTCTTGAACCGCTCCCCGGGTTTACAAAAGTTAGGAGCCATGCAGAGATTACAAATCAGAGCATCATAGACTTCTGGCCAGGACTTGTGAGGTCGGCTTGTTTCTAGACAGGAAGGATTCGTCTTTCTTGCGGATGCAGAGAAACGGCTAGAGCTCATCGATGAATTGTAGCAGACTTACTAATGGTGTCCTGGGAACTCTGCCGTAGGATCTCACGATGAGCTGATGCAACCATTACATTACTGCTTCCTTGTTCCTGCATTAGCTCTTTGATATCTGAGGTAAAAGATAAGCAGACACATCAAAAGCCGAAGCACATTTTCAAAAATAAGCTTTTCTTCTGTGAGATGGGACACAGAAAAAGGGCAAACTCAACTTACCCCTGGTGCCCCCGGCATCCTCCAGCTGTGGCAAGAACTCCTGGAAATGTATAGTGGTAATGTTTAAGATCAAATGATACCACTGTCAAAACTACACATACATCAATCAGTCTACAGTTACAATATTTATTGAAAAAACAACAACAACACCACGACAAAAATTAGAAGCTTTAAAAAAAAGTTATCCAGCAAAGTATATGGGGATGTGATGGATTCTTACTTGACAGAGGGATTTACATGTACAACTGAAGAATCAGTAACAGTGAAGATGAGAAGAAGGTCTGGATAACGTAATGAGAAAATCCTCACCGACACCTGGTTTAGTCCAAACAGAGAATGCTGAGAGCTACAGCGCACTGGAGGCGTTGAGTTGACTTTTCGAAACACAGTCATCTCCACACCGTCATGACTATCTCTGCAAAAATTCAGACACAGGGGAAATTTAGAATGAAAAAAAAAAACAAAAACAAAAACAATCCTGCATTTAAAAGCATTGCGATTCCATGAGCAAACTCAGGCAAAACATTAAAAAAAAAATGATTACCTGTGCTGATTCCCATCGTGGGCACCTGAACCTTCATCTCCTTCGTCTGTCTTTGGGGCTTCAGCTGAGAGGGACGCCTGCTTCTTCTCTACAATCTCTCCGAGGTCGAACATGGCATGAAGCCGGTAGTTCACCACCTTAATGGCTGTGAAGAAGACAGCCACCACGGCAGAGTACACACCCGCTACTACCAAGCTGGGCGGAAGGGCCTTCAAGAGAAGAAAGAAAAATCAAACTCTAAAAATGGAATAAAAATATATGTTGACGTGACAGCCATTGACAGCTTGAGATGCATCAGATTTAAGTTCAAACCAGTGTAAACAACAGTGTGAGGCTGAGGCTTCTTATGGTTTTGCACACAAATACATTCACATGACACTTCAAGACTGACTCAATAGACTAAGGAAACTCACATATCACTGCAAAAATCGACAAATGCATATTGGTCACCCTGCAGTCATTGTTTTGTTATGAAAAAGCAGATGACAAAGCCTTACCATATACAGCAGGAAGGGGAAGGCCAGGAGAAAGATCCACAGGTAGAGGTGGAAGCAATTGGAGAATGTACTCTGATGGGGGTCCACATACCAGCCTCCTGTGAGTGAAGCCCACACACCCTGCCGCAGTATCTGGAGAGCTTGGGAACCCATTTCCTCCTTCAGATTCAACCAAAAGCTGAAATGCTTTGTTCAGGGCTGTAGCTCTGAAAACTGTGCTGCAGTTTGAGCCACAGTATCTTGTGTTTATGATGGCACTTCCATTTGGGGTCACAGGTCAACCAAGGTTGACTCATCAAGGAAAATAGGTCCGTGTCTCCGATATGTATTTTTCAGTAGAGGTCAAGAGTCCTTGCATATTCTTGGGCAAATATGTGCTCTCTCCTTGCATCCGCGTAGCCAATCCTTGTTGGGCAATCAGGAGAATGACTTTTTGGCACATGGGCAACCAAATGAATGTTTGAAAAGACATTCATCTGTGGAAAAAGAGAGCAAAGTGAAAACTGTTAAACGTTACGATTGCAGGACATTAAACATAATATAGGCAGCACAAGATTTGTACATTAACAGAGGTCTGCGAGCTGCCAAAGCACACACAAAAGTTGTGGAAAATTGAATTTGTCACACCAACTTTGTTGAACATACATGAGTTACTTTCATGACTTCAAATAACAACCATGACTTGAAGCAGCTACTACTTGATTTTCAGTTCATCTTGGATAACTTGGTCACACTGCAAAGGGACCGACGTTGTGTTTGAACAAACATAACAGGTGACAATTCAACACAACGCAATTACACCTGCGTACGTGACTGATCAGCTGACACAGTGAGGGCGATAATTTTGAATTTATCAATTAACATAGTAGTGGGTTAGATTTGTGGTAAAAGCAATTCCTCCCTCGGACCAAACCCAAACAATAAACAATCTACAACACACAATGACTAAATTATTTGAATGACAAACCAAAATCCGGCATTTTCTTCTCCAGGTGCGAGCTTTACCAGTTAGATTAAGTTTACTGGCGGTCATTAGCGAGCTAACAGAACATTTTGCTTGACGTTAGCTCACGAAAGTCTCTCATATGTGCTCGGCAAAACGTATACCCAATCACCAACACACGGTTTCGGGCGTCATTTTGAACCTGAGCTTGGTGACAATATGACAGACAGAACCGAAACTGTACCCCAAACTAGATGACAAACGCTTAACATCAGACGCTAGTTACCGGCTAACGCAAGGCCGCATATATCAGCATTTCAACCTGGGTAATGTCCCCATCGTTAACTGGCCAAATGTAACACCAGTCCGGGATGATAACAATTTAGCTTCACCACCGGCAGCGAGGAGAATTTCGCAGCTCGGCATTAGCTGATGCTACCTTCGGCAAGCACGACAGAAACGAGAACTTTGCTTACACTGAAATGTTTCCCACATTTGTTTCCCAGCATAGTAGCTCACAGTTAGCATTAGCTGCCCAGCTTGCCTCATATCCTCCTCCGAGAGGCATTCAGCTGCAGGCCCGGAGAAGCAGCACCTCTAGCTTGACGGAAGAGCCCATTGCTCGACGGAAGCCCCCCTCACATGACGGAAGTGACGTTATTCAAACAAAAAAACAAAACAAAACACGATTGTATATTGTGTTCACTTTAAAATTGCTATGTCACTCCGAAACAATGATCACATATTATACGTGTGTGGATGTATGGTGAATTACAGCCTTAAAAGTAATAACTGTGCGACAGAAGTGACTTAATATGTGATGCAGTATCGGTAGGGAAGAAGGAGCGCTGCAAATCTGTAAGGTGATCTTGTACAGTCAAAATGATATTGATTTGGCATTAGAAAACGCATTAACTGTTTTAATTAATAATTAGTACTTATCATGACGACATCTAACAGTATTTAGTTAGTTGCGAATCACCTTGCCCTGCTGATCTTCTAATGTGCTACTTATGAGAAACTAATTTGGATGGGTAAGACAGGAAGTTGCACACGCACTACAACAAAGTCTAATAACGTTTTGGCTCCAACATATTCAAAGACAAACACAAAGGAGGAAGTGGTACCAAAAAAAATGTAATAAAGTATTTCTCCTCTAAACCTGACCACGTGTACTAAGATAAAACCCAACTGACATTTTTCAAACTGCGATGTCAGTCGATCAGACATAAATCAAACTATGTGGCAAATGCATTTGAGATAACCTGTCTGAGATTTTGGATAAACAGACGAAGAATGACCATGACGGCAGCTGTCATCTGGGCTCGTCCTGTCACGGCTGTTTTGTTGATTTGCTCTCCTGACATCTCAGCCGGGCTCAGCAGTGCCTCATTGAGGTTTCCTTGTGCACCCTTCTTGATATTCAGTGTCAGCCTGGATCAGACCTCACCTGTGTCAGAGCTGAACTGACACCACACCTCAGTCAGCTCACAAGATCACCACCCCCTCCAAGCATCACTCTCGGTGCACACGGGCTAATGGGACGGGTGACCCTGCTGCCTCCAAAATAAAATCTCTCCACACTTTTGTCTTGTGCAGTGAAGCTCATCTGCTCTTGAAGAACAATTGATGGGGTGCTTTGGTGTTGGATGTGACAGCCTATACATCACGTCACTTTGCTGTTCAGTCTTATGTGGACCGCTGCTATCCTTCAGTTCCCAATGCTCTCTGCAGGGGGAGTGAAACAACACAAAACCCTCTTGAAAGACTCACTGCAGAGCATTATTTTATTTCAGGTGATGCGCAAGATGAATGTGCAGATGTAAAGTTCAATGCACATAACGATCACATTAATGATCAAATCAGCGGGTCCTCAGAGAAATTTGAAGCTGTGGTGCAAAAGAAAAAATAGATTCAAAATATTAATGTGTTTTACACAGTTTAACAGACTGGAAATACCACTGTTGATATGCTCAGCTACTCCGTGACGATGGATGCACTGTACTAACGCAGCTTACCAAAAAGCAATTTATCTTTGCAAATTCTATGCTGGAGAAATAGGAACACGAGAAAACCAATCTCAAGGTGCGCATCTAGCTTCTAAGTGTAAAATAAAGTGTAAAAATATTCACAAAGAAATCAACTTCAGCTTGTCCAAGGTTTCCAGAACCATAAAAGAGCATTTGATCGTTTGGGTAATTTAAAAAAAAAAAATTGAGTCTGTGTGCTTGGAGGTACAAGACGTTTCTGAGCAATACATGTATTTAAATTGGATTTCAGTGTTGACAATTGTTCTGAATTTCATAAAAAAAAAATCAAAATTGTATTGATGAATATTCCCTCTTAATGATATAATTATACAACCTTGGATTTAGGTCACACCCCAAATGCTGTCTTAATGACATTAACAGAGTCTCTCTGTCTAAAAATGTCTACATATCACGCAACTGTTTAACCATAGACCTTCACTAAACCGTAGCCGTGGTGGAAAATACACTTTAACGTTCCATTTTGCCTTAAATAGTGGACATCCAGGCATTGCCAACACATCAGAATGCAACACTCGCAAGAGACCGAGTAAGGCAGAGCGGGTAGATGATGATGAAACCCGGGTGTAAGAAACATTAAAAAAAAAAAAGCATCATCATAACCTGCAATTTGTGTGAAACTCTGTGTTTTCATGTTCAACATGCTAACCTATCCTGTTAGCTAAGCGTGGCATGATACAAGCATCACACTGAATTCATTATCTCCCTCACCCCAACAGCAGTGACTTTATCCACTGACAGGCTGATGACATTGCTAAAATCTCAAGGAAGCGACACTGTCCACTATCTTTCACATAGGCAGTCATACCATGTGTGCAATAAATTCCTATATTATGTGCAATAATGAACCTATAAATGCTTTGAGACTGGTGACCCACGCTATTATTGCTATTTTCAAGGCTCTTGAATAGATTTATAGTGTAATGTGTAATATTGTGTTACCAAATTGCAAACGTTGCACATGATTGTTCAACTGCAATGAGTTTGATGACTACCAAATGCTACTATTGTGATTTTCTTTATTAGGCTATTTATAATTGAATATGTACCTGATGGTCAGGTTTTGATTGTTTTTTCAACCACTATGTTGTAACGCTGTGCATTATTGAGTGAGCGCCTTGGGCATGGAGAGAACAAAACGCTTTTGTATACACACTCACCAATCACTTTATCAGCTTCACCTTGCCAGACTCTGCTGGACCCCCTTCTACAGAGAGGCCGGTTTTCTTTGTAGCTTAAAGAGAAATTTTTGACCATATTGACGAAACAGCATTGCACAGTTGTTGCAGATTTGCTGGCTTTTATGATGCAAATCTCCCATTTACACTACCGCGTGCCAAATGTGCTTCATTGGATGGAGATCTGGTGACTGCAGGGGCCATCTGAGTACAGTGAAGCTGTGTTCAAAATAACATTTTGAGATCATTTGAGCTTTTGCGACAGGATGCGTTGTCCTGCTGCCAGAATCCATCAGAAGATGCTACACTGTGGCCACAAACAGATGGACGTGGTTAGCAGCGACGCTCAGGTGTTTAAGTGATGTCAAGTGTGCCGAGAAAATTCCCACAAGAAACCCGAAGCACTGATACAAATTGGGTCTATGTTCTCCAACCCTACAATCAAAATGTCACGGAAGACATTGTTTTTTCTTTTCAGGCCACAGCGTGTTTCCAATTTTCTGTTGTGCAAGTTCGGTGTGTCAGCTGCAAATTGCATCCTCCTGTTCCTTTTCTTAGATGTCAGGGGTGACAACCACAGTGTTGATTCCCTGGCTGCTATATGGCCCATCTTTCTCAAAGTTTGATGGGTTTTGCGCTCAGTGCTGGTCTTCTGCACGACTTCAGCGGCAGTAACGAGTTACTGTTGCCTCTCTGCTAACTGGAGCCTTGAGTTTGTCCTTTCTCCTTTGGCCACTGACATCGACAAGATATTTTACCAAGAGAACTGCTGTCCACTACATATCCTCCAGTTTTCAGACCACTCTGTGCAAATGGTAGACGGCTGTGTCTGAAAATCCCTGAAGATCAGCAGTTTCTGAAATATTCAGAGCTGCATGTCTGGCACCAAAAACACCATGCAACACTCAAAACCACTTGAATCACCTTTCCTCCCCATTCTGATGCTCGCTTTGAACTGCAGCAGGTTGTCCTGGAGTGTGTGGAGGGAATCAAGCTTTAAAGCCTGTTTTCAATTATCAAAGTCCCCGGAAATCGAAATAAATCACCACACACGACAAGAATGTACAAAGTATATAATCAAGTGTATTTTCATCTTTATCACGTTCTGTACACATATTAAGATCCATTTCACATGAACACTATACAATAGCAATGAGTGAGGAATGGAGTATGTTCCGAGCGCTGAGCAGCTCTGGCTGAATGGCACTTTCATAAAAAAGAAGGAGAAATCACAGAGCATGAATAAGTAAAATGTAGACATAACACAGAGAATGGCTTTATATTTTCAGATCCATTGAGTAAGAGATTCAGCACATATAAAATGCACAATGCAACAAAACAAAACATTTGTTTGTTCCATCGCTGTGTTTTCTCTGCATAATCTGAAACTGTAAATTTAGCATAAAAGAGAGAAAAAAAAAAACCCATCAGCAGCTATCAGAGGAAAGTGACCCCCTTGTCTGGACTGAAGAAAAAGGCAATCTAAAATGTAACGTGTTAAGAGGAGTGGTAACAAGATACATTGAAATATCAGAGAAATAGCAATACATTTCACAACCTTCAATTATTCATTTTATAGTCTTTTAGTAACTGATAGAAAAGAAAAAACAATACATGTTTGGCTGCTTTACAAGGAATACCTATGTCTCAAGGATATGTTCACATTGTGTGTGTGCTTCTGAATTATCCCATGACAGTTTTGGAGGAAAAAGATCCAGCCTCGGGCTGAGTGCTCCTCTGTTTTGTTTTGTTTTTGTTTTTTTTCCTCCCGAGAGGACAAACTTCCTCAGAATATAATTTTGTGTCCCCCAACAAAATCCTGTGATGCTGGGGCTGCGGCGGTTTAGATGTCGTGGTTAAAGCGGTGTGCGGGGCGGGGCGCTGCGTCCTCTTCATAACGGATCCCCTGCATACACGGTGCTTTTTTTTTTTTTTTCAATCGGCTAACCTCTATATGTACATACAAGCAATGTTCACGGATGAGATACCTTCACAGGGTGTAGACTGACTTGTTCACGATTATCCCTACATGGAACTCCATGGCAAGGTAAGTAATTCTGTCCGACCCGTCCCCCGCTCTGCGTTTCAAGGCCAGAGAATGCTGAGTGGTTTAATATCCCTTTTAAGATGCCATATTGAGGCTAAATATCATGCTTCGTTTATGCACCAGCAGCATAATACCGTCTCTTGTGATGGAGTGACTGAAACCATGTAACAGAACTTGGAGGCTGCAGAGACAATGTGGCATCTGAATAGAGAGGCTCTTGCTTTTTCAGAGTAGTCATAATCACTGGGGTGCTTTCTGCTCATTTACCGTAAAATTCAATAACTGGCCCGGTTCTGCCTCATATATCATAATGGGGACTTGAGATAGAGCATGACAAAGAAGTACAAAGAAAACATTTAAGCAAATCTGTCCCGATGTTCTCAGCACTTTCGTCACTGTACCATGCTATATACAAAGCCAACGTGGATGTGCCTCTCCCGAGCTTGTTTAGAAAAAAAAAAAACAAATAACAAAATGAACAATGAAAAAGGAATGGACAGAGAGTTGGTGTATGCAGACCGAGCGCGTGCCGCGACACGACGGATGAGTCAGAGCTTGCGTCGCACATGAGTTTGTCTCCGATACGAGCTCGACTCCCGAGAGAAATGTAACTGGCAAAAAGCAAGATTGGTGCAGTTTTTTTTTTCTTTTTTTCTGTGTGTGATGTGTCTGTGAAATTTCTGGGGATGGGTGACCCGACATGGGGGAGAAACACGAAAGCATCCCCGCTCATCCTCTCTTCTCACGCCACATTGGCCCACGTCGCTCTCAGACGTAATATTCTTTGTCCTTGTTCTTTTTGCCCTTTGTGACTGCCTTGGCCACAGAGGCTGTGACTGTGCTTTTGTCCTTGACCACTGCGCCGTTGCCCTCCACAGTGGAACTGTTGGCAAACGTGTGGCTCTGCTCTGTCTGGTAGGAGCCCTCGTCCCGGTTGCGGTACTTGTACATGGCGTAGAGGAGGATAAGAATGCAGAGAGCAGCAGCAGCCACAATGCCAACCACCATCCCCGTGGTGCTACTGGACTCCCTGATCACCTCCACGGCACCAGGTAGGCTCTTTTCATCTGAGGCTGTGGGGTTGGCTGTGGGCACATGGGGAAAATTGGGGGGGTAAGTTAGTCCCGGCGTGTTTCGGGAGGATGGAGGAGCAGGGGGCAGAAGCACCTGGTCGCGGGTGTTCATTTTGCCTGCAGGGATGTGGAGCTGGTCAGGGTTGGTGGTGGGAACATAAGGAGGTAAGGGGCGGGGTTTCTGGACGCCACCCTCACCAGCGGTGGGGGGTGGGGGAAGGACTGTCCTGTCAGTGACCAGGGGGGAGTTATTACTGTAAAAGTCCTCGTCATCCGATTCCGTCATCTCCCCAGAGCCGAAGGCCGAGACCTCCACAGGGTCACCACAGTCCTCCTGGTCCGGGGGGCAGGAATGGTGAGGAGGGAGAATCAGGGACTCTTTGGTGGTTTCGAGAGGGGACAGGAGGGTGGGGGGAGGAGGGATGACGGGGTAACGGGTAGCGATGGAGGGAGGCTCAAGGGAATCCACTGTTATAAAAGGCAAGACTAATTCACCTAGGAAGAAGAGCAGAGATGGTAGGGGATCCTAAATTAGAACAGCGATACACAATCACATTCCGCATGAGAACTTGCACTCATTAAATCGCAGGCACAATCTGGTAATTATATCAGATATGAGTGAGAATTATACTGGCGCTGGCTGGCTGGCTGGCTGACGTGCAACATTACGCTGATTACCCTGATCTATAAGGCAAGCTTATTTATATCAACATTTGGCAAAGGCAATTTGGCAGGACTGAGCAATATCTGCATCTATGGGTGACATCCACAGTAACAAACACACTCTTTTTATGGCATGTAGAACAAGAACGCTGGAGAGCTCACATGAGACACACAGACAAAGCAATGACGTGGCTACAACCAAACAGAGAACGTGACGGACAAAAGCACAGCATGTGAGAGGTGTTTACATCTGGAAGCAGGCAGCTCGGGGGTTGACAGGAGAGATCGCAGACAGGTTAGCCGAGTTCACGTTACACATGTGGCATGACGGCAGCTTTGCAGACACGTTAAAGTAACTGGGATCACATGGCCAACGAGTTACACGTTCAAAAAAATAAATGGCTGGATGCACAGTGTGGTGTATATGACCTCGTATTTTAGGCGCGGGTTGCTTAATGACGCCCTCTGTTGGTAATTAAGGCATGCATAATGAGAGGAGCCTTTAGTGTTAAGGTCGACAGCTTGTTGCTGTCACAAGCCGGATCCAGCGTCCACTGTCCTCCGCTCCTAATGACCGCAGCGCACGGAAGATGTCCTAGCGTCCCTCTAATGAGCTGTAGACTCAGCTGAGAAGCTCACGCACAGGACGGACTGACGGTCGGCTGTGTGAGAACAATCCGAACGGGGCAGGTGTTTGACATGAGCCGGCAATAAATGAGCATTGAAAGTGCGGTGGTGAAGAAACAAGAAAGTGGAAAGTGTGAGACTAATGACGGCTGAAGGGCAACGTCGCCAGCGAATGGACCGGAGCTCGACTATTATGCTTTACTTTTTTTTCCTCTTCTCAAACGCTTGAACCCACCTGTTCCCGGCTCGCACTCTTCGAGGTCCTCGTCATCACTCGGACATTCGGCCGATGCTACCAAGATATCGTCGGAATTCTGCGGCTGAGGTGGAAAGATGGGAGAGAATTGGTTGTTTAACATCAAACACGCTGGAGAATGTTTCCGGCGTCTGCATCGAAGCTGATTTTATCTTCTGATTGCTTTTGCTGAGAACAAACTGAACAGATTTCTGCCTCGCCGGTGCTTTAGCACAGCGCAACTCTTCTTTTTAAATGAATCGTAAAAACCAACAAATGGGGAAAAAAGTGTTTCCGCCTCCGTGTGTGTAAACAACAAAAATACAGAACGAGTAAATTCCCAGGAAAATACAGATGGAACGAATACCCTGATGATATTTCTGCATTTACTTGCTTGATTATCACGCTTTAGTTTGACTGAATTGCATTTCAGGACGACGTTGTACCGAAGGCCTGAGCAGAGTGAGGAACAGAGAGATCACTAATGGATTACTTGGACAAATTGAATGCAATGTGAGGGAACTGGACAAATAAATGAAAGGAAAATGCCCTCTGTATTTTTAATCAGGAGGCTCGAGGGGGATTTTCATTGTAAACACAGGGAAGCTGCTGAATCTTTCCAACTTGGCAGTTCTGCAGAGTTCTGGGATGAAACCACCTTCAGTCAAAATGGTGGCTGCTTGCGTTCAGCAGACTGGATGCAATATTGTGACTGCTTGATGTAAAATCCTTCAGTCCTTTATGCTTTAAAATTGCAGATAATGCGCAAGATTTGCGCATTATCTTATTGCAACTAAACTACGTGATAGCGCAATGAAGAGTTACACATGGGAATAAAATCAAATGACTTCCAGCATCTGTCTTCTTTAAATCCCGGTATTTGGATTAATGATTCATAATCTCGTATTTTAGCAAAAAAAAAAAAAAAAATCTGTGGTGACACCAAAGTGTGAGCCTCAATAATTTAGGACATCCCCTCCCTGATCTCTAACCTTTGAGATGCTCTCCCTCAGACTTGGCGAGCGCTGCCTGCGCGTGGTGGTGGTGGCCATGGTGGTGGTGGTCTCCATGATGGTGGTGGACATGTCGGACACGGCCAGCGGCGTGGCGGAGGTGGTGTCCGTGGTCAGCACTGCCAGCGAGTCCCCAACCAGGCGCAGGTTGCCCTCCACCCGCACGCTGGGGTCGTTCTCCGCCGCCAGCTTGAGCACCTGCAGGCCGTTGTAATACAGCCCCGAAATCTGACCCTGGAAGGGCCGGCCCTTGTCTTGGCCGCCAATCTTAATGGCTGCCTGGCTGTTAAAGATAGTCAGTTGTCTCCCTACAGTCATGACAGAGGCGTGAAGAAGGACAAGGGGTGGAAGAGGGGAGAAAAATGATGAAGCAGATGCAGACGTGTTAAAGACGGGAGAGCTTTGCAGGGCAACATCTTCAGAACCAGGAGGGTTTTAGTGAACGCTGTGTTAATTTGTTCAAAATATAAAATAACAAAATTAAAAAAATTATTTAGATCATAGCTACAACGGGGGCGGGGGAGGTTAGTTAGCAGCAGGTTTATGGGTTAGACATGCAGGTTACAACCATCAGAAGAGCTTGGAAGTCTACGTTTAAATGCCTATTTAAGTGTTTGGGTTGGAAGGAGGCCGTCTTTTGGAATTATGTTGGTATCAGTGGGGGAATAGAGCACTTATCTATCCATTAACTTCAGAGCAGATGGCGCGAGGAGGCTTATCTCATGGCATCTTTTCTCCCAAGATGGGCAAATTATTAAAATGTGACTTTCTGTGCTTTCAGACTGCGTGACGCTGAATGACAATAAAAGATAAGCATCCCGCCATCAGGGGCCACCGAGACGCGCTCTCCTCTGGGTGCTCCACCTCCTGAATGGTGCAATGACATCTGACAGCGGCTCCACTGATTTGCCGCGTTCCATCAGAGGAGGGGCACAGCAGCGCAGCAACGCAGCAGCGCGGCCCCTCTCTTAAGAGGATACTCAAACAAGTTAATGGCTGCAAACAGTTGTCTAATTTTACAGCCTCAGAGAGCCGTTTGGAGATGGTTTCAGCCCAAAGTGGAACGGCGGAGGAGTATTACGGCAAAATAAAGGTGGGGGAATGAGGAAGGAAGGTCATTAGGAATTATTACACAGGTTATATATTTTAAAATGTTTATTTTAGGTGGGGTTAGAGAACTCTTTAGAGAAATGTTGCACAGCATTTTACTGTTTTTTTTTTAAGTATAGGGTTACACACAGCATCTAGTTACACACACTGGTTAAGGGGAGGGATGGAGTTAGCAAGGGTTATGCTTTTTTTTAGTTTATCGGTTTATGGTGGTTACCAAGGCGCAGCATTTCCACAAGACGTACGGATGACAAAGAATAGTTAGCCATTGTGCTTTGCCCTAAAAGAAGCTTTGAGTTCCAATCCGAGTGTTACTGCGGTCAGCAACAGGTGAAGTCAATAGATATTCCAATTTTAACGTAAAAGTAGCAGTAGCTGAAATGCAAATAACTAGCCAACTTGTCACCCTTGTCTTCTGGTGCTGCACCTCTCCAGAGGAAAGGTTATTTAGTTCAGTAGTTATTTCAAAAGTTAATTAATTAATTACTTAATTATTATTTTTTTTACCTTTATCGAGTAGCCACTCGTCAACTACCCGACCAAGTCTGTATGGGATTCTTTGTCTAGCAATAGCCAGTCGTTCATAATCATTGTGTCCTTCAAAGAATTTGGAGAGACAGGTTAAAGGTTAGTCTGCAAACTGAAAGATCACATGGTTAGAAACAGCGTTAGAATGGCTAACAGGTTGAAAAAGTTAACAGTTTTTACTCAGCTGTCAGTTAGAAGAAACCTGAGGTTTACTGAGTCTTACCTACTTATTACGAAAGATAGAGTTAATGCTGTTTAGAGTAAAGTTTAGGCTATTTATATGCTACACTAGTTAGTCATGTCGGCATTTGATTAAAACAAAGCAACAACTTGTCAAATATAAATACATCAATAACAATGTTGCATCAAATGTTTTTTATGAACAGTATGAAAATGAAAAGATGGATTGAACAAAAAAAAAAAAAAAAAAAATCTGCCACTACAACAAATACATGTTGTCTTAACGTTGCACTGATGCATTCCGTAAAAACAGTCGTGACACACTTTAGATTGCTGAGGTCTTCCCCCAACTCAGATACAAGAAATTTAAATTGTTGCATCAAACACAGGCACCGTCCTCTGCTGGACTCTGTGGGTAAAGGTTTCCAATTAAAGGAAAAAAGAAAATGTACATCAAGCCATGCCAAGCCAACTAGAACATGGTCGAGTGGGGCAGTGAATGCTCTGTAGAACTGGGCCGAGTGAAGGCGGCTGCACAGGAACTCACAAGACCATATTGTCCATTTTTAAAAGTGATCTTTTGCCTGGCAGCACATGTCAAGGCTATTTGTTCTGGTTGCTGTGTGGGTTTGCGCTCTCACCATAAATCTATCTACAGCCTCAAGGTTCGAGTGAAATCGAGCCGAGACGACGTCTTCCGGGCAGCCTTGTCTCCGATGTTTTGTTCTGCATCAGAGTACAATTGTTGTCGCCTTCACAGAGCGGATGGCCAAGTTAACTGAGCCAGAGGGGAAACCTTGGAACGACATTCCCGGCATCCCGATCCGGGTGTGAGAGCAGCCCAAAGATTTCTTAGACAGCACCAGCAATTAACAATAGGCTCCAAAAGAGGACTTTGCCTGTGTTCATAAAAGTGGAATATAATATTCTAACCTTCAGTTCACAATGCAGCAGTAAAGCACTGGATAGAAATCCACTGATGGTGTTAAACTACTTCATCAGAACCAATTAGAGAAAATGCTGTTTTCTAGTGGGGAAGACGTCAGCTCTCCATCTTAGGCATGCAAACACAGAAAAGTCATGTGATGATTTGAATTATTGCAGGAAATATACTGTTTGGCCTAAACCACCAAAGCCCAGTAAATGTAAAATTCAGTAGTGTTTTTTTTTTTAAATTTAGCTTGAAATATAACATTGTTAATAAGCTACATTAGTTGCCAATTTGATAATATTTAATAATGAATTCTTACCGGCATTAAAAACTACATTTTTTTTAGTGCAGTCGAGCCACCTGAAAATATGCGGTACAAACTACATATTGCAAAATCACAGAATCATGTGACTGTGACATGACATTAAAAAAAAAAAAAGCTAGAAATTACAGTGTGACATAACGAAAAAGGCAAAAAATAGGGCAGAGAAGGCCTTCGCTGCCGCAGTATTATTTCTTGTCGCACTGTTCCAGGGTAAACCCATACATGGTAAAGTCTGTTTCTTTATTCCATGCAGCTTTAACGTCCTTTGGTTCCTCAATATTGAAACTAAGCCAGAAGAAAATCTATCCTTTATTCAGCTGCTGTTTATGTGCATCGAGTAACCCTCAACAGAAAATGATTTACTGAAGAATAGATATGCAGATATTACTTATCACATGTGTAACAGAGACAAATGTCACAGCCACTTAAAATAACCTCACATTACAAGGACATAGTCCAGCCCTCTAAAATGTTGCATTAATCGTATTTATAAATATATAAATGTCATACTTATGAAAGAAAGATCAATAAAGCAATAAATTAAATATTTCTCCATAGGAAATCTTCTCCCTTCCACAGCCGTCGGTCAGACCTGGCACACCAACAGCAGCGGCTGAGGAGAACCCTGTTTATTACTCTGCAGTTTGGAACGCAGCTTTAGGCAAATATACCCATTTCAGATTATTGCACTGTTTAGCCTGTATGGAAAGACCTCTTATAGAGGGGAGGCGATGCCATAATGCCATACCGCTAAAATAGCAACGCTGGAACGATAAGATCGGCAAATTAAAATGAGTCACTGGGCAAATTTCCAATTCCATCATTTTTTTCTTTTCTTTTTGCAAACAGTACATTTCCACTTGTTTGATATGCAGGCATGCGATCCACTGCAGCTGATTGGGTGCGTGTTGGTAACAGACCCACGGTTCGCCGGCAGGGCTAACTTACCTGGCGGGTAACGCTCAATGACCGGATGGTTGTCCACCTGGAGGGTGGCGTTGCCGCCACTGCGTGTGAAGCGGACAACGTGGTACTTGCCGTCATTTACTGTGACGGCGGGCTCGTCGATGGTGATGTCGTCCGTCCCCACGTTGAAAATGACGCCAATTTTGCCTTGGTCCTGCAGGTGAGAGAGACCAAAGCAGACGGACGTCGCATTAAAGTTTTGCACCATGTGACGTTTGACAGACGTCCGGTTACAGGAAAAAAAATGGCTGCAAAACCATTTTAACACACGTATAGCAAACGTCCAATTCCACAGAGCAGTGTTGTAGTACTGGAGGTTGGTCCTGGTCTCCAGACCACTATTTCAGGGTCTCGGTCTCGTCTCAGACTCTGAGGTATTTTTACTGGGTCTGGTCTCGGTCTCGGTCTGGACAGACTGGGGATTTTTTGATCCAGACCTGTCGAGACTCAGCCAACACTGTAATGACACAATAATAACTGAAAAGAATCCAGCTGCTGCCGTTTTAAGCCCTGCCCTCTTATTTCTAGTTCATTTATTTTCTAATTTTATGAAGCAAAGTTGTTATTTTGAAAATGGCTCAAAATAGTTCAAGAAAATGATTCAAAGACACCTTGCTGAAAAGAGACATTGCTGTTTCATTTAGACGCAAACTTGCATTTAAAAAAGATTCTGGTCATTCTTTTCTGTGTAGTTGTTATATTTCTTTCACATATAAAGTCTTGGTCTCGGTTGGTGCCGTCTTGACTACAACACTACCACAGTCTTTCTCGTACAGTTTTATGCTTCACTCATGAAGCCCTCAGGCTACGTAGACTAAACATGCTAATGTAGTGGTCATGTGACTAAAATCTGATGTGGCCTCTTTGTCACAATAGCAATTACAGGCATTTCGTCAGTTTACTTCCTCCTCTGACCCCCTCCACATGAGGTAGTCTTGTTTTAATTTAGTTTGTATATTTTACAAACACCAAGTCTAAAAAAACGAGTCAACAAAAATTGACTTACCATGAAATTCCCAAAAGAACACTAAGGAAATATTAATTTTTTTCTCTTGGCATTAAGGCCTAGAATAAAAAGAAAAAACAAAACGAAAACACACCAGAAGCTTCTTTACAATGTATCACACAATATATCCTAAAGGTTCTTCACGAGTGTGTTGAACAGCATGAGCTTTGAAATCACAACAGACTGCAAGTGCGCACAAACAAAGTCTACTACTCTAACGCAATCCAACAATAGCGGTCGGTGTGCTGCGATGCTCTCCGGTGTTTGGCATTCCTGTCAACCACTTTCCCTCCCATTGGCAAGCGTGGCTCGATGAGGAAAATAATGATGCAATCCCCGGGACGTTGCACTGCAGGGTAAACACACTCTATTTGATATTTATTGGATGAGTCCGACGAGCGAGAAGTTCAAACCAAAATAATCTGGGCAAAGCACTGGAAACCCAGACGGGCTTCATCCTCGTAATGTCTGGAGGAGCAAAGTGAGGTTAAACTCGGCCAAATTCCTGGAGTCTGATCTCCGTTCCAAGTGGCAGAACAATATCTCTTCTGGAATGGACAGAATTCTTTCGGGCTGAGCACCGGCCTCCCTCTGCAAGCACCTCAGGTTCCCTGATGTGCATTAATCTTGACAGAATTCTGCTGCTTTTCTTCTTGCTTGACCAACTTCTTTCCCTCTGAGCCACGTCTGGCTCCTGCCAACCTACCCTGAAATATCAGAATCTGCTCCCCCGGTCCGCCCTTGGATCCCGCCCGAGGAAGACGAAGCATCAGAATTAAAAGTGTCTGAAGTTCCCCTCCGAGCAACACAAGGTTGCTGTAATAAGGAGCGGCGGCCGAGCTCACACAGTGAACCCGGCGACGCCCTCGGCCGACTCGGAACTGTGTGGAGAGTTTATCGACCACCTCTGTGTAGCGTACAAGATATTATATACGCCTGGAGATGATATGCAGCAGCAGAGGCCTTTAGTGCTCAATTAACACGGGGTCGTTACCGCACAACAGCGTGTTGTGCACGTAGCTCAACCCCCATTAACGTTATGTAACATTAATAATAAAAAACCTCCAGGCAGCAGCGGCGGCGGCAGCAGCTTCCTCCCATATCATTTTTTTGTACCCTCCCAGGACTCTGCAGGTTGATATTCAAACACCACAGCAGCTGGCAGCACCGCATCACACCTTCAGCTGAGCGGGAGAGTAAACAGAGGAATTGGCCGGCGTAGTGCTTTATTGAAATGAAAATCCTGCAGGCTGCCGGCCCTGCATGGCTCACCGTGTGTGTTCACAATATTTACTGGCCGACTGCTCGTGATTCACAGTTTGTCTTGCGTCCCAGTGTTTTTCGGCGCTGTCACGGGCCGGACCGTGGCGGACGAGCCCGTCCATGGCATGTGACATCTAATCTACTGGAAGCCATTGTCCTCCCGTTCTCCAGAGCCAACATGCAAACACGGGGTCACGCAGCAGAGGGGGGAGAAATTCTAATTTAGGCTTGGGACAGAAGCTTTCTTGGCTTCACCGTGGCTGCCAACCGTCTCAGTTAAAACCTCTGAGCTCCGCTGCCTTCCTCTCATCTCCTGATGCTCCTCTTGATTTACAATCATTATTCATTTTAATGTAATTCTGCCTCACACAGTTGGGCGTTGAACACGACGTGTCTCCAGAGAGACGATGAAAATTGTTTTATTAGTGTGTATTTAACAGAACCGGCTCTCACTTTATGACCTTATAAACACACACTTTATGCAATTTTAGTTCATTACAGAGAATAAGTGAGGCTCCATCGCTGCCATCTCCGCAGCCTGGACTGTTTGTTTTCTGGCGTCACATGGTTTCAACCAGCAAAAATATTTTCCTTCAAACTCCCACTCGCAGTAAACACAATCTCAGCCCTGCCCACTGCCGCCTGCTTCTTCTCTTCCCCCTTTCTTTTCGCTTTCTCTGCCACCTCTAAATGCGCCTTAAGGCTGGACCCTCACATCTTTGTCAAAGTCTCCCAGCTGTGGCGAAAGCCTTTTCCTTCAGGCGCTCCTTGTTTCCAGCAGAGCTCGCAGTGGGGCGGCGTGGCTGCGGCCTCCTATGCTTCGTATTAGAGGCAAACGAGGGGGCATTTTGCCAAGATTCATCTTTGATGAGACTGAAAGAGAAAACTTGCCACGGTGACGACAAACCTCCTTAGACGAGACGCCGCCGAACACCCAATTTGTTGCTTTGTTCTTTAATAGCTCATTGACTGGACGGAGGACGGCGCCTTCAAGGATCAGTCGCTATTTCGGTTTTTTTTTTTTTTTGTTGGATTCTTCAGAGACAGGAGTTTTTTTTTTTTTTGTTCTACAGCATTAGCAGCCGAGTCACTTGTCATGTGTTCCCGCAGGAATTAGACATTGCTTGTTTGCCGCACTACACACAGTAATCGACGTGTTGAACTCGAATAAAAGAAAAACAGTACATTGGAAGCGCTACAAAGCCTTTTGAATCCAATGCTTTTCAACAATGTTTCTCCCTTGAAAGTTGTGTGTTTGGATGACAGTGACAGAAAGAACTGGTTTCCTGAATCACAATGTGATCTGTTTTCTAATTCTTCTGAACTGTATGTAATTTATTCACACACATTCAATGTATTGTTTGATCTTGTACTTGCTCATTAAAAATCTGAACGTTTTAAAACATCTCTCGAATGTAACACACTGTTGGTTGGGACTTTTTTTTTGGTGGTTTAAGCAAATTATTTTTTATTTATTTATTTTGATGAGTCTGTGTGTGTGGAGGAAGATGGAAGTTGGAGACTTGCTGTTATTAATAAAAAAGAAAGGCGCAAAAAAACCCAAGCGCAATCTGGTGCTGCTGCATTTGGAGTGAAAACAAATTCAGCGAACATCTGGCAGACTGAGCCTCATCCTTGTTACTTTGATTGACGTATTTGTTAATTAAAAAAGCAAAAAACAAAAACAAAACACAACTTAAAATTGCTCTGCATTACTTATAAAACAGTTTCTTAGGAGAAAGTCGTTTTGTGAAAGTCCAGGTGTAAAATAGAATTAAAGAAAAACTTTCACAGTTATTATGAAGCCACATAAATCCCTGCAGCACCATCATCCCTCTTAAATCATTTGCTTCTTTTACTATCATCCGTCTCCCCTGTGTCTAATTTCAACCATCCCTCTGCTCTATTTACCTGCTTTTCATTGACTTTCGCTCATCTATGTCAAAAGTCAGTAAATGATCAACAGCTAATGTGCTCAGAGGTGAAATAAATAATACATATAATAGAATGACGTGAAGATTTTGAATTAAGTCTCTGCTAGGCAAGATGGCGTTATAAAGCTGAGTTACAGAAAAAAAGCTACTTGCCCCTCCAATCCCCCCCGCCTGCCCCCCTCCCCCACCCCCGCCCTTCCATCGTTCATTTTATCCACGATAGCCTGAGCAGTAATGAGGTGTCAAAGTTAGCAATCTGTCAAAGTGCAGGGACTTGGCACAAGACGTCTTTTCAGCTGGCTTTGCATTTAGCAGCAACAGTCCTGAGGAGGCTGGCAAGGTCACTTTTCAGGAAAAGAAAACTGGAATGCAATTAAAGTGAAAGAGTTCAATCAACATCTCAAAGAGGATTTTCTTTTCTTTTTTTTTTCTCCCTGGTACCCGGTGAGTCTGGAAAACTGTCAAGTAGTGGAGGATTTTATTTCTCTCGGAGAGGCTAGCGGACGCGAGTGAGTGGGCTGCGGGTTAACGACATGATCAACTTCCATTTCCTAAATTAATCAAATGTTTTGCATGTCTGAATAACAAATGAATCCATCCATCTGGATAAAAAGGTGCAACAGAGCGAGCGATACAGAAAACAGTGGTAGACAGAACAAAGACGAGCGGGCTTGAGGGTTGTCTTGACTTTGAGATGCGGTGATTTTTTTCTCTCCTGTCTTTCAGTTGATTAAAACAAAAAAAACAAACAAAAAAAGTGGCCTCATGCTTCCCTAATAATGATGTTCTTCTCCGTTTCCAGGCGGAGAGGACGCGGCGCGGAGACTTGGAGCGAGACTCCAGCCGTGATTTTTGCCATGTGCTGTGGCAACAGGTGTGATTTTAATTATTACGCCGCTCACAGCCGTGTGACAGACGCCCCTCCCCCCCCTCCCCCTCCTCCTCCTCCTCTGGTCTTCATCACGGCACATCTGTCCTGCGGCTGCATGCTAAAAAGGCTGATTCCCCTGCAGGAAAGACACAGTTGCTGGCAGCTGCTGAGGAGTCACTTTGTTCCACTGGCAGTCACACGTGTTTATCACCAGAGAACATCTCTCCGTCCACCAACTTATGCCCCGCTACATCTCTGTCAGCGCCACTAAATTCATCTCTTTCTATTTTATCTCACTATTTGAGCCCAGGCGTCATTAACCGGTGACTCAGACCAGCTGCGGCAAACACAGCTTCACGTTTGCTGTCCATGCCAGGACGACTGCAGGGAAAAACAAGCAAACAAACAAACTATGCTTTCAAATGAAGGATCCTTTTTTTGATTCCAGCACGGCGTTCATCAGGATATCTCGGAAAATGGAAATGGAGACTCGATTGTGACGTGTGTGCGTGCCTGTGTGCGTGAGTTCTTTGAAAAATTACCAACGACACTGATTTGAATTAAACATCAATTCATTAAATAGCATTAGCTTATTGTTAGCTGTGGCCATGAGAGCCACTGAGGAAGTTTAATCAGAGAGTGATATATACAAATAAATCCTTTAGCGACCTAACTCTAAAGCAAAGCACAACTATTGATGTCATTTGAATTTTGTCACAATCCCTGCGTGTAATTTACTAGAGTGTTAACACCTGCAAAAAAATGCAAACGGGAGGCAGTTCTGACTTTTTGTGACTTTCCTCCAGCGGAGCAGCACGGTGCCACCGAGAAGCCGTGTGACTGCAGTACTCACTATGTGCAGCTGCAGATAGTCTCCGAGCCCATGGGTGCTCTCCACTCGCACCAAGATGGCGTCCTTCTGCTGAGTGCTGAAGCCCACGGCCAGCCGGTCGGCTCGGGTGCTGGGCCGCTCATTGGCCGCCCAGGTGAACGTGATGAGCGCCCCCCCCTTCCCGAAGATGTAAGTGGTCCCAGCTGGAGGAGGAGACACAGCGAGAAATTGCAGTCAGAAACAATGGAGGGCACCTTCTGTTGCAGACGCAGGTTTCCTCTGACTCGCTCAGACGGAAGAATCCAACTCTCCTGGCGTTATTTCCAGTGTCTTTAAGCGGTGTCTCCAGCATCAAGATGAAACTCCACCCGCCTTCAACCCACGGCCATTTTCAGCCGCCCTCCTCCCCACTGAGAGCAACGCAGCAGGCAGGGAGAAGCTCGGACCAGAGAAGGAAGAAGGCATCAGTCCCCTCTCCTTTAGAGGTCCAGTGTGTACAATTATTAAGGAAGCCCACCTGACAGCGTGTTTCACATTTAGTTCACTGTCAGATGGACTTCCTTAAAAAAAATGACAGTGCAAGAAGGCAGCTAACCAGGAGGAAGACCCTCATTGTTCTATGTATAATATTATATATATATATATATATATATATATATATATATATATATATATATATATATATATATATATATATATATATATATATATATATATATATATGAGAATGGTTCTGAGGGTAGGGAAACCAAATTAATTTAATTGTACTGTGAGTATACACTATTATTAATGTATTTATGGGCAGTATGTTAAGCTTTTACCAATATAAAAATCATAAATAAAGCAGAATTTTACAAACTGGACCTTTAAATCATTGAAATCATATTCAAACAGCTTGATTTACAAAACATGGTGAGGCTTTACATTCTCAGACGCAAACTGATGCCAATATTTCAGAATTCCGCGCCACAATCTCTCGGCTTCATTATTCCAGAGTCCAACAGGCGCAGCCACCGACTCAATGCAGCAAATATGAAGCTCTTTAAAATTCCCCCACACAAAAAGAAAAGTACCAAAAATTTGCGGCAAGAATAGAATAAAGCACTCATGTCAGAGGATTAAGTGTCCAAAATCAAGACAAGCCACTTGACCGTTTTTTTTTTTTTTAAAGACGGACTGAGATCCTCATCGGAATGATTTCATCTTTGTCAGGAAAAAGCTTCTTTGACGCACATATAAAAAATTATATATAACATGAAAAAAACAATCCTCATCCTCGCCTCATTTTCATGTGTGAGTTTGCCGTTGACCATGACGTACAGGTCCTGTAGGTAAGCGCTGACGTCTCTGGAGATGGCAAGCAGGCCCACCTTGGGATACTCCAGAGAAACACCCACCCATCCCAGAACCATCAAACCACGAGAGACACCATTCATTGACGAACAGCATCCCGCAGCCCTGCTTCAGTCCGTCCACGACGGCCGTGGTCTCAGCCTGCTCGTGTATTAGCTAACATATGCAGGTGATTGACGTGATGCTCAGAAAACACAGGTCTGCGGCAGACCCAATCAACGCTCACGCAGTGGGAAAAAGGTGCGCAGGAAGGCTGCAGGCACTCAGAGTGACGCCCGTCTCCTGGGTGATAATTAAGACTTTGTCCTGCTGAAAAACCTCAGAAGGTCCAAACAGCACCCCCCCCACCTGGTCAACGTTTGCTACTGACGTTAATCCGGCTTCTGCCGTGGTTCCATGTCGCCTGGTGCGACCGGTTCGAGCGGTAAAAAGAAATGGTCGAGCCTCCACAGCCTGCGGTGCTGAAACGCAGGCAACGCGGTCCGACACCTGAAACCTGAGCATTCTCCTAAGAACTGCTATTTTTCTGTTCTCGAGAGGAGCGCAGTGAAAACACTCCAGATAAAAATGCTGCCTCCGTGTCGAACAGTGTCTGTGATGACTGGAGCACTCTGCCGCTCGCTTTAATGGGCACTCAGCGCAAAGGCTTCTCATTAGCGGGAACTAACTGCTTGCCGGCTTTCTTAACACTAAACACACGGGCAACTTAAGAACACCTTGTGTTGACTTTGGATTTAATTAAAAGGGCAAGCTCCCTGACAAGTGCTACTTTTCAAACCATATCATCATTAAGGAAATGTTAATTATCGTCCCGGATTTTGTGGTCAAGATGTGGCCACATCTGTACCCTCATAACAAACGGCTGCAGTCGTTCCTGCTTTTTTTTTAGGGAATCTAAGGGAGATTTTCATTTGGACTTTTAGGGCCAGATCCAAAGAATGGAGCACAGCAGCGATGATGAGATGTGTGTGTGTGTGTGTGTGTGTGTGTGTGCAGCTCATCACCTCATTAGTTCTTCAGACAGGAGAACGTCAGAATCACTTTGACAGAGGTAAACAGCGCCTGGTTTCGGTTGCCGCTGTTTCCGTCCGTCAAACTACATGCGGACCCGAGCGCACAGTCTCTGTGGATCAGGTGCTGTTTCTAATGAGGTATTTGCATAGAAGGGGGTGTCATTTGCGCAAAATGACCCATTAAATGACCCATTAAAATATATTCATGTAAGGCAAAGTAATGCACTGAGTAAGGCGCAGCCCTGCCGCTACCTGCGCCTCAATGCATTTTCCGCCGCTATTCACTGTGCGTCCGCTCTGTGGACAGGATGCACTATTTTTGGTGCTATTTGCACAGATTTCCTGGTGGAAAAAAGGGCACTCGCTTTGTGGTTCTGGCTCTTAGTCTTTTGACGAAGTTGACACGGTACACTTCAAATTGCAAAATGGCATAAAGATACGAGAAAAGGTTTTCAAACGTATTAGAGTGAACTTAATTGGATAACACACAGCATAATAATGGCTCCATCAGTGTGCAGACTGTTTCCACGGACGCCTCACTGTGCCGAGCAGCAGGACACCATTCCTATCCGCTTCATGTCTCCATTATCGACTAAATTATTTTTTTTACACACCGAACTGCGTTTGATTGTAGCTGACGCTCTGAAAAAAAGGGTGAGTGAAAGAATCACATTTCGATGCCAGCAATAATTGGAAGAGTGTTTCATATAGCATCCCACAAGGATTAGTTAAAATACTCTAATAGTACTTTTCACGATTCTCATACACCCCTTGACAATTTCTAGCGTTGTTTGTTCTTGGGAAAACAAGGAGACAAGCAGCAATGCGGTCAATCACCCAAATCTGGAAAGCAATTTCACAGCATTTCACTGGGCAACATAAGCTCCAATACTAATTTCGTGGGATACTCGGGAGACTCGGGCCTTCTGAACTTTCAGCATCCAATTTTCAGTGATATATATTGTGCACAAGCCGGTGCCAGGGGAACTGGATTTGTTTGTTTTTCCACCTCATGTAATTAAATTACTGACAAGCAGCAAACTACAAGAAAAGAAAAAACAAGACTCACGTGGTGACTAATGAGTCAAAAACACATTGGCAGATTTTATTTTTGTTGTTAAATTGTGGGATATAGAGTAAATCTTATGTGATTAAAAATAATTTCATATGAAACCCTTCTACTGGACGGAAGAGACTTTTCTTCACACTGAACTGAGACCTTATGTTAAAGAAAACCAAAGGCTCCTTTATGAATTCCAGTTTCTTCACATCTTTTTTCAGCTATTAAAAATCTTTGCAACAAAACTGACAGCCAACATTAACATTGCCTGGCAAAACAGCTTCATTTTAACCAATTGTGTTCTTTAACTTCTTTTCCATCTTCTCAAGTTCTCCTTTCTACCAAAGTGGTATGAGTGAGTGAGTGAGTGAGTGAGTGAGTGAGTGAGTGAGTGGGAAACTTCGAGGCGGAGAGAAAAAAAATCCTTCTTGAAATGCGTGCAGAGAACTTGCAAGCGTGTCTGCTCGATGCAAAGCCTCATCCTCGCACTGTAAACAGTTGAAAAACATGCAAGTCGTCTCCTCTGCGAAGCCCACAGGGACCGAGAACACACAGGCAGCAAACCGGAGGAGGAATGTAAACTGTGAAATGAGCTTTCGCAAAGTGTACCATTAAAAATGGAACACTCGCTACCTGTAGGAGAACGTTCCAGCGCACGTCTTCTGACAGCAGATACTCCTGCATCAGTCGCAGTATTTATGGCCTCGGCGATGACAATTCTATTCCTGTCTGGTACCTGCTTCAAATGTAGAAAGCAGTAAATTAGTCTTGTTAATTTTATAATGAGAGAACATCAGAGTCTTCTCCCAACACCTCCAGGGAGCGCTCAGCTCTTCTCCCGTGGCCGAAACAAAGCGTCTCCGCTCGAATAATGGAGCTTCCTCTGAGATTCGCAATAACCACAAAATGTGCTGCAGTGCACGTCTTCATCATTTGTGGTGAACCTTCCACTGTTTGATGGGAATAAAGGATGGCATGCTGATAGTAACCCAGTGGGGTGATTAAAGGAAGAGAAAGGAGGACGACGCGGACGGAGCAGCGAGGGAACGAAGCGCCCGCTCTCCGCTCAGTCCGACAAAAGCGTCGAGGCAAATCGAGGCAACTCGTGCCGCAGGGTGTGATGTGAAGATGAGCGACGAGGGGCGGAGTTGGACAGGGATGAGACGGGAGACGCGAGTAATTATAAATGCATCGCAAACTGACACTTGCACGTGCATTTAAACGTCCGGTGTGGAAAACGCGATTCATGGCCCTTTGATGCAACGGTGTGGAACCTCCCTTCTCCCCCACCGCCCTCCTGTGCCAGCATGCATCCCACTCAAACATCCCGTCCTTGTCCATTTCTGATCTCGGCCTACAGAAGGACGAGGCAACACAATTTGCATCCCTCTCAACGCTTCAGAAGTGAAATAGCTTTAAATGCGCGCGCGGCTTCTGACCTCCGCCGCAGATTCCTGCAGCCTCAGCGAGTGAGTATTACTCATTCTGTTTCTAACTCTTCCCGATGACTGCGGACCCTGGCTAGCAGACTTGAGAATAATTGTGCGCCGACAAGCAACCATCAACATTAGGAAATGACCCGCCGGCCTCCCGTCAGGAGACGCGGCTGTTAAAGCGCAGCGCGGCCTGTAAGATGCGGCAAGGGTTGTTAATGAAAGGGCAACAGGGGCGCTCAAGTGGGAAAACAAAGGCGGCGGCGGAATAAGAGCGTAAAACTATTTTGGAGGTGTAAAAGCACCGAGAGTTATGGCGATGCATCAGCTCTGAGTTTGTGCTCATGACTTACTGCAGAGCTTCACATTCCTTCTACGCTCTATTAAATACAGCTCAGCCAAACGGGGAGAAGGAAAAGCGCAGCGAGGACATACGCTGGTGCCTCTGAAGCTAAAGCATTGCACTTGGGCCAGGAAATGGCATGATATACTTAGTGCAGTCAATCAAATCAATTGAATTTTAATAATTAAAAAGCGCGCTGAGAGTCTGGAGGACCATAAAGATGCACGCACTCTGCACACAGGCAGAGGCACATTCAGGCTGTGCCTCCATTACGGCTGAATTGCTGTTTCTGCTCCCATCAGTGAGATGTATCCAGAACGTCAGTTCCAAAATTGAACGTCTGCAGCGAGGAGCGCCTCCAACCATCCCCGCTCCTCGGCGGAAATCGCCAATTCCCTCCCCTGCTCAACTTTGAGACCTGGATTGTGATTAAACTCTGTGGAAGGAATTCTGAATGGGGGGAGGGGAGAAAGTGTATTAACACTTCTACTCATCACAAAAACGCACTGAGACGTTTCTCTCAGGAACGTGGCGAAACGTTTCTCTGCCAGAGTGTTTGCAAGGGTCTTCACTAGTATACGTATATATTTATATATACATATATATATATATATTCCAATGAAAGAAAATTTTGGACAGTTGATGATCAGATGTTTTCAGCTTGAAATACTGAACCATGTTCTCATTTTCTAACAACCTTAACAGTTTGAATTGTTCCAGTGAGCCACTGCTGCTCCAGATCAACCTCACAGGAAGTGAAGCAGCACGTGACTGAACTTTAATATTTCAAAAGTAAAAAAGACATGTAGAATTGAATGGCTGAGCTGCTCGGTGCTCCTCGTTGATGCTCCTGCTCTGATATTTTCTTATCTCCGACAAGCGGAGCCACTCGGCTCCGTCAGGCCTGTTTATTCTAAAGGAGCCATTTTTCCAAGTGAAGAACACCTGCTGTCAGACAAACTCAGTGAAGTCACTCAAGGAGTGCTTTGCTTTGGCATTTCACCACACCTGCTGTTATTCAGTGCAAAACAAAGGAGCCTTTGCCAAATAATAAGACTATCACACTGATATTTGAGTGAATGACGACTTGCAAAACAAAAGGTACAGCTGATATGAATAATACCACCAGCTCACTTCTGCTTCGGCCATGAAACACAATCACGGAAAGCGAGGACTTAACTCTGACAGGTGAACCTGGTTGGACCCACGCACATGATCAACTTCTGTGTTTTTCTACTCTTTACAACATGCCATCCTCAAACAGGCTAACACAAATGTCTGTTCCACGAAGGTCACATGACAACTTGTGGCCACGCTGAAATTCTTCAGCTGTTTTGTTGTGGAAATGACCACTGCATGCTTCTATTTTAACGTCCTACTTTCATGATGCAATCTCACTTTACCGTTGACTATTGTCATCTTCCATTATTTTTTACCCTGAAGCTGAAAACCCCAAACTTTTTGTGAGTATTCCATGTTAATAAAAGTATGCTGATGAGTTTTACATGTTGCTCAGCAGCCTTCAAGGACGAGCGTCTGAGAGTGACATAGATCCCAACTCTTGTCTATTCAGTGAAGGTAGGACTTTTCAGGCTGCAACTCCAACTGCACACACACACACACACACACACACACACACACACACACACACACACACACAAATGAGCCTAAGTGAAACTACAGGGCTATAATTTCGAGAGAAAAAAAAACAAACCTTTTTTCCAGCTCAATTACGTGACTTCATTTAAAATGGCATCAATTTGACTTTAATGCTATTCCCACGGTGGCTTTAACCTGCTTGCGTGAAATGGAGAACGAGGAGATTACGGCTCTCCTTCACCATAACGACCAGAGTCCTGATCTCAAACTGTCCAGTCTTAAAGTGGAGGTTGGCGCTCTGGCATAATAGGAGCGCTTAAACGGCCCTTTCGATAATTACGTGCCAAAAAAAAAAACATGATTGCCAATGTGTTTGACTTGAAGTAGACCGGCCCAAAACAGCCTCGCTGTGTCGCCGCCTATGTATTGTACAGCATTATCATTTAATCCCAACCACATTTGTGGTTGAATGTGGAGAAGGTTGCAGTTGTGTAGGTTAACAGCTCCGCCAGGGTTCTGATGGGTCCCTGAAAATGATCAGCGCCACCTTGTCTGAACTTCATGTTTTATGACAAGTGAGCTCACCTTGAGAATCCAAATTGCACAGACAGAATAAATGAGTAATTTATCTGCTCTTGGGTCTGAATGACAACATTGAATATTCTGTTCCCGAGGTCATTTGTTTCTGTACAAGAGAGACACTTTTTGATTTAATTACTCTGTAGCATCCATTTGAATGCAGGACTAAGACTGAGTTTGTGGTATACATGCAGTCTTGGTGCATACCTGAGGGTGGACAGAAGGCACCACTTCCACCACTGCTTCTTCCCCTGCAAATCTAACCTTTTGCTTTACGCTTGTGCCTCATTTTATCTCCAATTTATTGTGCTTGAAAGGCTCCTGAGGTCACATCTTTTTTTTTCCTTTTCCTTAAGGTACTTCGGCTTTGCTCTGAATCAAAATTTGAGTAAAATGAAGTGGAACAGTCCAATTTCCCGTGCCACTCCTCGTCTCGTCCGCTCGTCCGGGCCTCTGCACTCGCACACGGCAAGACGTGCGATCATCACATCTGTATTTGTTTGCAAAGCAGACGAAGACATAATGACATCAGTGCTAAAGCTCACTGGCGGCGTACAAACAGAACGGATGCACTGAGGAGAGATAATTTCTTTTGTTTTTGCGTTATTGCCTGCATGCGTCTGTGTATGTGTGTGTGTGTGTGTGCACTTATGTGTGCGCGCATGCAAGGATTGTCTGACTCCCATCTGTGTGGGTAATGTAATATGTGACCTGGAGGAAATGGAGCTCTCTCTGATAGACCCTTTGATGCTCTTCTTCCTCCGCACCTCTTGCAGCAAGAAACAAACACTGCGCCGTGTCTGCCTGCATTAAAGGCACAAGGCAAACAAAAAAAAGACCTTTTTTTGCTTTGCAGTCACACTTGCAGCGAGGGTTGCGCTGTGCTCTGTGTTCTGCTCGAACGCCGAAAGGTCCTCAAAGATATCACGTTGGAGGGAAAGATGCTCAATAATCCATTTCCTCCTCCTGAGATATTTCCCTGGAAGCATTAGCTGCTCTCTGCCGTTTCACAGCCAGACAGTTCTCACACCAACAAGGGGACCCTGGAGGATGAAGCGCAGCAGATTTTCACCGAGTGTGTAGAACATGTGGGTGTGTGGCGAGCGCTATGACAGGTCAACTTAAGTACAATCCTCCTTGCGTTACAACCGGGGAGGGACACGGTGGGCCAAGCTCAGCCGTGGGGGGGTCAGGGGACGGCAAGCTCTTCTTGGCACACATAGTTTAAGGGTTGGTTCCACGAAATGCTGCCTGAAACCGCCATCAACACAGCGCTGCGTTGTAGGAGCGTGCTTGTAAGTTTCAGGGGACAGTTACACAAAACAATAATAGAAAAAGAGAAAAGAAGTCGGAGTTATCGCAGCGCTCGCAGGGTCATGGTTTGTGCTGAGTGAAACAGTGGGCACGTTGCATAATACGTCTCAAGTCGGGATTTGGCTTCCCCTGATACGGGAAGGCCTGAGTCAATGTGTTAACATTTTTAATTATGTCTTCATATCTGGTGCACTCATGCAGGGTGTTTTGCATGCCACGCAGAAAATACAAACCACGCTTGCCTTATTTCTAGCAGCCCAGACACAACGCGGCAAACACAGTCATCTCTTGGCATCATCAAACAGAATAAAAGCCTCACTATTTATTTGAGAATTTTTTTAATTTTTTATGGGTTTTTTTTTTTAATTACAAAGCCTAAGGTTGTTTTCATTTGAAGCAAAAAAAAAAAAAAAAGGATTTATTGCAAAACTGGTTTGTGTAGAGATTAGATGTAATGTTCATTCCTTTAACCCAATAGTTTGATGTGAATACAGGCTTCTAAGGATTTATCACTAGAAGAAAAAAATACTTTTTAGCTGGAAAAATCACTTTGGAAGCATTCCTTGAACTACTTTAACTTCAACCACTATTACTATGACTAACAACTCTGCTAAAAGAAAAAACTGGATTAGACGACTTATCCACCCACAAACTGCCTGTCCACCGCGTCGATCGAGTTGATTCGCTATCTAAATTATTAACAGCGTTCCATCCACGGATGACCCACTTCAACTAAAACCCCAATCAGAGCCACTGAGTCCACGACATCAATACACGGCTCGTTAAGAAAGCATGTGTCCACATGTCAATAAGGTGGTGTGAAGTCTTGCACATGTGAGAGGTGTTTAAATGCAGTAAATCCCCCTCCTTGGTGGATTAAAATCAAAGAAGTGACATCATTTGCCACTACGCCTCACTGTTGTGTGACCCAAATGCCTCTTTACACATAAATTCCTCTGTGGGCACGATTAAAGCCCAGCTGTGCGTGTATGTGTGTGTGTTTGCCACCTTAAAGGTGTAGTTCACCCTAAAATGAGATGTTTCCCCCATTTTCTTTGAATGTAGGATCAGGTGACATTAGACAGACCCAGAGAAGTATCCACTAGGAGCCTGCATGATGCGTCCACAAGATCACCAAGAATGCGACTCAGTGTGCACTTCTAAAATAATCTGGTAATCTGATATGTCTTTATGTGCCATGCTGCTTGAAAAGCTTTAGATGAGAGCCGTGCTCGCTCTTTCTCTCTTGGAGGGAGCCTACACACACAAACTTCTTGGGGCCTACTGACCACCACTGTATTCGATTTTTGTACATGAGCACAAATCTGGTAAAAGGGCAACAGTAAAATTCTGCCCATGTTGTTTTGTGTCTGTGGCTACAGTGGATTTCTTTTCTTTTTTTTTTTTTTTTTTATTTCCGTCAATGAAACTTGAGATCCATGGATTGGAGACTTGGATGTGTTGTGTGTAAGCAGGTCTGACAAAGTCTTGAGCAGTAACTGGAGGAAATAGGCATTTTGAGTGAACCGTCCCTTTAAGTAGTCTTCTTATATGACAGTAGCACTTGTTCAACCTGAGGCATGTATGGGACTGTATAGCAGGATGGATGGTGTTCAAATAAATTTGGAGCCTTGAGGCCTGTCGTCATGAAAACATAATTTCCTCAGAAAAACCAAGCATGGGATTATTTTCTAAAAGGGCTCTGCTTCTGTTTCATTGGTTACATAACCTGTGAGCATTTACTCCAGTGCATCAGTGCCAAACAATGCGTATAGATTCTATTTTCAGTGATCATGGACGGTGTGGACTTGAAAATCAGGAGAACCGTTCCTACCATGTATGTTGCACTAAAAACTGGTTCAGTCCTCCTCGGCTCACATCTCAAACAAACCATACTTCCCACTGCCAATAATATAAGCTACTGGAAACTTATCAGCAATTCCTTGGCAGTATATTTTTATATGCCAATATGATCACAGACCAGTGCCTGCAAAATGACGACTTGGCTGACGTACTTCATCACGATTTTAGATCTTCTTTGAGTAATGAAGTTGCTGCCCTGAAAAAGACACAGCGACTCCACTGGGTCTCATTTCCAGAAGGGAGTGCTTGGGCTGAGAATTTTAAAGTGCATTCTAAAAAAAAAAAAAAAAGGTGCAGTGTCTCCGGTGTCAGAGCTTTAAAGGAACAATTTTAAGTAGCGTGGCTAATTTGACGGAGATTGCTGTGGATAGGTCAGTATTTTACCGTCTTCAGCTGAACACATCATTCACTTTGAAATTGGACAGAACAGATTGCCAGTCCACATTTTGTCTGAAGATTGAAACACAATGAAAAACTGCTGTCACTGGAAAGGCTCAAGGAATACCAGGAATAGATGGAACTTGACGTAACGTATCCGCGTTGTGCCTTTGGCCTCTCACCAACGTTGAAATGACACAAATAAAAGAATGAAGCTGGAGCAAGCTCGAAAAATAGCGGCAAGTGTTTCACTTAGGAGTCTTTTCACCATTTGGGTGTTATGCAAAGTGACAAACGTGCTTCATGCAGACTTAGAGCAAAGGCTCCTCCACAGAAGGTCCATAAAGGCATTGCAATGTTGCACAAACGCTGTCTTAAATCCAATTTCCCACTGCAGACCGACTTGCCAACAGCTCCACCCCCTACACAAGGACACTTCTGTACACCACTGGAAGATACCAAAAGTCATCTCACATCCAATTCTCCTTGACCTGATCCATCACTGAGCCCCTCCCACCCCCAAGAAGAAAACCCTCAAACAACACCCCCCAAAAAAATCACTGTATACAAAGGAAACACACAAGTCAACTGGGCTTACCATGGCCCCCTCTGGTAAGGAAGGGCATCCTGTTGATGGCGATGGGAACTGTGCCGTGCTTATTGTGAAAATGGTGGACGTGGTGTGTGGTGCTGAGGCTAGAAGACACTCGTGCCGTTCCAGTCTGGATGGGCAGTGCGATGAGCAAGGCGAACCAGAAGGCAAGTTTGGAGCAGTAACTCAGGCCCATGCCGAGGCTGGAGCTGGACCGGTGGCCCCGCTGTGCGAGCACAGGGGTGCCTGCAAACAATCTATCCATGTATATCAAGTCCGCATGGGCCCAGTGCAGGCAACCTGGCCGAGGTTTGGCATGTGACAGTTTAATTGGATGGCCACAGTGCATCTCAGTGACAACCTGGAGCCGCTTCTTTCATAATTCCCTCAGTTTGGTTGGTGGTTGACGAGGGGAGGAAAAAAGAAAAATATCCGCTCAATGGTAGACAAAAAATATCTGAGGACACGTTTCGGGAAAAACAGTCCGAATCCAACTAACGGCTCGGCAAAATCAACTGGAGAGCAATCAACTTTCCAATTAATATCAGAATGTAAAGAGGTGTAGAAAGAATAAAAAGCTGGCGATGGGAACTCATTAAAAATCCTCCCTAGACAAGTGAAGCAGAAGTGAGAAGCCCAGAGCATCCAGAACGCAGGAGATACAGACACCTCTCCCAAAGAAGGTGGGAAAAAAACAAGGAGGAAGATGAATCCGCACGTATTTTCAAGCGGGCATATTGCTCAGCCATGATACTTAGGCATGGAAAGTGGCAGGACGAGGCTCCGTGTGACGAGAATTCTGATAAGCGTCTCCATCGCGCACAGGTAGAGCTCGAGGGCAGTTGAACCTGCCCACTGAGACGAGAGCCTCTCCACCGCAGTAGGAAAAACAACACGCCTCCGTGGGAAAACGGATCATTTCACGAGGCCGTAAAGAACGAGGAGATAGAAAAAATGCTAACAATAAAAAAAAAAAACTTTGCGCGCGAAGGAGAGAAAAAAAAGATGCAGCGATGAAGGGCTGATGCGGGAAACCGGCGCTTTTGTTCCCCTTCAGCCGAGGGAGAGGGAGAGAGAGAGAGAGAGAGAGAGAGGAGGGGGTTGTGGAGAGGGAGCAGTATCTGCAGCGGCGAGCACGGCGAAGGAGAAAATCCAGCAGGGGAGAGAGAAAAAAAATGAAATAATAACGATTTCTCCCGCGGCTCCTCTGTCACTCCCTCGCAGACGCGGCAAATCCGGCGAAGCTAGCCTCTGGAGCGGCCAGATCCAGGAGAATGCAGCCGTAGCGCGAGTGTTTCTGTTTCAAATGAGCGGATGATCCGTCCCCCTCCCTCCCTCTCTCCCTCCCTTCTTCCACCCTCCCTCCTCCCTCTCTCTCCACCTGCTCAGTCTCATATGCAGTACAGACTACTGCTGCATTCTCCTCTCGCTGCCGCTCTCTTTCCCTTGATCCTGTCTCGTTACCTTGTCCAGCTCTGCCTGCCTGCCTGCCTGCCTTTCTGAGGACGACCAACGTCACGGCGTTGCCCGTCTGTCCCTCGAGAAGGGCAGGTGGATCTCCTCCGAACGGGGAAAAAATATATATAAATAAATGACAAGAAAAGGATGCTTCCGAAAGACCGAGGGAGATCTTGAAGCAGGCTGCGGCAGCGGAGCAAAGAATAATGATAATTTGAAAGAAAAAAAAAAAAGAAGGCTAATGGAAAAGATCCGCTGGTCGCACTCTGGACCCGGGATGGGTGAAGATTCCAGGACAAAAATAACCCCGGCGTTGGAGTTTGGGTCTGACGAGCACAGGATGAAGGAGCCCTGCTGAAAGCAAAGCCACTGTAGTCAGGAGCTCTGATCCAGCAAGGCACAGCATGTGCCTGTGTACGTGCGTGTGTGTGTGTGTGTGTGTGAGTGTGTGTTGCTGTGCGTGCCAATGTGCGTTTCTCTCTATGTGTGTGTGTGTGTGTATGCATCTGAGAGAGAGAGAGAGAGAGAGTCTGTGAGCAAATGAGTGAGGAGGGAGTGGGGTGGGATCTGTGTGTGTGTGTGTGTGTGTGTGTGTGTGTGTGTGTGTGTGTGTGTGTGGAAGGGGGTGGTGTTGAGCGATAGCAGGAGGGCGGGAGAGGCAGGGAGAGACGGCGAGAGAGAACACAGGCAGCTTCCTCGGCGCAAACACGCAGTGAGACGGGGCGGCGAGAAAATGGGTTGCGTGAATAAATACATGGCAGCGACTCACGGCTGCCAGGTCCTGGCAGGAACACGCAGCAATCATACCGCAGAGGAGGAGCCTGATTTAGGTGAGCCGTCAGAGCCGTTGCAGAACAAACACGGCGGCGCCTGTGTGGACACACCGCCTCACCCAAAGACTGGGGTGTTGGGAGGAGGGGCGGGGGTGGGGGTGTGGGCGGGGGTGGAGGCGCTGGAAACAGAAATTCCCGTCGGCGCTGCGATGTGACGCACCTCCACACCTGCAGGCAGCAGCAGCAGCAGCAGCCGCTGAGGCTCAGCGACGCTCAGCCAAGAGCGTCACTGTTTTCACAGTCAAAATTAATTTCTCCACCCCGCCCCACCCTCCACGCCCTCCCTCCCTCCCCTCACCCCGCCTGGCGTGCTCACCTTGGATCTGGTACACAAGAACCCCCCCTCCCCTCCCTCCCTCGCCACCCCTCTGCTGGGGAGCCGAGAAGCTTCCAGCTCTCATGCTGCTTAACCATGCAGAACTTATTCCTGGCGATGACTGATCCCAGTTCAGAGATGTTTTGACAGCCTCAGAGCTGCTTGGGCTGCCCCCCCCCCGCTCCCCCCTTCCCTCCACTCTTGTATTTTAGAGGGGAAATGTGGTGGCAAGATGAATCGCGCGTATTGACACACGAGGAGGAGGAGTGAGGTGGTGGTGGTGGCGGTGGTGGGTCACATTATCCGGAGACGGAGCAGACGGGAGGGGGCGGGGCGGGAGGTAGAGGAGCCGGGAGGTAGATTGCACGGAGGAGAAAGCGGGGGGAGGCTGCGGCGGTATCAGCTAAATCAGCGGTCGATAGAGATATCAGCTGGGATTGCCGAGTCGGTTGAAAGGACACGCATGGAAACAGGAGGACAGAGGCGAAACCGAAGCAGCGCCACCTCTCATCGTGACAGGGAGTCGACGCAGGCCATTACTCAAGCAGAGGAGGGGTGCTGGTGCTGGTGCTGGTGCTGGTGCTGGTGCTGGTGTGGGCCTCTGGTTGGCTGGTTGGCTGACTGAACAAACACAACGGTGCGGGTGTGAATTCCAATTCTTGGAATTGTCCCCCACTCCCACCCACTCACCCACTCACCGCCGCCCCCCGCAGGAAGGTAAAAGCGTTGATCTGTTGGCGGAGCTTCAAGTCTTCCCCTGCATCTGCAGTCAATCTCCACGCTGGGGAGCGTTCGCCAGCTCACGCGCCCCCCAGTGTGCGAGTCTCGCCACGCAGCCGACTTGAGATGCGTGTGCAGCAAAGAGTTTTTTTTGGGTTTTTTTTTTGCCGGCGTTGGCGAATGACAAGCGGGGAGAATAATCGGCCTAATAATCGGATTAAAGCGACCAAAACGCCACGGCGTCCGAGGCGGAAGCCCGCGCCAGGGTCCCGAGCACAGCAAGTTGGAAGGGGGATGATTTATAGCCGGCGACTTGAACTGCCAGGCTCCTCGGCATGTGAGCATCTTTCAAGGCGGCGATGATATCTTGTTGAAAGCTGTCTGGAATGAAGGCTCGCATTAATCAATGTGGGTGCTGGAGGGCTGCTTAACGCCACGAAACGCCGCCTGCGCTATCTGGGCAACAAGGGGTGGGGGAGAGTGGGGGAGGGTGGGAGAGGTTGGGCGAGCGTAACCTTGTGCCGTCCTTGGTTGTTTAATAAGTCGGGCATCCTGCGCGGCTCTGCCAGCTGCCACCAACACTCACCTCGCCGCTCCTGCTCACATCTTACGCACCCCCATTTATTTAATAATCAGCTTATTCGAATCAATCTGTTTGACTCATCTCGGATTTGGAAAACGGAGAGACTGGCCTACATCTGCTACTTCTGCAGTTCCAGTCCATTGATTTGCATTTTAATATTTTCCTACAGGCTATTTTAAACCTATTTTTCCACTTATGGAGCCGTTTGGCAGCTCTCCTTGCATTTACATAATCAAATTATTTTTGCACATATGGAATAATACATAATTTGTACACACACACATGCGTGTCAAGGAGCCCGCAAAAAAAAGAAAGAAGTGTCAGTGACAAGATGTAAGGGGACGTGCGCAGCGTTTTAAAGACTTAAAAACACCTAAATGTGCCTGCGTTTGTTCTCCGGAGGATTTGTGCAAGAAGATTTTTCACAGACATCCAGTCTCGCCCCAGGGGGTAAAGTAGCAGGATTAATCATAGCACTTTCAGATTAATTACTCATAATGCGAGCATCCTCTGAAAGGCATGGCCCGCAGTTGTGATGTTTGGTTGATTTCATTAGGCTAAAAATGAAAAACACCTAAAATAAGTCGAGCTTATGCAGAGCACGGAAGGAAAAGGGAGCAAAAGGGAGACGCAGGGGCTGGAAATGCACAAGGGTTGACTGCAGATAAATCCGACACGGCTGGCGCAAACACCGGATAAAGATCTAGCAGCAGCCCCCCAAAAAAAGAAAAAAATAACTACTTGTTTCCTTTTTTTAATTGATTTTGCTCTTGTTAATAAGTTGTGATATCTATCTGGCCTGAATGCAGGGGGAGTTCAGGCACATCGACAAAAGTCACTCTTCCTCCCCCTGCCCCTCCCCTTCCTCCCACCACCACCATCTTGACACCTTCACTGCACACGATTTTCCTCTCCCCCTCGTCGCCCCAACACAACTTTTGGTTCAGGCTAAATTGGAAAGACACCGCATGTGACAATGGGCCGCGAGTTGTTGGTTTGCACGTGGCACCGGCAAAAATAGATTCCATTTGCTTGTTTAGCTGTGTTTACTGGCCCCAGCATGTCTCGGGGAAAGGAAGAGGAGCAGCGATGCTTGAAATGCGAAGACAAAAAAAAACCCCACTCCGTCGAGATGAAAAGGGCAACAGTCTATTCAATTTCAACAGCCACCATTCTTAAATGTTGTCTTTTGGGAGGGTGTAAGAGACGTGAGCGCTGAGCCTCGGCCGGTACCGCACTGCAGACGGCCCCGCACGCGGCCCGATCTTCGCTCTGAGGTGTTTCCTCCCCTCGCCCTGGTGTCAAATTATGATGATGACCTTTAAGACTCATCAGCAGGGTTGTCATGTCGGATAGATAGACTTTGAGGGAAGCTTCGTCTACGAAATTGGCTTGAGTCCATCAGCGCGCCCCGCCCGTCAGACCAGAAGACGGCTGCTGTGACGTCACTCTCGCTGTTTTGCTTCAACGCGGCGGCTCGCTGCAGCCTTCAGGAGATTCAGGGGAGGCGCTCGGACTTTGCAAAATGTCTTTTTATTACACGTGCGCGCCCTGCAAAATGAAATGTGCCAATGTGGTAATGGCCTGACAGGCTCTGGGTGTTCTGCAGAGACTCTGGCTTGTGTCCGTTCTGCTCGGAACCTCAGCCTTCTTGTCAGTGTGTCGGATCTTTTTGCCGCCGACTTCCTGCCTTCTTAACGTCTCTCTACTGTCTTGATTCTTGGCAAGTCGCTGATCAATAATCATTCTTCATACATTAGAGATAACTTTCAACTTAATGACTACGTGTGATGTCAGCAGACCACAAATTACACATTTTTGCCACACAATATTAAATTTATTACTGATTTTTTTTTTTATCTTCTCTTACAAATGTATAAATTAGGAAGACTATTTTTTTTAATTTGCTGTGCAGCCTTAATGTGTTCATAGAAGCGGGACTTTTACATCAAATGTCTTTTTAATACTAAAACAGGATTTAAAACTTTATAAGGATTTATAAGAATCCTTGATAGTTTTTCTTGGTAGTTGATTTGCATCCAAGGCTTCATTAAGTGTATATGAAGCTCAACAATTTGGCAGGAGTATGCAAAGATTTATGCTGATGAATATTTTTGTTGGCTACTGAAATTCCACTAGACAATTTTCCGTCAACAGTCACACATTACACCCAGGTCCAGATCTTTTCAAAATGACAATATTCAGTGGAGCACCTTGAATGATTATATGTACATTTTCTTTATTTATTTTATTTCTAATATCTCCCAAACACCTTCTCTATTAACAACACCTGACTGGAGGTTCAGTCATTAACCTGGGAGAGCCATGCAGGACACTTCAGTGCTGTGTTTTTTTTAAAGCATATTTTTTCCTGATAGGTGGAGCAAGTAAAATACATAAAAAATGGACTTTTCTCATTTCTGTTAATTTCACTGACAGGCTACAGACAAGTTATTCTCAGAAAACACCCAAAATGAATCTTGCCAACATATTCAATGGGGTAGTGAATATCATTAACACTTCACATATTTCAGCATAGTAAATGGGACAAGTTGACAGTTAACTAATGATTGTTATAAAAATTGAAGAAGATAAAAACCCCCTCAAAAACGATGTGAAAGAAACTTGATAGGTTCAGTTTTTAATGAAAGCAGATACACATTGTTAGTCTCAATTAATGTCAGTGTGCTTTAAGAGCGGCTGAGATGTCTGAAATACCCCCCCCCCAATTATACCATAAAAATACAATGATCAATAGATCATGATACATTTAATCATGTGACAAATACAAAGCTTCCTCAAGCTCGGGAGCAATTCATGCATCTGCTGCATTTCCTAATGACAAATGTTACTAATTTTGGTCTCAGTGTCACCCTATTACTTTGTCTGAAAAGCACACAGGTGTTCATTTTTAGGATGCCTGCTGCTATCTCGTAAAAAACAAAACAAAACAAAAATCTTTAGCATGGATGTAGTAGTAAACCTCCGGGTCACACGCCTTGCCTCAAATCGAGGCAATGTTTTGTCCATTTTCCAAATGAGCGCAAAATCAGGAATTGAAAAAAAAAAACCCAAAACAATTTGTTATCCGCTTTTTCAGTTTGGTTGTTGAAACAGATATTGGAATAACAATATGATTTGAATACAACGATTCAGCTTGGTCAAGACTCACAAGGAAGTACTGAATTCGCTGCCTCTGCCTCTGTCCATGGTGCTGAAACTTTTAAAGCAGGTCGTTTGTGCAAACAGCAAGAAAAAAAAAGAGAAAACCAAGGACGACTACGAGTTGACTAAGCAATCATGTGGTCTATGGAATAAAATTCTTTTTGGGGCCATGGGATTTTTTTGCTGCAGTACCTCGGGTGGCCACTGGGAAAAACTGGCACGCCACCATATTGCTAGTCTGGTATCCAGTTCTTATAATACATCCATGAGTGAGAGCCCATGCTGGTGTGTGAAATCAAAGCTTCAGCTAGCCAGCGTAAATTGCAATTTCAACAGCGGTAGAAGGCCTTGAATGCGTCATGCGAAGGCTCACAGCAGAAATAAAATTAGATAAACATGCGCTGTCCCCATCAGTCGTAAAGATATGAGGCGTCCTGGTGTGAATAGAGTCCCAATGCAATGAGCGCAGATCAGCCTGCTGCTGCCGTGCATTCTGTGAGGTATATGAAAGATGCATGACAAACCCCTCAGGCTGCGCACAAAGCTGCGGCGCAATTATTTTTGTTCTAAATTTGCGGCGGCTGTTACAGAAAGCATTTGCTGTGGCTAACAGGCAGCCAAATGACACAGGCGACACGCCGGCTATTTGTTATTCCAACTGGCTGTGACACACCCATAGTAACCTATTATGGCACTGTATTATTGCACCACCACACATTTGTGCCCACTGCGTGTTGCGGGCACTCCGCGTATAGATCCAAATCAGACGAGACATTATGATGTCTATTAATGAATCATCATTGCGTTACTTCATCTGATGAGAAGTGCACTGGGGACCTTATTTTTCTTAACAATGAAAAAAGGGAATGGGTCTGCACAGGCTTCTTTCTTTCATAGTCACTGAAGAGTGAACTCAGTGAACGGCGCATCAGAGGGAGGAGGGAGCCGAGAGGGGAAATGCAAAGGTTGTCCTCCGGCTGAGCGTGCAGACACTTTGTTGTCCCCAGACCAGAGGGGAGGAGACACGGGGAGGCACCCAACAGCCTGCTTCTTTTTTGTTGTTCCCTGTGCCAGCGCATCGCTGAGAGTGTCTGCACGGCGCGCGCATAACAAACGCAACATCTGCATTCAAAGAACAATATGGCTCTGTCGTAAAATTAGCCGGAGCTCATGCAGATGCAGCTCTTTTGTGGTACAAGCTACAGCTCATGCTAGAGGCGCACAGGCTGCAGCACAGAGGCAGCGAGGAATAAAGCAGAGACTGAAAGAAAAGATGAACTGGCACTACACTGTACCATGAAGTGTTAAGACTGCAATTGAAATCATCTTTGTAATGCTGGCTGGCTGAATCGGAGCTTTGCACGAGTCACACACAAAACACACTTTTAAAGACGCGTTTCAGTCGCTGTACAACATCCCACTCGCAGTGTCAAGATATCTCAAGGGCCTCGCTGGGAAATTGGCACGTGCGGCGGCCATCCGCCACATAGCGAGCCACAAAATTTGACAAGCATGAAAAAAAAACCCTCTTATCTACCTTCGCAAATTACTCGGGTCAATTACAATGGATTTTAATATTGCTGCGACGCAGAACACTGCAGGCGTCTGAGTGCCTTGTTATGCTGTGAGGCCGCAAACTAATCTGCCCGAATGCCAATTTTGTATGGATTGCGAGTTTTAATAGGTTACAGAAGTGGGTCTGGGGGAAGCGAAAGTGAAGGATTAGTACACAGCACTTTATCAGGGCGCAGAGGCTGCTTCGGCAGCCGGGAGCCAGTTAGGGGAGAAGAATAGTCGTGACCTCAAGTATAGAAATCTATCCTGTGGTGGAAACTATCAGAGATGATGTATAGTCCACGGTTTAAAGTATGGCAAGAGTTGTTTTTTTTGCCTCAGTTGTTCTTCTTTTTCTTACCATGTGAACCGTGCACCGCCACCTCTGAGGCAAAAGTCCTTATGGTATTATGTGCACGGTCAATACATGGAATAAATGTCTCAAATTACGACTGCTAGCCTTGCAAGTCGGGGGATTTAGTTGAGTTTTTCCGCGTCTCCTTTAGATTTAAATCGTCGATTATGCAGTTATGTCAACTTAAAGTTCAAAATCACATGAAAACGTGATCTAACCTTATATATGAGCAGAGTGCCTTAGCGTGACGTGGTAGATGGGACGTTCCTGTCAGTGCAATGGATTTGCCTCATGCAGCCTATAGACAGAGCTTGGAAAAGAAGAGATCGAACTTGGAGTGTAATTGGTTCTGTCCATCGTATTCAAAGCAGACCTATCAACAGAAGCACCTCGCCAAGCAGGCCAGAAAGCTGAAATAAAGCAAAGCGTAAGCACAGGCACGGACAGATGGATTAAAACCAAGTCTCTTTTTCACCAGAGAGACAGAACCTCATTGCCATTCTTATCTTTTGAAAATGTTGAAATGCCATTCAATATTAACACAGAATACCGGTACTGCAGCATCCACACTCTGGACTCTATACCTGCAACTTGACTCACAGCTTCCCGTGTTTTTTTTTTAATAGTCTTTAGAATGAACTTTAGAATTTTAAAATCAGGTTGCAGCAGTTGCTTTCTGCTTTTGGCGGTGCCGAAAGAGAGACGCCTGTTTATTGAAATGCTTCACATTAGATGTTTGCAAGGTGGACGTATGAGAGCAACAATGAGAGTTGGTCCTGTGATATCTCACAGTAGTTTTGATGTCTTTTTTGTTGTTGTTCCCAAATGAATGAACAGGCATCTGTGAGCCGGCGGTGACGACACAGCCGCCATCACGGTGCCTTATAATTCATTGCATGGCATATGTGGTGAGAGCCGCGACTCTGTGCAAAGAGGAGCCGGTGAATGATGCATGTAAAGAGCGAGCGTCACCCGCTGCCTTCTGAGCGCCGCGATGACAACACCACCAAACGAAGCCGCCGAGAGCAGCGGAGTCGACACCCAAACCCCCCCATAACCCCCGGCGCGTACGTCTCGCCTCTATGATGTAAACTGAATGTAACCTTTCTCCTCCAGCAAAGCCCCTGCAGTGGGGGGTGGGAAGCCCCGGCGAGCTCTTCCCCCCACTGCCATAGAGCGGCATTCATGTGAGCCCCGGCTGCTGCTGCGTGGTCTGGGTGTCAAGTGGAAGCCGGAGCGGAGACGGGCACAGAGGGACAGTCACAGCAGACCACTTGGTAATCAAGCCTTTGCATAATGTGGAGCGGAAAACTATACGCCTGCTTAAAAAGATGCTTTGAGGAATTCATACCGGCTGAGAGACTGGTGGAGAAATAATGTCTGCGTCATGTCTGCAAGTCCACCGAGCCTCTCACGCCACTTTTACACGACTTCTTGCCATAATTACGCACAGTCTTGGTTAATTCTCCCTCAGGCGTATTATGACTTTTTTGCCTCTGTGCCAGAGCTTTTTTTCTTTCAAGAGCAGTCTTTTAGAAACAACTAGCCTTTATTGTGAAGGTTCTTTAAAAAGACCCCTTATACTAATTGCTTGTTGTTACAAAAGGAAGCTCTTTCTCTCCTCTTTGACAAAAACGGGTTCTTTATGGATGTGACACGAATTCAGATCTCTCACAGCTCTTATCTCCGTTACTATGAAGTTCAAAACCCAACAAAACAAAACAAAACAAAGAAGCCTGTGGCTGCTTGAAATCCGCAGTTGCACCAAAGTTACTCCAGACTTCCCTGGTAGCTCTGTTAACATAGTGGCTCAGTGTTTGCCCGTGATGCTGCAGTAGCGTATTTCCCTTCAGTCTGCCACTGACACGCACTGAAAGGAAATGAGGCCGTTCTTCTGCCAAACAATATTTGTTTACGTTGGGAGGATAAACAGCTGTTTGTTCTGGCATTTCCTCTCCGAGCGTTTGTTATTTGTGCTTTAAGCTCAAAATAATAATGGTCTTGCGTAGGCAGGAATGCTGTGGGTGTGATCCATGGAGGGGGTGACGGAAAGATGCTGACGACCACACATACTCCACATAGGTTGAGCGAGACTTACTGTAACTGTGTCACGAAGCAGTAATCAAGTCCTGCATTATTAATTCACATGATCTGGAGTTAGAAGCTGTGAAAATTGCTTTCCAACCAAAAGCACTTTTTCTTGTCTTTGGCGCCTCAGAGCCGGCAGCCAACTTCTTCTGAACTTGCTGTTGCGTGCATTTAAAATAAATATATAAATGAATTACAAAATTAATTTTAGGAAAAGAGAGAGTCTCCGCCTCTGTGAGCAGCGTTCCACTGTCACACTCTCTGCAAACTTTGCCTCTACTTACTTTCATAATTTCTACCATTTCATTCTTTAGACGGTGCAAATGGTTGTTTGTCTTTTTTTAGGGCCCTGCGATAAACTGGCGGCTGGTCCGAAGTGCGACGACCGCTGGGACGGGCCACAGCACCGTCCCGACTCTAAGAGGAAAAAGGATCTTGACAATTCTTTAGACATTCTGAACTGAACTGTCTTAGCTTTCTCCCCAATCGATTGGCACATTTCAAATTTAATAATATTGATTTTCCTTCTTTCTTTTTTAATTAAGGATGGTGGATACCGAAGCGGCAGGAACTGGGCTTAAGGCGCAAACAGGTTATTGCATTAAATAATTGCTGTGAAATGAGTGTTCTGCTATGAAACACATACCAGACCACTCATTTAACAATATTATTTGACTACTAATCATTATTTTTTTAAATTATTTTTTTCAACAATAGAGGCTTTTAATGCAACACAAAAAGGTGACGATTTTTTTTTTTTACAGACGCCCTCATCAAGTGCCATCGTCATGGCAGGGAATCATGTCTGTGAGACTGGCTGTCTGTAAAGTGGTGAAGAACAAATAAACAAATAAACAATGAAAGCTGTATGGATATAGATAAATATATAATCAATAATGATCAACAGTGATACTACAAGTAACAATCTGTGAGTTAAGGCACCAAACAGAAATACAAGAGTACTAATTTCTGATTTCCCATTACTTCCAAGTATTCTTTGCAAATGCGGGAGAGCGTGTTGGTGCAGGTTCTGGCTCTCCATAACCGCGTTAGTCAGTGTGACATTGGCAGCAGATTGAACTGCCTTTCCAGCGCTCACCGTTTCTTCGCGCGTCAGAAGAGACCAGAACTAATCACCAAATAACAGGTCGCATATATAAGTGAAAGTGCCAGCGAGGCTCGTTCTTTTCCAATCTGTTAAACATAGCTCCGCACAGCCTGTGCCCGTTTGCATTCTAATGAGCCATCAACCTGCATTAAATTACCCTGATCCGTGACACGTGGCGCAAAGGTTGCGAGAGGTCAGAGAAACAATGTTGTGAGGCTTTAAATAGGAAGCAGCTTTATTTGAGAGGAACTAATTACTGGCTGCTGATGATGTAAATTCTTTAATGAGTAGCGTGGAGTAATTGTGGCGAAGAAAAAAACCCACCAAAAAAAAAACCCACACCAAAAAAAAAACCACCAAGAAAGTCTTAACCCTGAAAGTAACAGCTCCAAGAAACTCACGTCGGCGAAGACGATTTTCAGGGCTGATGCCTTATTCAGAAACAAACTAAAAAAAAATGTGAGATGTAATCTACTAAATACATTTTGACCCTGATAGAGGAGTAAACGACGATTAAGGAACGAAACAAATGGAATATTGTCTTCTGTTGAATAAATGGAAGCAGGGGACTGAATACATCAGTATTGTATGCAAGGACGCATCGTTATTCACTGAAAGTGTTTTCATTCATGGCGTATGAAATTGATTTGCAATTAGAATTGTTTGACATGAATCACAATTCTCTACTTTCTTTAAATGACAGTCTTCTGTTCGACGGTTGTGTCTGAAACATACCAGAAGGAACGGTGGCATAACGCCGCCTATACAACCCACCACAGATCAACACCTCTGTTCACACCTTCCTGTCCATGTCACCCACTGTGGGAAGACTGGCGGTGACAGGATCCTCCCAGGAGGCTTTCATCTCCAGGGCAGATCAACGCCCTTCTTGCCTCCATCCCACGTGTATTTCTACGCAGGAGGTGATGTAACAGATTACTACAGTGGCTCGCCACCTCTTTTTGAGGGCAAGAGTGCAACCCAATTGAGTGCCTCACCGCTACGAGCGCCTTTTAAAGAGGGGACAGTTTGCTGGCAAGTAAAAGTGAGGTGGGTGAGGGATCCATAGGGCAAATGTTTGAAATTCTTCCTGCCTGTGAAGACTACAAGCTGGGATTCATTTGCTGTTTGTGTCACAAACAGGAGGAGCGGAGGGAGTTGAAAATGTCGTTTCATAATATCTTTATAAGAGCGCAAATGCAGCCCTGGCGTCATCTCAAAATCACATATTTCCTCCGACAATTTGCGGCTGAAACAATGTCCAAAATTAGACTCTGTCTCCAGTCTTCAACAAGAAAATGAACCAACAAATATTCCATTTTCAAACAAACAATGAGAGTGCAGGACCAACAAGAAACAAATAAACAAATAAATCTAAAAAATTGCACGACAGCGACAGCTTTCCTTTCTGATGCCTCACCATTTCAATTCATTAATAGGATAATTTGAGCTAAAAAGCTCTGATTCGGTGAATTTGCTTTGGATGCACAGTTGGCAGTATGAAATCATCAGATCGGTCTTTGCTCGCACGGCTACATTAATTCATAAACAGCTGAATAAACTGTGTGAGTCAGTGTTAGTGTCACGATAAGTCACAACATAATGTCCTGTCAAACGCAAGCGGACGGACTGAAGAGATTAATCCGGTCAGATTCCCAGAAAAACTACAAACGTTGCTCTGATCTGGAGTGGGAGGAAGGAGTGGATTGGCCTTTTTGAAGAAAGGAGCCTTTCAGTTCATAATACAACAGAGGTGTTTTTCTAATGTGAGAAACTGGAGCTAAAATAAGTCAAAGGAGCCATTATGCCCTCAGGTGCTGGACTTCTTTTCACATCTTTGTAAATGTCAGAAGTTTCCCAGTCATGCCTACAGGACTGAAAAGCTGTAAAACAACAACAACAACACACACACACACACACACACACACACGCAATCCTGTTTTGTCTGCATTATTTTTTACTCTGGCATGGGATTCGAAGGAGCGAATCAGTGAAGCTCCTGGTTTGTCACAGCTTTGCCTTTAAAACATTACACAGAGCTCCTCTAACTCGGCAGCGTCGCTGCATGGAGCCGTGCCAGCAGTCTCGGGCTGCCCGGATCCTCATGACTCACGCAGAACTGGTGGAGATCTCGTGAAGATAATGGCTGGTGGGATGCACTGTCTTCGTGCTGAGCGGAGCCTGCAGAGGCAGGTGGGGGAGACGAGCAGTGGCGCTCGATAAAGATAGAACCTGAGAACATGTCTTGAAAATGATGCAGGGGCCATTCCCCACCCAAATATTAATAATGCAGCGAAAGATAAAATTGCTTTTAGTGTAGCAAAATTTACATCCAGCGGCCCAACCATCCATTGAATATAGTGACGCACAGCGTCTCCTAACTAACTCCAATGCAGAAGAAATCAATAAAACTGGGACCAAGACGTAGTCATTTTAACAAGGAGACATAACGCGTTATGGTGTTATGGGCTGTGTGCGATGTAATTCACTTCCTGGAAGAAACGCACACTGATGTGTGGCGCCCAGGTAACTTAAATGACTGGGTTGGAGGAAAAATATTTTTACACAGGGGAGTGATTTCATGTCAGGTTTATACTGTATATAATTCTTGACCTTTTTGCACTGTAGCCAATTTCTTTTTCTTTTTTGTTGTTACTGTAACTATGCAAATTTCCCCATCGTGGGATCAATAAAGGTCTTCTTCTTTCTTCTTCTTCTTCTTCTTCTTCTTCTTCTTCTTCTTCTTCTTAAGCCATCCAATTGCAGAAATCTGAACTATCCCGATTAACATCTGCAAAAGGCCCCAAACTAAAAACTGCAGCAAGACATAGACACAGAGTTTGAAAGAATTTAATCTGCTTGAATAAGACAAACTGACTGACTGACTGACTGACAGACAGACTGACTGACTGGAGGTGAGGTTGCCGTGTGTCTGGAGATCAACACACTGCAGTGGGGCTGCTGATATCATAGCCATGCTTTGTCTCAATTATTGAACGATTTTTTCAAAAAGACAGATTCCAAAAACCCCCTCAGACTAAAAAAATCAATGAGTCAGGCAGACTAGACCAGACTAGACTGACTTAAGCCCCTCAACGCTGCGCCACCAGGGAAGTGCAGGAGTGGTGGGTAAACAAGTGGGATGATTACTGTGTTTGCTGCTAATATCCACTTCTCATCGCCGCTCACAGCGCACACCACTCGCCAGCCCGCCCGCCAACCGCCGCCCTCATTTAAATACGATAAGGTTACCTCAGGAATAGCGACTCTCCCTCGCTAGTGGTGTCATTGATCTGGCTGTCACCACCTCCACCGCTTCACAGGGAAGCGTTGCAGACAAACATATGTGATAGTGGTGGGAATTCCGGCTCCTTTCAGAGAACCGGTTCTTCTGGCTCGGCTCACTAAAAAGAGCCACTGGCTCTTTTGGCTCCCGAGCGGCTCCTTAGATTTTCTGTTGCTTCTATTATTTATTAAATTATGTGGTAAAAATAATAATTAATGTTGTAATGATATCAAAAATATTAAATGTGCATTATTTATACACTCAACGTGGAACACAGTATTGTAAAAATAACACCCACCCTAATACAACTATGTACACGTGAAAGAACGCACCAACCAACGAACATCAAAATAAAAACAAAGAATTTGCAAAAACAAAAAATTCAGTTTAGCCAAGATTGGCATTCAAAAAAACAAAATGCCAATCTTGTGTGTCTCTCTGTGTGTGTTGTATGGTATTCATTATTCCGTTCATCCCGTTTCTGATGAGTTTTTTTTTCTTGTTTTTTTTTTACATTTCTCTATCACACAAAATCTCTGCTAGAACACTCTCTGAATCGCCTCCAACTCTGCGACTGGATACGGTTCAACTCGTTTTCTGGTTTTCTTCCGGGATGTACGGCATAACTCTATTATCTGCGCCTTTTCTCCATCTCTCCATTTCTTCTCTTTACTCTCTGGCGCTCAGGGGTGAAGTGCTCAGCGCAGATAGACGGTGCCACACATCATGACTAATCTTGTGCCGCTTTCGCAAAAAAACAAAACACAAAACAATTGGCTACCGAAAAAAGACGGCTCTGCCAATCAGGGGCCGGCTCTTTTTGTTCACTTCAAAGAGCCGGCTCTCAGAACCGGTTCGTTCTCGAACGGCCCATCACTAATACGTGAGACGTGAGCTGCAGCGCGACGTCTGAGGCCGAAAGTCAAGACGAATGTCTTTAATATGTCGGACCTTCAAAAATATGTACGCCAGACTTGAGTCTGGCAGAAGCGCCTCTCTGGTCTGAAGGACGGTCCAAACCACTGGCGCTGATCTTTTTATGGGCTGGGCCCAGGTAACATGATTCATGAGCCTATTTTGTGTTGGTCACTGTGTCTTGAGCACTTGTGTTTTCCCTGCGTCTCGGCACCGCAGCGTGAGATTAAGTTGGGAACGTCGATCCTGGATTATCCCCGTGGCCTTTGAGACGCACTCATAATTGAGAGTGACTCCACCTGAAGCGAAGGTCGGTAGAATGAAAAACCAAAAAAAGGGACTAAAAGGGACTCCCGTTCTGTCACAGTATTATTAACGCGCTGCAATACGAGGCTGTTGGTCTGCATTAAAAAGAAAAGAAAAAAGAAAACAACCTTTGATTGTGATTTCTTTTTTTTCAATAACCACATTATTTCTCGGCGCTTTGACTCGGCTCTTTGCAGGAAATGGAAAAGCGTTGCACTTTTGGTGCAAGTAAAAGGCGATCCAGATACAACGCTTGCCCACATGAAACAGGAAAAGAAGAAGGAGGAGGCTGCTGTCTTCTGCCGCGTGACCGCACTGCGCCTGAAGGCTGGAGCTTCATTTTTCATCACGGTCTCACAATTCAAAGGAGAACCTCGACGACTTCGTTGGCGGGGGCATTTAGAATCATTCTTTTTTTCCTTTTCTACAAGAGCTATTTAAGCGTCAGCGGCGCGGTGGAGAAAAGGGCCGCGTGAGGTGGAAATCCCACACGATTCAGACGTGTGTGGGGGGGCGTATGTGGATAAACAAGACGGTGAGAGAGAAAGACGCAGCCACGGCCGTGTCTCAGTGGGTTTAAATCTGCGGTTGTTCTGAAAAAGAAAAGAAAGTTGCCGGCACATGAAAAAAAAAAGCTGAAAAAATAATAATGATAAAATGCTTTATTCCCAATGTTTTGATCTTCATCATTTCACGCCGCCCTTATTGACTCTGAGACTGCAGAATATTCCCATTTAGATCAAGCACAAATTTGTGTTTAAATGACTTTGATGATGTCTGGATGGGAGGCAGGAGGCTCGTTATTTGTTCTGACTCGGACTGAAGTATTGGCTTGACCTTTGATGTCAGTCAGCGATGCCATTTACCACCTGTGTGATTGAGAGGCTCCTCCACAATCCCTGCAAATGGTAAACGGAAGCGTGAAATGCTGCGGTGGAATCAACGCAGATGCTATTTTTTTTTCTTCCCCCACTTAATTTTCTACTATAATGAATGAATGACACTGTGATAATGAGAAAGATAAACATATCGCACAAATGTATCACGAATGAAAGAGTTGTGCATGTGTCTTTCCAGAGTAAGTGCCTCTTTCAAGGTTTTTCCCCCTTAAATAATTACGTGTATATAGGGATCTGTTCCCAATAAAATATTTGCAGTCACCACCGCCCGGTCAAGGATTTGTAATTCCAAGAGTGCTGCTGATCAAAGTTTATAGTTCAATTATTCAAATCAAAAAACTCTATATCCTTCAAACGGCCGCATCTTGCGTCTCTGGGAAGCAAATATCCAAAATGCAACAGTTTGTTGGCGCTGCGAAGGCTTGGCCTTAGGCCGCTATTTTAAATTGAGACTCAGATGACATGATGTACATCAAGAATACTGACAAAAAAGAGAAAAAAAAAATAAAATTCTAACACAAAATCCAGCAGTCTGTTTTTTTTTTAAGCAAGACTTGAGAATGAGTGTTCTGCCTCTTGGTATCAGATTGATTCACTGCATAAAGTCATCACTGCATCCATTTATCTTTTATAACGCTGGCATCCCGTCAACACTTTCAAATATTATTCACTTGTTTTTTCACGCTCTGACCAGAATAAGGAAATGGAAAAATGATCATAAATAACAAAAGGCTTGCCCGTACAATCTGAAATCATTCCAACAAACAAATGAAATTATTAGATTAAAAAAAAAAAGTTTTGTGAAAAGCTTCACAAAATGTTAACTCAGTGAGAAAGTAAAAAAAACAACAAAAAAGCCACAGCACAGCTGTTTGCGCTTTCCCTTGTAATTTTCACCCAAAATCAGAACAATGACAACCTCTTTTTTTATTACCAATATAAAGGACAACGGGATCATTACTCATGGTTATATTTCCTTCATTCAACACAGCGATATTAAACAACAGTTGCAACAAGGGCAGCTCTCTGATCTTACTGCCTGCCAACAGTTTATCCCTGGGACCAGAGAGCGAAGCAGCATTTAACACAGTCATGTACATTCTATCGGTGTGGTCCCAGTCTCGCGACAGGGAGGGATGTAAGAGATAAAGGCTGAGGACAAAGTATTGATTCTCAGGTGAGATGGATCGATACAGCATCAGCTGCACCTTGTTTATGCCTAATGGCCAACCGTGTTGAAGAGAATTAAGGCTTTGATTGTGAGCTGAAGTTGGAGTTAAAAGTGTCTTATGTGTGGCAGCAAGTTTGTTTAGCGCCTAAACACTCTCAGTTACAAATGAGTTAAATTCTATTCTCAGCATTGCACTATACAACATACTATGATGATCAATAGGCGGGATTTCGCCAATATATTTAGTTTTAAGTCCCAAATAGAAGCTACGCTTAGAATAAAAGAAACGTTAGAAGCATGTAGTGATAATCTCTTCGTTTCAAACAAAAAGCGCGAGTTGACGATTCAATAACTTGTCATGTGACCTTTTTCTACGGTGTCATTCTCACTGGATCAGAATGTAAACGGGACGGTGAACAGCACTGTTTGAATTCAACCCGTCCCCCAATCAGGCCACCCAACGGCTGATTCATGGATCAGAAATTCATTTCCTCGTCTTGTAAGACAACAGCGAGTTGTGCGACAAGAACTGAGAGACTGAACGGTTGGTTAGGTGCACTGGGAAGTTCAGAGAAGGTGAAATTCAGTTCAGATTACAGTGCATTTACAACACACCTTGAAATTTCAACTGAGAAGATGGAAAACTTTCTGTGAGATGTGTGTGTAAAGAACAAAGCGCAAGGCTCACAACTGGCACCCAGCGACCCTTCAGTCGCCCTCTGCAGGGCTCTGACAGCGTGATGCCCTCTTTTCAAACAATGGAGCCAAAAAGCACATTTCAATAATGTTTTGCACCCGGAACATATCTGGCAGTTCAGCTGAAACGTCTGTGCAGCAAAATGGAGCTTAACTCTCCGTGACCGATGCACCAGGAAGGTTAATAATGATTTCTTTGTATTTAAAGTACCAGAAGCTTCTGCGAGAACTGTGAGTCTTTTCATTTTGGACACGATGTAAAGTGTGAGCAGAATGTAGAATAGAGGGGTTTGTTTTTGTTTAATGCCATTGTATTTTTGTTAAAGGCTTTCTTTCCAATCTGAAGCTTCAGATGCAGAATATCACTGTTACAAGAAAAACTGGAATAATAAAAACAATCTACTCATTACCATCATCAGCTTGTCCAAAAACAGGCCAAAAGGCTGAGTACTTGAATACTTCCTATAAACTGGCATACTTGTTGACTTAAATGATAAGATGATAAGTTATACATGTTGCCGCAGACCCCCCCACCCCCACCCCCCCGTTCCACCAATTTGTTTTTCTGCTACTTGCAAACGTTATTCATCATTTCCCAAACGACACCATGATACTTCAAATCAATGCCCTGCCTTCAGGGAAGTTATTGGATTCCGTACGTTGTGAAAATGTTAATGCGGGTATTAAACCCCTGGTTCAATGTGGAAATCGATGAGCCAAAAAATCGCAGGTGATCATACAATATTTAACAGGCCTCCACAGTTACACGGTCTTAAAGTCGAACGGGCCGATCCTTTGGAAATGTGTGCAGCTTATCAAGTCGGTTCAACCAACAGTTTAAAGCCTAATTCTTTCCATTTTCCATTTCTAATATTTTCTAGTATTAACGTATGCGTCTCTAGCCTGTCAATGAACTGCTTCGAAATGTTCGTTTTTGCAACCTTTTTCAGAAAGCATGTGTGAAAACACAGCTCTGGGAATCAGGATCAGCACTTGGTAACGGTTTACTGAAGAAAGCATGATTATTTGCCAGAGGCTATCAACAGAGGGCTAAATGTGCTGTTTTCTGGATAATTTCTTTTCCTTTCTTTTTTTCTGTCACAATTAATCCCCGAAGTTTAAGATGAAAAGATGGAAGTAAGTGTATGAAAATGAGGACAATATAAAAATAAGACTGTCACTAAATAATGTGGACAATAGCTGGTGGCGTGGAGAGAACCCCAGTCGTCCAAACCTGTTTCAGAAAGAAGGTTTAGCAAACGGAGTGTAGCTCTCAACTCTCAATTTGACTTACCTTCAGAAAGGAAACTCTGGAGTTTAAAAAGCAAATTCACCAGAGCAACAAACAACAAAAACATGGCAAACCTCTTTGAATTCTTTAAGAAGGAGGTGAGCATGAACACGTTTTCAGGAGAAGAGTTGACACAAGCCGCAGTGCAAACAGGGACGGTAAAGACTGAAAGTTCTGTGTTCATTCAATATTTAGACCAACTGTACGTTCAATGCTATGTTCAAACTAGAGACAGCGAGGCTCAGGCGATTCAATCATTTAGGTGTGATCCTGCGGGAGAAAGATGTACTGGGAAGCAGCCAAAACTGAAGTTGAGGAACACCAGGAAATGCCAGGAGTTAATTCTGTGGATTAATTCTGTGTATGATTTGATTTATCAGCCTTATGTATTCACAGCAGTGGAGCAGTTATGTAAAATGCATCTTGTCAAAACAAACAAACAAAGCAAAGTTGTTAGAGTTAGAGTCGGGCAGATGGTCATTGGTGAGCTCTGCAAATTATTCATCCAATATAAAAACTGGACTTTTGTTATTGCAGCCTAATTGAAGGAGATAAAGGAGACCAAATAAAATGGGAATGAATTGTTTTTATTTCACTGCTCTGAGTCACAGTGACGGTGCCATAATCTATAAAGTGGCTGTGACATATTGCGCTTCTGTCGGCTCTGCGAGCTGTAGCCTTACTAGCTCTGCACCGCCAGAGTCCCACCTCCCAAATCCTACTGGGGGGATAAACACAACAGAACAAAACAAAAACAAGAAAATTCAGAGCTGCACAAAGAGGCTGCTTGGATGTCGGAGCACGTCCACAAGGTGGCGATGCGGGTGATGTGGGGATGGATGAGGGTTATGCAGATACGAAGGGAATAAATAATAATAGTCACAGGCTCTACGCAACTGCCTGAGTAAAGAGATCTTTATGGATGGGGTCCTTGAGACAAGGACAGTCTTGTTTGACAGAAAGTAGCCTGAGTTTCATATGGGACACAAAGAGAAACTGAGGTTTTTGAAGTGAAGCTGAGAAACCTCAAGTTGTCATAGTAACTGACAAAGACTTCAAGTTGTTCTCATTTAGAGACACACCGGAGTTCACTGTTTCTGGGCTTTGAGTTAACTGTGTCTGGGCTTTGAGTTAACTGTGTCTAGGGCTTTGAGTTAACTATGTCCTAGCTCTGAGTGAACTGTGTCCGGGTTTGAGTTAACTGTGTCTGGGGTTTGAGTTAACTGTCTGGGCTTTGAGTTAACTGTGTCTGGGCTTTGAGTTAACTGTGTCTGGGCTTTGAGTTAACTATGTCCTGGCTCTGAGTGAACTGTGTCTGGGCTTAGATTGAACTCTGTCTGGGTTTGAGTTAACTGTCTGGGGTTTGAGTTAACTGTGTCCGGGTTTGAGTTAACTGTGTCTGGGCTTAGATTGAACTCTGTCTGGGTTTGAGTGAACTGTGTCTGGGGTTTGAGTTAACTGTCTGGGGTTTGAGTTAACTGTGTCCGGGTTTGAGTTAACTGTGTCTGGGGTTTGAGTTAACTGTCTGGGGTTTGAGTTAACTGTGTCTGGGTTTGAGTTAACTGTGTCTGGGGTTTGAGTTAACTGTCTGGGGTTTGAGTTAACTGTGTCTGGGTTTGAGTTAACTGTGTCTGGGTTTGAGTTAACTGTGTCTGGATTTGAGTTAACTGTGTATGGGCTTAGATTGAACTGTGTCTGGGCTTGAGTTAACTGTCTGGGGTTTGAGTTAACTGTTTATGGGGTTTGGGTTAACTGTTTATGGGGTTTGAGTTAACTGTGTCTGGGGTTAGATTGAACTGTGTCTGGGGTTTGAGTTAACTGTGTCTGGGGTTTGAGTTAACTGTGTCTGGGCTCCAAGTAAACTCTGTTTGGGGTTTGAGTTAACTGCGTCCGGCTCTGAGTTAACTCAGAGTTAAGTTTGTCTTGCTCTGAGTTAATTGTGTCTGGGATTAAATTTAACTGTGTCTGGTGTTTGAGTTACCTCCCTTTCTGAAACAAATGATGAAGAGTTTCCCTCATTTAATGTTTCCACTGAAACAGAAACATTTTGAAGCTATTTTTTTTTTTAAATTTTTTTTTAAAGGAAAATATATTTCAGTTATTATTCTTTGCAGGGCACGAGGACATGGGTTGTAAGGTGTGGTGGATTGTTTAAACAGTGAAATTCTCTCTGCAGTCTGGTGTGAATGTGTTTGGACTTACGGTCGCTGCAGAACGGGCCGCTGTACGTGGTCATGGTGCAGTCACAGGAGAAGCCCTCCCACAACTGCAGACACACTCCCTGGTGATGGCAGGAGTCCTCCGTGCAGGTCGTGCTGGGACCTGCATGGCGCACAACGGTGGGACAAAAACAGAGTTTTAATTTAGTAAAAAGTGGAAAAAACAACAACAGTGGGAAAACAAGGAAAATACACCGTTGCTCATAAAGTTCAATTTAATTTTGCTATCATTTGTTTAATCTGATGAGATGAATGAATGTATTTCAGTATTTTTCCCCCCAATTTAATGAGCAACAGTATTTTAGGACCTGTAAATTTTAATGCGATTAAAAAGTGTTGAAGTCCAGATATTTTGTAATTTAATTGTTATTAATAATCAGCTATTGCAATAAATAGTTAGTAAGCTCAGAAAACGTTTTCTCACCTTGCCAACCAGACGTTCAGAAAACAGTCTCCATGGTAATAATAAGATACGCTGTGCACAGTCCTGCTCCCAGCAGGCGGATTGATAATTTTCTCATACATTTATTTTTTACTGCCAGCACACAATCGCTTTTTAATTCTCACCTCTTCCCACTGATAACCTGCATTCTTGTAAAAATCAAGGAGGCTTTCCTCACTTGTGCTTCAGATAAGGATGATGTTTGAATTTTTACCACTGTGTGACCTGGACCCCCTGCGTCTCCCACCAACCATGTCTTGGTTGGGGCAGCTTGATAACTCGTCTTTCAGAACCAGCAAGAAGGTGACCTTGGTTATTACCTCCATTATGAAATGTGCTGGTCTGCTCGGCTGAGAGCTTTTAAGGCGAGGTTAGACCTCGACAATAAGCAGACCGTGACCAATGATGGCGGGTCATTTTAATTGTGTAAAATTAAAAACAAAAACACAAAATGTCTTATTTGCCGATTCTGAGATGAGTAAAACCCAGGTGCCGCTATTAGTTGTCTGCAAGAACATATACATGCAGCCAAAACACCTGAAACCAGAATAAAAGAGAAAACTGGTGGTTCTCTACTTCCTGGTGTGTTTCTGTGCCTCACCTTCGCAGCCGCGCTCCACCTCCCCGACCTTGTGGAGGGCGTCGGCCAGCAGGTCGGGCAGCCTGCCGTTCAGGTCAACCGAAGCCAGGCAGCCCTTGTATCCTTCCCGCGATGCGATCAACCTGGGCAGGCTGCTGTACATGCTCTTCCCGACGCCGCCCACGTACAGCTCACCTGCAGCGTTTTACAAGCGAACGTCCATCAGTCAGTCAGTCAGTCAGTCAGTCAGTCAGTCAGTCAGTAGGTCAGCGGAGGTTCTGCGCCGCTGAGAGTCGCCGAACCATCGACGTGCGGTCTTACCTTTCAGGTCCAGGTTGCGGGCTCCGTTGGCGTGCTGCGTGACGGTGCGCGAGTCGATCTTGAGCACGTGCACGTTGCTGTTGTCGCGGGAGATCACCACGTTGTGCCACTGGTTGTCGTTGAGCGGCTTGTCGGAGTTCCCCTTCATCAGCGACGGGCCGTTGCCCAGGTCGAACACGTAGTGGATGTACCTGCAGGACGGGAGCGGCCATGTTTACAGTCACAACTGCTTCCTGTGACGAGTCGGCAGGTTAAAGTTAAAGTCCCAGTGGTTGTCAAATCCCAAAGGATGGGAAATATATCCTCTGATATATATCTAACCCATCATCCCCTGAGGGAGCGGTGGGTAGCAGTGGTGGGCAGCAGCGGTGGGCAGCAGCGGTACTGCGCCTGGGAATCATTGGGTGATCTAACCCCCCAATTCCAACCCCGAATACTGAGTGCCAAGCAGGGAGGCAATGGTCTTTGGTATGACCCGGCTGGGGATTGAACCCACAACCTAGCAGTCCCAGGGTGGACATTCCACCACTAGACCACTGAGCAGGTGGCGCTGTCTTCCAGCGTGAAGCTTGTCGGATGAACAGCCCCAGCAGGGTCGTTTGCAGCAAACCAACGGCTGAAATGATGGCGGCGGTTGTCAGTTTGGGCTGCAGTCACTCCTCCGCTAATAAAACCTTTCACTGGGATATGGTGGGTTGACTGTAAACTATTAGCACTATTAGTCTTCACGCGTCAGAACCTCCATCACTACTTGCAAACAAGGCGTTATTATGTCATCTCAAAACACGAGAAGGTCATGGACATCTGACGTGACAAACACAAAGGAATGCTTTTCTTTTTTACCTCTTACTGTCATTTACATTTACAGAGGTAATGAAAGCAGCAAACCAGCTAAATTATGTTTTTTTACCACTGCATTTTAATTATGTGGCTGGAGTTTTTTCTTTTTTGTTGTTGTTGGAATGCAGCCGAGCAAAGACGGGCTTCATCTTCCAGGATTTATGGCCGCACGTTCCTGCAGGATTTCCCATCTGTCTCGTTGACCACTGTTGTTAACTGGCTAAAGCGATTAGTATTGGCTGCGCTGTCCGCAGCAGGAGTCAGTGAACGCAGTGCTGCTTCCAACCTGGTGTTCAGGCCGAGGGGAACGGCCACAGTTGCAGGTCCTGCGGTTTTTGAAGAGAAGCATCTCGGACCCAGCTGACCGTGCGGCGGACGTTTAAATAAATTACGTAAACAAGGCGTGAATTCCTAACGTCACACGATCAGATTGGAGCAGCAGAATAAAAACAAAAACTGAACTGAAGTGTCGACAGCCACTTTTCTGTCTGTGTTTTCTGAGCCGCGAGCTTCTGTCGCGGCTCCAGAGCCAAACAAAGCGGCGCTCTGACTAATTGCTTGCTGGGGAAGAAAAGGAAAGAAAAAAAGACAGACAGTGGACAGTGGAAGACTGCAGTTGTTGCTTTGTCTTTCATTTGCCAGCTTTCTCTCTGCTCTCTCTCTCCTCATCAGCTAATTTTTATTTATTTATTTATTTATTCATTTTTTGCTCACGATTAATAAAACATTTGGAACGTGTTATCTGCCAAATGTTTTGTTTTTTTTTTTTTTTTTTTCCCCAGAGTGGGTTGGGTGCTGATAACGACGCCGGGCCGGCGCTGTCGTGATGGCAGCATCTGTTTTTGCACTCCTGCGTGCTTTTTCGTCTCCTTTAGACAAAAAATAAATTTAGGATGAGCAAATTATTTTACAGCCGTTTTGTGTTTCGCCGTGGTGCTTTGGGCTGACGGATCAAAGTCATGAATCATGATTAGGTAACAGGGGAAGGGAAGGAAAGTGGACTATTCATGTGCCTTTTTTTGATTTTGATTTAATAAAGCAAAAAAAAAAAAATGCTTGTGGAAAGTTGATGTTTATATATATTTTCTCGAATTTCATTTTAAAATGACTATTAAAACTTTATAAGGTCTCTTGGCGTGTGGATTCAGTTAGGCTCCTACCCTTTGACCAGCTCCACCACAATGAAGTCGCTGCCGTCCCCGGAGTTGTACAGGATCAGGCCGTCGGGACTGGTGGTCTTGAACTGTAGGAACAGGTGCATGGAGGCGTAGGCCTGCAGCGTGGAGAAGGCCAGGTAGCTGGCCTGGGTCAGGAAAGTCACGGGGTTGGCCACGATGTGCCTCATGCCGAAGCGAGCGTTCAGCTCGCAGAAGGATATGTCTCCGTTCTTGCACTGGTCCAGATAGAGCATCCCATTGACGGAGAGCGCTTGCAGATGGCCGATGAAGTTGGAAGGCACTACCGAGATGAAACGCCGCTCTGTCATGATCCCCGTCTCGATGTTATTGAACTCGAGCCGGGTGTGGGCGCCGCTCATGTGGCCTGGAGGGGAAAACAAGAAAAAAAAAAAAGGGAAGATTTGCAAATTCCTCTCATTCTCTGGGACGAGCGCGGCTCCTTCTTGCTCATTACCTTCCACGGTGGCGTTGTCCACAGACAGCAGCAGATTCTTCCCTCGCCGCAGCACCCTCACAGTGTGCCACTCATTGTCATTCAGCTTATCGCCTGCCAGGAGGATCTCCGGTCCCTTGCCTATAGGAGGAGGGAAAGGCATCCAGTGACAATCTCGCTGCCCAATATGGGACTCGGCAAACACGACTCTGCCCGCTCAGGGCACCTACATTTATTCACTTACAGAATCACTCACACATATTAGCATTTCTGGAGAAGTAATGACTTTTTTCATTTCAGAGGAATTGCTGAAGAAGCCAACGTGTGGAATTATTCTGTGTCAAACCAGCACGATGCCAGTCTGCCTGCTCCGTGGGCCAGCTTGGCCGGTGGCTACGGAGGGAACATCACATGTGCGTTGCATAGCCGACGCACCGCCTTAAGATTCAAACATTTCTGCACCACACTCTGCCTTTTCTTTCTTTCTTTTTTTACCCCCCCCCACCAGTTTCAAAATAGGTCACTGTGAAGAAGGCGCAGCTGCAGCAGCACCGTCATTCCGAATCAGGGCCTATGCAACAGGCCGACATGGCAGTTCAAAGGAGTTCTGACACCGCTTGGGAAACTAATTGGCCGTGCCTTCCTAAGCTGACTGCGCCTTTAGGGGTTTGTCTGTCTAATTGAGCTCAGGGTGCAGGAGAATTGCAGGGGACGTAGAGAGGGCAGTAAATGGGGAAAACATCAACTGGTTTCCGAACACTTGGCTGTTTTATCCCAGGGGAAATAATAGCGCGACTAGAGAGAGGGAGAGAGAGATTGTGTGCGCGGCTGCATATCAAGCGGCCTTCACGCCGCGAGACGTCGGCGTCCACCTGCTGGATATCGGCCGCGCGCTCCCAGACAGATCGATCAAGCCCGCTCTCCCTCTCTCTCTCTCTCTCTCTCTCTCTCTCTCCTCTCTTTTGATGGTTTCACTCACTAATGAAAGAAATACCAAAGCGCCCGCTGGAATTATGTCCATCATAAAGGCAGCGGTGTTTACCTTGTAAATCTCTACGGTGAAGCACTGAGGGTGCGGGGCAGATCTGCTGTAATAAAAGATGAGATAGCGCTGCCTCGTGACAACTATTAATCTTGCGTGCGCCTCTCAAAGGAAGGCGCCTCCGCCGCCGCATCTGAGCTCAAGCGTCCCGATAAAAAAAGAGACAAACTGTCCGGTGTTGGGTGGCGATAAGGCCTCTGTGCTCCCCGACGGCCTGATTTTGAACGACGCACGCTGTTAATCTGACGCACTCGTCTGTTTACAAGCGGCGGCGATGCGCAGGTCAAACAGAAGGAATGACTGTCGAGGTTCTGACGGCCGAGTTCCTCGCAAAAGAAAAATAAATAAATGGCAGCGCACAAGTGGGTGAGTCAGCGCTGCTCGGATTGCACAGAGGTAAATGTGTTCAAATACAGCGATGAAATAAGCAGGAAAGAACAACGCTACCAACTGGAGTCTGTAGAGAGACGTTAGCCAGAAATCACTGCCTTCACCCCGGGGAGCTAACAGTGGTGTTTGATCTGTGAATTTTCAGTACCTCGGAGAAAGGATGGACAGCACTTGCAGTCTATGGATTTGTTTGCATGATCTATCACAAATATGCAATTTAAATGTCACAATTTGGCCAGTGAAATATCCGTCTCTTAAGAAGGTGCACTGTTTTTCAAAAGATTTCCAAATTTGTCTGAGTCACTACATTTAAAAGAAAAAAAAAAAAAGAAAAAAAATCTGGCCTGCTTTATCGTTGCCACTTGACATTTGATTGATGCTCATTTTCCCAGACAGAGAGGGGGAGGGGCGGGGGGGGAGGGGCTAAAAGGTTGCAAGTACACCGAAAAAAAAAACTTTCTTTTTATTAGAATTTAAAATGATGTGGAGGTCCAATAAATGACTCAAAGGACAGATTCGAGCAGGCAGTAGCTGTGCCTCACTGCTGGGAATAATAAATAGGTTCATGGCCTTTGATTTGAGGTGTGGGTCAGTGAGCCAGGATGGAAAAGACATTTGAAAGCCATAACTGTGCTCTTTGTTTCATTTGGTTGATTGTGATGAGGCTGGAGGAGCTGACTGGAGGGGGGCAAAGCGGAGCAGCGCGATACGAGTCCAGAGTCAAAGGGGGAATCTGACCCCTGAACGCCTTGAAACTAGGGGAGGTTGTACGAGGCTTCCACGCCACGTTAGAAGCTCCGCTTTGTCCAGCCTGATCCGCTGTTAAAATTGAATTGAATTAACAGCGGACCCCCCCCCCAACAAGGGCAACTTCAAAGGCAAACGGGGAGGTTATGGGGGCCGGCATAACGAGACTTAATCAAAGCTTCTTCTTCTTCTTCTTTTTTTTTTTATTTATGGTAAATTGGTAATTTTATCAAACAAACGGCTGGTTTCCAAAGCGTGCAGCGAGACCATTATTCCCAAGATTCCCGGGAACTAATCAGGAGCGCTGGAGCAACATTTGTTCTCGCAACTGTTGCCCTCCCACCGACAGCTTTCAAGCAGCTGCTGTAAATGGGCCGCCGCCTCTTTGAAAGGAGACGCGGCACGTTTCCCACATCCCTCACCTGAGAGGGACCGTGTGTTCATCCAGCAATCCAGCTGTACGCCAATCTCTTAGAGCAATGGGCAGAGAAAAACAAAACCAAAACACATTCAATATCTCCCACTGAGTCTTTGGCGCTGACTCCAAATGACGACGGTGTGAATAATTTAGGCGGGGGATCCTCACAATTGAAAAATTTGGCTCCATTTGTATTGGAATCCATTTGCAAGGCAGTGATCACTGCACGCCGAGCCGCTGAGCTCTTCAGCAGCACAGTGGACAAACACTGTGCTGCGATGGTAAAGGCGATCAAATGTGCGCGCAGTGCGCTCGCTGCGCGCGATGCACGACGCTCGAGTGCCATCTGCTGGCCGATCGGGCAACTTCCAGGGCAGATGTTTGCGGAGATAAAGTCTCCTCGCTGTAACGAGCCATTGTAAAAATGAGCTTTCTTCCATTTCCAAAGTTATTACCCTGTTTATTTTACTTTGCTTTGACTTACAACTGCTATTGAAATATATGGACTCATATATAGAAGCGCCTCGCAAGTTTCAGACACACTCACTCACACACATTACTCACCTGGATGAGAGAAAAACAAGGCAATCCATTGACATTAATAAGCCGTGACACTTACGGCCCTCCTTGGGCTTTATGGCCATTTAAACAGCATTGCAGATCAATAGATTGACTCGCGACAATACTTTGGTGGGAATGTTGAAACGTGTTTATGGGAACAGCCGTTGCGATGGATTAATTTTGCTCTAACAGCAGCTATTGTGGAGGCTAAAAATATGACGAGGCTGCTGTCTGAGTCATCTAGAAATTGAACATCAATAACGCTTTCATTTTCATAAGGATAAATCACTGGTGAGGGGAGGGAACAGCTTCTCCGCGAGCATCTCTGTGCTCCCTCCGTATTGGCTGATTTGTATCATCAGCGTGGCTCTCACCTCTCTGCTGCCAATAGCTTTTCATCTGCTCAGCCTGCACCAAAACCTGGTGCCCGTCTCTCACTCTGAGAGGAGGAGCAACAATCAGCAGCGCGAGGTGGAAATGGAACATGGAACTCCGAAACCAGGAACCTTCCTTTCACAAAATTACAGGAATATATATATATATTTTTTTTAGATGCAAAGCAAGATGTGCCTCCTATAGTATGTCCATCCTGGTCCATCCTGCTATTATCAGGTAGTCTTGCTCACATAAAAAAATATTAAAAAAAATCAATACCAATATCTTTGATTGAATTGCTGTCAGAATGTTTCTAACGCTGATCGATGATGATGTCATTGTTTCATTTCACTTTTATCGGCATCTTATACATGTGCCACCGAACAAAGCAACATAGCAAACCCATCATGACAAATTAGATTGGGAACATAATTACAGTGTAAGGAATTTTCATTAGGAACTGATGGAGACTTCATCAGTGGGGAAATTAGCTGCAACAAACTCTAATCTCTCTAACGTGTTTCCACGGGGAAACAAAGGGGTGCGGCTCTCACAGAGAGCCGGCAGTATTGTCACACAATCATCTATTGATCAGATATTGCGTTAAGCTCTGAGTTTGTCCCGGCCGCGCCACTGTCTGCTAATTACCCAGTGAACAAATCACAATTTTTTTTTTCCCCCTGACTGGGAGCCGCTTTGCTCGCCGCAGATAATTGCTGATTGTGCGCGAACTCTACCCAATTATGAGCCGCGTGCGACAATTAGCCAGAAGAACACGACTGATTGGCTCGTTGGCACGAGAGCAGCTCGACTCCACGTCACAATTGGCTTAAATTCGATCACAACGTTCTTGTGTGGCAATAATGAGCAAAAATATGCAGTCCACAGTGTTGCGAAAATGTGGTTTACATGAGAGTCGCGCAACAAAAATTACGATCCAATTACATCACAGCAAAAAAAAAAACAAACAAACAAAAAAAACGAAAACACTGCAGTCGATGATGATTGAATTTGGAGTTTCGGAAGTTGGAAAAACTCCCAAAAAATAAAGTGAGCAAGCGGCACAGGATTATACCACAGTCTACTGCGTGTGCTCATAACCAGAATACAGTAAATAGAACATAGGAGACACTTACTGAGATTACAGTCTATCCTGATACAATCTGGTGAGAGAGAGAGTGAGATGGTGAGATTAAAAGAAAAAAGGGGAACAGCACAAAAAGAGGAGAATATTTCACATCCTTCAAGGTACATTCTGCAGACATTAGTCAGTGCTTTAATAGAGCCCACTATCCGGGGACAGCCGGGAGAGTCTAAACCGCCACTTTCCCCCTGTGGTGGACACGAAGCAAGAAAAAAAAAAAAAGAGTGACTGTGGAAACCTCAGCATGTGTCTGGGCACTGCTGCTGTGACAACAAAGAAGATCAAAGCTGGGATCAATATTAGTTTTATTGACCATAAAAGTACAAGAGCACCACTGGCACACACTCGTATAAATCTATATATGAATTGGTTTTGTCTGCATTGGCTCTTAAATTGGGCGCCATGGAGTTACTCTGACTGGCTTTTGTTCGGCACTCCAGCACCGGAAATGTCAGATGTGATAAAGGCGGAAACTTTTGTCTGAATAATAATATTGATAATAGAAAAAAAACCAAAAAGAAAAGAAAATCTTAAAGCCTGACAAGCAAAGGAACACACGTGGCTGTTAAAATGAGTGGTCTTGAATTCATTTCCAGACAGATTTAACACCACGCTTGTAAAAGTGTTACAATTCTAATATCAAGGGGATTATATATTGTGCATAGAGGGGCATATCGAGCGTCTGCTGCAGACAGCTGGACACTGGTCAGTCGCTCATTGAAAATAAACTACATTTGAACTTAAAGTGCTCGAGCACTTTAATCACCGTGATGCTCCTGTACTTGTACATGGCAGCCCAGACCTTGACCCGTGGTCACTCTATTACAAAACACACTGGCTTACTGTCGACGCATAAGTCCAAGTCCAACACAGAGGAAAAGAGCGGTTTGCACGGCCTGCAGCCACAACGAGCCCGAAGCCGTAAAAAACAAAAATGTCTTTCATTCATTTTTGAAAAAATACCCAACAAAAAACGACTCACTCAATCATCATTTGTGACTTTGGATCATGAAACCAATTGAGTGGACTAAACCCCCCCACAACATAGAACTGGCACGAGTCATGTGGCTGAGGCGTGCTCTCCAGCTGTCAACCATCACAGAGCAGTGGATACAGACAGCCAGAGACCTGCTGCAGGTGTGCGTGTGTGTGTGTGTGTGTGTGTGTGTTCATCCACTGGCAGCCGCTGCTCAGTGAAGCGACTCTAAACTGGACGGGCCCCTAAATGTGAGGGGAAGGAGCGTCAGCGGCCTGGTGTGCGGCCTGGTGTGGGCCTGACGGCTCTAAGTGGTAATATCTCAGTGTAATGACGAATCCGGTCTCTGACTGCCTTCTCCTTGAACTGCAGACAAGCCATTGAAGGGCTGAGAGAGCCGACATGGTCAGATGGGACCTGACCACGGGATGAACTGAGAGAGAGGAGGTGGGAGATGAACAGCTGCAGCTGCTTAAAAAACTAAACAAAACGCAAACAACCTTTGATGGAAACAACACTTTTGAAATGAATTTAAATTTGAGATCGAGAACACACACGTGATAATTAATTCTACATTTTGTGGGAATGGAATAAAAGCTGTATTAAACAACAACAAAACTATGAGTTGGTTGCTGGAGATAATAGGGATGTCAAAAAATGTGCACACTGAATTTTTAATGCTATATAAAAATATATAGAATCATAAATATTGATATGCAAAGTGTATTGCATCATTCCCTTTTAAACAGGCAACTAAATCACAGCTACAGAAATATGGTGATGTCAGTAAATGAGCCCTGTTCCTGCCTTTAAACAAAAGCGACTTTGGTAAATAACTCAAAGAGCAATTCCGCTTAAAACTGCGTCATTTTTCATCTCAACAAGGCGGCGCCAGGACAGCCGCATCGATTTTTAAACAGCTGCAGGTACTGAGTATGAAGACGTGAAGAGAGTCTGGGACCAAACTAATATCATGAGCGCTCCAGTGGGTGAGATGCCCCGAAAGTTCGAGCGGCAATATGAGCTCCGGCTTGCCGCGGCAGCATTACCCAGATTGACTGTGAGCTTCACTCGGCCGCCGTCCAGCTCCAGCCGCAGGGTGTCGGCCGACTGCTGGGAGGTGGTGGCCACCAGCAGCCCGAAGGCCCTCTGGGACACGAAGCGCAGGGACACGTCCTCGGCCTCGGTGTGCAGCGTCCTGGGGAGGACCACCTTCAGGTACATGCTGCCGTCAAAGCTCACCGTGGTGGCCTCTGCAGGGTGTTCAAGATGAGAGAGACACAGAGAGAGAGAGAGTGTGTGAGAGAGAGGGAGAGGGAGAGGGAGAGGGAGAGGGAGTGGACAGTCAACCCCTGAGGGCCTCGCGCAGTTAATTAAAAACACCAAGTGGCCTTTGCAGATTGCAACCTGGGTTCCGTTCCAGACGATCCCAGGTGCTGCGAGAATGTAAATTTAGATTGCAGTTTCCGTCGGCCGCAGCAGATGGCAGAAAAGGCCCGGAGCGTGCGCGGGCGCTGCTGCAGCCCAGATCATATTTTCCAAAGGATTTATACCTCTCATTGTGCAATACAAGGGGGATTTTTTTCATATATCCTCATAATATTAGCTGCCAATGGATCTGCATAATTTGGCCTCTCGGTGAGAAAACCATCTGCATGGGTAATGCGGGGAGCGAGGCAGGCCGAGCGACGGTGCAGCGCTGCATTTCTAATGGAAACACTTAGCGCTGGAGAAAGCGCGCGGAGGCCGAACGTTCATTAATAAATATATAAATCAACAGCAATTTAGTCGCGAACGCCTCGCGCCGGAAAAGTGGGAAAATAAATAAATAAATAAAAAATCTCCTTTTCTTGGTAGTCAAGGGTTCCTCTAGCGAGCGCACATGGAATTCAGATGATTACGCTCCAATTTCCAAATGGAACCATGGAGGAGGTCCCCAGAGTCAAATAAATAAATAAAAAAATCCTAATGAATTTTCTTTGTATCCACAGGTTTTGTTGTTGTTGTTGTTGCCCCCCCCCCCCACCTCCCCTTCTACCTTTTTCTCCCATGCAGCCACTTTGGAAGCACTGACACACTGAAGCCACTAAATAAAATACCGGCGCGGTGTTAAAAGCTCTGCGGCCGCATTTTAAATAAGTCATCCCGCCGACGCGACACCATCTCGGTGTCTCCGCTCGGCTGCCTACCCTTTTCACAGCTGGGGCCCAGGTAGCCCGTGCCGTAGCAGTCGCATATGTGGCGGTTCCAGCCCTCCCTGCAGAGGGCGCCGTTGGCGCACGTCTCCCTGCTGCAGCGGACGTGCGTCTCCCTGGTGCAGAAGCTGCTGACGCCTGTGGCCACCTGCACCTCGGCCAGCCTCCACAGGTTGCGGCTCTGGCCGTCGATGAAGAGGTCGCGGACGCAGCCGACGTAGCCCAGGCCGAGGGAGGCGGTCCACACCTCGGGGGGCAGGATGAGGCTCTGCCGGTCCTCAGGTAACCCTCCCAGGTACATGTCGCCGTCCAGGTCCAGGATCTCGCTGCCTTCGTTGGCGGAGAAGGGGACGCTCTGGCTGTTGATGGAGATGAAGCCTGTAGGGCAGGCGGTGAGTCAACGTGTGCTTACACAATCTGTTTTTTTTATTTATTTATTTATTTATTTAGTTTGTTTCATTTGTTGGGAGGGGAAAAAAAATAAAACCAAGACGACAGGTGTGAGTGGGTTGCAAGGAGAGAGAACAAACTGCTGGGAGTGAGGAAGCGGACGCTGGTCTCTTTGTCTCTGTCTCTCTCAACAAGAGGCTGCGGATCTTTGAGAGCCATCTTAATCTCTCCTCTGCCAAAACATTCCTCACCATTGAAAGGAGACGGACAGGAAATAATTTGGGGCAAGAAGGATACATAGAGATGAGACGTGGTGCTTTTTCTTTTTTTTTTTCTTCTTTTTTTTGGCCTTTTGCTAACAAGGCAGACATTTGGATTCGACTAATAAGGGCCAATCTGAAGTGGGCGAGTGTGTAATTGGCCACTTGTGAAATAGGTGAACTCAGAATCCAAAATGTCACGCACACTGAGTAAAAAATACCAAGGTAATTAAAAAGCTAAAGTGGCTGCATGTAGGTGCATGCAGCCAAATGGCAGCACTGCAACTCCAGCAAGTGATGAATTTCACAGAGAGGAACTTGCTTTTTCTTTCTTTTCTCCTCTAAACTCAGCAGAGCATTGAAATAGCAGCAGACAGGGTGGGGGGGGGGGGGGGGGTCGTCCCTGGCCTTTGCTAATGCACACACTCTCTCACCGGTGCGCCCTCTCCTCTGGAAGTCCACGTGGCACCACTCTCCATCGTCCAGCCGCCTGCTCCCGGCTTTCATCTTGATGCTGCCGGAGCCCATATCCATGACCAGGTAGAGGAAGCCGTCCAACAGCTCCATGGCGAAGAAGTCGGCCCTGGGCTTGCTGTCGAGCTGCGCCCCCCGCAGGCTGCCGTGGCTGAAGAGCAGCAGGCCGCTGGGCTCGCTGGTGCGGAAGTCGAAGGATATGGCGCCCGTCCTCTTGGTGTTCCACCTGGGCAGAGTCAAGTACGCCGAGGGCGTGTCGAAGGTGACCGGCTCCAGGGCCTCCACGTCCTCGCAGCGGAAGATCAGGTCACCATGGATACTGATCTTAGGGTCTCGCTGCTCAGCCAGCCGTGACAGTTCCAGTCTAAACTCATTATTCTTGTAGACCACCTAATAAAGGAGAGAGATGTCACGGTGAGACGACAGCCGGAGAGAGACAGAGCGAGAGAGGGAGGGAGAGAGAGAGCGAGCGCGGGCAATAAATTCGGTGCAAAGGTTGGATATTAGTCAGAAGTAAATAGCTGGGTCGATATGACACAGTGACGTTGGCGAGGGCGGCGATGGGGGGGAGACGGAAATAAAAAATTGTCGTCCCTGAACTCAAAGCGCTCTGTGGATTTCATCTGCTGGCTTGTGTCAAATTAATCGCAGCCTTTAATTGAAGACGAGCGAGTGCGGACGCTGTGTTTTCTCTCTTTTCTACGCGTTGCACAAAAAAAACAAAAGCCATCCGTCACATTCAGACTGAGATAATCCCTGACACGCGCCGCCTATCAAAGAGGTGTGCGCTCACACACTGGTGGGTAGCGACTGTTTTCAATTATTTTTGGAGGCCGGGGATTCTCGCTCACTTCATCGACAGACTGACAGCTCCTCTTTTTCACTGCGATGCTTTAAGGTTTCCGACTCTTTTCATTAACTAAAACACTGTCACCGGGGGGGCGGAGGATGCCGGGAGAGTTGAAAGGAGCGCCGAATCCGCCACTTTCGGATTGAGACGGCGGCGCGATCAAAAGCGCTGGGCTGACTCACTGGGGGGGGGGGGTTGCGGGACGGTTCTGACTGCCGAAGACTCTTGAAACTGAGAGCAGGCGGAATGTGCACACGTCACGCCCACGCCGCCGCAAACAATGGCGCCTGTTTACAGCGGGTAGCGAGGAAGACTGAAGGCCCGACAGCCAGCAGAGAGTTGAAACGGGGTCACGGGCGCGATCGTCGACAGAGTGCGAGCTGTGTTTTTTTTTTTTTTTTTTTTAGAGAGGGAATGTAATTACCAAGCTCAGACTCTTAGGTAATTGCAAGCAGTGTGATTCAGAAGTCGTGGGGTAACGATCCGCAATCAGCGTACAGTGATGCAAAATAGACTTCCAGGAACGTCTCCGCTGCTGCTGCTGCTGCCGAGTGGAAATCTGGAGATCCACCGTGGTTGAGACCCTGGAGTGCATTTTTAAGGATGTTTCACTCTTTACTCAATAAACAGACACGCACTCACACACACACAGACACACACACCTGGTTATAGCCGAGAGCGAGGCTCGATATATTGCCCGCCTGTGCTTCCCAGCCAACAGTTTTCCACTTTGATTTTTGTTTTCATCAATATGCACAGCGTGACACAACAAACCTTGTCTCGTTTTGTATCAGCTGTAAGTCACCCGGAGCCCATTATTGTCTGCCACGCTACTCTGCCACCAGCCACCGCCTGCACGGAGGACTAACAGCCAAGCCGAGAGGCAATTTGAGCCCGGATCAAACCTCGCACGGCCTCAGCGTGACTAATTAAGCAGGGGAGCGGCGAAGCTGACCACTGAAAAAAAGGGCCTAATGGGCGACTCATGCGTGGGAGAAGCATAAATTAAGACGGCGGATTTTTCCAACGTGGGTAGTTCATTAAAGGTCGGATAACAACCGTCGCCGCCAACATCTGCCACCTACAACAACAAGAACAACAACAACAACAAAAAGAGTGGTGGCTGACTTCAACAGCCGACAGGAAGTGGAATCCTGCTGCACCAGTTTAGAGGGATGTTGGATGTGACAAGGCTTCAAGGTTCACTCATCGTCCCAGAATGCTCAGATAAAACCCTCCGTGTCTCCGGGAGATCAATGGCAGAATCGAAGACCCCGGTCGGCTGAGGGAGTGCGATTTCCTTTCTTTTTTCCTTTCTTTTTTCCTCGCTTTTTAAGGAGGAATCTAACGACGACGCGGCGCACCATGGCGATCAATACGCCGGTTCAGCTCAAAGACGGATTCCTCTCCTCTCACCCTGCTCGTTGTTGTAGTTAAGACAGTTTTTTTTTTTTCCTCTTCCCTTTTTTGAAAGTGGCAATTATTTTTTTTCCTGGTACCAGATGAACCTGATGGCCTCTACCCAGCAGCACTGACATCTATTACCACGGTAACGTCCGGAGGGTTGGGGGGGGATCAGTCACGGCTGCCGCTCTCTAGATTAACACCCGGCTTGTATGATAAGTATTTAAGTCGGGCTCAATGTCATTCCCACGTGAATTAAGAGGAATTTTCCTCTGCGGTTTTCCACCGCCCTGCTTTGCTCTTCTTAAATAGTTCATCAGCGAGGTTCATCTCTGACCCGCCCCCCCCACCCACCCACCCAGACCTCCGCAGAGGACCAGCGTGGCCACCGTCTCAACACCTCCACCCCCCACCTCACCAAGAACCTCAGTGCATCGGCACGACTCGGCGCCGCAATAGTCGGTCTCCACACCACCATCAGCTACACCACCCACAGAGCGGAGGTTGCAGCCCTGGCAGCAGTACTGAGACAATAAACCTGCCCATAAATAACATCTCATTTTGCATTTTAGCGCATTGGCGCGGCAGATTAGTGATGTCGACACTTGGAGCGCCGTTCTGTCAGCGCTAAACGCCGATGTTCCGCAGCCCGGATGCATCCTGGAACAGGCTGTGATTTTGCAGAGGTACTTCTGCACATTCTGAGGTGACTGAACTCTGATGGAGGTGTCGAGTTCTCTCTGCTTTTTATACGCTGTACTTTGACATCGCTAGAGGTTTAATGGAGAGCGCTGCACATTTTGGAATTATACGAGAGTATCTGTGTGTTCTGTGTGCTTGGCCGGTTTATTTTGCCGTTGACTGAATCACGGGTCAATACGTCTCAGCGCCGAAGGTCCAAAAGAAGCTCGGCCCTCCTGCGGGGTTTCAACACAGTCTGAGCAAACACAAAGAGGAGCTGCGTCACCATCATTTGCATTAGCTGGCAGCCAATTAAAACACTGAACAACCATCACATTCTGGGATCAACGGAGTCATATTCAACAACACTGTGTGTGTGCACAGGTTGAGGCCTGTTGCTAAAGCAACATAGTGTTTTATTATTTTTTCAGTCATTTTTTCTGCCTGTCTCTGTCTGCCTGCCTACCTGCGGAGATGTAGATATAAATGGCTGCTACATTCAGCTATAATCACCATCATTAGTGCATTCCACGGCTAGCGTGAATTCTGATTTGGAGCTGTTGATTGCACAACATTAGAACCCGGAGATGATTAAGCGTCTTCTCCGGGGACCGGCCTTGATTAGCAGCACAAATTTAAATGTCAATCGGCCGCGTCTTCGACGAACTCTTCCTGCCGCTGATCCTCGCCCGACGCACAGGGCGTCCGTCCTGGTGGCGAGCGTCATCGTGGCCGGCCTTCATTTCGCGCGCCATCGAATGGCTGCTGAGACACGTTTGTCTGCGCTGAAGCGCCGAACAGCAGACACGTCAGCCAGCGCTGCCGACACGGCTACAAAATCCTGGAGATATGAAGAAGTTCCTTTGATTGCGGCGTGTTTGTGAGCGCGCCATGGGACTGTTGTTGATGTAGGCCCACACAATGCACTGCTCAGCTGCTTCCAGTCTGTCAGAAGTGTTGATTTCTGCGCAGGACTCGGCAGTCTGCTTTTTGACATTTTTTTTATTTTATTTTTTTTCCCCATAATTGCGATGCAATGAGCAATTTGGAACTTAAAAAAAGTGGATCTTCTAGACTGTGTTCAAGCAGAGTGCCGAGGTCAACATTCAAGTAAAGAATTGATTGTCTATTTTTAGCCGCACACACACAGCTGAGATGTTTTTAATAGCTCGCACTGCCGCACAAACAGAAGATGCTATTATTATAAAGAGCCGTGTTTTTTTTTTAATTCCTCCCAAGGATTCCGTGTATAGTGTATCTCCTCTCTGTAAGCAACGTGACTGTTCTGTCCTTGATGAAGTGCACTCAGATGCTGGAGGGTTTGATGGAAAGAGCAGAGCCTCAAATCAAGCAATTATGGGGGGAAATGGTCTCGCATCCATTGAATTGAGAGTCTGCGACGGAACAAAAATGTACAGTTTGAATTTGGTATTCACACACACACACACACACACACAACACACACACACGCACAAGCGAAAAAAAAAAAAAAACCCACCCACATAGAAACGCTGCGCTGACACGAATACCTCCCACTTTAGTTACAAAACTAGCCTCTTTTCTTGACTGATGCGTCGTCAAATCCATCTCTGGTTGCAGGGCAGATTTCTCCAACATTTATTACAAAAAGCACTTCATTTGCTTTTCTAAGAGACGGCTCGCCTCATTAAAAATTGGTAGGAGCAGGCTGAAGCTGCCCATTAACCTACAATTTGCAGCTTTTCACCACCCTCCCTGAACCTATTCTGATTCTAAGGATATGATCTGAACTGGCTTCCTCAGGATAATTAATGTGACAGGTACAGGCCCTGGATGAAAAGGAGGGAAAGAAATGTGCGTACAAGGGAGTCTGGCTGTGTTTCAGGATCTGAACACAATAAGATGCTTTTGTTTCTTATGTATATTAGCTCTCGGGGGGATTCCTGCAAGAATCTATAAATGCATATTCTCCACGCAGTCGAGCCTCTCAGGTGAATGTTTCTCCTTCAAATATCCTCGAGCGGGATAATCGATGTGAATTTTCAACAAGCAGCACACGCTCCGCTTACAGAAAAGAGCCGGTGGAATTGAAGGAGTGCGGGATAGTGTTTCCAGCCCTCTGCTGGGACCGGGGGTCAAGCTGCACTCACGTCTTTCAGACAGCCCATGAAGTTGTTGCTGACTGGGGAGCCGGGCAGGTCCGCTGTGTTCAGGCTTCCCCCTATGTAGAAGAGATCATCAGAGCCCAGCATGGTGTAATCCTCCTGAGTGTAGCCGGTGGTGGTGAGGATCCCATCGACCAGGATGGTTACCTGAAGAGGCCATAGGGGGGGAGAAGAGGTGAGTGGAAAACACACACCCACACATTGAAAGAGTGAGAGCCGGTCTAATTATTTCACGCTTCATTTCCTGATTACACTTGAGCTCAACCTAACGTTGGATATCCAAGACAATTACCAGAGCAGATTTGGAGGGTTCGCTAATCTCCACTGATCCCTGTTGCTGATATATTAGCAGGACGGTGGCGGAGTCAATACAGCAGAAATTTCCCTTCTGCTGCTGTTCTGCCGCCTGAAAGCGACACATGCTCAATCGCTGCGAGATTGAAGATATGGAAATGGCAGACTGTGCATAGAGCGTGTTCGCCGGCACAGACAAAAGATCATTCTCATATCGGCCTCATCTGCGCGGACGGAATGAGTTACTGAATAGCATTACGGCCGACATAATAATATGCGTGTTTCCATGACAATAAGCCTACAGTTAAGATGCAAGCTGGTGCTAATGTGCCACCAAAAAAACAAACAAAATACAGTCGATCTAATTCTCATTTCCAACAATATCTACAGTGGACACAGTTGTTGAATAAATGGACCGCTTGTAATGAATTGTAATAACAATAAAAAAAAAAAAGGGTGAGTGCATTGCAGAGCAGATGGCAACAGACAAGCATATTCAAAATGAAAGGAGGGGGAATCACATTTTCTCTCCAACGTAGAATCATGTAGTTCATACTGTAAATATGTTTATTGAATAACAGCATTTGATTTTGGATTTCTTATTTTTAACCAAACAAAAACCATCACAAAAAAGATATTTTAAACAGTTCCAAGGTCAGAGGTGGTAAAACAGGACCATTAGGGTGAAAAAATGAACCAGCAGAGCAGCGCAGAGCAGCGCAGCGCAGCGCAAGTTCATTAGCGGCAAGTTGATCATAATCGTACAGCCAGGACTCAGCAGGCATGCGCAATGCAAATCCTATGAAATAAAGGAGCTCTGATATCCAGAGATTAGATGCGGCCACGTGCGCGCTGCAAATTCCGCTTTTTTTTTTAAATCGATGGTGGCTGCTTTGTGAAGCCGCCACAGCGCAGCGCAGCGCTGAGAGCAGGAGGACTGAAGACAAAGGACGCAGGGCAGCTGACAGGGTATGTCCAGGTGTCAGATCTCCAACCTGTGGCCCTGCATCACCCTCCTCTACTACTGGCAGCTATCGATTTCTGTCCGTCTTGCGGTGAAGCTTTCCATATCTTGGGCTCAAACAGTGGACAATAGCGGCGCTCCGCTGCGGGTTGCAGCGCATCAAGAAACTACAGCCAAACCAAAGTGCTTTCATGTCTGCACAATGATTGATCCCCTTTATCTCTCAAACTGCAGCGGCCAGAGAGGCAATCTCCAATAATGACTATATCACCAGGCTTTCCTTTCCTTCCCCCCACCCCCCACATAGACACGTTGGGGGGATCTGGAAATCAGAAATGAGGAATCAATACATTCAGGGGAAAATGCTGATTTCAACAAAAACGTCATTAAGCTCAAGAACGGAGGCTTTCATTTGTCGACTCCCGGCCTGGTTGGTGGACAGATCCTTGATTGTGCTTCTCCAGGATTTGCACACGGCTCCATGATTTAGGGGAAATGTATGTTTTTCATGACCTCATGCAGGGCTAAAAAAACTTGCTGCGGTAAATTGATTGCAAAGCATGGCGGTAACAGCGGAGGGGCAGGCAGGTGAGAGCGCCTCGCCGGCAGAGGACTGGGTGGCCGCGTCATTTTCAAAGGTCGGAAAACAGTGGAGGATAAGCAGCGACCAGTTTGGCCATGACAGTCAGAGACAGATAGGGATGAGCGACGGTAATAGAAAGAATTCCAGAAAAAAAAAAGAAATAAAACACCCCTGGATTTAATAAAATGTTTTCCACCAGCACTCTCTGGGGAGTCCCAGTTCTTCGTATCAACGTGTCAGCAAGGTAACTTATCTGAGGGAAAAAGCAATTTACACAGGGATCAAATACACGGCTGAAAGCATAAGTGACGTTGTAAGCATTGGATTTCTGCTGCTGAGGAAGACGGCGAGGGAGAAAAAGGAGGAAGGGAAAGGGGAGGAAGGGAGGAAGGACACAGATGTGGAGGAGGCTGCAGCGCCGCGCAGGTTAATTTGACAGGTTTGGAATATTAAGGAGAGTGATGAGAGATAAGATAAGAAACGATTCACGGCGAGGAGGAAAACGAGGCGCTTAAATGCTGCGCGTTAGCGGCAAAGCTCATTGCGGAGAAGCATGTTTCGATTAGTTATGGTTCTGGGAGGATCTGCAGAGTGATTGCTTCATTTGGAGCGGCAGCACTTAAGACGCCGTGTGTCTTTGGAGGCACGGCCATCTTTACATTCCACAAAAACACAGAATAACACACAAAAAACAAACAAACGACGACACAAAAAGCCATCCGCAGGCTCTGCCGTCGTCCAAATCCATGTTTTGAGTCTTTAATTTGACCTCTGTTTTAATTTTAAACTGTTTCCCTGGTTGGAGGAAATAAAAATAGTATCGCAGCTCAAAGCCGGTTTGTTTGCTTCTTTTGTGAGCCTTGACATATTTTACACAAACAGCAAAACATGCCAAGCGCACTGGCAAACAAAGGTGGCGGAGAGGGGAAGGGGGGGGCGGGGCGGGGGCTACGCTACACCTGATTAGCTAGCATGCAAAAACGTGTAATGAAACTAACGACACGATGACAAGTTTTAAAGATAGGCAGAATTTAATACGCCGCCTCCTATTAGTCACACAGTTTCTATTTCTATTACACAACTGCTTGATTTCTTCGCTGTTTGATTTGTGCTGGCGATGACATCATGCGCTTCCTCTGCCATGCAGCCGAGGGAGGCACCTGATCTGAGGCTGTTTATCTGATAAAACCCTGAGACTGAGCGCCGGCTGAAGAGAGGAGCAAACATCTGCGCACAAACTCCGCAGCACCGTCTTGACAGCATATATTATCGATGGCGCGTGTTGACAAATTTTCCACAGCGGCAGCGTGATAAGAAGAGGGAAGCAGCTTTACAGCGGAGAATATCTTCACGGCTCCTATACAGGCCCGACAGGGCAGCACTGATTGGGGTCAGAGCCCTCGCTGCAGACTGACATCCTCTTAAGTGTTAGCCAACAGTAGTTAACACGCCACCGAAGGAGCAACATTGGCATTTGGATTTTGTGTGTAACTACATTTGTCAGTAGGTCACCTGAAGAAAGAACAAAAAAAAGAAAAAAAAAAGAGCAAGCCTTTATAAAGTCCCCCACACCTGCAGAAATGATAATTACCTGCAGGGTTATTGCTGCGGTTCCTCACTTCCACATGACACTCCTTCCACATTACGCTGCTATTCAGTAGTTTTTTTTAAATAAAAATAAATCATTAGTGGCACTTTTCGCTACTGAGGGATGAGGCTAATAGAAGAAGGACCGCAGCCAAAGAGAAGTGCCAGCTAGGGAACGTTAAATGCAGGAGACGCATTCTGGCAGACCGTAAATTAGTTTGGGAATTCAGCAATGTGCTTTGTCCGCTGGACAAATTTAATGGTAATGGAACCTTAGGGCTGGATTGTACTTGGCAGGAGTTCGGTGCAGTAGGTACAGCGACGCAATATTAGACGCGCTCAAGGGCTGGATTCATTAGAGAGAGGCTCCTCTGGCCACATGACCTCCCCCATACTGCTGCAAAGACGCTCTGGTGGCTGCTGTCGCTATATATGTGTGTGTATATATATATATATATATATATATATATATATATATATATATATATATATATATATATATATATGTATATATATATGTATATATATATATATATATATATATATATATATATATATATATATATATATATATATATATATATATATATATATATATATATATATATATATATATATATATATATATATATATATATATATATATATATATGTATATATATATATATATATATATATATATATATATATATATATATATATATATATATATATATATATATATATATATATATATATATATATATATATATATATATATATATATATATATATATATATATATATATACATATATATATATATATGCCCTGTGATGAACTGGCGACTTGTCCAGGGTGTCACCCTGCCTTCGCCCTAAGACAGCTGGGATAGGCTCCAGCAGACCCCCGTGACCCTGAATTGGAATAAGCGGGTATAGAAGATGAATGAATGAATGATATATGTATGTATATATATATATATGTATATATATATATATATATATATATATATATATATATATATATATATATATATATATATATGTATATATATATATATATATATATATGTATATATATATATATATATATATACATACATATACATACATGTGTGTGTGTGTGTGTGTGTGTAAAAAATGATGACAGTTGTTGCTGTAACGCAGAGAACCGTTGCGTCTCGACAAAGGTTGTGTTTCCAGGACTTTGAGCCTTTTCCCTCAAAACTGACTAATAACACGAGCGTGCGTGTCTATCAAGTACATCTATGACAACAGATGCTGCGCTCGTAGGAGGCCTGCAAAATATACCTGGAATGTACAAACCAGGCAAAATCAACGTGCGCAATACAGACGTGCACGCTGAACCTCTTTGAACCGCAGCACGTCAAACTCCAGCGCGCCATCTGTTCACGTGTTGCACCACAATATATTTGGCAAAGTGGAGCCTCGCCGCTTGAGATGGCGGCCACCCGAAGGGACGCTGGCGGCTGGCGGCACGCGCAGCTGAGCGCAGAAGAGTCGACGTGAAGGTTCGAGGGGAAGATGGAATTTTTCTCCAGCGGCGAGGGAACCAAGTTGCCCGTGTCTGTGTGTGTCAGCCGCAGCGAGGTCGCCAGTTCCTCTCAGCAGAAGCTGTGGAAATAATGATTCCTTATCTCGCCAGCGTCCGCTCGCTGAGCTCGCTCTTCACAGTTTCGTAAGCGACGACCCAAAACTGAGGCACAACATTGGCGCTCTGCTCTTAGCTAGTGTTGTATCGATCGCCGTCGCCACATTCAACACGTTAGGCGCTCACTGCATGATACAGCATCTCGCTGCCACGCAGAGCCAGTGTCACTATCAAAATCAAAATGTCCTTTTTCATTCCAAACAACAACAAAAATACAAACCAAAATAAATGGAATTTAAACAAAATTGTCATTTCCATTTTGAAAAAAATAGAGCCCTGTTGTGAATCTGAAACAAAAATGTCGGAGGGTGTTTAGGGAGCTTTTCTTTTGAAATATAAACACCCACAAGAAGGAAAAATGTATCCCGGAGGTTCCGGGGGTTTAATCCGGGTAAGGGGTTGCGCTTGGGGCTTCGATAAAGAAAAGAAAACAGTCATTCGGAACTTCGGGGGCTAATGAAGTGAACCACACTGACTTGTTGTTGTTCACTGCTGAGTGAAGAACACCGAAATAATTGCAACTTCAAGTAAAAAGCAAGTACAATACGCACCTGGCGGCGGTTGCGCGTGACGCGGACGTCGTGCCAGACGTTGTCGTTGAACCTGCCACTAGAGGGCTCCACCAGGGCCTCGAAGGCCCCGGAGCCCAGGTTGATGACCAGCCAGAGGGCTCCGTTCCTCAGGGAGAGGTCGACGTAGTCGGCCGAGCGGCCAGTGTGCAGCAGCAGGCCGTTCCTCTGCAGGGTGCGGAAGGACATGGTGATCTCGTCCATGCTGCTCTGGATGGGCGTCTGCGAGAGGTTGTAGCTGAAGAAGTCGTTGCCCTTGAAGGTGGCCACCGACTCGTCCTGCCCTGAGAGGGGAGGAGAGACGGCTTAGACCACCGACCCCCCGCCAGCAGGTGGCAATTATGTTCTCCTAAGCAGCACTACTGCCTCAGTGGCATGCTCTAAATGAGGAGGACATGAACCCGTCACAGACCAAAGGAAATGCTTTGAGACGTACCGTCGGCTTGGAATAGATGCTTTTGGAAATGAGGCAGTTGTGCGATTCTGCATGCTGTTCGCGTACTGATGATTGACTCGGTGCAACTCTGGATTTTTCTTATCATTTGCGAGAAAATACCGGTAAAAGGATGCAAACAATCGCTTCCCCCTCACTTTCATAGACCTCCGCGCAAACACATCAACGCGGCTCGGTTTTAAAAGGAGCGGCTGCCGCGTTCCTTTGTCGTAATTGACTTAACGGCGACTTATTTGGAGTCGATGCTGCTTCATAAAGCGTCTAAATACACTCCAAAACGCGCAGTTTATTCCCACTTCAACTCTGACGAAAGAAAAACACAAGCCTAAATATTTATTTGCGGTATGCTCCATTGTTTTAGTCAAAGGGGGCTGCTAGCGGGAAGCCACAGATAGAAAATATGAAAGTCGTAAAAATGTAGAACGATGGACAAACACACATACATTTCTTGACAAGAAAAAAAATGTGCATAAAAGACGCCTCATCCGTTATTCAACAGCGACGTTCAAATAGCCGCGGCAGAAATATACGTGGTGGATTTTGGATAAACGTCAAATTCACGCCCACAGTCCAAACAATTTCCACTAGGTATGTTAAATGCACAGTGAAAAGCCCGGCTGTTGCAGCGAGGCTTCATCTGCAGCAGGAGGACGCTGGCTACTGTCTGCTTTCATCTGCCTCGAAGACTTCCACCATCACGCCTCACAAACTCCACTTAAAGCCCAGTTTGCACACCTTCAGAGGAAACATCATCAGTCACAGATAGATGGATAGATAGATAGATAGATAGATAGATGGATAGATGGATAGATGGATAGATGGATGGATAGATGGATAGATGGATAGATGGATAGATAGATAGATAGATAGATAGATGGATAGATGGATAGATGGATAGATGGATAGATGGATAGATAGATAGATGGATGGATGGATAGATGGATAGATAGATAGATAGATAGATAGATAGATAGATAGATAGATAGATAGATAGATAGATAGATAGATAGATAGATAGATAGATAGATAGATAGATAGATAGATAGATAGATAGATAGATAGATAGATGGATAGATAGATAGATAGATAGATAGATAGATAGATAGATAGATAGATAGATGGATAGATAGATAGATAGATAGATAGATAGATGGACAGATAGATAGATAGATAGATAGATGATAGATAGATAGATAGATGGATAGATGGATAGATGGATAGATGGATAGATAGATAGATAGATGGATAGATGGATAGATAGGATATGGATAGATGGGATAGATGGATGGATGGATGGATAGATGGATAGATAGATGGATGGATAGATAGATGATGGATGGATAGATGATGGATAGATGAGATGGATAGATGGATAGATAGATGGATAGATGGATAGATAGATAGATGGAGATGATAGATAGATGGACAGATAAATAGATAGATAGATAGATAGATAGATGGACAGATAGATAGATAGATAGATAGATAGATAGATAGATAGATGGATAGATGGATAGATAGATAGATAGATAGATAGATTACTTTCCCGTCTTCTGTTGCACCTCTTACACTCAGCGGAGACTTTGCTTCATTTGCTGGGTTGTAATTTCCAGGCTCACAAACACTAAGAAGCTGTTTCACGCTGGATGTATCAGTGGCCCCCATTAGACTCCACTGTCTGGGCAGCGGAGTCGTGGCCCAGCAACTCGTTAGGCCATCAATGATGTTGTTGTGTAGCGTTGGGCCTCCAAGGGGAGTTTGAATACAAGCTAAAGCGTGGGTGAGCTGTCACTCAAGGCAAGATTGAGCAAAAACCAACATATAAATAAATAAAAATAAGAAAACAAGAAACTGCCGTTATTGCTGTGATGTATATTCATTGTTTTCTAAAGAAAGGCTTCGTCTGATTGCCTCCAGCTGTCGCAGCGCATCCTTTAGCACCGGCGTTCTGACACTTGGCAGATGTGACGTAGGGACGACCCTGCGGTTCTTCCTGATGGCCTGTGAGGCGCCAGTGTGGCCCTGCCACCGCCACCGCCGCCACCGCCGCCACCGCCGCCACCTCCTGGTGAAAACTTGGCCCCGCTGTCTGCAGCCGAACGTTTACCAGCTTGTTGAAGTACTCTATATAGACTTTGGCGCCGGCTCTGGGGAAACGCCATCAAACACACAGCCAGTCAGCCAGTCAACCTGCGAGGGGAGGCTGCTGGAGTGTTTATTCACTTTGTGCACGTTGCAGCTCCAAGCTTGGCCGCGGCAGCGAGGCGACCGGCGCCAAACACCTACATCAGCGGAAGAGAAAAGAGAAAGAAAAAGGAGAGCCGAGCGGAACACAATGGCGGGACTAACAACAATCTCTGTGTTCCTCCGCTGTTTCTCTCTGACGTACTCCGCTGCTTCGTGCTGCTAGCTGCCCTCTCGGCCTTTGTCATGCTATTGGTCACTCAATCTCCCTTTTCTACCTCACACGCGACGGTCCAGGAAAAGAAAAAAAAAAAAACTCTCAAAAGGTAAATTCCCGCCGTAAACACCGGGCCGCTGCTCAGTGCCAATCACGTGCAGCATCCTGGGCGCCACTCGAACATTAAACAAGCCAGATAGCAGCAGGTGCTGCCCCCGGTGGCCCCGCCTGGAAAAAGATAAAGTCCAGCGCTATTTGTTAGCCGCTAGCTGTCACGACATGATAAACAACCCTGCAAAGGCCGGGAGCCTTGTAATGGGAAAACATTACCTTGCTCCACTTCCCGCCTGCCTGCAACGGTCCTTCGTAATTGGATTACGGTGCGGCGGGCGGACGGCCGACGTGCCAAATCCCGCCCCCTAGTGCTGACTCATTAATATTAAGCGTTGCGGCTGATTCATTTCAAAGTGGCGCAGAAGCCCAGGACGCAGATGGCACTTTTCTCAGTTTTTCTTCTTCTTCTTCTGCTCCTGCTGCTGCTGCTCAGGGGGCGGGGAGTCGCTTGCCGGCTGGTTGTCCCCGCCCCCTAAACATACATGTGCGCATGTGCTGGCACTTGCATGGCCAGGATGCAGGGTTTAGACGGCAGGCCCTAACCGTGAAACTAGGAATGTTTTCTAGTTTTCTCACACACACACACACACACACACACACACACACACACACACACACACACACACACACACACAAACACACGCATGCACGCAAACAGGCACTCGTGAATTTCCTCAAGCCTCCCAAAGCTTGTAAACGTGGATAACAATTACGGACTTCATTTGAGATGAAAGATTAAAAGGAGCGGCGCCGTCACGCTGAGCCTAGATTATTGCTACTACAAATGCTCAAACTAAAATTAGACGGCTGAATGAAAAACCCCGGACGTCCTTATGTATATTCCATGAAGTCAGATAAGTAGGGCTGCTAATTGTGACTGAGCAACTCCGGCATCGCTCCGAGGGCTTATTGCGGTAAATCGTCGACGCACAATTACCAGCTATTTTCCCCCGACCGATATACAAAACGGAGCGATTGCGTTCTGGGCCCGAGGACACACCTAGAAAGGCGCATTTTATGAAGCGAACTTGAGCGAGATGCACTCTGTCCGGCTGCACGCGGTTCTCAGCATGACTGTCAGCTGGAGCTGGTGCCCCATCAGAACGTTGCTGCCGTCAAAGACCAATCAACGTTGTGTGTATGAGCGAGTCAGAAGCCAAAGAATTCAAAACCCTCATCTGTAACGTCACACACACATATACTGTACAGCACAGCCTCGAGCAGTGCACTTTATAGTGGTAGGAAAAACAAAACTGCTTCTATCGTTACCAGAGTATTCACTCCGGACTTTTCCTCTCGTATAAATGACGACGATATTAAAGCCATCGGTTCTAAAAACATGCGATGACACCCGACGCTCTGCCACGACGATTCTGGTCCGGTCCGATCACGAAGAGAAGGACACAAACAAGACATCACGCAAGGGCGAAGGAATCGTAAATTACTGACAGCGATACAAAAACAGCGTACAGGAACAGTTACAAGGCACTGTTTGAAGCGCAAAGGAAATGTAAAGAAAAAAAGAAAAAAAATTGCTTCTCAATGCAGAATTAATTAACCAGGAAAAACAGCTAACAAACACAAACAGCACTCTGCACTAGGAGCAGAGGGAAACATTTGCAGCAGAAAGGAGGGACTTGAGCAGAGTCAGAGTGGGTCATCAAAGCCATGTCAGCGCTGCTTTCAGACAACACTGATTGCCATGGAGACAGACCCCCCCCCCTCCCGACTCCCCCCCCCCCCCCACGATCTAACAACAACAACAATATGTGGCAGCAGGAAACACAACATAAACAGAGCAGACCCGGTGTGCATCGGCGCCGCTAATGCTACTTAAGATGCACCTTTCTCATTAAACCAAACTGTAGCGACTCTGCTCTGCCTCTGATTTGCTGGGGGTGAAAACTGTCTTTGGAGATCTTGCACTTCCAGTCGAAAATATGGAGCGAATACCAGGCATAAATTGTTTGAGGAAAGAAAAAAAGTTTTTTCAAGCATCTCAGTAGTCACAGGGGTGAAAAATCAATACCTGCACTACTACAAGTAAATATTAGAGGCATTTTTTTGAAAAGGAAACTTGTGCACAGACCTTTTGCCTTGAGGATGAAATCCCTCAATTCTTTACCCTTGCCAACTGCTTATTTCCTCTGAATAACCCATGAAACCAAAGCGAACAGATGCTATGAGCATAGATGCATTACCTTGGCGTAAAACTGGAGAGGTCAAAGGTGAAGTTCCAGTAGCTCGGTCAGTGGTTCAGGACAAGAGTTTGACGGACAAGAATTGAGTGAGTTAGGTGAGAGTAACATGACAGGAAGCAAAAAACGAGGAGGCAAGTGTGTGAGAAAAGAGGAGAGGAAAGATTAGTGCAGCACAGTCAACTGAATATGATTTTGGGAGGGGGTGGAGGGGAGGAGGAGGCGGAGGAGGAGGAGGAGGGGAGGAAATGTTGTGAGCAGGTGACTGGGAAGGAAAAGCAAACCAATAGACCCCATACCTTGGCGGTTTAACATCAGGTGTGCCAGACCTTGAAGGGAAAGAACAGAAAAAAGGATACGAAAACAGGAAGTTCATAAAAGAGGTTCGGGAGAAACAAAAAGCATTGTCACAATGTTGGACTGCAGTTTGTGACAGACATCCTTGGGGAGTAGGTACGGATGTCGGAGGTCAAACTGAAAAAGATAAAGAGAGGAAACCAAACTGAAAACAGACAAACATCTCGAGGGAGGAGGAGAGGAGGAGGCAGGGAGAGAAAAAAAACATCTGGATCAGCGCAACCCTCGCCAGGACGTTGCTCACGCAGATGCTTTTTTCCGAATGGAACACATACTGTATGTTTTCTGGATGCAGACAGTGTCCCGGCTCGTGTCCCGCACACCTCAAACGCCCGCTCGGCCTCACCAGGACGCAAAGTCGCTTAAGTCCAACGCTAATTTCATCAGCACGGAAACAGTCGTTGGCCGTTCGGCCCCGGCCGCTTGTTTTTAACACACACCCATACACGCACACACACACACACACACACACACACACACACACACCAATATTTTTTTGCTTTTTTTCTCGTGGAGGTGACGAATCCAGACGAGCCCGTTTAACCTTTGAAATGGCAGCGTGTCAGAGAAAGGCCAGAGTGACGCCGCCGCCGCCGCTTATCGGCTGGATCTCACGCAGAGCATTCACTCTGCAATGGAGCCGGCTGATTTAAAAAACAAAGGGGGGTGGGGGGGCTGGGGAGGCTGGGTGGTTGGAGGGGGGAGGAGGGGGGAGGGAGGAGGGGGGATACACCCAGGCTCCTCAACGACAGCAGGGAACAAATAAAAAGCACAGAGCTGAGACCCTGGTTCCGCACATCAAGGCGTCATCGCAGAGGCGAAGAAGCCGGAGAAGCAAAGGTGGGGGTTTGGGGGGGGCTCAACACCACCTGTGTAATCTGTCAAACAGAAGGTGGAGGAGCAGATCAGCGCAGTAACGTCACGTGTTGTCAACAGTCAGCGGAAGTGGGAGCAGAAGGCAGCGAGAGGAAGAATCCATCCCTTCCATCCAGGGAGGCCGCAGAGACACACACACCTTTAGCAATATAGAAAACACACACACACACACACACACACACAAGCATGGAGCTGCTGCAGCAGCGTCAGGCCCAGATTGGATTCTGCTCTTGCACACACACACACACACACACACACACCTGGAGGGTCACGTGTGCCACCTCGCCAGCTCCTCTCGGGAAGACGAGGAGACAAAGTACAAACTTGTGTGCGTCAGAGGAGTCGACGCTGCTGCCTGGTCGTCCAGCAGCGTCGGATAACACCGACGTCACCAAAAAATATTAACGTTGGAAAATAATGCACTTGGCTTTCCTGGTGTGTTGTTGTTTTCTTTTCTTCCCAACAGAGGAAAAACAAACTGGGACTCGGGTTTCTGGGCTCCAGCTTAATTATCTCCTTTTAGCCACAAAAGAGAAGCAAGAAGTGTTGTTTTCTGAATCTAATTAAGTATTTTGATGAGTAAACGTTCTCCCCTGGAAAGCATCTGGCGGGCAAAGAGCTTGGAAAAAAAAAAAATGCGGCAAGTGACACGTGGCGCCGTTGTCCTCCGAGGTGACCCGCGGAATCAGGTCGTCCTCGTTTGGTTTGTTTTTTTTTAGGTGTGGCTGTGAACGTCTCGCTGAGCAAACGTGTTCACGCTGCTGCAGCTCTTGGTGTGGAAAGGACGTGATTGGCCGCGTTGGGGTCCTGACACAGTGCGACGCCGCCGAGGCCGCTGACTCAGTGTGCGAGCGGCCGGGAGTCGACGGCAGAGCCTCCGACGGCCGGAAGACGAGGATCACTGTGGTTGTGCGTCTGGCAGAGACGAAGCGCTGGGAGCCTTCAGCTCATATCTGCTCTCATCAAGAGCGAACCCACTCTTCCAGTGACTCCAACACTCCACCGCCATTTCAAGCAGCCACGGTATGATCACGTCAAAAACGGCAGCGAGGAGTTTAAACGAGGCGCCACGTGTCAGAGAATCAGACGAGTGCTCGACAAACCCAAGGATTCCACTGAATACAGATTCAAGAATATCAAGACCCTGGTGAAAATGTCTCTTTTTTTCCGCGAGAAGATGGAAAGTTCGCTTCACTTCTTTCCTTTTTTTTTTTTTTTTCCAATTTTCTTGTCATCAAGGCCGATGAAAAAGATGCAGCTGCAAAGCCAGAAGGCCACTGCGTCTGAGTGGGGAATACCCAGTCCATCCCGGTCATTTGTGCAAAGTTATGAGAAACGAGCTGCGGTGCAAAGTGCTGAGAATTGTGATGACGCTGCACAGTGAATTTGTGGACGTCTGAAGCGTCTCGCTGGCCGACGGGGGGGAATGTCATCGATCGCTGAGACAAGAGGAGCAGGCTGAGGATTGGCGCTAGTCTTTGTTTGTTTGTTTGTTTGCTGCCCTTGTCTTGTGGCGGCCACTCAGCCAGTGTGCTCATCCTGCCTGGCTAAGCCTCGCATGCAAATCTCGGCGCGCGTGCGTGTGCGCGCGTGTGCGTGTGTGGAAGAGCGGCGATAACCAGACCAGTGGAGAAAAGTCCCACGAGAGCCCAAACCGCCCTTCGGTAATCTACCGCTTTTCTATTTTTAAATGGAAGAGGAAACTTTCGCAGAATGAGGCAAGTCGGGGGCTGAAGCAGACGAAGGGGTCGGCAAGAGGAGCCGACGTTAGCTCGTTGTTGTCGAGCCCTCTGAATCCACTTTTTTCTCCTAATATATCAAAACAAACAGGGGGGGCGAAGGGAAGTATTTGCCTGGTGGATGGTGATGCGTTCAAGATCACTTCATCGTGGAACTCCATCAGGGAGAGCAAACAGCAGCCATTCATTAGCGCGGCGCTGGCTGTGCCCACACTGGTGCGTGCGTGGCTCTGCGCCTCTACATCTGCTGACCTTGAGCAAATCCATCCAATCGACTCGGCTTTTTTCAAAACCTCGGGGGCGTTGCGTTACAGCTGCAGGTTTGGAGCTGCGCTGTTCTGTGTGTTCCTGTGCCCATTTTTTTTTTTTTTTCATTGCCCTGTTTGTAGTTGGCCAGAGGGCATTCTGGTAGATACAGCAGTACTGCTAAAAAAGCAGAGAGAAAAAAAAACATCTAGCACGCTTAAATAGAATGTGTTAAGACACAGGGAAATGATTTCTTTTAAATCGTCTTGTTCTGGACTTTATACAAGAATTTCACTTTAAAAAATTCTAGCGTATTTCTCAAGATGAAATTATGACTCACATTTTAGTTATTTTGTTTTTGGGGAGGGGCTGCTTTCATACTTACATACATCCTCGAGACTTAAAAAAAAAAAAACAAGGGAAAAGACAAATGCAGATGTTGAAGGACCTCTCAGTCTTTATTGTGACATTAATTAGCGAGCGTCTCAGAAGCTGCGGCGCGAGGATTAGGATTTGTGGAAATTTGTTTTCCCATGAAAAGTGCGGCATTATGAGGCGTGTTGTAATGAGGGATTAGAACCAAGGTCACCGCCGCCGAGAAATGCAACCTCACCGCGACCAGCTGCGTCCCTCCTCCCGACGCTTCCCACTCTCGCTGGCTGCGCCAGCTCTTCCTACGCTTCCTTAGCACAAAATCCAAAACACAAGATAAACAATGAGAACGTCATTGCGCGCAGCACTGGTGTGAGGTTCTGACTCCACGTCCGAGAGGCTTCTCCCTCGTCTGCATCCACCCTGCGAGGTGGCCGTTCCTTATCTCCTCTTCACAGACCTGCTTTTATTTATTTATTTATTTATTTATTTATTTATCTCCCCTCCCTCTTTGGCTCACAGCACATCAGAGGAAGCTCCACTCTTACGGCCACCGGATCGCCACCACCCTCCTCCCCCCATCATGGCCTTTTGTCCAGGCATGGCGGCGGGGAGCCTGCAAGCCGCTCGGCGTGGATGAGTGAGTCTCAGCGAGTCTCGGCGAGTCTCGGCGAGGCGAGTCACCTGCTGTGGAGGAGGTTTGCTCTCACTCCCAGCACTTCCTCGGACAAACCGAGATAATTCCTGCCGGGCTTTACGACCCTCAGCCAGGAACAAATATAGCCCGTGGGTTCGCGTCTTCTCCTCCGCTCATGGAGCGCTGGGAGAGGACGGTGCTGGAGAACTGGCTGGGTGGGGGTGGAGGGGGGGGGGCGAGCGATCGATTGTTGCTTTCATGCATTCCACGTCAGGGCTGTTTGTCTCCGTGTCAGGCTTTAATCCAATCAGCGCTGTGATGTGCTCTCTTTTGCAGCATGTCATTTAATAATGCCCCCCTCCCCTCATCCTCCCCCCGCCACCCAACCCGACCCTTTTTTTTTTTTTTTGTATTTCGGCGCCGCAAATTCGAGCCACACCACCATCTTCTCCACTGATCAGGAATGATTAGTGTCTGTTTTGGGAGTAGCGCTGCGATGAGACCCATTAACTTCCACAGAGGCGTGCGGAGCTGCGAGTCTGACTAATGCGCCGTTGCCGAGGCTCTGCACTCCAAGCGCGTCACGTTCAACAAGGATCCATGTGTTCTCTCGCCGCACGGCCACTATTCATCCAGACAGACGCACTCTCTCTGGCAAGGCCCTGTGCGCGTCCGTCTGTGTGTCTGTCTGTCTGTCTGTCTGTGTGTCTGTGTGTGTGCGTCTTTAAAAATGCCAAACAGCAAACAGGAGTGTCAGAAGCAGGATATCGGAGAGCAGGTGTGCATCGGCTCTGTCAGTAACAGTGATTTATAACGTGCGGCGGCTCAGAGCACCTTGCGCCGTCTCCCGGGTCTGCTGGCTGCCCTTTCACCAGCAGCAGCAGCAGCAGCAGCAGCGCAGCAGCAGCAGCTGCAGCAGCAGCAGCTGCAGCAGCAGCAGCAGTCCTTACCGGAGAGATGGATATCATGCCGACTAAACAAATCTCCCCCTGCTCGCCGTCTGTCTTGGTTCCACCGTTCAGTCGGCAGCGCCTCGTTAGAAACGCGATCCCCATTCAACTGTGGTGGCTTACGAAAAAAAACTGTGCTGATAAAAAACAAACAAAAAAAAACCTGCCAGAGGTGATTTGTGCCTCCGAGGAAGAAAATTATTTCAGCCCCAAATCGAAACACCGGCATGGAAAATAATATAAGATTGGACATCGATGAACGGCGAGGCCTGGGTAATCAGTCATTTTATGCCATCAGAGTCATGCCATCATCATAAAGCACCATGTTCGCATGTTGACCTGCGAGCATAATGGCATCCAGTGGCATAATGACTTGGTAAAACCTCAATATTAAGCAGTAGTTTAGATGAGGGGAAAAAATGCACTGAAGAGAGAAGAAAACATAGAGAAGTTAGAAATAATAATAATAATAATAATAATGATAATAATAATAATAATAATAATTAGAGTAAGACAGGGACATCTCTGCGCAGCCATGTTCCCGGCGACGCAGCAGATGAATGCAGCCGCTATTGTTGCGCCCACGCGCTGCGCCGACCCCCGCAGTCACCTTGAGCTCACCGATTGTATGCTCGTAATGAGCAGTCATCACGTTAAGCGCCTTTTTCCCTTATTGACCCTGCGACTCATGACAGTATATCTCCTTCCGGGCTTAATTTGTTGGATGTCAGAACTGCAGTCCAAACAGACAATAACAGCCCGATAGTAGGCGAGAAACACACTCGCACACACCGAGGCTGTGACAATAGCCTTTTGCAAATTGTACGACCACGGGGAAAAAAAAACAACAAAAAAAACAACAGAACAAAACAAATTAGGCTCATTATTATTCTAATTATATAATCCAGTGTCTTACCTTCTACTTCTTTCTGGACGGCTGCGGGAAGAACAGAGAGAAACAGACACATTTAATGTTGACCGGGAGGGTTTGAAGCATTAAAGCTCCAGCAGCAGCGCCCTCAGTGTGACCAACACAGCTTTGCAGACTTTGCTTTCCATCAACTATTTTTCTACATTCCCTCTGTTATAATACAGACACAAAGAGTGCATTTTTTTGTATTTTTGTTCCTTTCAATCAGCTCTCGATCCGACTGGAGAAGCACATTGCGTAGGAATGTAACGGTATGGTCGCTTTAGCACGGAAACAAAAGTGCCTCCGTGTTGTCAAGAGCAGACGCCTATTTCCAATCGAGCGGCTTTTGTGGGCAAAAAAAAAAGTGCATTACTTTTATCTTTTTCAGCTACAGTAAAGCTGAGCAGAGGGAATCGTTATTGCACCACAGTTATCAACCGCCCATGCGGCCCTTCGCCCCCAGTGCTCGGCTCCATCACAAAGGTCTGGCTGGCTGCAGCGGTGGAGCGGAGCGCCTGGCGACACCGGCTTGGAGATTGCCAAAAGAATTTTCTAGTTGTTTTCTCCGTAGGAAAAAAGGGAAAAAGGTGACGAACAGGTTGGTTTTCACCGTACCGGAAACAGTACAAACGGTACCAGGTGAGTAGAGTACCCAACCTCAGTATCGATACTCGATACTGCCAGTATCGGGCATCGGTATCCATACCTTGGGTAGTCTACTCATAAAGTATGTACCGATAAAACCAGTATCAGGTATCGATACCCAGTTCTGGTATCGGTACTGATACACGATAACGGTATCGGTACCGATACCCGGGTTGGGTACTCTACTCGTGTATGTGCTGATACCACGACACAGATACCAGTTTTAAATGTATGTCAAAAACAATTTAGTCAAATTTGTGTTTGTGCTGCTGTGAAACCTGTGACAGTCACCGTGTTCTAGAAAAACATGCTAGCGATGTTGTTCAAATAACAGAACATCTGTGGAAAAATGAAAAAAATCAAAGTAACTCTATGATGTGGAATTGGCCAAGTCGCTCTTGAAAAAGAGATTTTAATCTCAAGGAGTCTTTCACCTGGTTAAATAAAGGATATTGATTTATTGATTAAGTATTCGGTATCGGTATCACTGAAATGCAAGTACTCGTACTCTGCTTGTTCTGCAAAAAATGGTATCTGTGCATTCCTACAAAACAATATCCAGCCCAGTTCCAGTCCTCCCACAAACATCACGGCTATTTGTGCACTGTGGTTTTAATCGCAACAATCCTGACACAGTTTCGTCCCTAATAGAATTACAATTCTTCCGTTATCCATAGGCGACGTCTATTTATAGCTGTGAGGGCCGCAGAGGTCAACGACACACTCTTTTTTTATGCAAATGGGCCGGATGGCAGTTTTGCGGCGCTCACCTTCGTGGCAGTACTTCCCCCTGAAGCTGGAGTTGCTGCAGTCGCAGACGACCTCCCCCTGGCTGACGGAGCAGTGGCCCTGCTCGCCGCACGGGGACTGCGTGGCGCAGATGTACTCCAGGTCGCTGCGGACGGCCTGGCCGTCCAGCAGCACGGGCAGCGCCTCGCCCAGCTTCAGGTTGGCGATGAAGCCCTGGAACGGCGGCTCGTACTTGACGGTGCTGGACGTGAGGGCGGAGAGGCGCACGTCGGGGGAGATGCCTCCCACGTAGAGGTCGCTGGCCACGGCCATCTCCTTCCTCTTGGACTTCACCTCGGCAGCCTTCTCCTCGTTGTCCACCAGCAGCCGGGTCTCCCGCTGGTGGCGCGAGATGAGGACGCGGTGCCAGCGCAGGTCGCTGACGCGGGTCTCGGTGTGCACTGAGGCGGGCTCGGCGCAGTGGATGGTGAAGCGCAGCTGGAGCCTCCCGTCGGCCACCAGCAGCTCCAGGAAGTCGCAGTTGCCGCCGTCGTCCAGGTAGAGCACCAGGGCTTTGCTCACGTTGGTCTTCAGGATGAAGCTGAGCTCCCCCGTCGCCGCGGCGTCCCACTGGCTGTAGCGCGTCCACTGGCCCGGCACCCCCTCGTACTCCAGAGCCGCTCCCCTCAGCAAGAACTCGGCGAACAACAGTAACCATAACAACTTTGCCTTGCGACTCCCCATGATGGTTATTATCTGCAACAACCGGCGCCCTTGTGATCTCTAATTTGTATGAATCCCACGGAGCTGCGAGGAGGAGATGTGATCTACTGTTATCAGCCTACGATTGGTGGGGAGGGGAAAAAAAAGGAAAAAAAGGTGGATGTCAAGTCCAACATGCACTGTGCTTATTTCTCTTCGCCCAGGGTGCCTTTCCTTTTTATTCTTCTTGCCATCTCTCTGTGGGGGACACGTGAGCAACAGAGGCACATCGGAAAAGACTTTGCATCTGCTTTGAATGGGCTGAGGAGGAGAACAAACAAGTGGAGAGATCCGCGGTGCTGTGTGCTTCCTCGTCTTCGCTATCCAGCGTCTTGGCCTCCATCCAGCACTGTTCCCGTCAGTTCCCCATGGGTTCGCTAGGAACACTGCTCTGGCGCGGCCTCCATTCTCCTCAGCCTCCCGATATCCTGAGATTTAGAAGGAGGAAAACGGAGCATGAATAGCGGGGCAGACCATTAACAATTGACGGTACAGAAAACGAGGCAGCAAATTAGTTACAGAAGCCCGACAAATCGTCAACGTGGCAGGAGAGGAGAGGGGTGGAGAGCGAAGCTCTGGGGGTCTTTCGCAAGCGCGGAAACCGCAGCCAAGTTTACATTTTACTGGTTGGTCTCCGACCATTTGTTGTGGTTACCCTGAAATTTGTGGACTTGGGTCCACTGCACTTGGCGAGCAGCAGCCTGGCCTCCACCTCCTCTCCAGATGGAGAAATTAAAGGTTCTCATGGGTTGTTTGGCTCTCTGCGAGACCTCACAAACTTGTGTTAGTGAGATCTAACACCAGGCCCCCAGGCTCAGGCAAAGACATGACAGCCGAGCAACACACACACACACACACACACACACACACACACACACACACACACACACACACAGGCCGCAGGCTTGAAGTGATGAGAAGGAAGAGCTTTGTGTCACAAACAAACAAAGGCTCAATACCTTGTGATAACAAAAGACAGACCTGAGGACGTGGACAGCACTGCACACTCTAACCTGGCCTGACTCACCACTGCCATTCACCAGGGATGAAAATATATATCCACAACCAGTCAGACGTGGCTACCGTGTCGATGTGTAATCACACCCAAGGAAAAGTAAAAGATGAGTATACATGAAAAAGACGAGAGTGGCATTTATTAATCTTTTTATTGGGGACAACAATTTATCTGCAGAAACAAAGACGCCGGCAAAAGGAAGATCCTACAGACAAAGTTCCATCTGTGTAATGGCAGCTAATAATTCTTGCTGACACGGTGACTCTGAAAAAAATAAACGAATATATAAAAGTGCCACTACGCAGTCAGAAATGATCAAGACACATTTAAAAGAGCAATAACACTGCGTCATCCAATTATAAGTCATCGGCATCAGAAAGAAAGATGTCAAGGATGCGTCTCAGACATCACTCCACTGATCCAACTCCAACTGTTTAACTAAGGCAGCTCAAGAACCCAATGCTTAACATGAAATTATAATTAATGCTAAAAGAAGCCCAACCTCAAGGAAAACAGTAGATAAATGAACAGTATGAGCCCCGATTTTGAATGTTTCATTAAGCCAAATCACCGAGGTTAACCACTAAACATTTGTCTCAAGGCAGGAAGCAATCCATCTGTGGAAAGGCCTCATTTCTCGATGATGAGAGGGAAAAAAAAAAAAAATCATCCCAGTTTGGCCCGATTTCATCTCTGTCATAGTGAGAAATATAATATGTGTTTGAGTCTGCAGGGAGTTGCAGCCTCTGCTGGGTCCCCTGCTGATGAGGGACTGCCACAGTCGGGTTTCTTCGCTACAGGCAGATGTCGTAAGTAAGAGTGCATCACAGCGAATAAATCAAAGTTTCGCCCCCAAAGCGTCAGGAAAAGAACCGCTGGGTTGGGGAGGAAACCCTTCAGATAGATGGCTTGATCAGGGGGATGGATGCGTCGCACAAGGTCACAAACAAACAAACAAAAAAAACAAGTCACGCCCTCCTGGCAGGATAAACTGCAATTTGCCAGCGTCGGCTATCGGCGAGGGGCGGCTGGGACGCAGGCGCTGACTACAGCCCGCCGACATCGCCACCAAACGGCACGTCATTATTTCGACCATGTGGAAAATGACGAGGCGGCCCGCAGCGCTCGCAGCTCCACGACCTCGCCGCCAGACGACCGTTCTGCAGCGACTCCCGCTGACGCTCATCGAGCGGCGGGAGGCAGGAAGACGCAGAAAGCCGTTACGAGGCGTTTGTGGCAGCGGCGGCCGAGTCACGACGATAAACAACCTCAACGACACTCGTGCAGCGTTCAACAGCTCGGCACCGAGAGCCCGGTGACGGGTTGATTCCGGCTGCGCTGAGCTCACGTTTGTGGGCCGCCATAAATAACACAACTCATGCACATCATTGCTGTGTATTTCACAGCAGGAGCGACAATCCGACTTCCTGGCGTGTTCGGTGGCTAGGAGGAAGAGTTTGTTTTCTTCCTCTTTTCAAAGGCAACCCGTGGTCTGAAATCACCTGTCGTCTGCAACAGACACACAAAGAAGCTGCTAACTAGATGAACCAGGGAATGTTTTCGTTGGGGCTACACGAGTTAAAAAAGCCGAGGACAGGCTCCAGGACCCAGAAGGATCTCCCTCATTAGACAAGCACGCACCAGGCAGATAAGAACATGAACAGACCTTTTTTTCGCTCTTCCCCTAGCGGACCTTGTAGTGCTAGTCTGGCAATATAATTTAGCCGGAAAGAAAAAAAACAACAACTTTTAAGCTGATTCAGCAAGTGAGCGAATTCTAACTCACCAAGGTCGTATCGCGGAAAACATTTCGTATTTAGCATAATCCCTTAGATAATTTAATTCCGGTTAAAGACAGCTTTTTAATCACAAACAAGCAAAGATGCTCCAAAGATGCTTCTGCCGCCTGTTTTTTTCCTTGTGCAAATTAGAAGCGTGTTCAAAGTGAGGCTTCTTGTGTTCCATCATGTCATTTCGAACCCTGGAGGGGGAGAGTCGGAGAGTCTCTGAGATTTATCACAAAACAACTCCACTACAAACACTACAAGGCAGCAAAACCAGTCCAGTCGCCTCAGCTGAATCTTCACGCACTACCAAGGAAAAGGCACTGAGGGCTTTTCTTTACTGACTTGACTGGCAAAGACTTCAGTGCTGCAGCTCAACGATGGGAAATGTGCACGTTAAGTCCTCGCACGGCACAAAGCAATCGTTATTGTTTATTACAGTACAGTACTATTGGCTTTAAAACACATCCCAGGCAGAACCGTAAAAACACCTTCAGCGCAACATGGACCTGGCAGCCTGTCTGGCCTGAATTCCACCCAAAATGCAGTCCAAACTATCTGAGAGGAGCTATAGAGCTGTGACGAGAGTGTGAGCGCTCACTCTGCTGCTAATTCCAAAAACCGAAGGGCACGTGCAGCTCTTTTTTTTTTTTTTTTACTTATTCAAATCAAAACTTATTTGACTTCATATTTCAACTCCTGAAGGCAGCAAAAGTAGTCAAGAAGTCAAACTCAGATAAGACTGATTTGTCACATTCCAAGGTTTGAATCGTTGTAATATGTTTTTTAAAGGGTTCCAGCACTGGGCTCTTTCCAAGATGGACACATTAAATATATGTGATGGATCCAACTGACAGTCAGGTTCAACAATACACAAATGAATAATTAAATTCATGCGATTAGAAAAGCTTTCTGATTAAAATGATACGGCTTAAATTGAGACTCATTCAATTCCCCGCATGGATTCTCTATTCAGGACCAGACAATAAAAGCCGCTCTGGAGATGGAAGCACTGGCACACCTACATTTGCATAATCTGCAATAAAAAAAGAGGAAACTGGGGAGCTCGGCCAGAGCCGCAACGCCGCTAGTGTTGTCCAAACATTAGCTCCAAATAAAAGGCTCTTGTTTCTTCACTGGACGGACAGAATTCACAAACAAACTTTCCTCCATGTTACCGTTTCTCAGCAACGACAAAATGGAAATGCAAAGTTGAGTCACAGTGAAATGAGTCAGGAACGAAGAAATCAAGAGAAAAATAATCAACAATAGGAATCATTTCCTTTTCCTCCAGCTGGTCAGAGTTGTGTCACGACTGACGGAAGTAAACAAAGCAGGAACTTCACTGCACTGATGACTGATGCGACCTAGACACCACTAACCCTTAAACTGCACAGAATGAGCTGCATGCACACCGTGTTACCTTTGAGAAAATGGCAACCCGTGAACAGGAAACTGAAGTGGTTTCTCATCCAACTGCCTGAAGCCCTCAGAGTTCTTCAGACAAATGAAAATTAAAAACGGCAACAAAGAAATCCCAAGACTGTGCACGTCTGCGTCAACCTGTCTGAGCCCAGCACTGCCTGCCTGCCCTGCCTGCCTGCCTGCCTGCCTGCCTGCCTGCCCCTCGTGCGGTGGGTTTACTTACACCACACATCGGCTGTAATTTGATCTTCTCCAACCCGGCGTGCCAGTCGGGAGTCCTGACTGTGTCCGTTGGCTTTAAGAAACGTTCCGTCTGAGGGAGCAGCGCAGGGAGTGTTTGTACAGGGGAGTCGGTAAGTCAGGAGGTGACGGGGGAAAAAAAACAAACAAAACACTTATCGCATTCAGATGCGGTGCCGCTGGTAGCACGGGCTTGAGGTGCGAAGGGGAGAAATTAGCCGAGCCGCAGTCAGCAGCGGCGTGGACCTGAGCTCTGGCTCAAGCCGGTTGGGGAGTTGAGAGGAAGCGTTGGCCAGTGAGAAAAAAAGGCTGCAGTGCTGCACTTTTCTCATTCTTCCATCATCGTGGAAAAGCCACAATGTTCTGATGAAGCCGCTCCTGTTGAAACATCTACACCGGCCTCTTCAGCAGCAGCAGCAGTTGTCTTTTTGATGCTAGTAACTTCTCACTCAGCAGTTAATAAATAAATCTGACTTGAGTTGAAGGCTGGCAACATGCGGTTTGAGAGGCAGAAGCAGGGAGCCCAGCCACAGTGCTTCGATGTAACTGCTGCCCACCGCATCTCAGACAGCAAGCAGGAACATTTCCTATTCCAAAGCACTGGCAGGTACTGGCCGTCGGCACGAGAATTACCATCAATCCCAGCAACAGACTGGCCTGTTCTGGCACATCCTGACCCCCCGTCTGAAAGCCTCTCTCAGCAAGGAAGCTCTCTCTCTCTCTCTCTCTCTCTCTCTCTCACTCTATCTCTCTTCTCTCTCTCTCTCTCTCTCTCTCTCTCGATGTATCTGTCCAGGCTCTCTGGAGGTCAAAGAGAAAGTGTCGCTGATAGAAACTGAGCTGATCCCCAATAAGGGTGACACTAGAATTAAAACAACAAATTCAGCTGGTTCTGCTGGTTTCTGAGGGCAGGCAGGCAGGCAGGCAGGCAGGCAGGCAGGCAGGCAGGCGTCGAGTTCTGACAAGGGACGCTTGTGAGTTTGTTTTGCGGAGAAACACAAATGGATGTGACGTATGTGTAACATGCACAGACGAATTGACAAACTGTGTCTGTTACATCTTCAGCATGGCTGAGTCCCGCTCGGCAAAGAACAGATTTGGCTTGAGTGAGCCGCTGCTCCAGCGATTCAACCTGCCACCGTGGGGAAGGACAGCGGGGCAGACACAAGGCCCCCGAGGTTCAACCGCCACTGATTGCGGCATGAGCTGATCTCACACAGGCTCGCCGCTGCAGGGAGGGTGGTGGTTAACAGTAGCTGCGTTTCCATCACAGTTTCTCACAAAATAAAAGTGATATTTCTAGAATTTTGAGAAAGTACGATTGTGGTTTTGCAGGTGTCTCCATTGAATTGTGTGAAGCACATAATCCGCGTAAAATCTTGTAATCGTGTAAATGCGAAAAAAGTGTTTCCATGACACTTTTGAGATATACCTCAATATCAATAGGTCGGAAAAACCACCTCATGAGCGCGTCAAAACCTTTTAGCCATATTTGAGATTTTTTTTTCTTCCAAGTTTAGCTGTTTCCATAGCAATGTTTTATTGCGATATGCAGGTTTTGAGCAATTCTTGAGATAATGGAAACGCAGCTAGTGTCTTCGCTCAGAACCACGGCTGACACCGAGCAACAAGGACTGCGACGTCTCGCCGCGGTCTCCCCCGATAATGCAGTGGATTAACGAGAGAGCGAGCGGGAGGTGGACGGTGGGGACTGAGAGCAGGAAGGTGACCAGGAGGAGGGATTCACCAGTGGACAGCAGCCAGCAAGCAGCAGTGACTCATCAGTGTTTTGACAGGGCAACATTGTGTGTTTTGTATCCTGCTTAGGTGCGTTTGATTTATCCATTTATTTGACGTGCAGTCTCTTGTCCTGGGGGCTGCCGCTGCTGAAACCTTACAGGAGACACTTGAAGGACTTCCAGCAACCCAGCGTTCTACCGCCGTTGGCAGCGTTCTCACGATTCCCCGACAAGATGCAAACGTTGCGACGTGATTGCCCTCGCCGGTGAAGCTAACCAAGGATGTGGGCTTGAAGCAGGAAAACAAACCTTTTGCTCTGACTCTTAGTCACAGCTATTCAACTTCTTTTCTCAGTCTTGATTAGTGACGGTGAGTCATGTATTCAGTACGACCTGGCCCAGTCATGAATTTCAAAAGGCCTGTTGGAGCAGGAGTGACATGACGGCCATCTGAACGTCAAATCAATGGAATTTGTCCTGGAAGCAAAAACGTGCCAAAATGATCTGGATACTGCAAACATTGTTTTCCAGAAAAGAATCTGCCTTGACAGGGCTAGTTTGTCACATTCCCCTCACAGCCAGTTGCGCTGACACAAGGATGCTATCTTATTATCCCTGATGAGAGTGAGGCACAACTCCGCGCTGCTATGAAAGCACATCAGGTCTTTTAAATATCCCAATTTATTCATTATCCAACTACAGGAGCAACTCCTTTCTTTATCCATCATTTCTTTTGAAACGGCCAAGATGCCCCCAAACCCTGCCGAAGAACGCTTGGTTAAGAAGGACGGACAAAGCGGCAGACGGGATCTGCTCAACTTCAGTGTGTCAGCATGAGACTGGAATAATTCAAAGTGTCAATGATAGCGGTGGGACCAAACGGAGAAAAAGACCGTTAACAGGCTTTTGATTCCAAACAACTGATATAAAATAATGATAAACATGAGTAACGCCGCTGTTTCGTGCTGCCGGGATGATTTTTGTTTGATCTAAGTTGGGTGATGGCGAAAAAAATGACAAATAAGTAAACTTGCAACAGTCTGCCGCCAATTCATCTTCAAGTCTGTGGTTGTTATTTTCTTATCTAATATTGGACACAGTCCTATAGCGCAGTGTCTGCTCTATCCTTCTCAAGTTCACAGCCTTTTGTACGATCTGCAGACGTCTTCTCAGCGAGACTTCACAGACAAGTGGGACAGTCTGTTGAATCAGGAGATAAAAGCGCAGAGGATAATTACAGATGGAAACGACGGCTGCAACCATTTTAATTAATTCATTTCCAAAAATCAAACACCATATTAAACATAATGACACACAAGCAAAGGCCTTCAGCCGAAGGACCCGAGGGGACAAAGTAGCTGCAGAAATGCAAGAAGAGGTGCTATCTGGACATTCATCGCTAAGTGTTTATGCTAACAACAATATTAGCACATTTTATGGGACAAATATTCTTTCGCTAATGATTTTATTAATGCATGAGCGAGAGTTAATGAAAGACAAAAAATCTTCTGGCTTTGTTTGCCTTCTTGTAATGAATCATTCATGCATCTGTCTCGCCTAGTCTAGTTTCACCAAGCATGACTGGGAATTAGGTATTTCAGAAAAAAATTCATGTCTTTCTCGCCCCTACAACCTCTTCTGAACCAGCAGGACAAAATGTATGGGTGCAGCTAATAATTCACAACAACTGCCAGCTCTTAAAACACTGCATATTACTTTTATATTTATTCACTTCTTTATATCTAATGTGTGTGTGTGTCCTGGGGACGGTACACATGGGAACTTCTCAGCTTCCTTAATTGAGCCTCCGTGTTCCCTTTGGATAAACACAGATCGCAAACATAGTTAATCATAAATATTTTAAATAATAATAATCACCTTAATGACATCCATTATGTATGTAGTAATCTTTACTTTTTCCATTATTGGTGTTGTTGTGATTGTTGTGTTGCTTTTTGTTGTGGCTTTTGTTGTGCATAATCCTGTTGTGCTCCATGGGGACCTCCGGAGAAGCTGGTTGCAGACCGAGCAGCTGTAACGTGCAGCACACAAAGGCAACGAGATCTTTAGTGTTCCACAAAACGCATATTTGCAAAATGCATTTGAGGAAAGAAAAATTAGATTTGCATAATTGGGTCTTTGCAACATCAGCATCAGCATCAAGATAACCATTGTGATGTTTAAATTATCGCCATATTTATTGATCTATTTTTTTTAATAACTAAAGAAACAATTGAAATTAAAGATAATAAAGAATTCACAGAGTTTCCATGTTAACACATTCATTACTGAACGGCATCACGAGTCTGGTAATCTTCCCTTTTTTGTTGGTGTTGTTTTGCTTTTCATTGTGGCTGCTGTTGTGTATAATCCTGTTCTGCTCCGCAGGAACCTCAGGAGAAGCTAGGTTGCACACTGAGCAGCGCTAATGCACGGCACACAATGGCAATAAGATCTTCAGTGTTCCACAAAATGCATATTTGCATATTTGCAAAATGGATTTGGGGAAAGGAAAACTGAAAGATTTGCATAAGTTGGTCTTTGCAGAATTTGCAATGGTAACGACGCTAATTATCAATCAATACGTGGGGAAATAGAATAGAATCATTTTTCTTTGTGTGGATTCACGTGCATTGTTTCAGTGCAGAGGGGAAATGAAGATATGCAAGAAAACAGCATTAATTTAGCATGAAATCTAGCTGGACCCAGACTGACAGCCACACTGAGAACTGGATGGAGAGCGGCCGCTTTTAAAAACCGTCACAGATACAATTAGGACCAAGTGATGGATTCTAGAGGTGCTGCGATCAGAATCACCGTCATCCATCTCACCGCTCGGTCACAGTTTGTCCTCCTCGGGGTGGAAACACTGAGTGGCTTCTTTGAGGTCTGGACCTTCTCGTTCCTTCTGCATGATGGCTGCCATTCAGTCACCACACACCACCCAGCCACTGGCAAGAGGAGTTTGCATATGACTTTATGATAATCTGCTCTACTTGCAGAGGGAGGAAGGGGCATTCAGCAAAAAAAAAAAAAATAATAAAAAAGACGGCGTGATTGAGAATAATACTGCCGAAGCATAAAACGTATTTGCAGGAAAAGGCGGCGAGATGGTGAGTGGTTTTATTTTTATTTGTGGGATGTTAAACTCTTTTGTTCATTTGACGAAACAGGAAAAGCGGTTCAGCAACGTCAACCTGAGCTTTACTAAAATAAGAAGGAAAAAAAAAAGGGTAACAAGAACTTACATTTGCGAGTGATCATTAGCTGGCTAATGAAGCAGCTATCGCAAAGCTATAATTAATTATCAACACAACGGCCACTCAAGAGAGATTCTTACCCCCCCTCTCGTAGCGACGAGTAACAATGTATGTTTTAAAAACCTACACGTGACCGCAGAGGGAGACGGCCGTCGAATTAAGCCGGGACGCGCGGAGCGTATAAATAGGATATGCATGCAAATATTAGCAAGAGGGAGGCAGCAGCAGGGGGGCTGTCAGTCAGGCGCTGAGACCGCCTGCAGACCTACAGCACTGTTACAAGGACAGCACCCGCCCTCCACCCTGCAGCACCCAGGACGCAGCCACAGAAGGCTGCTCAGCTGCGCGGGATCACTCCAACAAGCTGCTGCCTCGGCCTGGACCTCGCACTGTTTACTACGCTCAGCAAAGCTGCTGTCACTGGGCTGCTTTCCTTCTTTGTCTTCTTCCGGTTAGACTGAATTCTCTGTTATTGAGTCCTCATCCAGTCCCAACACGCCGCACATTGGAGCTTCCTTTGACTTCTTTTCTATTGCCGCAATTGAAAGACGGCTTTTCATTCCCACTATTCTTGAGGGGATTACAAAAAAAAAAAAAAAGCCATTAAAAAAACCCTGAGCATTAGTTTTGCAAATGGCCCAAATGACTGCCATTCAGATGAAGTGGAGAGACGCTGAACACACTGCAGCACAGTGCCTCAAAACAACAATTCCCGCCATCTATATGTCTAATGTGATGATGATGGTGATGGTGATAATGATATAAACATTATGGGATGTGCAAGTGTACATCAGGGCATGAAAGAGGACTACACTGCAGCTGCAAGTGTGCATTACACAGCTCACTTCAGCTCGGTGTGATGCAGCAGCTGTTGCTTGGGAAATTTCATTCAAACAATATTTTTTTTTTGCAAGAACATTATTTGTTCAAGGAAGCGCGGCACAATATCACTAGAATTTATTGTTATTTGCCCAGCTGCCTGCAAACGTCCAATCAACAGTTGTGATTTTTTTTAATTAAATTCCGTCATCCCTCTCCACAAAAATCTAAAATTTGCTGGTTTTCTTTGTCTGGTGATTGACTGTGTGTCAACTTTTGTCGAATAAAATCTATTTTATGGCGCTGGAAATGTCACAGTAGTCGAAATAGTCAAACGTGATGTCTATAGGACTTTGGAAAAGAAGAAGGAAAAAATGGAAATTGGGCTCATTTTACTGAAGCAACTTTAGAGGAGCCATTCAATTGCAAGTCGCTCTTTGTGTTTTTAGGCGATGCAAAGAAAGTCCAACTCTTTTTCTGCCGAGAGGCGTTCCGCAAGGAAGAGCCAGAAAGCTCTGAAGTGTTGTATCTAAGAGGGGATGCTGAATTTGAAATGTGGCACAAGGGAAAAGCAAATTAATGCCTCTGGCTGCACTTTGAGACAGCAGCACTGTCCACGGAAGCACTCGGAAAAAGTACATCTTCTTTGCCATCTGACATAAAACATTTCTTTAAATGATTCTGAAGCATCACAGGGGTGAACCTCCGAGCGCAAGGACACACATCGGCCAATCACAAGCCTGAGGAGACGCAGGACAGGCGCATTATCGAAGAAAAGACACTTCTGAATGTGACACAATCTGTTTTCACTGGCCTGGATTAGAAGCCAAAATTGAAGGAGTGTGTTTCATGCAGGAAAGGCCAAAGATGCACAGATGGCATCGCCAAAGTGTGGGACTCGTTCTCGCAGTTGCAACCAGCCTGAATGAGCCGCTGAGGGATGCAAATGTGACATAGCGTCATCATTCCAAGCAATTAACACGTCCTTTTTTAAGTAGTCACACACACGCGCGCGCACACACACACGTTAGCATTATTCAAATAAATTGTTCAAGCGCAACTTCAGACGCACTGGCTAGCCTCCTAGCTCACGTCGGGAGAGATGCGTCTCTCCGCGGCTGCTGCAAAGCTGCAGGCATTTCATTTAAGGGGTCACAGGAAGTCCTGCGTGTGCATCCGCATACGTAACGCAGCAGCTTTAGAGAAGGTGAGAGCCGGCCGCCCCAGAGGATTGTGTTGCAGCAACTGCTGCACTCTGCGTCGCAGCGATCAAATCAAGCCCTTCCTTTTAGCCGCGCTAATAACCCCTTGGCAAAGCTGAATCGATCCAGTAAATAAGACAGAGACGAGGCCGGCGTTTGGATGCTAGGCGCCTTCGCAGGTGATCGACGGGGAACAGGCAGATGGTGCTGAAATATTTGTCGTACGTTGTTATTTTGGACAATCTGCTCCAGCTCCCTCGTGGATGACATCACAATAGCAAAAGCCTCGAGCGCGCAACAACTCACAGTGACTGTCTGGTATTTAATCATCTCCTTCGTAAATACAAACTCAAACTCGTTTTATATCTCAATTCTTCAAAACAGCCACCTTTCCTAATAAGCATATTTAGAGGTATTGAAGGTGTTTTTCTTTGCTGCATAATTCCATATGTCTTGCTCATATATTTGATGTCTTCAGTATCTATCTGCAGTGGAGAAAGTTGGAAAGATGAGAAAAAGATTGCATGAGGTTCAACAACTCTCAATGTGCTTTTTATGAAAGGCGGCTATTTTGAAGAATCGAAATATAAAACGCTTTGAGTTTGAGTTATTTGACACTTTTATTGTTTCCTAAATAATTCCATGTGTGTTCATGCGTAGTTTTGATGCCTTCAGTGAGAAACTGCAATGTCAATAATCATAAAATGAAAGAAAAGACATTCAATTCACAGAGTGTCCAAACTGTTGACTGCTAGTGTATATATGCATGTATGTATATAAGTATATATGCACACACACACACACACACACACACCTCGTCGCTCACATGTGAACAGGACGTGTGTGTATAAGGACAAGAAACGTCTGAGGGAAGCTCCGGGCGCCGCACGCAGTCGGCCTCCACCTGAACACCTGCATTTTCCCCATCTTCTTGATGATGGCTCCCCTCACCCCCACCCCAGCCCACCCCACCCCCCCCGACCCCACCCGACCCCCCCGGGGGAGTTCTCAGGCAGCGCACGGGCTCCTCTCCAACGCTGGAGAAATGACGTTCTACGACAACACAGCGAGCAGCACTCCGCCTCCCCTCAATTATTTACTGACACACAGGAGGCTGGCAGAGCCAACGTGGCGACGCCGCAGCACAAAGATACAGGCGGAGAGCAAATCCCGCTTTCAAAAAAAAAAAAAAGAAGAAGAAAACAAAACAATCGATGTGATAGAAGTGCATCACATTGTATTCTGGGATTATCAAAGATCGACCCCGGATTGGTTTCCTTTACTTATTAATGTGTTCGGCTCCGGTCCCATTTCGAAGCCGGTCGCTGAGGGAAACAAATCAAACGTACAGCACAGTGGGCCGGCGGAGGACTGGGTCGATAAACAGACTGTTATTGGCCCTGAGGAGTCAGGGATGGCGCAGAGCAGAGCTACAACTCGGTCAGGAGGCGCTGCTGCCTCCACCGCGCCGCTGCTCGGCCTTCCGGACGCTGAACACGAGCTCGGGTGTCACCTTCTCGGCCCGTCCGGGCGCCCACGCAGAGAGAAAAGAGCACAAAGAGCAGCCAAGGAAGAGCCGGCGCACAGCGCGCCGAGTCCTGAGACCAGGAGGAGAAGCAGCTGAAACTGGTGCAGTCGCCATGTGTTTAGAATTTCCCTTTTTTCCTCCACGCGGAAGAGGAGGAGGAAAATCCTCCAAGCCGACGAGCGCCGACCTCGGGAGGCCGCCGTCTGCTTTGTGGCCTGACAAAACTGATGCTGCGCTCCATTAATTTTTGAGGCGTCATTCATCAGCGCGCCGCCGTAATTTATTATTTAATGCCTCTGCGTTTTTTTCTCTTTCTTTCTTTTAAAACGCAGCCCGTCGGTTTAAGTGCAGAGCAAACCGCCGCGTTGGATCTCACGGCTGATTGAAACCGGCGAGCAGATCCATTCCCGTGCAAAGGTCAGCTTGGAAGGAGGCGTGTGTATATATGTGCGTGTGTGTGTGTGGATTGTTTGCAGCAGCCCGCTGGCCGTGATTTGCGACGTGTGTTAAGCAGTAATTTGACAAGGTGTGTTTTGTCTGTTGACCTACTATTCCTCCCCAGTCTCCTCTCCGAGCTCCACAGGTAGGAGAGTCCTAGTGGAGAGTCGAGCTGAAGGTGCAACCAATGAGAGAGAAAAAAAAAATCACAGGGGTGTTTATTGTGCACGCTGAGGATCCTCAACACTGAGGAGCGAGGGGGCGTTTTGTGCTTCCTATAAGAGAATGAAAATGAAAAAGCCAATTTTCAGCTCTGTTTTTTTTTTTTTTTTTTTGTTTTTTTCCATTATTATTACATCGCTGCAGCCGTCTGGGACGGAGGAAAGCTGCAGACTTTCACCATCCATCCAACAATTTACTTCACGTTTCCTTAAACATGCTGAACTCCCTGACTTGTCTGACTTGACCTGTGACAGCTGGGAGAGGCTCCAGCAGACCCCCAGCAGCCCCGACTGCAGGAGGAGGCAGGCGGTGAAAGCGGATGGATGGATGCTGCGCTTTCTCTCCTTCCTCCCGGCTGCAGCGCCGTCATTCTTCACGCAGATGAATTGCGGTGGCTCTCCTGACTGAATCCATCCATCCATCCATCTTCAACGCCCGCTTCCTCCTGCGCTCAGGGTCGCGGGGGTCTGCTGGAGCCTCTCCCAGCTGTCATGGGGTGAAGGCAGGGTGACACCCTGGACAAGTGGCCAGTTTGTTGCAGGGCCACATAGAAAGACAAACAACCATACACCCACTCACCCTCACCCTCACACACACTACCGGTAAAAACCTTCTCATTCAATTTTTCTTTTTAACACTGCAGATAGATAATGAAGACATCAAATATATGAGCAAGGCACTGTATATGGAATTATGCAGCAAAGAAAAGCATGTTAAATAACTCTAAATATGCTTATTATGAAAGGTGGCTATTTTGAAGAATTTCAAGATAAAAGCTGTTTGAGTTATTTTTATGCTTTTATTGTTTATTGATCTTCTATGCCCGCTTATTCCTATTCAGGGTCACGGGGTCAGGGTCAGGGTCACCCAGCTGTCTTAGGGTGAAGGCAGGGTGACACCCTGGACAAGTCGCCAGTTCATCGCAGGGCCACATAGAAACAAACAACCATTCACACTCACATGCACACCTACGGACAATTTACAGTGTTCAATTGACCTCACATGCATGTTTTTGGAGTGTGGGAGGAAGCCGAAGAACCCGGAGAGAACCCACGCAGACACGGGGAGAACATGCAAACTCCACACAGAAAGGTCCAGGGCCCCGGCCCCGGAATCGAACCCGCGACCTTCTTGCTGTGAGGCGGCAGCGCTAACCACTGCACCACCGCGTCGCCCCACTTTTATTGTTTCCGCCATAATTCCGTAGTTTTGATGCCTCCAGTGAGAAACTGCAATGTCGTAAACTCAATAGTCATGAGAATGAAAGAAAAGACAGTGAATTCATAGGGTGTCCAAACTGTTGACTGCTAGTGTCTGCACACCTACAGACAAGTTAGAGCTTCCAGTTCAGCTCACGTGCTGGTTTCCAGACTGTGGGAGGAAGCCGGAGAAGCCGAGAGAAGCAACGCAGACACAGGGAGAACAGGCAAACTGCACACAGAGAGGCCCCAGACACAGGATTGCACCCGCAACCTTCTTGCTAACCACCGTGCCACCCATGACTGAACGCATCACACACACACACACACACACACACACACACACACACACACACACACACACACACACACACACACACAAAGCGGACTCACGCTTTAATTTTAATACGTCCTCCTGTTGCTAATGACCCCAAAGTGGCGGCTTCGCCAAACACCAACACAAAAAAAAGAGAGAGAGAGAGAGAGAGAGAGAGAGAGAGAGAGGGAGAGAGAGAGAGAGAGAGAGAGAGAGAGAGAGAGAGAGAGAGAGAGAGAGAGAGAGAGAGAGAGAGAGAGAGAGAGAGAGAGAGAGAGAGAGAGAGAGAGAGAGAGAGAGAGAGCTCACGCTTTCATTTTCCCAGCTAGCAGAGAGAGAGAGAGAGACGAGCAGAGAGAGAGAGAGAGAGAGTTGAGAGAGAGAGCTGACAGCTGAGAGAGAGAGAGTGGCGGAGAGAGAGAGAAACACCAACAGAGAGAGAGAGAGAGAGAGAGAGAGAGAGAGAGAGAGAGAGAGAGAGAGAGAGAGAGAGAGAGAGAGAGAGAGTCAACCGAGCCCGGCACGGACATAATCGCGACGTCTCCCATCAGCATGTCATTTTTCTGCAGCGCCGCTCATTAAAGCAGCGTTAGCCCTCAGCGGCTCGTGGCGGTGGGCCTCGCTGCTGCGTCTGGGGCTGTGACCGCCACATTGGGGCGGTGGGATGAGGGGCTTCCGGCCTGGACTCTTCCTCGTCACGCAGCCTGATCTCTTTTCCGTGCGACTGCTGATGAACTGCCAGGAGAACAGTGGTGCAGGAGGGGGCAGGAGGGGGTTACTTTGGGTCGTCTCAGCTGGAACACATCCGAGACGCTGCGTCTCGCAACCTCGCAGCATTAGAGGCTCCTGGAAAAAAAAAGGAGCGTGATCCATATTCTCCGGAGCGCGCGGCGGCGCCCCCACGCTGCTAAACAACAACACTCTCCTCCACTTCCAACTTTATGAATCTTACATTTTCTTCTCGCCTCCTTTCTACCTGCCCTGCCCAGTCCTCAGCCCTTCTTCACAGGTGCCCTCTTTGGAAATAACTCCCCTGCTCGCCGCCAATGCACTCTTCTATAGTGGCTGGTGTGAAACCTGAAACGTTAATTACTTATAGATGCTTTCTCCCCTCCCCCTCCTGAGACTGCCCCTCCCAGGGAAGTGGCCAATCTGGGCATCCAGTTCATGTCGTGTCAGCTGGAAAGGACGTCTATTTCCCAGCTGGTTCAGGCTGCTGATGAAATAAATATAAAGAGATGAGGCCATATATAAATACTATATACAGATGTCTGTGTTATGAAGCAAAATATTTGAAATATGTAACGTACATATTGTTACATATTACATGCATATCATACATATTGTATACGTTTCTGGTATTTTAAGGTCCTACACAGTGTGGACGTCAGAACTTGCTGGAATTCAGCTTTTGATCTTTGGCTGGTTTGACGCAGAATTTTGTAGAGAATCTTCTGAAAGTCAAAATTGGCAGGATGTTACACACATTATTTACCTTTTTTTGCTGAGCATTTGATGAGCCAAGAGACGGCGCTCAGAGATTGGCTCTGTAGTCAGCAGGCAGCCAATTTATTTTTGCACAGAGTGGGAAAAACGCTGCGGTTGGGACACCGAGAAACTTACTTGGAGTCTCCACCGGTTGCTAAGAAACTGCTCCAGACCAAAAGAATTACTGGCACGCGACGGTCTGTAAAATACTGTGTGGTTTCGTTTTTTTCTTGGTTTCAACACTATTTGTGGAGATCAAATGAATGTGTGGCTGTGGAAGACGCAGGCTAACTGGAGGGAGCCTGATTAGCTGAGCCTTAGCACTCCAGCTGAATTAGCATGTCCCTCGCTGTAGCTCTATCTGCTGAGCACTGGCAGACTTCCCAGCTAACGCAAGTGGAATAAAATGATGCTGAAAGGTCATTATTATTATATCACTCCAAATCTGTGTGTCATGTCCTCTTGATTTAATTTTGCGTCTCTCTGCATTGTCAAGTTACTGGGATGATGTCTGGCCTCATCAACCTGTGCTTCCACCGCAGCAATGTTGTCACGAGCAGGGCCGCCCTCATCTTCATCACCCACTTGATTCCCTTCTCGACCGTTTGCTCACACCACCGCATCAGCCGTAACCAAGATGATTTATGTGCTGCATAATGCACAGCGAGAGGCGTCGCCTTTCGATACGGCGCCGCAAATGAGACGCCACCACCTGCACTCTCTTCACGCTGGCTCGCGCAAATTGTTTTCATCCGAGAGGCGAAAGTGGGCTTTGGAAAAACACAGCATTTAATAATTCCACACGTGCGCGCACGGGACAATGAACAGCAGCTCTGACAACTTCGGCTTCGTTTCCCCTCCTCGAAAAAAAAATACAAAAATACAAAAATACAAAAATACTGCCAATTTGTCTTTGTGCGCGGGCTCTAACAGATGCAGGTTCGCCGAGACAACACAGAGCCTGTAGATGGAACTGTGATAAATACGAGAGACGGCGTGGAGGCTAGAAAACCACACTGCACACAACAACCAATCATGAGAGATGGTGGGGTGAATAAATAAGAAAAACTTGCTGGAAAAAGAAAATAAAAAATAAAAGTGTGCAGGCCGCAGAGCGAGGGAGCGCCATGACGACAGAGCGGGAGGGCAGAGGCCACGCTAACAGCTGACATTCCCACAAACCAGCAAGCCAGGTAATTAGGTGGCTAACTACATAACACTAGCTACAAGCGTAAACACGCGGCTGCAGCCAGGATCCTCATTAAATGAATGCAAATGCAGCGTAGAAGTAGCAGCGGATGCAATGCTCGCACATCTGCTCGCCACATATCGCCGCCGCCGCGCCATTCGAGACGCCGTTCTCCCCGAAATGGAATTGGGTTCGGTTCCCTTTGGTGTGAACAAACAAACAAACACACAAGACGAAGAAGAAGAAGAAGAAGAAGACGGCGGCAGGCAGGCAGGGAGGGGAGGGGAGGGGAGGGAGGGAGGGCGGCGTCGACTTGCTGTGCATTTGAATGCTGGCCAAGCCGAGTGCGTCTGGTGCTGCTGCATCACAGCGGCGGCCTGATGGAATCCAGAGGTGGGGGTCAGTGGGTGGCTAGTGGCTGGGCGTGAATGGGGGGGGGGGCTTAGGAGTGTGTGTGTGTGTGTGTGTTTGGGGGGGGGGGTGGTCACCCCTGCACAAAGAGCCACCACACCTCATTAGCCAGAGCTTAGCCTCAGCATATCTGCCGTCCACGGTGAATCTGTTGGCTCACCTACGGCCGGTTGTTGGGGGGGTGAGGGAGTGAGGGAGGGGGTGAGTGTGGTGGGAGTGTGGTGGGGGGTGAGAGGAGGGGGGGTTACATGCGGTAAACACTCACGGCTCAAAGGAACTATTTGCCTTCACTGGATCCTTTCAAAAGTCTCTGCATGCCACCCACTCAGCTCGCAGCGCATAATGACGTGAGTGATGTGTGTGTGTGTGTGTGTGTCTAGTCACCACCAATTTGGCACAGGTCGGCCAAAGTAGCATTAAGTGGAAAAATATTTAAGCTTCACACACACAAAAAAAGACAGGTTCGATTTAGCCAAAGACGAACTATAGCGTCTGGCTTTTAGCTTTTTACTTCAACTCTTGTCTACGCCGGCGTTCAGACCAAAATGAAGCCTTTGCACTGAAACATAATGGATCTATTTGCCAGGCAGTGGTCTTGAAATGAAATACAATCTCACTTATCGTACTGCACACTATATAGGATGGCTGTTCTTGGCGCCATATATGGGTGAAGCACTAAGAACTGGAGCCGGTAAAAAGAAAGACACTTTTTTTTTTTTTTTTTTTGTTTCTATCCTTAAGAAATGAAAATGAAAATCTTCCCGTCTTTACAAAAACACCACAAAATATCCAGCGTGGCGGGAAGAAAAGCCATCGATTAGCTGCTCCAGTCAGTTTTCAGAGCGCACGTGCGCATAAATTCACCAGCGTGCAAGCATAATCGCACGCGCGCAAAACTGCAGTGCAAAAAAAAAAAGAAAACAAACAGTTTGCGACGCTCGGTCGGCGCAGCTGCGCTCAGTCTCGTCAAGTACGCGAAACATGCAAATTCAGAGCGTAATGATAATGGCGAAAGCCGATACCAAGTGATTTCCACTACGGATGACAGTTCCTACCCACTCAGGAAAAAAAACCCTTCATTTCCTTCTTTGACGAGACACAGCCTTTCAATGGCCGCTCTATAATTGCCAACTCACAAAGACAAGCCCTAAAATATACGCGCCGCTGGGGAGGGGAAAAAAAAAAAAAAAAAAAAAGGCGCCTCGGCAGACAGACCGGCCCCGCCGCCATTGTGAGTAAGTGACATTAACAGGGACCATCATTCAGGGCGGCCCGCCCGTATAGCTGGCCCCATTTACACAGTGGGCCCGCTAATGATGGAAATGTTTGCCCTTGAATCTCAGTTAATAAGCAGCTATGCTATGACATCCATGATTAGATCATCCAGAGCTGTCACATCTCATCCTGCGGAGGACGCCACCAGACATGACGGCGAGTGAGGGCGAGCGAGCCCCTCTCTCCTCTTTTGCATATGCACGCACGAGAGCGTGAGCGGCGCACGCCCACACACACACACACACACACACTTTCTGGGGAGCGTAAAAAAAAATATCATTGAAAAAAAAAAAAAAAGAGGAGCGGAATTAAGTCCACCTAAACCTTCTCCACCTTCTCCCGAAGTGACAACTTCCCTCCACAATGCGCACGGGGACGGGGGCTTTGCTTCCCTCCATCAAGGGCGAAACCCTGTGACTGTGTAAACAGATTATAGTAAACACAATGTGATTCCGAAAAGCAGCGTGGCGCTGGCAGCCCGTCCTCAACCGCTCAGCCTGCAGGTGGAGGCTCTCCGGCCAGCCGCAGCGCCTCCAGCTCGGCTCAGGGTCTTAAACTGATGCTGACATTGATATGGTAGGGGCGCCGCCGCCGCCGCCGCCGCCGCACCTCCCCACACACACAGGTAGCGCACGCGAGGCAGACGGTGGCTTTTCTTGATGCAGCGGGGCCCCCTGGGGGCGAGGAGGAGATTGATTTGGCAGCGCGGCATTAGAGCAGATTTCCGATGCCTTCTAGAGCAAATTAGCATGAATGGGCTCCCGGCGAGCGACGCCCGCAGACACTGAGTGAATGGAAATAAAAGACTGTCCCAGTGTTTACCACACCGACGCCCCTAACACCCCCCTCCAGCCCCACCGCAGTCAGTTGGCCATCTGAGTGTGACAGGCCGGTGTTCAGGCAGATAGCGGCGTGACGGACGGACGGACGGACGACCAGGCAGCTGCTGAGAAAATCTCCCGGCTCACAGCCGGACGGAGACGCCACTCACTGATCAATCGCGGCGAGGAGAGGGCAAAGAGGAAACGCCCCGCCCCCCCCCACCCCTTTAACTGCAACCTTTTTACGGCCGGCGGAGACACCTTGAGAGGCGGCGAGCGCCTGAGCGAGAGGCCACGTCTGGATCAGTGATGGGGCGGCGGGCGGGCGAGGCGGCCCAGTCAGGAGGCGGAGGCGACACATCTGACGCAAGTTCAATGAAAACGCTTCAAAAGGCCGCGGCGTAGCCCCCACCCCCACACCCCCCACCCACCCCCCCTTTTTAAATGCGGCGACAGTGACTGAGGTCACGCAGATAAATTGGCCAGCAGGCTGACAGCCGCTCGAGCCGCCTGGAAGACCTGGGTGATGGATCTTGAACCCATCCAAACAGATCTGTGGAGATGAAAGAGATTTTGAAAGGCGTCCAAAACACTGGCTGGTTAAGAATTCAGGGGTGGCAACACATTAAAGGGAAGCTGGCAAATTTAAATATCAGGCAATTATTGTGGAAACACCTAAATAGTCCAGTACAGTGTCTTAATGTGGGCTAATGGGATGCTGTTGTAGGTTAGACCAGTTTCTTCACAGTCAATTAGCCTCCCTAATTTGGGCTGCAAATATGTAATTTAGCCTTTATTTAGCCTCTGGGATGAGCTGCACTCGCAAAGCGCCGCCTTTCCTGAAAACACTGAATGATTTGCAGCGTCCCAGACAAAATCCCTTATCACTTTTGCCCCGGCGCCGCTTGCATGGGAATTAATTGCACATTCTGAATACAACTCGGGCGAGCAGAGCGCCTGCTGGTCTGGAATTTCACCGGAACTTCGGCGTTGTCGACTTGCGCGTTGCCATCTTGTGCGCGCTGCAGCTGCAGAGTGTGCGTCCTGACAGGGTAGATTGTTGTGTTTTAGTGTCTCCAGGGGTCCCTGATTGTGCTGCCGGGCCACATTTTGGTTGGCGGCGCAGCTTCCTTCCACGTTGCCACGCAGTGACGACGGCCGAGGAAGCTGAAATACTTGTGATTGGAGATGGAAAGGCCTGAGCGGAGCGAAACGACGACATCAGCCTTGAACTGTTTGGCTGAATTTTATTCATTATTCATTCATTTATTTATTTACTTAATCGCGATTGTTAAAGTATCACCTCCGGGGCCTTTTAGCATGCGCTCTAGGAGCTGGAGCCGTTTCAGGTGAATCACGGCGCGTTCGGGCAACGTCACACCGCGCGACTCCGCACGCTCGCCTTAGTTAATCTTCCCTCGATAATAGTGGTCGACAATCGCCTCTTAATCGAAAGCCGTAGCTAATTTGACACCGCGGGAGGCCATTAGCGGTAAAAGCAGTGTGCACTCAAGGGAGAAGACGCCCAAACGAGCTTAAATCTGTAGTTACATCGCGGCCAGAGATGTGACTTGTGAAACACATAGGCAGAATTTAAAGGTGTCTCTAGGTGGGGGCCACATGTGAGCAGAGCAGCTTCCAGCTTCTGCTTAATACCGACAAACTGTAACGTTCTGAAGCAACGGTCGGCGTAGTTGGCGGCTTCCACGCAGCTTCACGGCGCAGAAGCGTTTTACACTGCTCGGGCTGTTGGCTGCGGCACAAAGTAGGCGATCAGAATGTCTTTTTGGCAGGAGGCATCGTTTTCAAAGCAGGCAAACTAAAACCGCGTTGAATAATATTTGAGCGGGTGAGATTAAAGATGTCAGCCTACGTTTTCTCCCCGAACACCATCGACAAAGTCTGATTTTCTCCGTTCATCTCGCCAACGGCCAAAGTGCAAAGAGTTCAACGTTCAGTCACCTTCAGCAGCAACTGTTGTCTAAAAAGGGATCCTGATTTGAGCCGCCAAGCAGAAATTCAACCATCTCCATCTGGAGTTTTCCTCCAAACATGTTTAACGGAGCATTTTATCATCTTTTACCGCAGGTTCGCTTTCAACTGCAGAGGCGTAGGCTCAAACTGACGGCAGCTAGAATTCATTTGGTGATGAAAACCACGTCTTGCAGGTGAGAGTCCTTGTGGAAAGAAAGGACAGATAAGGAACAGCCGACTGGCATTGTGACCTACATTATTGTCTGCCATAGGCTTCCACTTTTTACATTCTAAATGCGGCCTGAATTATGGCTATAATCAATAAATGGCAGCGAAGGAGAAGCAGGGCAGTGAAAAAATTCTTTTCAAACGAGTCAATGAGGCCTTTTCTCTATTATTTTTTTACTGCATCCTAAGGCTGTGGCGGCGAGAAACAACACAATAGACTGCATGGCTTTCTTGCCTCCTGCAATTATTCTGTATTGTTTAAATTTTTTCTTTTTTTCTTTTTTTTTGCCATGGCCGAATTTAAAAAACCTTCAAAAAGGTTTCTGTCAGCGTGACAGGCAGCCATTTACCGCAACGCTCCAGTAGTGTGAGCCGTTCTGCGTAGGGAAAATTATACACCTCCTTCCCTTCAATGCCACCTCCTGCACCACCTGTGGCGAAAGGAACTTGCAATTCCACGGCTCATTATCAAGACATTTGCATGATGATATCAGATAGAAAAACACAAAGGAAACATAAAACCAACATTGCACAGGGAAGTTTAGCCGGCTTTATTGGCAAGTGGCACAGTGACCTGCAGTGTGACTGGTGCCGCATCTCTGACCTTCAGACTAGCAGCAAAAAAAAAAACCACTGTACACAGAATTTTAGTTCTCCAAGTGTCACTAATAAGGTCCCTCCGATGATGAAATAATCTCGCCAAAGATGAAGCGAGACAAAGATCTCTACTGTGACCTTTTTTATTTTATTTTAATTTTTTTTTTTTATTATTTTGTCTTCACCATCCATGGACATAATCCCTGTTTGGCTGTGCAGCTGGCATGCAACTGAGTCACGCGTCAGCCCTGATTAGAAGCAGCAGTGGTCCGCGGGCCCCGTCCCTCTGCCAGAGCCAGGAGTGGAAAAGGCCAGGGCCACCACTCTCAGTCTGGAGATATGACCTTGATGGGGTTTGATAGAAAGGAAGCGACACGATTCGCAATGCCGCACAATATCTGTAACCTTCCGCTCCCCTCGGTGGGCATGCTAAAGCTATTGAGCTCTGACACACGCACGCACGCACGCACGTGCACGCAGGCAGACACACTCGTGCACGTGCGCACACCAAATGGGCACTGCCCTGTCATTATTCCGTGCACTCTCCTCTTAGTGTCATCCAATCATCTGTCTCTCTCTGGGTGTTGGCTGCCGCTTTTTTTTTTTGGTCCCTTTGCAAGACACCGAAAATCCACTCCCCCCCCACCCCCCCCTTTTAATATTGAGCAGCCGCTGCGCTAAATATAAAAGACAGTAAAGTGACTTCTTTAAAGGTTTTCATAATATCCATCCCTAATCTAACAATGATGTAACGCGCAAATTAATTCCATTGCCAACCAGAGAACTCTTTGTAACCTTATCTCCAACCTCGTGCTCACTGGGATTACGTTATTGCCTTCTTCCTCTTCTTCCTCTTCTTCTTCCTCTTCTCCTCCGCATGGAAAGAAGCAGCCACACTTTTCTTTAACCCCCTGTAATGCCAACTCACTGGAAGAAGCAACAGAGACAGATGCCTGGTGAGTCAGACGGCAGCCACAGAGAGTGACAGGGAGTGTGGCGAGCATGGCACCGAGGGCAGCGAGAAATAGTGAGCGGTGAGTAAAATGTTGCCGTTTGGCGTTTCCTCCATGGAGTCAGGCGGCGGGTGGAAAATGAAGCACCGCTCGGGTCGCACTGGGCTGCCAATGGAAATGAATCATGGCCGGGGCTAAATGAAATGCAGCCTATTGGTAGTGGTGGTGGTGGTGGTGGTGGGGGACGGGGTGGGGGGGGGTTAGGAAAGCATCTGTGTGTGACACGCCCTGCCTCAGACCATCACCGTAACACCACAAACACACAGGAGAAGCGTCCACCCCCCCCCCGGTGGCACCGGCGTGGCCTTTATCCCCAGCGTCTCACATCACAGGTGTCCGTCAGCCCGAGCGGCGGCAGCAGGGACTTGCAAATGGGCGGCCGGCGCTCGACACACACTATCTGTCAACACGTTTGGCGCTTGAGCGAGAGAGAGGGGGGGGGGGTACCGAGAACAGGTGGAGAGGAAACCCGACTGCTGCACTGCCACTACGCTGCCGCGTTGATCAACTCCAGCTCCCACCAGCAGCGAGAGGTCGGCTCTGCGGGAGGCGTCACGCTACCGCCCGGGCGGCATTTGCAAAACAAAGCAGGTTGACGGGAGGAGACGGCAGGAGGTGCTGCCCCGTCTTCCTGAGGACCGTCTTCCTCTGAGAACAACACTGGCTGGGTGGGTTGCAGCCACTGGAATGCATGTATACATGTGTATGTGTGTGAGTGTGTGTATCCATATATCTTTCACCGGGCTAAGGAAACAGCAGTGATGACACAGGCGAGAGCAGAAAGCTCCTCCCACAACGAGCAGACGCTCCTACTAACCGCCTCTCTGCTTAACCTGCAGCCGCTGCCGATACGCATCGCTCGCAGCGCCGCCTTTCAAAACCATCTCGTCGTCTTCTCGGGGAAACAAAACTGAGGAGGTGCCTCAGTGCTGGATCCCGCTGAACCGCTGCCTTGCAATCATGTGGAGGAGGAGGAGAGGAGGAGGAGGAGGAGGTAGCAGCTCACTCAGCCTATGGGGGCGTGCACACAGGTGCTGCTTTTTTTTTTGAAACTGACATTATCTCACTACACACAGGTAGGGCACCTTCTTGTTGGTGCCTTCAGCTCTCTCTCTCTCTCTCTCTCTCTCTCACACACACACACACACTAGGAGACAAGGATATTTAGAGGCGATGATGGAGCTCCCCTTTGTTGCAGATGATGTGGCAGCATGTCGGCTCAGCCGAACCCCCCCGCCCCCCTCCATCTTCAAAAACTGGCCGATCCTTTTTGCCACGGAACATGGAATCCCTCTCAATAATAAATCGCCTTCTCCGAGCGTTGCGAAGGTAGACGAGGCGGCCGGTGTGAGGCGAAGCATGCGGCATGACTCACAGGACGCCTCAACTTCACTTTATCGCATGAAAAACGAAGGAGGGCAAACCTGGCGGGAGGCGTCGGGGCGCAAAATCAAACAATGAGGGGGGGTGGTGGAGGTGGGGTTACGTAGCTCCGTCTCGCACTCGTGCCGGGGCTGCAGCCTGGCTCACATGTAAGGAGGAGGAGACGCTGCTGCGTGAGCCCCCCCCCAACAGGACAGGACGCGTCTTCCGGCGCGTAATTAAAGCACCTCATCCGCAGCCGCGGCGTTGGAATTGGGGAAAACATCGCCCTCCACCGCCCCCCAACCCCCCCAAAGTGGCCGTAAAACACTGATCACAATCACACCCGAGGTGCCTTTGAATTCCACCCGAGCCTCTCCCGATCAGGTTTAGTGTGAAAATTAGAGAAAAATGATTTTTAAAAAAAAGGGAAGGGAAGGGGGGAAAACAACAAGGCGCCTCGGGAGAAGCGCTAGTAATTGGTCAGCAGCAGCAGCAGCAGCAGCAGCAGCAGCAGCGGCAGCGAACTGAAACACAATCACCGCCGACATTGGGAACAAACATAAAAGAAAAATCAACTCTCTCACACACCAACCTTATTCCGAGCACCGCTTTTCGTCCTTCGCTTGCCTGCACGTGCGGGGAGATGCTAATTAACGCCGCGGATGGGTTCGATCCGGTGCGGGAGGTGTGCGGCGTCATTTACCTGCGCATCATCCGGCGATCCGACACATGGACACGGCGACGGAGGAAGAGAGGAGCTGGAGGAGGAGGTGTGGAGGGCGGTGGTGGTGGTAGGGGGCGGTTATTCCAGTCAGGCAAACACAGCCACGAAAAAGAGGAGGAGGAGGAGGATAGCGAGAGGAGGAGGAGGAGGAGGAAGAGGAGGAGGAGGTGGGGAAGCAGGGAGGCGGGGGGCAAAAAAAAAAAAAAAAAATCCTAAATTGAGCAGAAATAGATGCGGCACTGCACGAGTGGCGGACTCTCCTGTCCTCGGAGCGGCTTGTGAGAGCTGTTTGGATGTGTCGACAGAGGCAGCAGGCAGCAGCAGGGAAGCCCCGAGCTTCTCCTCCTCGGCTCGGCTCGGCTCGGCTCGGCTCGGCGCAGATGCTCCCTCTCCTGCGCCGCACAGAGCGCAGCAGCAGCAGCGGCGGCAGAGGCAGAGGCGGCAGGAGGAGGAGGAGGAAGAGGAGGAGCAGGAGGAGGAGGAGGCACAGCCGTCGTCCCCCAGCAGACACTTGACGGTGATAGTTTGCTGGCTCGCTGTAATGGGTTGAGGGCGCGGTCAGCAGATGTTGACCAATCCTGCTGGGCTCTGCCAAAACTCCGCTACAGCAGGGCGGCGCGGTGAGCCGCCGCAGGAGCAGGTGGAGCAGGTGTGGAATTATTTTTTTTTTTATTCTTGAAATTATTTATTTACCTGACGAGGAGAGAGGGAGGGGAGGGGTAGCAGGTTCAAGCACCTAGTTCTCGGCCCCTCCCCCCCACTCATCCTGCTGCCCAGGTGTCCTTGAGCAAGCGGGCAGCCTTGATGATGAGCAGCACATATCTAGGTTGCTGTTTAAGAAACCTCGCCACGTTTTCTTGGAGCAAATGCATTATTTATCACCGACCTAAAACACGCACGCACACGCACACACACACACACACGCACACGCACACCCAGCCCAGCCCTCCCATTGCACAGCCAGTTGAAATCCCAACCTGCTCCAAAAGGTGAGTCTCCAGCAGCAGCTGCCTTGTTTTTCCGTTTCATTACGCAACGCAACCAAGCCAGGTGCAACTGCTCCTCCTCGAGTTTGTCGTACTTTTTGATGTGCCGCCCGACCTGTTCTTTAGTGCTGAAGCAGCCCAGTTTGTTGTACTTAGACAACAACAACAGAACTGTTGCAGGGGCGATGACTGGCATTTGGAGTGGAAACCAGGAAGTGATGTCAGGCCTTCAGTGTGTGACGCTCATCCTGCTACTGGTGTTAACAGACGGGAATCTCATCCTGCTCGCTGCCAAATGTCTGACCCAGAGGAGGAAACAGAAAACGGCATCCTAAATCTTACTGCACTTCAGCTCTTGAACCCACATTATTCTGCATCTTGATTGCACATTTCAACTCCTAAAACTTTTCTCATCCAATAGAAAACGTGACTTCAGATTCCACAACCAGGAAGCAATTGTTAGAAGCCCCAGAAGTTCCGTTTGAGCTCCAGAACAACTGAAAACGCTGTGGCCTATTGCAGCTAGCCACTGGGTTGCAGTGTGTGCTCAATGTCATTTTGAGCAGAAAATTAAACTAACAGCAGAAAACATCCGACTGGTCTTTGTAAAAAAGTTTTCCTTGGGCTCTTTGCTCTCAGATGGATACCAGAGACAAATTAAAAGGTTGCAGGAAACTGAAACTTGCCGGGCTAATTTGGTTCAAAGTTTAACAAAAACCATTGCACTTTAATTTAAAACTAGAACATCATTTAAAAATTGCTTTTATCTCCAGGTAATGTCATTCCAGCTAATCTGCAAGTGTGAATTCTGCTGTATTGAATTAAAGACTATTAGAGTTAAAAAAAAAAAAAAAAAAAAAAAAGAAAAGAAAAGAAAAAAAAAAAAAACAGGGCAAAAAGCAGAACATTTTAAGTGTGGAAGTGCCCCCGGGTCTGTCCTATCACAACACTGGCGGAGAAAAGGGGACGCTGAGATTAAAGACTGCGGTGGTTTAAACACTAAGACAATTTATGTTTTGAGTTAATGCTTGGAATTATACAATGTGCAGAGCGTCTCCAGTGGAGCTGGGGCATAAAATGAGAAAGGGTAAAATTTTCAGGAGCGATACGTCCCTGGCATGGGAGCGTTTTAATGTTGCTCTACATTTATTATTCTTGTAATATATGCTTAAAGGATACGTTATTCATGAAGCAAGTAAAGGCTATTTACTGAGAGTTCGAGATGAGGAGAGGATGGAGAAAGTCTGTCGCTAGTCAATGTAAATATTTTAGCGTGGTCGTGTTGGACGGAGGGACGGAGGGACTTCAGTGCTGTGTGTTAGGAATAATATTTCTTGGTAAAATACTCAATTGTTTTTATTCAGTTTGGGCACCAAAAACTGTCAACAACCCAGATATAGGTTTTTATTGCATCTGATGATTTTTTTTTATTGTCATTTTTATTGTTGTGTATTTCTTACCGTCACTACAGTACAAATATTTGACCTAGTGTTGACGGTGGATCCTCAGTGTCTGCGAAGGTGAAGCAGCTGCACTTTCAGCCTTTCTACCAAGAGGGATGAAATCAAAGCAATCCGCAATCTGAAGATGGCCTATAAATAATGTATGTTTGGAAAAGCTTTTGCCTGCAAAACAATTCAGCCTGACCGAGAAATGGGCTTGAATACTTTCACAGTTGTATTTCAAAAAAAAAAAAGAGCACAAAAAAAGCTGACAATATAGCACTGATTGTATTAATGTGAATTTAGGATTGCTTCTTAAATTTGTGCACTGATGTTGAACTCATGGGAGCAAATTGAAAACAAACAAATAGCTTTACTGTCAGAAGGTAAAAGTCCATCAGTGTCTCCATCTGTCAGCGGTTGCTTGTTCTTGTTTATGTGCATCCATTCATTTTCAAAATTGCCTTTTTCTTGTTTTGTCCGATGGAAAAAAAACAACAAAAAAAAAAACACTGCTCCTTTAATTGTCTTTTAAACGGCGTTAAGCTCTCAACAGCTCTGCAGATTTATGTCAGACGCGAAGCAAAAAGCTGCCTTTATTTCACACAAGCGCACTCGTGACTTTGCATAAAGTCATTGTTTCTGCCGCGGTCCCTCATCGCCCCTCGTCTGCTAAGCACAGAGCAGGACAACATGAAGCTTATTTTTCAGACAGTTTTCCCTCATTTAAATAAGAAGCGGTTCCATTATTTAGCGGCCTTCTGTCCCCTCACCTATAGCCATATGGTGTGGCTGCACGAACGCCTGAGCTCACAAGCACTCGGGCCACTCGGGATCTTTCTGTGTTGGCAGGAGGCTGAAAGCGCAAAGTCCTAAACCTAATCTTCATAATTATTTTAGCTAGGACGAGAGACAATCTGTGATCATATAGTAAACATCAGCAAATTTGCTGTGGATTTGAACCAAATGCTGAAATCTTACAATATTTGAATTAAGAGGAATGTAATTTGATCAGTTTCTCTTTTGGCCTTTCCTTTTTGTTCTGACATTTGAATATTCTTAGTCTATTTGCAAAAGCACCTAAACTGATTACAATATTCATGCATAATGCTGTATTCTCTTTGTACTTCTCTGCAAATACCTGCAAATGCTGAAAACTGTATCAGACAGATGGATTTCAGTGCAGAAACCCGGTGATTTCATCTTGCTCCGAAGCATTGGTGTAGATTTTAACATCATTTTTGCTTTCAAATTGAGAATGTTAATCGTTAGTTGGAATGTAATATCGCAAACTTGAACGCAAACTTTCAATGCGTTTTGCAACTGAATGCTACCTCGGGCTGTGGCAGTGGCCTCCGTGGCCTCCGTGAGGAAACAGTGTTGAAATGTGTTGAGATGCACTCTATCCTCAATTACAACAAAAAATATTGGTATATTGAGCACATCCGTAGTGTGAGAATCCCCCGGGGGGACTTGTGTAAAGCCTGCGTGCTACTGAATATGCTCCCTGGGATTCAGCAGCGCACAGAATGTGTTGTTTTTTCTCTCCAATCTTTTTGATGTGAAGAGCCCTTCCCCTGCACCTCGTTCGCCGGCTTCGCCAGATGCACTCGGTTGTTGTGCAGTTCCAGCAGTTTGCTGGCTACAATTAAGCGCATAATATTCAAAACAAACGGGATAACGCAGTCAGCACAAGTGCAGCGGCAAAGCAAACACCACCTTTTACCCCTGAGATAAAAGCCCAAACGTTTTTCACACTGCAGTAGTTAACAGGTTAATGAGAGCGCGGCGCCAATTAATATGGTCATTGAATAAGTGAAGCGGGTTTAGGTTGATCTCATGAAATATTAATGCGCCGTATCACTGGGGAACTGATTTAACCATCTCTTGATAATTTGATGATGTAATGAAATATTTATTGTCCTTTAATTCCGTGTTTCATATAATGGAAGAATAAAACCACCCTTCTGTCCTTTGCAAAACACATTACGAAGCTGATTAATCATGTGTCTTGTATGTAGCTTAAATTCAGATATACACTTAAAAATGGAATATTCTCTTTTCTTTCTGAAAAAAAAATGTTTTCCAAAAGCCGTGAATAATAACATTACTGATGGATGGTTTTCATTTAGCTGCAGAGATTCACGGTCCCGATGTTGTACACGCTTACTCAATGTTGTCATAAGTAACTGGGGCACTTGAGCCGAGGTGACTCACTGTCATATAATGATATTAACCCCTGTGGTATTTTTCTGCGTGGTGAGTCAGAATTATTCCTACAGAGGGGAAGATACATTGTGCAGAACAAATGAGATTATATTGTATGTATTAAATGTATTTGAATAGGGTGGCAGAACCCGCCACAATGTTAATATTGTACTTATACTCTCACCGGCAACTTCATTCAGTAAAATTGCTCTATTGCTTCTTCGGACAAGTAGCCAATCGCATGGCAGCAACTCTGTGAGTTCAGTCGTGCAGACGTGGGGCAGCGAGGCGTCAGAACAGGGAAGAAAGTGGATTCAAGTGACAGCTTCACAAACTGCTGCTGATCTACTGGGTAGGGCTGTGCGATTAATCGATTTTAAAATCGAAATCAGATTTTTTTTTAGTCGTAACGATGTTAAATAGAGGAAAAACGGAAAATCGATTTTCCTCTTTCATGCTTCCGGGTTGGCGCCTCTTGGGTACCGTAGTCCTCCTCCCCCCTCGGGAAGCTGTTAACTGGCTACCTGTGTTTACTGGCATCTGCACTAGCTAGCCACAGCAGGTGTTAAAGCCAGGAAGTGCTTCTGCTTGCTGCCCTCACCACTACCTAAATTATTTTTACAAAGTTGCATACAACACGCACTTGTCCCGTTTTTGTAGCATATTTAACAAGATTTCTGCCCCCCCACCCAAAAAAAAAAAATCAAAATCGAAAATCGAGTTTTCAGAGAAAAAAAGTTATGCAGAAAAGCATCGCTGCACGCCTTCAACCTCCAAGCATAAACACACACATTCAGTGGGCACCTTCTTCCCCACAGCTGACACATTCCTGAACTCTGCCACTGCACTACTGTAAATACATCCAACATTTCACTACTGCATAACTTATCTATCATATACTTATATTTATAACATATTATATTTATCTGTCATATACTTACATTTATAATCTGTTTATAGCCTTCATATTTATAACCATATGTATAATCTGTTCATAGCCTTTACATACTTATATATACCAATGTATATCTTTCCTTCACACTGTGTACATTTGTAAAAATATTTATACTTGCTAAGCACTTCTGGATGGATGCAAGCTACATTTCGTTGTTCTGTACTTGTGACATGTGCAAGGACAATAAAGTTGAATTCTATTCTAATTCTATTCGATTCTCAGACAGCCAGGACCAGCACGGTGTAGCTAATAATATGGCTGAAGAGACAGCACAGAACAACTCTGTGGAAAACACCAGAGCAAAGCCCAATTCAGGAAACTTTCATTTCATGCACTAATTCCTAATTCTGCCTCCGAATGCTAACAGTCGCTCGTGGTCTACGAGCCTCCGAGCAACACAGAGCAAGTGGTTGTCAGCGCGGCGATGCTAACAACAGACGAGCCAGCAGGTGACAGTATTCCTCACGTAGACACAGGCGGCAGAGAGACAGCGGCATCTGACCCGAGTCAAACGCTGTAACTTGACAACACGCCTGCGTGCACCGCCTGCACTGAGCGCCATGCAAATGGAGCGATTAGCATTCTGCTGAGCCATCCCGCAGAGACGTTCCGCGCGTGCACAATTAAATGCGTCGCCTTCGCGGCATCAGATAAAGAAATTATTTATTTTTACGCGCACAAAATGAACAATTGGCGCTTGGCCCGTCAGGCGTTATCAGGGATCTATGCAGTTGATGGCGAAGTGCTATTTAATGGGGTGTGGAAAATTGAGTTGAGCTAGTCCAGATTTTACAGCTTAGATAGACTCAAATATTTTGTAAACTAAATCATTTAGTTAATTTGGTGCTTTATAAGGAGGGCGAATGCTCATAACAATAGGTTGTAATGGGCGTAATCCCATAAAAGGGACACACGTCATTGAGATTAGGCCTTTAATGTGTCAGTGAGGAAAAAGGAATCAGTTCGAACATGAGATTGATGTGCAGCTACAATAAAGAATAAATAGAAGAATAAAGATGATAAGGCAACGCCGTCAGAGAAAAGCTCTTTTTAAATTCTTTCTGACTTGCAGATGGGCTGGAAATGGTTTTGCTCTGCGTCACTGTCGGTGTCCAAGTTTGATGCCTGTTTCTCAAATAATTGTTGAAAAAAAAAAAAAAAAAAGATCTGAAGTAAAAGTCTCATTCCTCATGTCTTTTCACAGCACTAACATTGAAATAAAATAAATCACACCACTGCTGTTCCCGGATATGACAAAAAGAAACAAAACAAAAAAAACCCCGTCGGAACAGTGAATCACCTACAAAGAGTGGAGGGCAGAACAAAAGAAAGAAGGCATCAAATTAGAGGAGGAGACGGATGAAAGCCATAAAAACAATTAGGAGAAAATAAATTCTTGCTCACATTATGCTTGAAGACAGAGGGGTTGTGGACATATCACATCTCTATAATTATAACCTAATCATTATTCTGCTTCACAGCTTTCAGACACTTCAATGGCTGTTTGAAGGGAGGTGCAATGTTGCTGTTACGTCGACTTAATCGCTTGACAGAGAAAGCGACTAACAATGAAAAATTTACCCAGCTTTTTGTTGTCTCTAATTCCTCCAAGTGCGTGTGATGATGTTCAGTGGGATATTTACCCATCTTTCCTCAGAATAAACACTTTGAGGTTGCGTCATTCTCGCTGAACTTGTTTTTGCCGGTCAGAGAGTCACATAAACGCTCTCCCGAAACAAAACAAAACAACACAAAATTATGATTAGAAAATGGCTTTAAATTCCACCCACATATTTTCAACGTCACCATGAAGCTATTCAGATTAAAGTCTTTTTTCCCCCCAGGTTTTCTCA